>JARQOC010000001.1:545307050-546011668 GCA_033576535.1 Allobates femoralis
GGATAAGGTAAGAACCACTGGATCTTGGTATATTGGCTCAGTGTGATTTCTGTGGAAAAGCTTTAGCTATCGTTGTACCAGTATTGGGGGCTCTGGGTGTTGTCATTACTGTTAGGGGCTGGGAGCTGGATGTGGCTTATGAATGTCACTCCCGACCCTTTTTCAGAGCTAAATGTGGTCCTCAAGATTAAAAAATGTTGGGGACCTCTGCCGTAAACTTTTTAAGTATATGCACATTTTTTCTTACAGATACCTTCTTGACAAATACATATTTAAGAAATTACAACCTATAGAAATATATATATACTAGACGGTGGCCCGATTCTAACGCATCGAGTATTCTAGAATATATATGTAGTTTATTTATGAAATTTTAAGAATAATTTTTAAATACATATACGGGTATTGTGGACCTGTAGAAGCGCCAGTCGGCGTGAAACGGTCACCGTCGTCCTGCACCTCCTTTCCACCCTGCTTGTTCGCCTCATGGATCTATAATTAATAAAGCTGCAACTGCACTTCATCCACCTGAGTGCCGCTCTTTTTGCTACTTCTTATATATAAAACCCGAAGGCCACTTCCTGAAAAGGCGAAGGCCACTTCCGTGATGGCCTTCGCCCAGGGGCTGGTGACGTCAGCCAGTGCAGGGCCCCCCTGCTACAGGCAGCGGCACAGGAACGTTCCGACCTCGGAAGTTCCGTGTGCCCTTAGCCACTCCCCTCCACCCTCTGCCCTCCAGACACTCCCCTCCACCCTCTGCCCTCCAGACATGCCGCCTGCCTAGAGAGGAGAGAGGAGGGAGGGCGGGACTTCCTCTCCTGCAGCTCTGCCCGCCCCTCCTCTCCTGCTTCAGTACAGCTGATTCCCGGCCCGTGGTGAGTCTGCCCTGCCGGCTCCAGCAGCCTCTGCCCTACCGGCTCCAGCCTCCTCTGCCCTGGCCTCTGCCCTCCAGCCTCCTCTGCCCTGGCCTCTGCCCTCCAGCCTCCTCTGCCCTCCCCTCTGCCCTCCAGCCTCCTCTGCCCTGTCCTCTGCCCTCCAGCCTCCTCTGCCCTGGCCTCTGCCCTCCAGCCTCCTCTGCCCTGGCCTCTGCCCTCCAGCCTCCTCTGCCCTCCAGCCTCCTCTGCCCTGGCCTCTGCCCTCCAGCCTCCTCTGCCCTGGCCTCTGCCCTCCAGCCTCCTCTGCCCTGGCCTCTGCCCTCCAGCCTCCTCTGCCCTGCCCTCTGCCCTCCAGCCTCCTCTGCCCTGCCCTCTGCCCTCCAGCCTCCTCTGCCCTGGCCTCTGCCCTCCAGCCTCCTCTGCCCTGGCCTCTGCCCTCCAGCCTCCTCTGCCCTGGCCTCTGCCCTCCAGCCTCCTCTGCCCTGGCCTCTGCCCTCCAGCCTCCTCTGCCCTGGCCTCTGCCCTCCAGCCTCCTCTGCCCTGGCCTCTGCCCTCCAGCCTCCTGTGCTCTGGCCTCTGCCCTCCAGCCTCCTCTGCCCTAGCCTCTGCCCTCCAGCCTCCTCTGCCCTGGCATCTGCCCTCCAGCCTCCTCTGCCCTGGCCTCTGCCCTGGCCTCTGCCCTCCAGCCTCCTCTGCCCTCCCCTCTGCCCTGGCCTCTGCCCTTTAGCCTCCTCTGTCCTGGCCTCTGCCCTCCAGCCTCCTCTGCCCTGGCCTCTGCCCTCCAGCCGCCTCTGCCCTGGCCTCTGCCCTCCAGCCTCCTCTGCCCTGGCCTCTGCCCTCCAGCCTCCTCTGCCCTCCCCTCTGCCCTGGCTTCTGCCCTCCAGCCTCCTCTGCCCTGGCCTCTGCCCTCCAGCCTCTTCTGCCCTGGCCTCTGCCCTCCAGCCTCCTCTGCCCTGCCCTCTGCCCTGGCCTCTGCCCTCCAGCCTCCTCTGCCCTGGCCTCTGCCCTCCAGCTTCCTCTGCCCTGGCCTCTGCCCTCCAGCCTCCTCTGCCCTGCCCTCTGCCCTGGCCTCTGCCCTCCAGCCTCCTCTGCCCTGGCCTCTGCCCTCCAGCCTCCTCTGCCCTCCCCTCTGCCCTGGCCTCTGCCCTCCAGCCTCCTCTGCCCTGGCCTCTGCCCTCCAGCCTCCTCTGCCCTCCAGCCTCCTCTCCCAGTCCTCTGCCCTCCTGCCTCCGCTCTCCTCTCCCAGTCCTCTGCCCTCCTGCCTCCGCTCTCCTCTCCCTGTCCTCTGCCCTCCAGCCTCCACTCGTTTCTCCCTGTCCTCTGCCCTCCAGCCTCCGCTCTACTCTCCCTGTCCTCTGCCCTCCAGCCTCCGCCCTCCTCTGCCCCAGCCTCCGCTCTCCTCTCCCTGTCCTCTGCCCTCCAGCCTCCACTCTCCTCTCCCTGTCCTCTGCCCTCCAGCCTCCAGCCTCCGCTCTCCTCTCCTTGTCCTCTGCCCTCCAGCCTCCGCTCTCCTCTCCCTGTCCTCTGCCCTCCAGCCTCCGCTCTCCTCTCCCTGTCCTCTGCCCTCCAGCCTCCGCTCTCCTCTCCCTGTCCTCTGCCCTCCAGCCTCCTCTCTCCTCTTCCTGTCCTCTGCTCTCCAGCCTCCGCTCTCCTCTCCCTGTCCTCTGCTCTCCAGCCTCTGCTCTCCTCTGCCCTCCAGCCTCCACTCTCCTCTCCCTGTCCTCTGCCCTCCAGCCTCCGCTCTCCTCTGTCCTCCAGCCTCCACTCTCCTCTCCCTGTCCTCCAGCCTCCGCTCTCCTCTCCCTGTCCTCTGCCCTCCACCCTCCGCTCTCCTCTCCCTGTCCTCTGCCCTCCAGCCTCCGCTCTCCTCTCCCTGTCCTCTGCCCTCCAGCCTCCGCCCTCCAGCCTCCGCCCTCCTCTGCCCTCCAGCCTCTGCTCTCCTCTCCCTGTCCTCTGCCCTCCAGCCTCCGCTCTCCTCTCCCTGTCCTCTGCCCTCCAGCCTCTGCTCTCCTCTCCCTGTCCTCTGCCCTCCAGCCTCCTCTCTCCTCTTCCTGTCCTCTGCCCTCCAGCCTCCGCTCTCCTCTCCCTATCCTCTGCCCTCCAGCCTCCGCTCTCCTCTCCCTGTCCTTTGCCCTCCAGCCTCCGCCCTCCTCTGCCCTCCAGCCTCCGCTCTCCTCTCCCTGTCCTCTGCCCTCCAGCCTCCGCTCTTCTCTGCCCTCCAGCCTCCGCTCTCCTCTCCCTGTCCTCTGCCCTCCAGCCTCTGCTCTCCTCTGCCCTACAGCCTCCGCTCTCCTCTCCCTGTCCTCTGCCCTCCAGCCTCCGCTCTCCTCTCTCTGTCCTCTACCCTCCACCTTCCGCTCTCCTCTCCCTCTCCTCCGCCCTCCAGCCTCCACTCGCTTCTCCCTGTCCTCTGCCCTCCAGCCTCCGCTCTACTCTCCCTGTCCTCTGCCCTCCAGCCTCCAGCCTCCGCCCTCCTCTGCCCTCCAGCCTCCGCTCTCCTCTCCCTGTCCTCTGCCCTCCAGCCTCCGCTCTCCTCACCCCTCCATATGCAATGTACAGTATGTGTGTATATGTGTGTATGTACGCACTTCCGTCACTTTGTCCACACTTCCCTCAACTTTGTACACACACACACATACACACACACACACTCCGCTATACTTACCACCGGCCCTGCGTCCGCTGCCTGGATCCTCAGTCGACATGTCGCTGCCCCCAAACTACTGGATCCAATATAGCGTCCAAGATGTCTCGCAAAACTACCCGGACAACATATTGGATCCAGTCATCCGGGGGCGGCGACATGTCGACTCAGGATCCAGGCGGCGGGGAAGACGCAGGGTCGGTGGTAAGTATAGCGGAGTGTATGTGTGTGCTGACCACTCTGCCCACGGCGCTGCGCTGACCACTCTGCCCGTGGCGCTGCGCTGACCACTCTGCCCACGCCGCTGCGCTGACCACTCTGCCCACGCCGCTGCGCTGACCAATTTCACCGCACTCACTGCTAACCACTGAGCCACTGCACTCACTGCTAACACTGAGCACTGCACTCCACTGCTACCACTGAGCCCACTGAGCACTGCACTCACTGCTAACCACTGAGCCACCCCACTCACTGCTAACCACTGCGCCACCGCACTCACTGCTAACCACTGCGCCACCGCACTCACTGCTAACCACTGAGCCACCGCACTCACTGCTAACCACTGAGCCAGCGCACTCACTGCTAACCACTGAGCCAGCGCACTCACTGCTAACCACTGAGCCAGCGCACTCACTGCTAACCACTGAGCCAGCGCACTCACTGCTAACCACTGAGCCACCGCACGCAGTACTAACCACTGAGCCACCGCGCAGTGCTAACCACTGAGCCACCGCGCAGTGCTACCCACTGAGTCACCTCTATACACACAATTAATTTCACCGCACTCCCCTAACTATTACTAAATAAACTATATATGGATTCTAGACTACCCGATTCTTTAGAATCGGGCTGCCATCTAGTTAATAGATAAAGAAGACCTGACCCATAAACTCCAGCACCAACAAGGCAATTTTAAGAAAGACCACAGAGTTTACACCAAAAATGGAGTTTACAGAGAAGCTTTAGCACAATTAATACATTTCATTTTCAGGTAATACATAAAAAATGCTCACCACCTAGGCATAGAACGGGTTCAATTGCTAGTCTATAATAAATTCAGTGAAGGGCTTCTGTCATAAGCCTGGATAACCACCAATGAAAAGATGGCAAAAGGACACGCTAGTGCTTCTCCCATTGGGCTGATCCCAACTGTCGGTTGCCCTGTAGTCGGCTGCCACTTCCAGCACTGATACATGTATACTTAGCAATACATCTAATGCATTATCGGTTATAACATTATGAAAACTGCTGTGTATTGCTTTACACTGCTCTTTGTTTACTAAGGCTGCTTTCACCTCCAGTTTTCTGCGGTTCGTGGAAGATACGGTAGCTTTGCCGCATCTGCCTCATAACAGCTCACTTGCTGCAAGCCTACAGCAAGCTGTATTCATTCCCTATGGGACTTGCGGTCATCTGCAGCAAGTGTAGTTTTTCTGGATCCAGCAAATCTGGCACTTGCAGCAGCACGAAAAAACTGCTGCTAGCAGCGCTTTTTTGACTCGCTGCAAGTTCTGCAAGTACAAAACCGCACTTGCTGCACATGACCACAAGTCTGCAAGTGTGCAAAACTGCACTTGCCGCATATGACCGGAAGTCCCATAGGGAATGAATGAGGCTTGCCTCAAGTGGCCCCGTAAGGCTGCAGTGTGGCAGATGAAGCAAAACTGCTGGAATTCAAAAAACGCTGATGTGAAAGGGCCCTAACATTACCTTCTGTCCTTATATACACATATTACCCCCATCACTATATACACATATTATGCTCAATGCAAATAGAGAAAATTACATCACAGATGTTAATAATCGCTTGGACGCCATTGGTTGATCGGCGCAACTGTCCTACTTTCTATATGCATTATTTACATATAATTGAGCTCATTTATAAATATCCAATCACTTCTGAGCTTACATTTTCCTAAGGCACAGTTGAAAATGCAGAGATCTTATTGGTTGACTGTACACCACTAGTTGCTGGAGCAACTTGCATGGAAGCCTTTGATTCCTTTGGCAAAAGGGACTATTTTTTTTAAAAAATGTATGCATTAAAATGTTATTTGTTCACTAAAATGCCATTGAAACACCAGCAATTATCCTCTGAGGAGGAAGCTCAGGCAAGAAAAGCAAGAATGGCTGAAGCTTAAAGACTTCATGGAAGTAGGGTAACAGAACAACAGTTTCAATTGCAGAGTAAAGCCAATGTTGTCCGGATAAACAACGGGTAGTGTGTTTGGTTGTCAGGAGGCAGTGAGTAGTGTGTGTAGATTTTGAGGGATAGTGGATGTGGGGCAGCTGACAGTGGGAGCCTGTCTCTGTTTGAGTAATGGCTGTGGAACAGACACAGCCTGTTGGAGGCTTTGTGTGTGCTGGGCAAAGCGACTGCGGCACCCATAGTATGGGGAAATGGAGGAGAGCTGTTAACAAGCAATTCAGCAGGCATCAGGCACAGTGTGATGGTGTCTGTGGGCAGTGTGTGCAGTTGTCAGGGGCAGCAGCAGGCAGTGTGTGTAAATGTTGAGAGGCAGTGGTTGTTGGGGGGCATCAGGCACAATGTAATGAGTTGTTGGCTCCTCACCAGCATGGCACACCACCCCCGCTCCTCACTAGCACCCCCCCCGCTCTCACCAGGTCTGCCACTATCCATCACCCTTGAGTAGAACGGATTCAATAGCTAGTATTTTGTAAGGTCAGATATCTACACCCTTTTACCCGAGATTAAGGGTCACATGAAGAGTAAGCGAAACAGCTGTGACCCAGTCCCACATCATGTGATGCTCTACTGTGATATACACTTATTTTGAAAATAAAGGATGTTTTTTCTATACATCTTGATTAGTGTCGTAAGTTCTTCTCTCCTATTATTATTATTATTATTATTACACCTTTTACCTGAGATTATTGACTTAAAGTTGACACCAATAGATTACTATTCCAATCTAAGTCTATCTCAAAAATCTTTAATCTATAGCTCATAGATGTCCAAAGATAGAAACTTGTGTCATGTCTCAACAACAGAACAAACTCCTCTGTGATAATCCTCTATCATTTAGAAGCCGCAGGAGAGATTTGGTGGGGATTGATATGGAAGTTTATGTTTGATTCTATGAACTTTGCAGAAAATGTTCTTTCTTTTACGGCGCCTTTAAGGCTCAGTGCTTTGCTGGCTGCATTCCCTGCTAGCAATAATACCTGTCACTGAGCTATCTGTAAATCAGGCTGACAGAAAACAGAAAGGGTTGACCCAATTTCTGGACACCATCTTTCCCTAATTCATCATTGACTATGCGAAATCTGTTCCTATTATCACAAATAGGGATATACTTTCTACATCCTCTCAAAGTACACATGTAATTGATTCATTAAGAGTAACAAATGGTACAAAGTCTTAGTAGAAGTTACCAAAGATCTGTGGTTTACAGCTAGAAATTATAATTCTATCTACGGAATATGAGAACTCAATGAACTATTTCACAGACGTATTCTCTATGGAAAAAGCTGCTTATTATAACAAATCTATAGTGATTTTTCAATCCAATTAAATTCCACTTACTGATTTTTTGCCTGAATTATAAATACAATATAAAACTTTCTGGTATGATGGCACGTTTTTTTTCTACTAGTCTCAAATGTTCACCAGCTGCAAAATCACCTGTATAATAAAATGCTTAGCTAATTGTCACGCTTGAGAGGTAAGGGAATCAGGTAACAGGTAGGTGAATTGGGCAATAGGGGGTCAGGAGAGCCTAATCTGACAGAGCCTAATCTGACCCTGATGCTGGGGTCCCTGGCTCACCCTGATCTCGGAGGTACCTCTGATAGTGAGGAGTTCCGAGCTGCCACCCTGTACCCTAAAACTCCTGATTAGCCCTAGGCTGAGGGCCCCTACCTCCACCCACGGGTCAGGAATCACAGCTTCTCACAAGGAAAGACTTTAGACCAGCAGCTAGGCATCAGCACAGCACCAAGACCTAGAGCACGTAGCTATCAGCAGCACCTGACAGAGGAGAGGGAAGGCTATTTAAAGCCAGGGGAGGGGATTCCAGATAAATCACACATTAACTACTGAACCAGCAATTGAACATAATAGTGACTGCAGTTCTGAAGCACACCACAGGAGGCAAGGACCTTCACAACCATCAACCATGCAGCTCTTAAAGACAAGCCACATACACAGCAGCATCCAACAATGTCAGCGCCATCTAAGCGCGTGACACTAATAATGATCCTAATCCTGAAGACACCAAATGCCCAGTCATATGTACACAAAAATAGATCCCTTTTATGTGCCATGTCTTCCTGTTTTTTGATTTAGGGAAAAAACCATATGGAATAAACAGCTTCCCATAGCGTCTCTGCTTCTATTGATACATTTTATCACAAATGTAGTTTTTCGCTAGATATATATAGTATATCTGACACAGTGAACATATGACTCATTTTCAAACTACTCGTATATACTCGTGTATAAGCCGACCCGTGTATAAGCCGACCCCCCTACTTTTGCCCCCAAAATCTGGGAAAACCTATTGACTCATGTATAAGCCGATGGTGGACCCCAGCACAGGTATACAGCCCCCAGCAGTGTAGTATACAGGCCCCCCCAGTGGTATACAGGCCTCCCCAGTGGTAGTATACCGCCCCCAGCAGTGTGGTATACAGCAGCCTCCCCAGTGGTACATACAGGCCCCAGCAGTGTTACAGCAGCCTTCCCAGTGGTATATACAGCAGCGGCCCCAGGGGTATATATACAGCCCCAGCCCCAGGGGTATATACAGCAGCAGCCCCAGGGGTATATACAGCACCAGCCCCAGGGGTATATACAGCAGCAGCCCCAGGGGTATATACAGCACCAGTCCCAGGGGTATATACAGCACCAGCCCCAGGGGTATATACAGCAGCAGCCCCAGGGGTATATACAGCACCAGTCCCAGGGGTATATACAGCACCAACCCCAGGGGTATATACAGCACCAGCCCCAGGGGTATATACAGCACCAGTCCCAGGGGTATATACAGCACCAGCCCCAGGGGTATATACAGCACCAGCCCCAGGGTATATACAGCTCCAGCCCCAGGGGTATATACAGCACCAGCCCCAGGGGTATATACAGCACCAGCCCCAGGGATATATATATAGCACCAGCCCCGGGGGTATATACAGCACCAACCCCAGGGATATATACAGCCCCAGCCCCAGGGGTATATACAGCAGCAGCCCCAGGGGTATATACAGCACCAGCCCCAGGGGTATATACAGCACCAGCCCCAGGGGTATATACAGCACCAGCCCCAGAGGTATATACAGCACCAGCCCCAGGGGTATATACAGCAGCAGCCCCAGAGGTATACAGGCCCCCCATCAAGATCCAGGGCCCCCCCCCCTTGCTCGGCAAACCTGTAAAGTAAAATCATTATACTTATCACTGTCCTGTCGCCGCCGTCCCCCGCCGCTGCCGACACCGCGCTCCTCCGTCTTCATTCAGCGTCTTCCAGCTTCCTGTGGTCGGTGCAGACAATGACGTCATTGCCTGCGACCACAGGAAGCCGGAAGAAGACAGATGAAGCCGGGGACCGCGATGTCGGCAGCGGCGGGACGGCATGGTATGATGAAGTTAATGAGCGAACCCAGAAGCAAATGTAACCACAGCGGGAGACAGGTAAGTATAATTCTCCTGCTTTAATCATCATCTTGCTTTCTTTTACAGCCCACCTAGCCAAACTCGAACATTAACATGGACTTCTCAGGAAATTATGGGTTCAGGGTCCATGCCAGAACACTAGGTGTTCAGTACAGACCTCGAACTATACAGTTTGCCCATCACTACTAACGACATATAGAGCACATATACTGTAAAGATGTAAAATTATGTAGAAAACTAGATATTTTTTTCAACTTGTTGGAGAATAAAAATATTTACCGTATATACTCGCGTATAAGCCGAGTTTTTCAGCCCAAAATTTGGGCTGAAAAGTCCCCCCTCGGCTTATACGCGAGTATATACCGCCCGCCCGCCACCCGCATCAGTATACAGGCCCCCCCATCAAGATCCAGGGCCGCCCCTCCATCAAGATCCAGGGCCGTCCCCCCTTGCTCGGCAAACAGCACCAACCTCAGGGATATATACAGCACCAGCCCCAGGGGTATATACAGCAGCAGCCCCAGGGGTATATACAGCACCAGCCCCAGGGTATATACAGCACCAGCCCCAGGGGTATATACAGCACCAGCCCCAGGGGTATATACAGCACCAGCCCCAGAGGTATATACAGCACCAGCCCCAGGGGTATATACAGCAGCAGCAGCCCCAGAGGTATACAGGCCCCCCATCAAGATCCAGGGCCCCCCCCTTGCTCGGCAAACCTGTAAAGTAAAATCCTTATACTTATCACTGTCCTGTCACCGCCGTCCCGCCGCTGCCGACACCGCGATCCTCCATCTTCATTCAGCGTCTTCTGGCTTTCTGTGGTCGCAGGCAATGACGTCATTGTCAGCGCCGACCACAGGAAGCCGGAAGACGCTGAATGAAGATGGAGGATCGCGGTGTCGGCAGCGGCGGGACGGCGGCGACAGGACAGTGATAAGTATAAGGATTTTACTTTACAGGTTTGCTGAGCAAGGGGGGGGCCTGGATCTTGATGCGGGGGCCTGTATACCCCTGGGGCTGGTGCTGTATATACCCCTGGGGCTGCTGCTGTATATACCACTTGGGCTGGTGCTGTATATACCCCTGGGCTGGTGCTGTATATACCCCTGGGGCTGGTGCTGTATATACCTCTGGGGCTGCTGCTATATATACCCCTGGGGCTGGTGCTGTATATACCCCTGGGGCTGCTGCTGTATATACCCCTGGGGCTGCTGCTGTATATACCCCTGGGGCTGGTGCTGTATATACCCCTGGGGCTAGTGCTGTATATACCCCTGGGGCTGGTGCTGTATATACCCCTGGGGCTGCTGCTGTATATACCCCTGGGGCTGCTGCTGTATATACCCCTGGGGCTGGTGCTGTATATACCCCTGGGGCTGCTGCTGTATATACCCCTGGGGCTGGTGCTGTATATACCACTGGGAAGGCTGCTGTAACACTGCTGGGGCCTGTATGTACCACTGGGGAGGCTGCTGTATACCACACTGCTGGGGGCTGTATACTACCACAGGGGAGGCCTGTATACCACTGGGGGTGCCTGTATACCACACTGCTGGGGGCTGTATACCTGTGCTGGGGTCCACCCTCGGCTTATACACGAGTCAATAAGTTTTCCCAGATTTTGGGGGCAAAAGTAGGGGGGTCGGCTTATACACGGGTCGGCTTATACACAAGTATATACGGCAATTTTATTAGGAAAATCCACATATAAAACTCAGTGTGACCCAAGAGAAATTGACATGTTGTGGATTTATAACATGCACCACAAGTTAGTTTACACTAAGTATACAATGGGCAAGAGATTTCTATATATCCCTTCCACTTTGCTGTAACAGTAAGACCTGCTGTTTTTTGCCCAGGAAAAATCCACAGCATTAAAAACTCATCAAAAACTCAATGTGGGAACTTAACCTTAAGGGTACCTTTACACGCCGCTACGACAGGATGGATACAACCCGCTACTTCACGTGCACGAGCACGCTCAAACGGTTACAAACGGTAAACGCAAGACCTTTACACGCCGCCACAAGGTGCGCTACGCTACGTTACATCTATAGCTAGCTACATCGCCGGGTGTCTCAAGTAGCCATCTGTAGCGTACCTTACCTCATTTACACACCGCTACAACAAGCTAATATGGGCGGACCTGGTGCAGCAGGGACAGCACATAGGCGTGCCACAATTGTGGATTACGAGACGTCCGTACGATGATAGCACAAAGCAAGAAACCCATGATTGGGCAGGCATCGCAGGAGGCTGATTAATACATGACGCTCGAGCAATTGTGTAGTGTGACTGGTCAGCTCCTTAAATATGCCTCCCTATGCAGCGACTGCCAATCGTAACGCAGGAGCTTCCTCCAATGATCGCTGAAGGGGGGCGGTATCCCGGAGCCTGTATCACGCCCCAGCTACATACCAGGTACATCGCCTGGTGTGTAGACATCCCTTCTGCTCCTTCTTTACATGCCGATACAGCTCGCTACAATTGGCTTTGTAGCCATCTGTTTTCGAGCAGTGCTCGGAAACAGATGTATCTGTTGCCGGCTGCCTCCTACCGTCTTCACACGCCGCTACTACGGGCTATATTGACGCTACAAGCTACATTTGCAGCTTGTAGTGTGTTGTATCCATCCTGTCGTAGCGGCGTGTAAAGGTACCCTAAGAGTTGAAAACTTATGATGAAACGTCATGACTTCTATTTCACATAACAAAAGTCCATGGCTTGTTCCCAACTGGACTTGTCTCCACTTTTATCAGAATTCTGGCTCTTCTTATTACCCTTTTTGTCTTCTCGCCCTTATCCAAGATGGTGTTTCTCAAGACCTCATTCCTGTCAATGTTTTCCTGCTTTCCTTTCTATATTAGCTGCGGTCCATCTTCCAGGTCTTGCTTGAGTATTCTTGCTTGGATCCCTGGCTTCATAATGCATCTCAAGCTTGTGCTCCTCCTCCAGCTATCCTGGTTTGGCTCTTTCAGCTACCTGCAGTCTGGTGCTCAGTTAACTACCCCTGTTTCCAGTTTGCCTACTGCATCAAGCTGTTCTGTGTTGTGTGTGTTTCTGCTTCAGCTTCTGCCAGCCTGCCTTGCTTCACAAAAGCTGACTTTGCTCTAAAAGCTCAGCTGCGGCTTGTATGCTAGTTTATTTTGTTGCAGTTGCAGTGCTTAGGACTGTTCGTTTGCTTTTGCTACAGTGCACTATGTCCAGTTCTGGATTTGTTCTATGAGACTATACCATTTCCAGGCCTTCCTGGGTGTAAACTGTTACTTATAGACTTTTCTTTTATATGCCACTTCCAGTGTTTACTGTTATTAATAGACTATTCTGTTTGGCTTCACTGAATGATCTATTATTTGAACGATTTATGAACTCTGCTTTGTTGCTGTACTTTCACATTTGTTCTTTTGTCCTGTGAGTTAATGTAGACTTTCACTTTAATACCTGGTCTCAGTCATGTCTTTGCTCCCACACCATTAGGGTACCTTTACACGTCGCAACATTGCATGCAATTTCACTTGCAACTTACTGGTTGCAGTGAAATCATGGACACATTGTTCCATTTGTACACAGCAACAAAATAGAACAATGTGTCCATGATTTCACTGCAACCAGCAAATTGCCAGTGAAATTGCAAGCAATATTGCCGGGTGTGACGGTACCTTTAGTAAATTAATAACACTCTGCAAGTTAACCTTGGGAACTGAAACTCAGTTTTCTAATTATAAGAAAGGAATGAAAGGGTATTTTTTTTTAGAAAAAAAACAAGATAATGTAACATTGGATACTATTACTTTGGAATTCTAATAATGACATGTGGTTTCTGTTTTCTTAAACACTGTAATTTCATGAGTTATATATACAGAACTGAGATGCATGTGATGTAATACAATGCCAGGTATCAGATAAGTGTAAAGCTGAACTTGATATTCTTTTTGTCCACAATAGATATTTAACCAATATGACCTTTCATATTGAAGAGAAAAAGTAGCCAAAAACTGGATACGTGAATGTGATTTTTTGCACAGGTGATGTAGCTGCACGTCTTCATATCAAATTGCATTCATGTCATGTGCCACATTTAAGGTTCCTAATTTAGCCTATAATTTGGGGTATTGTACTAATTATGATTCAAATATCTTAATTTAATGCAGCACTACAGTGTTTTTCTTTCACTGCTGTAGTAGTGCTTTAAATGTAAACCCCCTATCCCTGGTGATATACTCATTGTGGCTTCATGTCTTACCGATAACACTCCGATCCCAAGGTACCATCTTGTGATGTAACTACTGACTGGCCAGAAGTCTGACGTTACATCAGAAGTGCTCAATACATCTCTATAAGAGCCAGAAAGAGGCCAGAACAAGGCTCCCATAGAGGAAAAGCATTGTGCAACCCTAGTAGTGGGTTGCATATGCATCCAATGCCCTGGGGCACAATTGAATGTGTATGAAAGTTCATTATTAAGGAGCATGTGACTACAATATATACAGCACTACTATTAGGAAAACCTATATCAGGTAGTGACTAGCATAATATCCTTTATTGATGGGATAAAGTGGATCTAGTCTACACAGTCGTGATAGTATTGTTGGCAGTAGATATTAGGCAGATGCTGGTGGCATACATACTGTGTGCTGAATAAGTTTCTATCTTGGCACATCATAGTATATCCTATACTATATAATATGAGGTTCATTTTCTTGCATAAAAGTGGAAATATATAGCAGTTGACTATAAACAAAGATAGTAATATTTCTTTATGTTCCCATGTATGGTGGTCATTGATACTTTGGTGAATATTACCGTGGGCACCACACATCTTCTTGCACTGTCAAGGCTCAGCTTTTTGAGTAATATCTATCTACCTCATTTTCATGAGATTAGTGCAATATGACAAACGTGATGGGGACAAGACTAAAATCACAATCTCAATAGAACTATAGTACGACCTCTAATTAGGATTAGTGTAATATCTTAACCCTTCTGCTTGTGGGAGCCAGTTCCCCTTTTGGTAGAGTTCTAAAATAACAGTAGTAGAACTCACCCACTACAGATGGGCCTGGTATTTGATTCTATGGCTGGGTAAAAAGTCAACCCTATGTGGCCTTACTAATATTATGAGCTAACTGCTATCTGACTCCATTATCTGTTTCTTGGTTTATCCCATCAACCACATATTTATTCAAACCTTTAATTGGTTCGTATGACTTTATAGGGTATGGTGATTTTGTTATATACCTATTTGAAAGATGAAATAAAAGATGTTAACTTTTATCCATCAGTCCACCTAAGTCAATGATTTTTCTTACATTTTGGGGACTTATTGAATTTTATAGGTTCTCAACAGTGATTACTGAGTCCTTCGAAGCTCTATGTAGAAACAGAAAGTCTATTTTTCTACCATGAGTCATCACTGCAAAGTATCTGGCAAGGGAGGAGGGAAGCAGCTGGGTCAGGAGTTGAAGAGGGGAATTACTAATGCAGGAAAAAGTGATTTAGGTTTTCACATAGAACAGAGAAAAGAGGAGAATTTACTGGGTAGAAAGGCAAAATGAGCACACAGTGCCAGATAATTTGATAACTACAAAATATTAAGAGAATAAATACTTTGATGGGAGTGCTTCTTTAATGACACTAGTTGGGACACTACTGCGAGTATGCAAATAACATACTTTCAATCACATAAAGATTGCTGAAACTAGTAAGAGGAGCAGAATCCTAACAGTGTAGCTTACAAACTTTCAGGAGTTGGCAAGCTGCAAAACTTGCTAAAACTTTTTGGCAAAGCTGGATGACTTTTTTTAAGTTGTTCTTTGCTAAAGAAAACTCATACAAAACTTTAATTTTACTCTATGTTGTAACTCCTTATTCATCCTGGAGTTAAGGAGATTTTCCAGGCTTGGCATGAAAATCTGCAGTCACTGTATGTGATTCCTCCCAGTGCTGTCAGGATTGGTGTTTTAAATTTTTTCTGGAGAGAGGAGGAGTTATATGCAGATATAAGCTTTCTAATGCAAGTTCTCCTGAAATAACATTTACTGTTCCCCATTGTCATCTCCTATCTCCATAATGGGAAAAACTGTATTTTGAAAATGAAATATCAGTCTTCACAGAGAGAGAGATGCAGACTTCTCTCATAAGATATTTTGCAAAGTATTTTTTTATTTACACGTTTACTAATGATTTATGCAAAATAAATTTAATAAAGCAATGATTATATTCTTTAAGTTTATCAGAGGTTTAGAGTGTAAAATATACTGAATAATTAACTGCAAAAGTAGCGATGTAACTGCTTGTCTGACCAGGAGTTGACAAGAGCTTCGTAGTCAGAATCCTACTGAGCATACAGTGTTCAGACCCCTTTACATTTTTCACTCTTTGTTTCATTGCAGCCATTTGGTAAATTAAAAAAAAATGTTTCTCATCAATGAACACTCTGCACGTCATCTTGACTGAAAAACTTCCAGAAATGTAGAAATGTTTGCAAACTTATTAAAAAAGAAAAACTGAAATATCACATGCTTATAAGTATTCAGACCCTTTGCTCAGTATTGAGTATTTGCACCATGAGTCTTCTTGGTAATGATGCAACACATTTTTCACACTTGTATTTGGGGATCCTCTTCCATTCTTCCATGCAGATCCTCTCCAGTTCCGTCAGGTTGGATGGTGAGTGTTGGTGGACAGCCATTTTCAGGTCTCTCCAGAAATGCTCAATTGGGTTTAGTTCAGGGCTCTGGCTGGGCCAGTCAAGAATGGTCACAGAGTTGTTCTGAATCCACTCCTTTGTTATTTTAGCTGTGTGCTTAGGGTTATTGTCTTGTTGGAAGGTGAATCTTCAGCCAAGTCTGAGGTCCAGAGCACTCTGGAAGAGGTTTTCATCCAGGATATCTCAGTTCTTGGCTGCATTCATATTTCCTTCAGTTTCAACCAGTCTTCCTGTCCCTACAGCTGAAAAACACCCCCATAGCATGATGCTGCCACCACCATGTTTCATTGTTGGGATTGTATTGGGCAGGTGCCTGCTTTTCTCCACACATACTGCTTAGAATTAGCGCCATAAAGTTCCATTTTCATCTCATCAGACAAAACAATCTTATTTCTCATAGTTTGTGAGTCCTTCATGTATTTTCTTACAAATTTTATGCAGACTTTCATAGATCTTGCCCTGAGGAGAGGCTTCTATCGGCCACTCTGCCATAAAGGCCCAACTGGTGGAAGGCTGCAGTGATAGTTGACTGTGTGGATCTTTCTCCAAACTCCCTACTGCATCTCTGGAGCTCAGCCACAGTGATATTATGGTTCTTCGTTACCTCTCTCACCAAGGCTCTTCTCCCATTATTGCTCAGTTTGACCGGACGGCCAGGTCTAGGAAGACTTCTGGTGGTCCCAAACGTCTTCCATTTAAGGATTACGGAGGCCATTGTACTCTTAGGAACCGTGAGTACTGTAGAAATTCTTTCGCAACCTTGGACATATCTGTGCCTTGCCACTATTCTGTCTCTGATCTCCTTGGGCAGTTTCTTTGACCTCATGAATCTCCTTTGGTCAGACATGCACTGTGAGCTGTGAGGTCTCATATAGACAGATGTGTGCCTTTCCAAATCAAGTCCTATCAATTTAATTAAACCCAGCTGGACTCCAATGAAGGAGTAGACCATCTCAAGGAGGATCACAAGGAAATGGACAGCATGTGACTTACATATGAATGTCTGTGCAAAGGGATTGAATACTTATGACCATGTGATACTTCAGTTATTCTTTTTTAATAAGTTTGCAAACTTTTCTACATTTCTGTTTTTTTTCAGTCAAGATGGGGTACAAAGTGTACATTTATGTGAAAAAAATTAACTTTTTAGAATTTACCAAATGGCTGCAATGAAACAAAGAGTGAAAAATATAAATGGGTCTGAATACTTTCCGTACCCACTGTATGTTAAACACTTTGTGTGATGGGAGTAATAGACTCTCCAGGTCGTCAGCTTGACTTACCTAGGTATTGCAATCACAAACCTAATCAAGAAATAAAATAAAATTGAGTGGAAACAAACAAACAAAACAAAGCATCAGTATGGCCTTGTTCTCACATACAAATCCGTTTTTTAAGCCCTTAGAAAAATATCCGTTTTTCTAAGGGTGCCAATAGTGTCCCCTGAGGTCCTGGGAGCTTTTGGCAAATTTTGGGACTTAGTCATTTTTTCATGAAAAGCGCATATGTGTTAACACAGGTGCCTATGTGTGCCAGGCGTTAACTCATGCGTTTCCCATAGGGTCCCATGTTAAAAAAAAGCATGCTTTTTTAAAGCACCCCAAAAATGCAGCTAGCAGCGTTTTTGGGCTGCTGCATAAAAACGCATGCGTTTTTAAAAAAACGCACACACATGCTTTAACGCATATGCGTTTTTGGACTTAGAAAATAAATGTCCAAAATGTTCCAAAAATTATTTAAGGCAAAAACGGACGGTATCTGTGAACCAGGCCTAAATGTAAGATACATTAAGGTCAACCATAGAGTCTGCATGTGTAACTCAGACCGCTGGCAGATTGGCATTTGTGTTCCAGATGATATAGGGAAATTTGACGAAGGATTTTGCAGTCGTTTTGGCAGCAGGTGGCAGGATACGGTGACTCATAGTCCAGCACTACGGATAGTTTTGACAGTCAGTGAAAACTGTGGAGAAGTCTGGCGTTACATAATAAGTTTTGTGGTTTGCTTAAATAATGTCTATACTGTGGCATTGGGACTGTGCTATGTATGTTGGTTTGTGGTTCATTGCATTCCACAAAAAATCTTGCAGTAGTAAATGGCAGGTTAAGCTGAGAAACACGGTACTATTTGAGGTATACCAAAGTCATAAAGTTTTTTTTTCTGGGAAGTTTGGGTAAACAGCCTCCACATTGACAGTGATACAAATTCACAAGTGTAATGTTAAACATTTAGCAATTTTAACAGAATTTGGTAGTTAAAGAAATAACAAAAAAACTCAGCAACTGTTGTTTCATACCCTCCATGGTGCTACTGTTTTCATACATGACAGAGGTTTCTTAGACCTCCCAAGCACCAATGTTGTGATTGACTAGCTGTTCATTTTTTACAGTTTGCTGTATCTCTGGCAGAGGAGTGATCTTCACATAGAGTAGTGGATCCCATTGAAAACTAAAGGGCTCATGTGAAATAAGAGGAGATTGAATGACAAAGACTGTTTTTTAATATCTTCAATATCAGGTTATGTGGGTGGTCACATGTCCATGTCCATTCACTGCTATCAGCATCCCAAATACATCCAAGCGCACTTTGGTCAAGGAACTCCTGTTGAGGAGATCGGTACAAGTCCTATAGATTGGGACCTGAGTTTTATTACACATTTCAAGGGGATGTTCGATGCTAAAAAGTTTTCTTTCCCTATGCATGGATGTTTCAAAATAATAAATGGACGCATACTCGCCTTCTATCACCCCCAGTCCTCTATAGATGTCTTTAATAGCTGCAGTAGTGTTGTCTGTGCCTTCCAAGGCCTCTGACCGGCTGTAGCGGTTGGGTGACTAGAGGATCATGTCATTGAATGTTTCTCTGATGACTTCCTTTAGTAGTACACACTTGACCGGTTCAGTTACTCACAGTCTTCAGCCTTCCTGATGACATTTGGACTGTGCAGATACCAAGCTGAACTGAAATTACAAAATAGGTATTGTGATTGTAAAAAGTATTAAAAGCCAGAGAACGTTTGATTTTTTTTCACATTAAAAAACAAACAAATATATTTTATTGAGATTTTGTGTGAAGTGTAAAGAAAATGATTAATGATTTTCTAAATATTTTAAACATATTAATCTGAAAATAGTTATGTTTTTTTTTCTCAGCCCCCTGTAGTCTGATGATACCTCTAAATAAACTCCTGAGTGACCAATTGCCTCCATAAGTCACCTAATTAGTACACTGAGCTCAACTGTGTGTAATTTATTCTCAGCATAACTTCAGCTGTTCTGTGGAGGCCTCAGAGGTTTCTTTCAGAACACTAGAAATCAAACAACATCATGAAAACCAAGCGTCAAACTGGACAGGTCAGAGATTAAGTTGCGGAGAAGAGCAGAGTTGGGTTAGGTTATAAAAAAAAGTACCTTAAGCTTTGATCATCTCACAGAGCACAGTTCAATCCATCATCCAAAACTGGAAGGAGTATGGCACAATGCAAACTTACCAGGGCATGGCCGTTCACCTAAACAGACATCCCAAGCAAGGAGAGCTCTATTTAGAGAAACCAAGAGGTCCTTGGTCCCTGGAGAAGCTACAGAAATTCACAGCTCAGGTAGAATAATCTGTTCACAAAATTGTTAGTAATATACTGCACAAATCTGGCTTTTATGGAAGTGACCCGCCCAGGGATCTATGGGAAATCGGATGGGAACTCGGTACCCGGGCGTTGATATGGGGGTGCTGTCTCGGTGGCTGGTGCCCGGGCCCGTAACCCTGGGAATCAGCTAAATAATGTGTTAAAATAATAAAAGTGTAAAATAAAGTCTCATGACGCCACCTGCATTTTCTGGTGATGTCACTAGCGCCGCTGTCAGACCGCTAGGGATGGTGGTATTGAGCCAGTTGATAATGCTCCCTGCAGGTGGAGCGAGATCCCCGGGGCAGCAGCTACTTCTTAACTTAACAGAATAAGACACTGGATGCTTGCTGACTCTGTATGGGTACTTTACTGGCAACACCAGCAGTTCTCAGCAGTTCAGGTACACAGTCTTTTTGGGTAGCTGGCCAGGTAGTCACTGTGGAAGCTAAAATCTATTTGAGGCTCCCAGAGTGTTCCTTCAGTTACTTTTGCTGTCCTTTGTTCCCTGGCCTTCTTACTTTCCTTGCGCTATCCTGCACAACCCACTTGTCTACCAGGCCCGTTGGGTGCTATGAGGTTACCCTTCTTCTCTAAGTGGCTCAACCCGGTTTAGTGCTCCTGGTGGGGCTGTACGTTCTGGATGAGGTCGGCGCTGCTGGGCAAACCTGCAACCCACCGGTATTGATGGCTCAGGGTTAGACTCGCCTGCACCGTGACTCGGAGCCGGTACCCCGTTGTGGACCAGGATTCCCCCGGACTGTAGATAAGGTCCAGCACTGGGTCTCCTCCTTTCGTCTGGGTCACCGCTCCTTTTCAGGCGCTTTTCCTGTGATGTCCCTCTAGAACATGTTCCTTGCGTCGTCCCTCAGACTAGACTGCTCTCTGTCTGTCTGTTTTTCCCGCTCCCTCTACCCTAACACTCCTCCCACCAGGACCGGTTACCCTGGTAACGGATGGACAATTGGTCCCCAAAGTTAAGTGTAGGGATGCTGGGATAAGAGCCTCAGGTTGATTTTACACTCCCCAATGACAGGAATACCGCACACTCGGTTATTGGTGCAGTACCCCTACTGTGGCGACCTGACCTGTGGGGCGCCACATTCTCCCTTGGTGAAACACACTTGTCCTCAAGTGTTCCTACCCCTACCCGGTATAGAGCCTTTTGTATTTTCTGGAACATAACGGGAACATTTTATTTACACAACAATAAACGGTATTTTCTTCCCTTTATGGGAGGCCCTTTTTCCGTAAAACGTTGCAAACAGTTTAACATTGGCCTAACGGGGCTGCTACACTTACACCTGCGGATCCAGCGGATAAAAGACTACCAGAGTTCTCATCAGTGTTTATGAGTCTCTATAAAGCAAATATGCAAATTTTTACATAATGGGAATTATTTACACTACCGAGTGTCCATAATGTCTTTATGGTCTGGAAACACATATGGTATACCACCTCTGTGGTTCTGCATGTCTCTCATACAATACCCAGTCGCCTCTATACAAGTCCCGGTCTGGGTGGCTCCACTGGAGGTGGGATTACACATCTCGCCTTCCCACAAATACCTCCTCGTAAAGGCCCGGTTCCAGGATGAACCCATACCTGTTCTCCAGGTTGAATGTAATCACGTACCTGTTTGCCGTTGGTCAGGGGGTATCGGTGGCTGGAGGCAGGCCTGGGATCGGACAGGCGGGTTCTCCATCTCCTTGGCCCACCACTCCTCTCGGCGGCGATGTCGCTCTGCTTATTCGGCTGAGGTGGGCTGGTAGTCATCATTCTGTGGCGGGGAAACGGGACCGGGGGACCTCCCTGGACCTCCAGTACAGGCAGCTTGGACCTGTACAGTATTCAAGGCTGTTCCACCATACAGTTCGGGACACAAGCGCCCCAGCTCACTTGCCGTGATCTTAGTTGTCGTCTTCAGGGTTTCTCCTCCTCGGAGCTGGATTGGTCGACTGGTTCCTCTTCAATGAACTTGACCATCACTTCGGGCTAAGGTTCGGATATCCCAGGGATGTCTGGCTCTGCAGCCGCTCCTTCAGGGTCAATAGGCTCCATTGCAATGGTGCTGACACTGTCTCCAGGCAGGCCCTCAGGGTCATCCATCTGTACCCCAACTTCTACCATGTTTGCAGGCTGTTGTCCACCGGGCGGGTTTCCACAGGTTGCCAGGTGCTCAACCAAGGCCTGGTCTGTCACCTCTGCTTCCAGGGCTTGCCTCTCCATAGCCCTGCGGGTTAGCTCCAGGGCCACATCAGTGCTCCATCTTCGATGGCCACATCAGTGCTCCATCTTCGGACGGCCCACTCCACTGTCTCAAGGATATTCTCCCTTAGCGCCTTGAAGGCTGCTCTCCAGAAGGCCGCATTTCCCTCGTGGGTGAGGAGGGAGACCGCCCGCGGATCGCTGGTTGCAGCCAGGGCCTCTTCTTCCACTTCCCGCAACAGGTCTCGCAGTCTGGTTGCTGCCATGGTTGCTGGTACCTGAACTGCACCCACTTTATTCTGAGTTCCAATCTTCCTGCTCCTTAAGGGGGTTATCTCGAGAGTCTTTGTCTTTGGCCCGCCCTCTTGGTTGATTGATGACAGTCAGGGCGGGCAAACAGTTTTGCGCCTCTGGTATGGCCCTCCCATGGTGAGGGGCCGAGGCACACTCTTGGGCCAACACATTGTCTTTTCACATTTTTAGGCCACCATTTTGGGGTTCAGTCGAAATAGCGGGAAACAGTTCTTTTGTGCCGTATATTGACTGTTGTAAGTTCTTTTCAGGCCAATTTTAAAAGTTCATAAGGCACACATTACCCGGTTACAATGGGCACGAAATCCTGTTCATGATCGTCAGGTAGATGACCCGCCCAGGGGTCTATGGGAACTCGGTATCCGAGCATTGATATGGGGGCGCTATCTCGGTGGCTGGTGCCCGGGCCTGTAACCCTGGGGGTCAACTAAATAATAGGTCAAAATAATAAAAGTGTAAAAGTCTCGTGATGCCACCTGCATTTTCTGGTAATCTCACCAGTGATGCTGTCAGACCACCAGGGATGGTGGTATTGCAGCCAGTTGATAATGCTCCCTTCAGGCGGAGCTGGATCCCCGGGGCAGTGCTGCTGCTAAGTTCGTCGATGTGGCAGCAGCTGCGTCTTAAAAGAATAAGACACTGGAGGCTTGCTGGCTCTGTACAGGTACTTTACTGGCAACAGTCCTCAACAGTTCAGGTACACAGTTACACAGTCTTTGCGGGTAGCTGGCCAGGTAGTCACTGGGGAAGATAAAGTCTCTTTGAGGCTCCCAGAGTGTTCCTTCAGTTACTTTCGCTGTCCCTTATTCCAATGCCTCCTTACTTTCCTTGCGCTGTCCTGCACAACCTACTTGTCTACCAGGCCTGTTAGGTGCTATGAGGTTACCCTACTTCTTTAAGTGGCTCAACCCGGTTTAGTGCTCCTGGTGGAGCTGCACGTTCTGGACAAGGTCAGGGCTGCTGGGCAAACCTGCAACCCACTGGTATTGACGGCTCAGGGTTAGACTCACCTGCACCGTGACTCGGAGCCGGTACCCCGTTGTGGATCAGGATTCCCCCGGACTGTAGATAAGGTCCAGCTCTGGTCTCCTCCTTCCATCTGGGTCGCCGCTCCTTTTTGGGTGCCCTCCCTGTGGTGTCCCTCTAGGACTTGTTCCTTTCTTCATCCCTCAGACTAGACTGCTCTCTGTCTGTGTGTTTTTCCCGCTCCCTCTACCCTAACGCTCCTCCCACTGGGACCAGTTACCCTGGTAATGGTTGGCTGGGGATAAGAGCCTCAGGTTGACTTTATACTCCGCAATGGCAGGAATACCGCACACTTGGTTATGGGTGCAGTACCCCTACTGTGGAGCAGTGACCAGTGGGGCGCCGCAGAAGGTGGCAAGAAGGAAGCAATTTTTGAAAGCAAACCAGTCCCGTCTGCAGTTTTCAAAGAGCCATGTAGAGGACATGGCGAGCATGTGGAAGAAGCTGCTCTGATCAGATGAGTTCAAAGTAGAATTTTGGGGGCTAAATGCAAAATACTATGTGTGGCAGAAAATTAACTATACACATCACCCTCAAAAAACGTTGTGAATGTTGTGAACGTTCTTCAGCAGGGACAGGGAAGCTGGTCAGAGTTTATGGGAAGATGGGAGATAAACACAAGGCAATCGTGGAGTAAAATCTGCAGTCCGACAGTGGGTTCAACTGATTTTACTGACGTCACCGCTTCTCACCGCAAAGACTCCTCAGTGGGAGTCAGTGTGGTCCCAGAAGCTGCAGTGAAAGGACGCTTTTTCCATTACTTCAGCTTCTGGGATGTAGCAGAGCTGGGATCTTCATGAGACATCACTTGATGAATTTCTTCAGACCTGGGGTGCTGTGGGGGGGTTAATAAAAGGGAGAAGGTGTGTGTGTTTTATTTTAAATAAATGATTTTTTCAGTGATTTTGTTTATTTCTTTTGACTTACAAGTTAGTAATGGGGGGGCGGTCTCATAGACCCTTATCCATCAGTAACCTAGGGTTTGATGGCAGCTGTGATTTTTGACAAATCAGTTATTGTTAACCCTTTTGTATTACCCCAACTGCTACTGCAGTCAGAAAGAGCCAGGTAAAGCGCCAAACTTAGGTGCGTCTAATGAATGTGCCCTAGCCAAACCCAAACAGTAACATGGACTTTCCTGAGAAGTCCATATTCGGGGTCAATGCACAGACATTAGGTGTCTGGTATTATTATTATTTTTTTGTTTTAATAGCACCATTAATTTCATGGTGCTGTACATGAGAAAGGGTTACATACAACATTATGTGGTATGAACTGTGACGTTTACAGTTTGGGTTCATCCATCGCTACTTAGGTGGCTGAATACAAATGCACATCACAATGTTCACATTTAATATTTTTAAAATATTTAGAAAACCATGTATCATTTCCTTTACACTTGACAAATACTTGCTACTTTGTGTTTGTGTATAACTTAAAATCCAAATAATATACATTTAATTTTGGGGTTGTAATTTACAAAAATGAGAAAAGTTCACCACTTATGAATACTTTTCCAAGGCATTCGAAAAATAAAATATATATGTATATAGTCTCAGCTTTCATGTAGAACGCTCTTGTTATTATCTCATGAGTACTCACAGTTGCTTTAAATCTGATGCTTGTCTTTTTGCCTCTCTCTAATGCTTTTGAAACCTCCAATTTGGTGCTGGTCCTGAGGTTGTAATATGGTTCTAATCTGCGACCATAACTTGTGTGCGACTTTCCGCTATTCCTTTTCTTATGTTTGCTTGTGTGCAATTCAGGAAACACTCCTGGCTGGATGTCTCCACCACTGCTGACTCTGCTCCAGCTTCTCTGCCCAGCATTTTTTATCTTTCAGACATGTCTCTACACTACACTTCCTGCATTGACTGAATCCTGTACCAGCTGTCTACTGAACAATGGTTTTGACCCAATCTGCTGGGCAATACAATAGTGATGGGAAGTCCAGCTTTTTTTGGGGATCCGGTTCTCATGTTTCCACTCACCAAAAACAAGCCAGATCTTTTGGGATACTAAACGGCTCCCTATTAAATATGAGTTCACTCCAGGCGAGTACATATTTAACATTATGGTGATCACTTAATACGGATGAAACCCTGCCCACTTGCAACAGACCAATTAAATTGAGGAGTGAGCAGAGTTTTGTTCAGGTGGGTGGGGCTTCATTCCCAAACTTCAGAATTATATGCAAAGTGAGAGCCATTAAAAAAGTGTTGTGCCTCTCGCTTGCGTGTCAGCTCTTATCAGTCACAGCAGGGAGCCAGCTCTTTGAGTCGGATCATTCATAAATGACACATCACTACAATACAAATACATGAGCCATTGTACCTGAACAACTCTGCGCTGTAAGCAAGTGCTTCAAGGTCTCTGTATGATATGCCAGCAGAAGTGAACAAAAGTTGTAAGAGATGCCGGGATCTTTGTGCATCACAGATGCAGCATCATCTCTGAGGATTGTTTAAAATTTTTAGCAAGTTGCAAATCTCGGCTTTAGGTGCAACACTTTAGCCACCATGGACTACCTAAATATATGATATACAGTGGGTGAAATATAAATATATTTCCAAATGTGCTATTGACATGAATTTCTCATCAGATGTTGGTAGCAAACCATCCACATAGGCAAAGATATTAAACCATAGATGTACATAAATAAGGTTATGTGTAATAATGAGAAATGATACAGAGAAAAAATATTGAACACATGAAGAAAGGTGCAAAAAGCCATGAAAAATCATGACATTAGCTGAGATTTATCAGCAAATAGAACGAAATCCAGCCACTTAGTGAAAACCAATATTATCTGGTTCAACTTATGGCCTATAAAAAGGAATCTCTTTAACAAGGTATCACATAAGAAACATCTCACGATGGGTAAAACCAGTGAGCTTCCTCAAGACCGTTGCAAACTTGTTGTTTAAAAACATACCGAAGGCATTGGTTACAAAAAAATTGTAAACTACTGAAGGTTACAGCAAGCACTTATGGGGCCATAAACCAACTGTGGCAAGAACATCACTTCACCATAAACTGGTCACAACCAGGTGCTCCCTGCAAGATTTCAGACAGAGGAGTGAAAGAATTATCATAAGAGAAAGAATCAGAAAGACCTGGAATCAGCAGGTACAATTGTTTCAAAGAAAACAATAAGTAATGTACTCATTTTCCATGACCTGCATGCACACTTCTGTATACACGCTCACCACGCAAAACTCCATTTCTGAACAAAAATGATGTTCAAGCACAATTAAAGTTTGTTCAACACCATTTAGACAAGCTTGTGAAATACTGGGAGAATATAGTCTGGTCAGGTTAGACCAAAATTAAACTGGTTGAATACAATAACCCCCAAAACACCATACCAACAGTGATGTTTGGAGGAGGGAACATCATGTTGTGGGGTTGTTTCAGCATAGAGCACTGACAAACAATTTAACTGAAGGAATGGATAAATGTACCCATATATTCTTGATAAAAATCTGCTGCCGTCTACCAGGATGATGAACATGAAACGAGAGTGGACATTTCAGCAATAAAATGATCCCAGACACACAGTCAAGGAAACTCTCAATTGGTTTCAGAGAAAGAATATAAAGACAGTCACCTTACCTGAATTAGGCCAGGTTCACACATACCATCCGTTTTTGCCTTAAATCCATTTTTGGGAACATTTTGTACATTTTTTTTCAAAGTCCAAAAACGCATATGTGTTAACGCATGTGTGTGCATTTTTTTAAATGTTCACAAATCTATCGTTGGTCGGCCGGTGGACACGCAGCATCGCTGCATGTGACACCAGGAGACCATCGATCAGCGAGCTCCCAGCACTGCACAGCCTATGCTGGGAGCTCGTACCCATGGTAAGCATCGGGTTACTAAGTGCCCCGCGGTGCCTAGTAACCCGATGTTTACCATGGTTACCAGCATTCTCGCTGGTCCCCATCACTGGTGAGTCTGCCTCTGTGTCAGCTCACCAGCGATATGAACGATATTGTTAGCGATCGTGCGTGCATGTGATCGCTAACAATACCGTTCATCAAATTGATGCGTGTGACGTGGCCCTACGAATTGTAGAGTGTGGTGAAAAATGGGCCAAAATCTCACCTGTGCAATGCATGCCACTAGTCTACCCATACAGGAGGCATCTTGAAGCTTCATCACTAGCAAAGGATTTTGAATAAAGTATTAAATACATTTCAGTAAGCGTGTTCAGTACTTATTCCCTGTGTCCTTTCTCATGATTACACATAACTTAATTTACAGACATCTAATGGTTTATTTCTTTACCTGTTGGATTGGATGGGTTCTTACCAACATCTGGTGAGAAATTCATGTCAATGTAACCTTTAAAAATATTGACCTATTTCACCCACAACACATACGTACCTGCAAATATCTCATCGTTACTTTGCTGAAATTTTGGGAGTCCTACACGACATGTGGTTATACCTCTGTGTGATTTCATCATACTGGTAGACAAAATGATCAACATGTAGAAATTAGTAAATAATAGTAAGGAACTGTGAATGTGAATATATTACAAGAGTTATTAATTTTAGCATTTTTGGCAAAGTAGATTGCTCTTTTGATGTGGAAGGGGGCTTAGAATTTCCCTTAGGTTTTGCAACACGGTGACTGTGAGATTACTTAGACATGTAATGAGTTTTAAAGGCTTGGAGCAGCAGAATTGTGGTTCAAGCTCTTACATGTCAGCTTTGTATAACATTTCATAACATGTCATAATTATAAATAATTACCGCCCTCATCCTCCACGTCTCACTAACAACAAAAACACATACTGGTCCGGTAATGAGGTGTTGTGTGCGAAATCTTTTATCTAAAATTTAGGATAGAGGACATGTACTTTAGTACTAGAGGTCAAAAATAATCTTAATACTATTTTATGCAAATAATAATAAATAAAATGCTTGTGTGTCTATATTGGATTGCAGTTTGCCATAGAGTGTTTGTATTCGGTGAATGGAATAATTTCTTCTTTAAATTGAGGATAGTAAAAAATGTGAAGGAAAAGCGCAATACAGACAAGGTGTTGCTTACCTGATTGGGTTGGGTGAGACACAACAACTATAGATCACCTGCATCAGTGAGATAGCTGCCGCAGTCCCGGTATCAAGGGTATATCAACATCAGAAAGGAAGGGGTTAAGCCACGCTGATATCTTCAAAGATTGACATCCTTCGCTAATCTTCAATGTGCGGTTTATTTGACGCGTTTAAGAGAAACTCCATAAAAGTAATTTATATGTGATTAATCCCATAGACTGTGAGCCCTTCAGGACAGGGTCCCGCTCCCTCCTGTTCCTGTTTGTACGGACTTCATGAATATATTGAACTTGTCCTCGTCTACCCTCCTATTATATTATGCGCCATGGGAACTAATGGCGCTATGTAAACAAATAATAATAATTCCTGATCAAAAGATTTTGCGAAACGCGTTGAATAAATCGCACATTAAAGATTACCAATAGATGTCATTCTTTTAAGATAGCAGCCTTCCTTTCTGATGCTGAATAGGGGATACAAAGTCTGTCCAGCTTTGTCCACACCGCTGACAGGATCAGCACCGTGTATCATTATAGGTAGGACTAGAAGTCGAAGAATTGACAGATATGGGATGAGTAGAGATAAGTAAATCAATGCAATGCTATTGAAATTGTGGAAAATTTATAGGAATTTGATGAACTCTGCAATTTGCTTTGTGCAATTTGTCTAAAAAGCCCACTGCAATTTTAAACATTGTACAAAACTGTATCAGCCAGTGAAGGCTCACATGACCAGTAGAGCAGACAGGGGGTGGGGGGGGCTTCCATGTAATGCCTTGCAGGCGTCACATCTCATTGTATAGCATAGCTAGTTAGGAGGGACTATCGTAACCTGTATAACATCAAAGGCAGGGAATGCAGCAGTCATTTTGTAGGGAATCTAGATCATGAAAGAAAGTCACAGCTCACAGTTTTGTCATAGAGCTAGGAAGAGAAATCCATAAAACACTAAAAAAAACATTGCAGATAGTGTGCGACAGCGCAGCAGTTACTACTATCTGTTTAACCATATCTAAAAATGTGAAGGTCACTTTGACATTACTAAGGCTGCTTTGGTGTTAATGCTTGGATTGGATTTTTGGAGAGAATTTTAAATTATTTTCCAAAGATTTGCTAATCTATAGTCATGGGTGTAACTACAACATGTGCAGGGGTTGCAATCACACCTAGGCCCTGGAGCCCAATTGGGGGCCTTGTTGGAACTTTTGCATCGGGGCCCATGAACTTCAAGTTACGCCACTGTCTATAGTATTAGTATTAATCATAGGTGACTGTCTAGAAACCAATGTTTCTTATATGGAATCCATGTAAACACAGGGTTTACTACTTTGCTAGGCTCTAGTGAAAAAAACATGTACAGATAAAGAAGCTACAGAACATGCACTGATCATCACACCAAATCTTTATGTGTAATATCAATGTTTCTCTATGTACCCGAGATTTACTACCCTATATATGTTGGACATGGATGACGTGTATGAGGCCTAACACAGCAATTAAAGAGTATGTGCAAAAAGAAGAGTTCCCAGAGCTTTGACCTGTAAAAAATAAACTTATGCTTGTAAATCAGGAGCAAAGAATGAATATGAGCCCATAGGCACAGAAACTAGAACAAGATCCTACAAACAACATAGGGCAACATACATATTTTTAAAAGATAAATATTTATTAATGGAAAAATTTCATAGAGGGAAGATAAAAAACATACAAAAAATAGCAGCACAGCACAGATACTACACTGGCAAGGCATATACAAAATTAATTACACGATGCGAAAAAACGTGCGGCCCACCTGTCCTTCTTGTGCAAAGGGCTTTCTTTGTTTACAGCATGGGAACAGTTCAGCGACGTTTTGGGTTACACACACCCTTTGACTGGAAGAAGGGTGTGTGTAACCCGAAACGTCGCTGAACTGTGCCCATGCTGTAAATAAAGAAAGCCCTTTGCACAAAAAGGACTGGTGGGCCGCCCCGTTTTTGCATCGTATGTATTGGAAGCTCCAGGAGAGGGGAGTGTGGTTGCGAGCACCCATTGAAATAACGCTGTGCTGCTCAATTTTTTCATGTTACAAAATTAATTATACATACAGTTGTGGCCAAAAGTATTGACACCCCTGAAATTCTGTCAGATAATACTCAGTTTCTTCCTGAAAATGATGGCAATCACAAATTCTTTGGTATTATTATCTTCATTTAATTTGTCTTCAATGAAAAAACACAAAAAGAATTGTCCTAAAGCCAAATTGGATATAATTCCACACCAAACATAAAAAAGGGGGTGAACAAAAGTATTGGCACTGTTAGAAAAATCATGTGATGCTTCTCTAATTTGTGTAATTAACAGCACCTGTAACTTACCTGTGGCACCTAACAGGTGTTGGCAATAACTAAATCACACTTGCAGCCAGTTGACATGGATTAAAGTTGACTCAACCTCTGTCCTGTGTCCTTGTGTGTTCCACATTGAGCATGGAGAAAAGAAAGAAGACCAAAGAACTGTCTGAGGACTTGAGAAACCAAATTGTGAGGAAGCATGAGCAATCTCAACGCTACAAGTCCATCTCCAAAGACCTGAATGTTCCTGTGTCTACCGTGCGCAGTGTCATCAAGAAGTTTAAAGCCCATGGCACTGTGGCTAATATCCCTAGATGTGGACGGAAAGAAAAATTGATGAGAGATTTCAATGCAAGATTGTGTGGATGGTGGATAAAGAACCTCGACTAACATCCATACAAGTTCAAGCTGCCCTGCAGTCCGAGGGTACAACAGTGTCAACCCGGACTATCCGTCGGCGTCTGAATGAAAAGGGACTGTATGGTAGGATACCCAGGAAGATCCCACTTCTTACCCCGAGACATAAAAAAGCCAGGCTGGAGTTTGCCAAAACTTACATGAGAAAGCCTACAACGTTTTGGAAGAATGTTCTCTGGTCAGATGAGACAAAAGTAGAGCTTTTTGGGCAAAGGCATCAACATAGAGTTTACAGGAGAAAAAAAGAGGAATTCAAAGAAAAGAACACGGCCCCTACAGTCAAACATGGCGGAGGTTCCCTGGTGTTTTGGGGTTGCTTTGCTGCCTCTGGCACTGGACTGCTTGACCGTGTGCATGGCTTTATGAAGTCTGAAGACTACCAACAAATTTTTCAGCATAATGTAGGGCCGAGTATGAGAAATCTGGGTCTCCCTCAGAGGTCATGGGTCTTCCAGCAGGACAATGACCCAAAACACACTTCAAAAAGCACTAGAAAATGGTTTGAGAGAAAGCACTGGAGACTTCTAAGGTGGCCAGCAATGAGTCCAGACCTGAATCCCATAGAACACCTGTGGAGAGATATAAAAATGGCAGTTTGGAGAAGGCACCCTTCAAATATCAGGGACCTGGAGCAGTTTGCCAAAGAAGAATGGTCTAAAATTCCAGCAGAGCATTGTAAGAAATTTTGGCTAAAGGTTGTGCAACCAAGTATTAGGCTGAGGGTGCCAATACTTTTGTCTGGCCCATTTTTGGAGTTTTGTGTGAAATGATCAATGTTTTGCTTTTTGCTTCATTCTCTTTTGTGTTTTTTTCATTTAAGACAAATTAAATGAAGATAATAATACCAAAGAATTTGTGATTGCAATCATTTTCAGGAAGAAACTGAGTATTATCTGACAGAATTGCAGAGGTGTCAATACTTTTGGCCACAACTGTACATACATACATACATATCTTTGTTTTATAGAAACACCATTTAGAAAAAATCACATGGGGAACAATGATGTCCAAAAAACACTTGAAATATTCAGTAGAAGCTAATATTCTATATAATAAGCACAATATCTGTAAATGGACACCCCATATGGATAACAATAAAGGTAAAAGGCAAAAATAGGGTAGATTACCTAAGTAGCATAATTCTCAGTGGCATATATTAACTCACCAATCAAAGGAAAACTCACCCAATGCATGTTTCACGCTTGTGGCTTTGTCAGGGGTAAAAAAAAAACAAGGTAAGTGTTACCTACTGTCACCTACCAGGGTTGCCAATTTGACTTTTTATTTTCTGGACAGCTTTTCAAAAATCACTGAAAGACAATATATTTTACAGACACATTAGAAAACCATAATAAGTCATTATGAATATAAGTGATTCATGTCTACAGCCTACAGCCCATGATTCTGATATGTAGATGTGGCGCCCCACTCGTCGGGACGCCATGGAGGGGTACTGCACCAAAGTAAGAGTGTGTGGTATTCTTTTGACTAAGGGAACTGGGATGGTAAAAAAGGGACCCTCAGAAACCCCATTCATGCACTCCCTAGAGTAGAGGACTGTGGGTGAACCACTGTTGGAAAGACCCAGTCCTGTGGGAGGAGTCACATGGGTAGAAAAACTGTATGGGTGCGATGATAGTTAGTCAGTGAGAGTGAGATGAGCAGAGGAAGATCCGTTAAACTGGAGGCCCCGAGCTTCTGCAGGAAGCTGCGGCCAAAAGACCCAGCGTATACCTCAAAAAGGCACCCCAAACTAGGGTCAGGGGGACCTAAAGGGGAGTCTCCCCACCAAAGACCTGGAGGAGCTGGCTCTAGCCTCTGCGCAAGGAGGCGCTACATGGTTGTGAGGAGAAGATAGCGCAGTGAAGGGACCGGGAAGGAACAGCAGGCATACCACCGAGTGTCCTGAGTGAATCATTCCGGTTCCCAGGTGACTACCCAGGCCAGAAAGACCCGGAAGACTGTATCATCTGTTTATCTGCTTTAAGAACTTGCAAGTAAACTCGATCAGAGCTAATGACTGGTGTGACGTACTTTATTTCTCTCTCCTGAGGAGCTCCACACTGCTGCATTAAAAGGACCAGTGAAAAGGCCATGTGGCAAGCTACCTCCCAGTGTAAAGACTTCTACAACAGCCCTGGGGATCCCGCTTTACCTACGGGGAGCGTAACCATCTGGCTGCCCTACCATCACCCCGGAGGTCTGACACCCAGCTACAGTAGACATACCGGACCCGTAGGTGGTGTTGTGGTGTCCCACTGGTCAGTGCACCACAGTAGGGGTAATGCACCCACAACAGAGTGTGCAGTATTTCTGTCATTGGGGAGCGTAAATTCAACCTGAGGCTTCCATCCCGGTATCCTTACACCCATACTAGGGGACCAATTGGCAACCCGTTACCAGGGTAATCGGTCCCGGGGGAAGGACTGTGAGGAGTAAGGAGAAGCGGGAATTCGGACAGTTGGATGTAGTCCGTACTGAGGGAATAAGCAAGGAGGGAGCCCTAGATGGGTCTCCCAAGGAGGGTGCCTGAGAGGAAAAGGCGACCCAGGAAAGATAGGGAAACCCAGTGCCAGACCACCGAACAGGTCTGGGGGAATCCTAGTCCATCAACAGAGGGCCGGCTCCGAGTCACAGTACAGTCAAGCCGTCAACACCAGCAGTCGTGGGTTAATCCAGCAACCCCCGACTCCCATCCAGAACGTGCAGCCCCACCAGGATCACCAAACTGGGTTGAGCCCCTTAGAAGAAGAAGCGAGCTGTGCAGGACAGGGCAAGGATAGTGAGGAGGCGCAAGTAAAGGCAGCAGGACAAGAGAAAGACAAGAGAAGGTACACTACGGGAGCCTTAGAGAGACTTTACCCTCCTCAGAGACTACTCGGCCAGCTACCCACTAAAACACTGTGTAAGCTGTAACCTAAAGTTCCATCTGAACCGGTTCCAGTAAAGTACCAGCATAGAGTCACAAGGCCTTAGTGTTTCCTTTCAACGTAAACTGCTGCGCAGCTGGACTGGCCATATCCAGCACCACGAAAACAAGTGCTACTGCATCCATCCCTGTCACCTCACCACAACCCCGGGGACTCTGCTCCGCTTGTGAGGAGCTATACCAGTCAGCTGCCCATCCATCATCCCTTGAGGCCCACAGCAGCGCTGGTCAATTCACCAGAAACCACAGGTGGTGTTACGAGAACTCTTCACTTTTACTTATACCATTTTTTTTTTTAACGAATTCCCCAGGGCTACGGGCCAGGGCACCAGCCACCGAGACAGCATTCCCCAAAGTACAGGCCCTGGTACCGAGTATCCCCTAGAACCCTGGGTGCGTCAGCGTCACAAACTACTTTTATTTTTATTGTTTTTACTGACTTTTAGCGACCACCAGGGCCACGGGACCAGGCACAGGCCCCTGTGACATCTCCCGTGAAGCAACGCCCGGAACCGAGTACCCCACTGCCCTGGGGTGGGTCATAGACATCAGCTATAGTCACTGTAAACTGTAAAATGATGATAATCACAGTTAAAATAATATATAAGTTTTATCAGCTTAAAAAAATCACAAATAACCGAAATGTTTTTATGGACAAGGTAAAAATATACCTGGTTTTTATGGACTGTTTTTGGACAGTTTGCATCTGAATCCACCCACCAACCTGAAACCAACATAAAACACTGCATTGGCTGCTCTCACTCAGAGAGACCTCTGAGACATGTGATTGAATGTAATGGACAAGTGTCTAGAACAGCATCCTAGGATATTTTTCTCATGATGCTCTGCTCAAGTCCTGGTGAGCAGAAAGGGTAAAAGCCACCAAAGCACTTCCTCAGACTAGTCATCTGAGACTTATAGTCCCCGGACGGTTTTATAAAACATGTTTTCTCTGAAAAGCCACTGCATTCTAAATAAATGCCTACCAGGCTACAGTAACACTGCCAGTGGCTGATCCGGGCTGTTAGTGGTTCGGACAGCATTGATCAACTGACAGGTTCCCTTTTAATAAATGAGGTTTATCTTACACTGGTGTGAATTTTTTTTCTAGACCATCAACTTTGTGTCTTTTTTAATATATATCACTCAGAGTGTTTGACATCCTCCTGGAAGATGACACAGATAAATATAAATTTCTGCATCAGTGTTAGAAAGAAATCTGCTGAAATCTGAATTTAGCAGATTCACTCAAATTTGGCTGGGGTATTCAAGTTACATCAAATGTATTAGATGTGAAACCAATGTAACCCGATTGCTGTTAAAAAAAGACTGTTATTATACTTTGACGTCTCCCGACCCTAAAGTATAATAGCATAATAAACAAGTAGACTGGGAATTAATAAAAAAAAAGCAATAAAATATCCCTACCTGGCCCCTCACCTGCCCTTTCATGACATAATTGCATGTGTTGATGCCTGGAGGGAGGAGACCTGCTAACCCCAACGCCTACTTTAGCTGGATGTGCATCACAAGGTTCTTGCACTGCAGTACAGACTGCCAGCCAATCAGAGGCTGGCAGCTGACTTTGGCATTGGCGTCGCTTTGCAGTCACGTCGTGCATCGCCATAGAAAACACACCAATGTCAGCTGTCAGCTTCTGAGCTAGCTACAGAAAGTGACACCCGTGTCATGGAAGTGGAGGAAGGTGAGTAGAGTGCATTATTTTATGTGTGTTAGAAGCAAGATGGGGCATATATGCCAGAATGAGAGAAATATTTACCAGGAAGGGCCCAGAATGAGGACATATATACAACAGGATGGGGGCAAATATACCAGGATCGGGGGACATATATACCAGGATGGGTCCCGAATGAGGACATATATACCAGGATGAGGAAAATATATACCAGGAAGGGCCCAGAATGAGGACATATATACCAGGATGAGGACAAATATACCAGGATTGGGGGACATATACACCAGGATATGGGTGATACATACCAGAGTGGGGACATATTTATCAGCAAGGGGCACAGGATGGGGGACATATATAACAATATGGAGACAAATATATACCAAGTTGTAGACAAATATACCAGGATGGGGACATATATACCAGAATGGAGGACATTTATATCAGGAAGGGGAACAGGATGGGGGGCATATATAGAAATATGGAGACAAATGTACCAGGCTGGGGAACATATACACCAGGAAGGGGTTCAGGATTGAGGATATATTACAGGTGACATATATATCAGGATGATCATATGTTAAATGATGTATGTAAAGCGCTGTAGAATTAATGGCGCTATATTGCTATAAGTGAATATTTTTATTATTATTATTATTATTATTATTATTATTATAGACTGTATTCCAGGATGTTGGATATATATAGCAGGATAGGGGCAGGAGAGGGACAAATATATCAGGATGGGGGACATATATACCAGGAAGGGTCCAGGATGGGTGACATATGCAGGAAAAGATTAAAAAAATTAAATCTCTTAAGCCTTCAGATAAAATATCTCATGATTAACTTGTACTAGTGTATAAATGACCATTACATAAAAATGGGAAAAACTCTAGTCATTCTTTAGAACCTAGAGACAATGCGGGGAAACACTTACCGTAGATATTTTTTAATATTGCCATTTATGTAAATGTATAGAAATCTTTTCCTATTGATCCAGTATAACCTTCCCTTTGGAAGAAGATATATATTTTTCATATGGCGGATTGGTTCATATTTTTTTTTTTTTTTTTCGACCTGATGGATAATAAAGAACATGACATTTTATACACAGTCCTTCTCTCCATCCATATCTTTTCTCATCCTTTGGTTCACCTTGATGGACATATATGTTTTCTCATCAATCCTATGTGACTATGAGTCATTGCTATTTGCTGTCATTATCTTGCAGTACCTGGGTGGTTATTCTGTATTAAGAAGCTTAACGTTTTGTATTGCCCTAGGAGTCAATGATCTGTAATAATTGCTGCTCTGAAGCAACCATGTTTACAGCAAGCAATGTTGTTAATTGTCTAATTAATCGTAATTGTAACAAAGAATGTAAACTATGTTATGCTCTAATAAGTCTAGAACATTCGGGATTTACAAAAAGTTCTGCTGTGAACAATATTGTCTCTGAAGCCAGTGGAGGAGAAATTGTATTTTTCTGTTTGATAAAAAATTCTAATAGTAACAACCTGCAGAATAAAAATCAAGTCATTAATGTAATTAATTTTCTTGCATAACCAATAACTAATTGCAGAATGATCTGAATGTAATTTAGCTGATTGGTCTTATTGTATTTAGCAGAAGTGCCAGGAATACAATAATACCATATCTAGGTCACAGTATTCACTTGTTTTACTACTGTTATGCAAATAGGCATGTTATAGTTATATTACCATATGGAGCACAAGCCGCTTCATCCAATGTAATATTTGGATACAATAACACAGTATTGAGTTTAGCATAGAGTATTTTAAGCAAAGGTTGCCTCCAACATTAGATAACATTCATAGGGCACATTGGCCATTACTGCCTAAAGGCAATCTGGTTTTTGCAATCTCATCTGAGGAGGCGGGAATTTTAAATCAGGGGTGCGCTCCTGAATGAATTTTTACGCCCACCGGGGTGTGATTGCCCCAGCGAGGCGGGGGAGTGCGGACCTGGAGAGACTGCCTACCCGTTGGCTAGCAGTGTAGGATTGCCCACTTGTCATGGATCATGTAAGTGTATAAACCGCTTTATTCAACTATTAGAAATCACATTTAGCTGAGACAGGGACAGTTAGTAATGTAGTAGGAAGCTGCAGGGACAGGTAGTGATTAATAGGTTAGGGAGGCTAAACAAGCTGAAAAAAACAGAAGCATCTATGACATTGTTTTTTAAAACATTCCCTAACCTGCTCTTGGCAACCACCTGTAAGTTGGACAGGTGATACTTTCATGATTGATGGATGTCTGAATGTTGAGTCTTGAAATCTCATGATTGGGTATGTTCACTCTCTTTGAGACTGTTGAGGTAATAACTTGATGATTGATGGGTGCCTGACTGTTGAAACCACCATCAATCTTGAGATCTTTGGGAATGTTCATTCTCTATGAAGGCTGATTCACACACTACGATCTCGTTAACGATATCCTTGAAACGTCACGGATTTATGAACGTTCCAACGATCTTTTTAGTGCATCCTTGTGTGTAAACGAATGATGTAGGATGAAAAAATCGTTGGAACGCTCATCACAAAAATGAGATCCTGACCTCAAATCTATCGCTCGTCATCCAATTAAGGAACTGTGAAGAAGCAACATCGTTCAGTGTGACACCTTTTTGAATGATCTCGTTCAAAATTCTCCTATTCCTGCCGCTTTGGAAACTCATTCAAAGGATCTTCTCCAAATCGCTGGCGCGTTGCCAAATGCAAGATCGTTAATGATATGCTTGCGTGTGACAACGCACCAACGATGTCAGAAGGATCGCAGTCACATGACATAGCTAAGGATCTCGTTCACCTATATCCTAGTGTGTGAAGTGGCCTTGAGACTCCTGGACAAAGCTGATTCCAGTACTTTTTTTTCAGGTAGTTTCATGAAGAATGAATAGATTAGTTTTGCCCTGTTTGTCTATTACTCCACTTAAATTAAGCTCTGCAGAGCCCCAGCAGTCTGACCCCCATCAATTAGTAAGTGTTCATTTATCTCATGTATAGATAATAACTTCTAAAGATGAGTATAACCTTTTATTACTACCACACCCTCACTGAGTCCAGCCATGATTGCTCAGTGCATCACCCAGATGATTGAAATACAGTGGTGGAGGGAGAGGGGTTACAGCAGAAATTTCACTTTAATTTATACCTTCTAAGCTTTCTGCAACCTTCAGCATGGTCATCTTTCAAACAGATAAAAGCACAATACCACACTGCCATTTATTTTTGATTTTCAAATCAACGTTTCTGACGGATCCGGCAAATCCGGACAGAAAACCGCATCTGCCACATTTGCTGCCTAATGGCCACATTTGCGGTAAACTTGAGGCAAGCCCCGTGCATTCTGTATGGGCTTGCGGCAAGTGCAGTATTGACGCGATTCGGCACTTGCGGCAGTTGAGACCGCGAAAAAAAGGCGGTCAGCTGTGTTTGTTTCGCGGCCACAACTGCCGCAAGTGCCGGATCGCTGCAATACTGCACTTGCCACACTTGCTGCAAGCCCCATAGAAAATGCATGGGGCTTGCCACAAGTGTACCGCAAGTGCAGCCGTTAGGCAACAGATGCAGCCGATGTGTTTTTTTTGTCCGGATCTGCCAGATACGGACAGAAACCATGATGTGAGAGGGGCCTTACTTTTATTAAACTTTATAAAGCCTTTTCAAATATTTTGTGGAAGTACCTGGAAATGCTTGGTCAGCCAATTAATGCCAGTGCACTATATTACCAGCCATTTCTGATATTGACAGCAAAACCCCGAAGCAGAGACTAGCGGGAATCAGGTGAAAAACAGAACAGAAGCTGTACAGACTCATTTAGGGGGAGTATGTTAGGGAATGTATTTAGCTCCTCTGCGTTGTTGTGAATAACTATATGAAATAAATCCAAAATGTCTTGAGATAAATGTATGGTTTATTTCTTTGAGGATTTTTGGATTCACTTCTCCATCCTCCTTCTTGACCTGTCCTCTGCATTTGAAATAGTCGACCACTGTCTCCTATTACAGATCCTCTCTTGCATTGGTATCACAGACCTTGCCCTCTCCTGGATCTCCTCCTACCTTTCCAACCACATATTTAGCATCTTCCACTCCCACATGACCTCCTCACCCCATCCCCTCTCTGTTGGGGTCTCTCAAGGCTTCAACCTGGGACCCCTTCTTTTTTCCATCTATACCCTTGGTGTGGCGCACTTGCGGCTAGGTGTCACAGAGTGGTATTGCACTTTACTATAAAAATGTAATATTTTTTGTAAGTTGCTAGTTTGGGGTTTAAACCTTATGGAGTCTGTTTCTACACTCACTTAGGACCACACCACCTAGAGTAGGGGGAACCAGTACTTGGTAGGTCCCAGTAGGGTGGGGGTGGAGCCTAGGATAGAGGAACAGTGACAGTTGACAGTTTACCTCAGATGGTGCTGGGAAGGCAGGCAGGAAGGTCAGGCCTGACAGCCCAGCTGAGAGGAGGGAGCCCCATCTTCAAGTGGGGGCCCAGAACAGAAGGCCACGGGCCAGGACTGGTACCGTGTTTCCCCGAAAGTAAGACCCTGTCTTACATTTTTTTGGGGGCCCCCGGTCTTACTTTCGGGGGGGGGGTCTTATATTGTGTGCCCCAGCAGTGTGGCCTACAGGCCCCCTCCTGCTGCGACACTGCGGGAGCGGGTCGCACGTCACGTGCGCCCGCTCATTACATATGCACTGCATCCCCCTGTCAATCAGCGACAGGGGGAGCAGTGCATTATACGGTATATATGGGCCCCCTCCTGCTGGCACACTACCCCCCTGTTCTGAGGCCCCCCCTGCTGCTGCTGCAGACATATTACCCTCCAGGGTCTTCTTGCAGCAGCCAGCGCGTCGGTCCTCTGTCCTCGGCTGTCTCCCGGATCATGTGACCCGTCGCAGCGCATGACGTCATCGCGACTGCGACCGGCCGGTCACATGATCCGGGAGACAGCCGAGGACGGATGACGGACGCGCTGGCTGCTGCAAGAAGACCCTGGAGGGTAAGATGTCTGCAGCAGCAGCAGCAGGGGGGGCCTCAGAACAGAGGGGTGGTGTGCCAGCAGGAGGGGGCCCATATATACCGTATAATGCACTGCTCCCCCTGTCGCTGATTGACAGGGGGATGCAGTGCATATGTAATGAGCGGGCGCACGTGACGTGCGACCCGCTCCCCCCCCTCCGCTAGGGGCCTTACATTAGGCCCCCCCCGGTTGTAAGGCCTTATAATCGGGGGAGGCCTTACATTAGCAGGCCCCCCCTTTACCCCTAGGCGGCCTTACAATCGGGGGGGCCTTACTTTCGGGGAAACACGGTAGGAGCCGGCCGGTCACGTTTAGGGAACACCGGCGACACGGAAAGTCGAGGCAGCCAGGAGTTTAGCCCTGACTGCAAAACCGACGAGCTGCAGGCCCAACAGAATCGGGTTGCTGACAGCGCCACAAGGTACCTCTCCCCTCAGGACTGAAAACCGGTTCAAGACACTAGAAGAAACTAAAAGGGCCAGGCAGCTATTGCGGTGCTGGATGGGAGCCTTCTCTCTACTTCTCTGTGGTGCCCTATCCAGACCGGTAGTGCACAGACCTTGTCTTCTAGATACAGACCGTAGGACTGGCAGGAGAGCTCTGCGAGGGTGGTAAAGACAGATAAGAACAGAATAGACCCTGAATGACTTGAGAGAGGACATCTTGAGACTCCATAAGAGGAACCCTGAGCTGGCAACATCCACCCTGTAAATTAAACTGTACAGTGTCTTGTTTATGCCATCAACCGGTACTGAGTAAAGTGGAGTTAAACTTGAACTGGTTTCTGTTATTCTTCCCGCCACAGCCCGCAGGGTTCAGCATTAGCAGCAGTTCAGCAGAGGGGTAAGAACTGCAGCACCATCTCCATCACTGCCCTCCCTCACTATCTTCCTTTATTGCTGCCCTGAGGTAAAGCTCCACCTGTGGGGAGCTATACCACACTTTGCTGCCCCATCCATCACCTCAGCGGCCGGCTGGCAGCGCCGGCACCAAATTACCGGACACTACAGGTGGCGTCACGATCCCCTGTAAATAACCCCTTTTATTCCCCGCATCAACATCTACCCCAGTTGATCACCAGGGCACGGCACCGGGATTCCGTCCATCCGTGACTCCCTATTCAGTAGACCTGGTGACTGAGTACCTCATCCCTTAGCTCTGGTTGAATCATTGGCCTAGGACAACTCATAAAGTCCCATGGATTCCAGGACCACCTGCACGCTACCGACACTCAGATCTACCTCTCTGGCCCAGATGTCGCCTCTCTGCTGTCCAGAATCCTAGAGTGTCTTTCAGCCATATCCTCCTTCTTCTCCTCTCGCTTACTTAAACTAAACATAGACAAAACTGAACTAATCATCTTTCCCCCTCCTCATGCACCTGCCTTACCTGATTTATCTATCACAATAAATGAGATCACACTCTGCCCTGTACATGAAGTCCGCTGTCTCCCCCATATATCTCTGAACTAATCTGCCGATATCATCCAACTCGCAATCTTTGATCCTCCCAAGACCTCCTTCTTCCCTCCACACTTGTGGTTCCTCTTCTAACTGCCTGCAAGACTTAGCCGAGCATCCCTTATCCTCTGGAACTCTGCACCCCAACACGTCCGACTGTCCCCTACACTCGGAAACCTTCAACCCAATGGTTGAAGATTACAGGACAGCCTTCAGCCTGCAATGACCACGGTGACCACCTCACCACCACTGGACCTGGCATTCCACCACCACCAGAGCAGACCCAACCTACTTCTCCCTCCCCATTGCCCTGTTGAATGTAAGCCCGCAAGGGCAGGGTCCTCTCTCCACTCTGTACCAGTCTGTCACTGTTAGCTTGTTCATTGTATTTTTAATTGTTTATATGTACCCTTTATCATGTACAGCACTATGGATTCAATGGTGCTCTATAAATAAATAATAATAATAATCTGGTATTCACGAAATAGAAGAACCACATATCTTCCCTATTATCTCCAACTTGCTGGTGATCACCTGCAGATCTGAGTAGCCTGCAACATACGCATCAGTGGTCGTGTCGCACACAACCACCCCAGGTGACAAGACACCTTCTCCGTTTTAACCAGTTAAGACACTATTATGCTTTCTTCTGCCTTAGTTTTCTTCAATTAGGGGAGTGCTTCTCTTCTATTAATTTAAAGTAGTCTAAAACATTAATCATGCTTGATCACAATAATAGTTTTCTAGGATCGCCAGCATATCAGAAAATTCACACTATTACACAATATCTTCTCAAAACTATGTATTGTTTGTAAAATCCACATAAGGCACGTCTTCCAAAAGGATAAAAGCCAACCCTTTTAGCTGCTCTTTAGTCTTTTCAAAAAATGGTCAACATTGAAATTACAACACCAAAAAAGTCATAGCGTTATGGCTATCACAGGATCATGGTATGGTAATTTCTCCATAGTGTCCAAGGAGCAGTTTTTAAACGTGACACCAGGCTACATGTTATTTGTGCTTCTATGATCAGCCTGCATGTCCTGAATGTGCTTCTATTGCTTGCATGTCTTTGGACTTGTCTCCCATTGAGCACATCTGGGACATCATTGGTGGCAATTGCAGAGGGATTTGCCAACAATGAATCTTGATGAATTACTCAAGTGCATTTAGAGTGGAAGGATATTCCTCATTATTAAAGGGGTTGTCTGGTCTAAAATGATAATACTGCAGTCACTTTATGTGACTGAAGACTTATGAATCCTTCTTGCACCCGCACTGTGCGCTGTGAAGATACACAGTTTCAATTATGAAAGCTGTGTCAGGATTTCAGCTTGTCCAGGCTACCTTTGGTGTCTCATCAACTCTGCATTCTGCCTTGCAATCACCTATTCTGCTTAATCTTGGTTTATTTCCAGCAGCTAGAGTGTACCTTGTACGGAATCCTTCCTGCTGCAGCTCCATACACACAACTCTGCTTCATGTAAACTTGTTTATTGCAATATTTTGTTCTGTTTTTGTGCAGTGTGTATTTCAGGACAGTTCAGGACTGTTATTTTTAGCTACAACTGCACAGCGCTAATCCGGGGCTCTGTTAACTGTGTTGCAAAGACATTTCTCTTATTTTGACCACGCACTGTGTGAACTTTGTTGCAAAGACTTTTCCATTATTTTGAATATGCACTGTATGAACTGTGTTGCAAATACTTTTCTATTATTTATCCATGCCCGTGTAAACTGTCTTGCAAAGACTTTTCCATTATTTGGCCATGCATTGTGTGAACTGTGTATTTCTTCGACTCATACCCACTGCCGGCTATGCATAGTTTCACATGATTTCCAGAGGACTTGTATACTTGCACTGCTCTTGTTTGTTTACAAATATAGGCTTGAGCGTGAACCTGCCTCTGCCTAGTCATTGCCCTGTGCTATCAGATTCTTTGAGTTACCCAGATAAACTGTTAAAATATGCATGTTCTTGTTGAGAACCCAACTAGCAGTCCTAGCCTTGCTCAATACAAGTGTATAAAGCGAGCATGTCCATCTAGTAGGCGCTGATGTCTAGTGGGCATGGCTTTTCTTGCATGTGGCTCTCATACTAAGTAAATTGAGATGTTTTGAAAATTTTGTTTCATTTTTTCATCATTTGCATATCACTAACATGTCTAGTGATCCTGAAATTTTCATATTTCCACCACTTTATCTCCCTTTATTTTGCAGTTTCAATGTTGAGGAATATTGTTTAGATCTTTAACAGAGGATACCTCACTTTTAATTCTTAATCAAATATATGAAAATTTATATTTTAAACTAAACAATGCATTTAAGTTATTTGGCCCCTTGACTCAGCTGGCCTTATGTCATTCTATTTGTATCTCTATGTGGTCAAACTCAAAACGGATCTGTTCCTTTGTCTGAGGTTAGTCTGTGTGTGGTCAGACAGAGTCCATCCATCACTCCTGAAAATGCCACTATCACCCTCAGTTCCTCAATGCTTATCTTTATGCTGAAAGCAGTCACCATGTGTCGAAGCTGGATGCAAGGTCTCAACAAATCTGGGGTTTTTTTTGCATATATTGTATAGTTTTTTCATGTCAATGTGCAAACTAAGTCATCTAAAAGTAAAAGAGGCACTATAAAATAAACTATAGGAAATTAGAAGGATGAATGATTCTATAAGAGGAGCCACAAGATGTTATATTAGCTAATAATATGTGCTGAACGTCAGTATAAAGCATGTTGCTTAGATACAACAGAGCCTCAGTAATACCTCATTGGCCCCTGTTTTAACCTTTTCACATTACTAAACATATCTGTCAACTTTAATTCATGAGATCGCCTGAAGCGGAGTACTTGGTGGAGCACCAGAAGAAAAAGAGGGGAAAAGCAGTGCAAAGCTGAGAGTTCAGAAAAGATGATAAAATCTTCCCGAAGAGCATGGCTGCCAACTTGACTTTTTATTTTTGCTGGACAGTTTATCAAAAAATCACGGACAGATAATACTTGTTTACAGACATGTTGTAAAGCCATAATAAATGATTGCGATTATAAGTGTTACATGTCTACAGCCCATAATTCTGATATGACGACTTTAGCTGCGTTCACTGTAAACTGAAAAATGATGATAATTGCAGTCAAAATAATCTGTATAAGTTTCTTCAGCTTCAAGGAAATCAAGGACACCTTCAGTTTTCCTTACGGACAGGTTTTCACAACTGTCCTGGTGTTTCTGGATGGTTGACTGCTCAGCCGACAAGTCATAATATAACTATGTAGTAGCCATAGGATTACACAGAGACTGCATCCAGTTTGTCCTATCAAAAATACTGCATTGCCTCAAATAACTCCCACAATGATTATGACAGTGGTTCATAGTGAAATCTGAAAGAAAAAGAGAAAAAGCTATGGATTATGTACAGTATCTATGTACTATGCGGTTCATGGTTTGTTGTTTTCTTGCTTAAAAATAAATAAAAAATTATTATCACTTCATCCTAGTGGGTCTAATGATCTAAACATCACCACATCATTGGGAATGTATGACAAGTAAAAATTACAGTAATCTGTCAACCAGTTGGGCATATGTAAAGCACCACTCCAGTGGGGGGGTTCAGCACTGGAGTGGCGCTTTAAATCTAAACTCCTTTGACCTTTGTCATATACTCACCTTCCAGAGGCTTCACCTATCTGGTTCAGACATCTTGTGACTGTATCTTCCGACAAGTTGAAATTCAGATGATAGGTCACAAGCTCCCAATGCAAGTCTATGAGGGCCAAAACGAAGAATTTTTTCTTCCTTCCATCTTATCATATTTCTTCCCCCCCCCCTTTTTCTTTTTTTTTCTCTTTATCTGTTACTTTTTCTTTCTTCCATTATTTCAATTTAGTGTGTCTCACACCCAATGACCCTTGTTTTTTTTCCACCACACACATTACCCACACAGAAGCAGGATCAAGTCCTTCATTTAATTTCAATTTGTGCTTTTCTCGTAACTTTTTTCTTTCTTGTTATTTTTCCAGGGTTTTTTTGTGTTATGACTATTTATTTGAATTTTGATAATGTTTTTATTATTTTAATCTATATATGGTTATTTTTGCACACTGATTATGCATTCTGGTATGGTTTCAGAGGTACATTTTGGTGTACTTTTATTTCAATGATGTGTCTACTTACCGTATATACTCGTGTATAAGCCAAGTTTTTCAGCCCAAAAATTGGGCTGAAAAGTCCCCCCCTCGGCTTATACACGGGTCAATACGGTATGCTGTGGGGGGGAGCTGTGACCGGGGGCTGGAGGAGGCAGGAGGGGGCCGTGGTGACCGCAGGCGGTCACGTGGGGCCGCCTCATTAGTGCAATGAATATGCACGGCATCCCCCCGTCCATCAGCGGCGGGGGGATGCCGTGCATATTGCACTACACAGCCCCCTCTCCTTAATATGCGTCCCGCAGTAGTAATAAACAGCCCCCCCCTCCTTATCATGTCCCCCCCTGCTGCGGCAGCTGTGAAAATAACAAACAGTTTATACATCACCTTCCGACGCAGCTCTCCGCTCCTCCGGTCCTCAGCATCTCCGCTCGCCGGCTTCTTCTTCCTTGTTGTGCCGGTGTCATGTGACCGGCGCAGGAGATGACGTCATTTCCTGCGCGCGGTCACAAGCCGGCACATCAAGGAAGAAGAAGCCGGCGAGCGGAGATGCTGAGGACCGGAGGAGCGGAGAGCTGCGTCGGAAGGTGATGTATAAACTGTTTGTTATTTTCACAGCTGCCGCAGCCGGGGGGGACATGATAAGGTGGGGGGGGGCTGTTTATTACTACTGGGGGACGCATATTAAGGAGGGGGGGCTGTGTACTACCACTGGGGCTGCTGGATACTACACTGGGGCTGTATAGACCTCTGGGGCTGCTGTATACTACCACTGGGGCTGTATATACCTGTGGGGCTGCTGTATACTACACTGGGGCTGTATATACCTCTGGGGCTGCTGTATACTACCACTGGGGCTGTATATACCTCTGGGGCTGCTGTATACTACACTGGGGCTGTATATACCTCTGGGGCTGCTGTATACTATCACTGGGGCTGTATATACCTCTGGGGCTGCTGTATACTACACTGGGGCTGTATATACCTCTGGGGCTGCTGTATACTACCACTGGGGCTGTATATACCTCTGGGGCTGCTGTATACTAACTACTGGGGCTGTATATACCTGTGGGGCTGCTGTATACTACCACTGGGGCTGTATATACCTCTGGGGCTGCTGTATACTTCCACTGGGGCTGTATATACCTCTGGGGCTGCTGTATACTACCACTGGGGCTGTATATACCTGTGGGGCTGCTGTATACTACACTGGGGCTGTATATACCTCTGGGGCTGCTGTATACTACCACTGGGGCTGTATATACCTCTGGGGCTGCTGTATACTACACTGGGGCTGTATATACCTCTGGGGCTGCTGTATACTACCACTGGGGCTGTATATACCTCTGGGGCTGCTGTATACTACACTGGGGCTGTATATACCTCTGGGGCTGCTGTATACTACCACTGGGGCTGTATATACCTCTGGGGCTGCTGTATACTAACTACTGGGGCTGTATATACCTGTGGGGCTGCTGTATACTACCACTGGGGCTGTATATACCTCTGGGGCTGCTGTATACTTCCACTGGGGCTGTATATACCTCTGGGGCTGCTGTATACTACCACTGGGGCTGTATATACCTGTGGGGCTGCTGTATACTACACTGGGGCTGTATATACCTCTGGGGCTGCTGTATACTACACTGGGGCTGTATATACCTCTGGGGCTGCTGTATACTACCACTGGGGCTGTATATACCTCTGGGGCTGCTGTATACTACCACTGGGGCTGTATATACCTGTGGGGCTGCTGTATACTACCACTGGGGCTGTATATACCTGTGGGGCTGCTGTATACTACCTCTGGGGCTGTATATACCTCTGGGGCTGCTGTATACTACCACTGGGGCTGTATACTACCTCTGGGGCTGCTGTATACTACCACTGGGGCTGCTGTATATACCTTTGGGGCTGCTGTATACTACCTCTGGGGCTGCTGTATACTATCTCTGGGGCTGCTGTATACTACCTCTGGGGATGCTGTATACTACCACTGGGGCTATATACTACCTCTGGGGATGCTGTATACTACCACTGGGGCTGTATATACCTCTGGGGCTGCTGTATACTAACTACTGGAGCTGCTGCTGTATATACCACTGGGGCTGCTGCTGTATACTACCACTGGGGAGGCTGCTGTATACTACCATTGGGGGGCCTGTATACCACACTGCTGGGGGCTGTATACCTGTGCTGGAGTCCACCCTCGGCTTATACACGAGTCAATAGGTTTTCCCAGGTTTTGGGGGCAAAAGTAGGGGGGTCGGCTTATACACGGGTCGGCTTATACACGAGTATATACGGTACATCCATACTTGCAAGTTGTATTCATCATTGTGGTTTGTCCTGATGAAGAAGTGTTGTCACTTGGAAAAGCATTGACTAATAAACACAATTCAACATTTTTGTCTCCTGTTCATCACTGGACCATTGGCAGAGCAGGTTTTAACTTACTCGTCTCTAGAGATGAGCAAACTTTTCCCGAACATGTTCACCAATTTCAAATTCAACACGAACATTGCAGATTCTGATCGTGAACAATTTACCTAAAACTCGGCAAACACGGCTTTATTTGGGAAAAATGTTTGAAATTTAAAATGGCCCTAAAACTGTAAAATGGCCCCTGATTGTTTGGGGTCAATATGCTCACCGGAAAGCTCACTGGCTAACCTTACAGTTAGGAAGGTTCCAAGCCATCGGGTCTACCATTTTCTTTCAATCTGTAGAATATTTTTGAGCTTTAAATAATTTTTTTAAGTTTCTTGGAGTTTGCAGGTGTTTTTGACAACGGCAGGGGGTACATTTTGGAAACAGTGCCAGATATGGCAGCAGCTGTGAAGTCCAGGAACCTTACACTGTCCTTATAACATCCATTTAAGAGAGCTTAATATATATTTTTTAATTTTTGAAATTATTATTTGTTTATTTTTTTCGAGCAAACTTCTATTATTGCAGAAGGTCAGCAGCATGCGAGGCCAGCTCTTCTGCACTTATGTGATAGCTATTCATATAAAAATAGCATATGGCCATTATATGCTTCACATTCATGGTCTTATCGGTCTGTTCACACTCATTAAACACCATACTATGAATATATATATATTTTAATAATAATAAAAATAATATATTTGCTAATATATTTTCTTCTTGAAAATGTACAATCACTTTATTTTATTTCATTCCATATGTTTAGAATACATTTTTTTGGCATGTGTACAAGTGTTTTATATGTATTCATTATTATTGAACTTATTTGTTTTCATTATTACTCCTTTAAATATGTCAGGCTTCAATAATCACTCCACCCAACTGGAAGCTCAGGTGTCACATGTGACATGGGGAATGGGATTTGTAATGTAAGTAACTTGCCTTCTGCAGTCAACCCCATAGAGGAGTTAATGAGGAGCTAGGCATCAACATTTTCCAAACAATAATATTCTGTAAGTGATATTACTGGAAGAGGCAGTCCCATAGGCAAAGAAAAGAGGCATCACCGCGGAGCCCAGCATCATCATGAAAGTGCAATACAATGCAGCTAAACTCTGCTACATTTTGCTACCTTGTGCCTGAAATACGCAGTGATATTAATGATGGATCAACTGCAATATATGCCAACTCTGGAGGATGTAATATTCCTCACCACCCCAAGGGCTTTAGCATCACAACTGGAGCAGCCCAAACAGGACACATATGTCACCTCGAGGTTCACCACTCTTCTTGCATTGGGACACATATGCAGCGAGGTCAGGATCCAGTGCTGGGCTCGGATGCCAGAAGAGGACATGAGGACCTTACAGTCAGGAGGTGAGCCATTCTCCATGCCAGCCAGGAGCAGCAGATGTCACACTCAGGATGATCTTGCAGCATACATGGCGTTATAGCATCTGCATCGCGTGCTACAGCTACTGAATTGGAAAATTTAGGACCAGGAGTATGATGAGAGAGGATGAGAAGGCTAAGGAAGATGAGCCAGTAGTAGAGATAGAAGGCCCACTTTCCAAACCTTGTGTGCACCCCCACCAGAGCCCTTTGACTGACAGAATGCCATATGGGGACCCCTACCTCCCCCAAGCAACTATCTGATACAGCATAAACCACCCCGTCCTGTCTCTTTCTTTAGAAGATTCGTCTCTCAGATGCCATTGCACCGAGAGTGGTTGCATGGCCCTCAGGCCAATGACTTTAATGATTAATGTCACCTTCATGAAGGTCATGAGCAGGAAGGGATGGTTCTTGGTTGTCGTACGTCAGGTTACCACCACCAATGACTTTAAAAGTGGCAGCAGGAAACCGAGCGGGGGAGAATGATGTGTCAGATGGAGTCATCAATTCTGAAGGGCGTGTCAGTGTGGCTAACGTTGTTTCCATCTCTACCAGAGGGGCTGGTGAATCCCTAATTTGTCCATCCCCTTCTCCAACAGTGGTCACTATGTAGTGTTTCTGGGGGGCAGGTGGTGGTGGAGAATGCTCCTGGAGGAGTAGCTCCGGCGACCTCCAAAGACTGACCAGCAACAGAGTACCATGAGGAATGTCGACCTCCATGAGAAATGAGAAAGCTGCTAGACAGTTTTAACTCAAGTTAAAGTGGACTCCCCTAAAAAAGGTATGTTGTTGGGTCAATGATTCGTCACTTAGTTGGCATTTTGTCTAGAGAAGGACTTTTTTCAGTTGTTTTTGAGCTCTTCGAAGAGCAAGAACTGCTTTTTGGAAGCTGGGAAAAGGTGTATGACAGTCCGCGCCACCGGGTACCAAAGAAATCACCTGGGATGCAGGAAGTTATTTCAAGCTTTATCTTTATTCTTCAACATGTTTCAGCGCTCCACCTGGCGCCTTCCTCAGGGTTATCCCTGAGGAAGGCGCCAGGTGGAGCGCTGAAACATGTTGGAGAATAAAGATAAAGCTTGAAATAACTTCCTGCATCCCAGGTGATTTCTTTGGTACCCGGTGGCGCGGACTGTCATACACCTTTTCCCAGCTTCCTGAGAGTCTTCCCACGTGCGAGTGGTTGGTGGAGGTCCTGCAGCAGCCGGTATTGATTGTATGCCTTCAAGCCAGTTGTGGGTCATCACAACTGGAATAGGTGAGTGGTTTTGACAATATACCTCTCATCTTTTAGTGTCTGAGTGATAGGGCACTATTGCGCCTCTTGTTCCCCCTTCCTATTTTATATAAGAAATGCTTTTTGTCACTTATATTTTTCCCTTCCCACGTTTAGTGCCAATTACGCTTCCCTCTGCTAGATTAGCGGGACTGCGGCCTTTGGGCTACACCTCAAAGCCCTTAATGGACTCTGCTCTTAATGCACTTTGCACCATTGTAATGGAGTCTGCTGATCCCTGTGGGACTTTCCTTATATATTCTGTGTATATTCATATATGTGTGTTTGAGACTTATTATAGTTTGTGCTACAGCAAAAAAAAAAATTACATCACTTCTTATGTACTGGACTGTTTCTGCAAAGTGGTGCTTTTATACTGCCCTACAGAGACTGTTGAAAAAGCCGTAGATCTCTGGCCTGACAATCTGAGGTATGGAAATGCAAGACACTACACACACTCCTGTAGAACAGGGATGGCCAAGTTCAGTCCTCATGGGCCGCGAACAGTGCATGTTTTTAGAATTTCCTTATCATTGCACAAGATGCTGGAATCATAAGGTGACAAAACTAGCACCTGTGCAATGCTAAAGAAATCATGAAAACTTGCCCTGTTTTCAGACCTTGAGGACTATAGTTAGCCACCCCTGTCCTAAATGTCTTGGTGGAGGTAGCCAGGGGGCAAGAGGAATCTTTGAGCCCTTTCACCACAACTCTCTCCGGACTCTCTTAGGCCCTGTGCCCACAGTGCATTGTTTGATGTTTTTTGTGATGCAGATTTTAAGAATATGCATCAAAATGTGATTGTCTATCTTGAGGCTATCAAAGTCTACGATAAGTCAGAACTACTATGCCCACATTACTTTTTCATTCTTGCAAATGTGGTTCAAATTATATTTTTCTGCCCTTAAATTTGCACCTAATCTGCAAAAAAAACATGCAGTTTCACAACATTGACGAGATATATCTGTTATGGTAAGTGGAGAAGGAACTGGGCACTGACCTGCTTAGAGTCTCTCGTGTCGTACAGCGGCGTTAGTGAAATCCTGTTGCTCAGCTGAAGGGTTAATCTTGCAAACAAAAAGTGAGGAGAGCAGCGGCACTCAGGAGATCTTTTTTACATCTTAGGTGCAGGGCAGGGAGGTGCAGGGGGAGCAACGGTCCGTTTCGCAGTCTTCCGCTTCAACAGGCTAGTAACTATCTGTTATGTCTTGCATTATATCGCAGCTCTCATGAGACAGCTAGTGTTATGAACGCTGACACCACTGAGGTTATCTCTTGTCACACATCAGGATTCTCTGCTGCGTGATACCTGTTGTGTAACCTGACACAATCTCAGAGAAGTCATGAGAATGTCTTAAGTACATGAGTGGGCCCATGGTGACAGTGGCACTGTAGCTTGCTAAGTAATAGTGTACAAAGTTAATGCCTGTACCAAAACGTGGGGCTTTGAAGGTGTTCGGGGATTAGAAGTTCAGCAAACTGTTCACAGATTTATTTAGCGAGCATATGTCCATTCGGCAAACTGAACCAAACCCGAACTTTAAAAGGTTCACCTATCTCTACTCGTCTCCAGCTTCACACAGTCTTCACATTATGGATCAGCCTTTCTTGAAACTTATACAGGAGTTGTGCTTTCACAACTATACCATGTGAACACAATGGCTATTTATTTTCCCTTTTTTTCCTGGATAATACCCTATTGTGCTTATTGTCTTTCCAGTTCCTTTTTTTTCTATACCATGTGATGTGATAGCTACAATTTAATTTGGTAAAACCTGGGCATCTGGGCAATTCTTTCTGATTTGTCCAGGGTGCATCAAAAAAATAAAAAATGCTATTCTAACCTTACTTACTAACACTGTTCCTGCAATGTGTGTGCAGTATCCTGTACACAGTCATATGACCACTGTAGTCAATCAGTAACCACCAGTCAACAGTAACCTTCAATATTCTGTCAGATCAGAAATCTAAGAGTAGTTTCAGGCTGGGGTCACATTTGGAAGTGTAATTGCAGTTACCGCATCCAGATCCGGATGCAGTAACCGCAATTGCCTTCAGACACATTTTGTGCACATTAGGTCTATGGCTGTGCGCTGCCCATAGACTTAGGCTAGGGTCACATTTGTTAATGAAATTGTGTTCACCGCATCCAGATCCGGATGCGGTGAATGCAATTGGCTTCCCACACATTTTGCAAGCAAAATGTGTGGCTGAAGCCGCAATCTGGTAACCGGATTGCTCCGGATGTGTAATCCGGAGCAATACGGATACCATACAGTTTGCTCATCCCTGCTGCCGCAGGGATGAGCAAACTGTAAAATTTGTTAAAACAGCTTAAATATTAATAATAATTGTGGCCATCATGTCTCTAGGTGGAGACATGCTGCCCACTCAGGTGGGCATGTAATGTGTTAATAACTCATGTACAGTAAGCCAGCTCCTGTCGGTTCTGTACAATTTTCAGATTGAAGCCGAGGCTCCCCGGTGAGTAATGTACGTATAGTATGTGCGCTGTCCGAGGTCCTGTACGTATTTACAGTAGATCTATGGCTGTGCGCTGCACAAAGATCTACTGTAAATGCTTACAGGACCTCGGACAGTGCACATACTATAAGTACATTACGTATCGTATGCGCGCAGCTCACGGGAGCCGCAGCTTCATTCAGAAAATTGTACAGAGCCGACAGGAGTCGGCTTACTGGACATAAGTTATTGTAGAGAAGGATTTCCAGTTTGTCAAGGAGCGCTTCCAGATGGTTCATTAAAATTATCCTTTAGCCTTCATCAGGTAAAATCAAAAAATACCTGATGAAGGCTAATTTTATGTATAGCCGAAACGCGTTGTGTTTGAATGTGTAATACATCGGAATTTCCTTGAAATAATCGGAGTAATTAATCAACCATCTGGAAGCGCTCCTTGACAAACTAGAAATCCTTCTCTACACTCCTTGATGAATCTCCTGCAAGGTGTTTCATTTCACCTGTTTTGAGCTGCAGGCCAGAGGATCCAGACTTTTACTCCACTACCCAAAGACAGGGTTACATGCTGAACAACAAGACACCAAAAAGGTGAGGAAAATTCTTATTTCTGTCTAATATAATCATAATTCTGCACTTAGATCTGCGCCCCCCCTTTTTTTTTCCCTTTCATCCCTGTCTCGGAGACTTCACTGTCTTCAAAGACGTTACTGATTTAATTTTGTACATGAGTTATTAACACATTACATGCCCACCTGAGTGGGTAGCATGTCTCTAGGGGGGGTGTGCACCCCCTAGAGACATGATGGCCACAATTATTATTAATATTTAAGCTGTTTTAACAGTGTTAACACTGCTTATCCCGGCAGTCGCCGGGATAAGCAAAGTATATACTAACTGCATTGCTCAGGATTACACATCCTGAGCAATGCGGTTACCGCATTGCAGATGATAGAACCGCTCCGAAAACTGCAGCCTGCAAGATTTTTCACGCAGGCTGCAGAGCCAGATGCGGTAACCGGATTGCATGTAATGCAATCCAGTTGTTATAATGGGCTCCTATGAGGAGCGCTTCCTGATGCGGTTTTGAGCTTTTTTTTTACGAGATTTTTGAAAGCTCAAAACTGGATCAGGATTTGAAATAAAAAACGCAGGTGTGACCCTAGCCTTAAAGGGATCCTGTCACCCCCAAAACACATGTAAACCTATTAAAACCTGTCCCTAGAGCATATTAACACTTTCCCTACACTGTTTTTACCTCCTAAATGCAGTAAATGACATTGCATAAAAACGTTTTATAAGTACCTGATTACTGATGATAATGAGTGACTATGCTATTCATAGTCACTCATCAAGACTGCCCCTCTGCTTCATAGCACGCCTGAATAGGCGTGATCTTCATAGCAGATTCAAATTGCCGCCTCCCTGCTGTGCCCTGTGTCGTCCGAGGCTGCTGTGTGGCTGGGTGACGCGATCCGCGTCATTCCCCGCGCCGGGTGACGTATTTACACCGGCGCCGGGCTGTCGGCTTCAAAATGCACACTGCGCATGCCCATGCGCATGCGCAGTGCGCATTTTGAAGTTTACAGCGCGGCGCCGGTGTAAATACGTCACCCGGCGCGGGGAATGACGCGGATCGCGTCACCCAGCCACACAGCAGCCTCGGACGACACAGGGCACAGCAGGGAGGCGGCAATTTGAATCTGCTATGAAGATCACGCCTATTCAGGCGTGCTATGAAGCAGAGGGGCAGTCTTGATGAGTGACTATGAATAGCATAGTCACTCATTATCATCAGTAATCAGGTACTTATAAAACGTTTTTATGCAATGTCATTTACTGCATTTAGGAGGTAAAAACAGTGTAGGGAAAGTGTTAATATGCTCTAGGGACAGGTTTTAATAGGTTTACAGGTGTTTTGGGGGTGACAGGATCCCTTTAATGTTAAAACTTTCAGGACCAAGGACAGGGGCTCATACAGTACGTACATTACGTACAGTATCTCCTCTACAGTGAGGCACCACCGCATTCATTCATAAAATTGAAAAAGCCGACAATAGCTGGCAATACTATAATGACACATATTAACCCCTCACATGCCCACCTGAGTGGACAGCATGTCTCTAGGGAGGGTGGTCACCCCCAGAGACATGTTGCCCACATCTATTATTAAGATTAACCCTTTGTTCATCCCTGGGGCAGCAGGGATGAACAAAGCATACGAATGCCGAAGGCATTCACATGTGCCTTGCAGCTCCCGTAGGAGCCCATTATAGCAATCCGCCTGCGGTTTCCTAACCGCTGCGAAAACTTCAGCCTGTATGATTTTTACCGCAGGCTGCAGATCCGCAAGCGGTAACCAGATTGCATGTAGAGCAATCTGGTTTAAATAATGGGCTCCTATGGGGAGCGGTTCCTGATCCTGTTTTGAGCTTTTAAACTGCTCAAAACCGGATCACGATCTGAAAATTTTAGCGCAAATGTGACCCTAGCCTCAGAGGACGCTAAACGTCTGCAGCAGTAATGTAATATAGGAATATCATACAGTTAATAGGTAACACAGTGATGATGTCAGGGGAATGGCACCTATCCATGAACTACTATAAGTATATATTATTTGGTATTTATGATGGATTGTTTAGTTGTTAAGAAGGAGATGTCCAATAAAGGACAACCCATTTAAGTATAGGATAATAACAATAAAATAATGATAATAATAATAATAATAATAATAATGATGATGATGATGATGATAATGATGATGATAGATTTTTATTTAGTGAGAGATCTGTAATATCAGTATTTGACTAGTCCACCATCACCATCTTGTTCAATAATTATGAAATAGTCAAAGAGCCCTTCTCTGAACTGTTCATTACAAGATAATAGCCTCGGAATCAGTGCGTGCACAGATGGGGAACTTGGAGAGCTGAGATCTCCATCAGCGCACGCACTGCCTCAGACATGATGGCTTCTGGAAAATGCCGTGCTGGTGGAGCATGCGCAGATAGAGATATATGCTCTCCGAGATCTCCATCTGTGCAAGCACCGACTCCGCGGCTATTTTTAGAGATGTCCATCGCGTTCACCCACCAGTGGCCCATCTTGTGCACCGTGACACTCCCTTGTCCAGTTAGTGTGTTTTTCTAAAATTAAATTATATATAGGACTCATAAGGGTGAGGGCCCTTGATGTTGGGTTACGAGCATATGTATTTTGGCTAAAATATCCACTAACACCTCACACCATCATCCATTGTGTTTTTTGCACTTTTTTTATCTGTTGCAGAATGCTGTGAGTCCTCAGGGGGGCTTCTGTCTCTTGTGTAATGCATATACAAGTGCTGGGCAGCCCGCCTGAATCAGTATGGGCGTGACGAATAGGCTGTATACAGATGTCTCACTCGCAGGCAGGGGTACTTGAGATCGGATCTCGGGCACTGGTAACGAGGGATGTCACTGGTGGCCAGTGCCCGAGACCGTGCCTTGCGGTCGCTTTTGAAAAAGGGGAATTATATATGGGAGATTGATTGAAAATGTCTTGATGCCACCTGCAGATTCTGATAATGACACCAGTGCTGCTTCAGACCCCTGAGGATGAAGTTATTGCAGCCAGTTGGTTTTGCTCCCTGCAGGAGGAGCAGAATCCCCAGGGCAGTGATGAGGGAGTAGAGCGGGGGGTACAGGGAGGTTGCTCTGCAGGCGGCAGCCTCTATAGTCTCTATGTTTTACCGGCTCAGGGCAGTAAGGACTGGCACACACACTGGTATTGTTTTCTGTACCTTTACTGATGTTAAACCGGCACTGTCCAGGGTACAATCCAGGTGGTGTTGCAAGCACTTTGGGATTTCCACAGCGAGTGAGTTATAAGGCCTCCTTGTTCCTGTTCTACTTGTCTTGAAGCCCTGACCTGTATAGAACCTGGACTGGCCTCTTGTACGTCTTTCCCTCCTGTATTGGGTTGGTGAGAACCTTCTCTGAATTGCCTCTACCTCTGGAGATTTCTGCGGATCCTGGCTCTCAGGTTGGTTGCTGTTACAGGGGTAGGGAGACTGGAGTCTCCTCGGAAAACCGTGGTTTTCTGCTGGGCTAACAGCTCCTTAGCAGACTCGGAATCCGGTGTCCGGGTTGCTTCTTGGGGTGAACCGGTATGGCTCCTCTGCCCCAATCTGCTCTTTACTTAGTTACTTCCTCGCCTTGCCTTCGACCCTCACTCTCGGGTTCCTGACACTAGCTAAGTGGTACTATGGCTTGGGCCTAGCGTGGCTCCGACACAAGACGTTCTTCACAATACTGCTTCCTACTGCCACAGACTGACTAACTCTGCCCTCAGCACCGGTATTTATAGGGGATCTTGCCTAAAGGCAGCAAGTGGAGCTCCCTCTACAGGTCTGGGGTGGAAGGAATTGTGTGTGCAGTTTACCTGTTGTGGAAATCCTTCCATGCCTTAGGTGGTTCTGTGGCTACCTGTTAGGGCAGGGTGCCACACAGACAGTTTGCATCGCACGCACCTGTGTGACTGACGTCCTATGGTAACCTTGTGCCTATAAATACCACAATCACCTCCCCTATGGCTTTGCCTGGTCGTAGGTGATGTCACCACTCCCATGCTTTTGGATGGTTGCAAGAGATTGTGCATCGGTTTTGCCTCTCAATGTGGCTTGCAGCATCTGCTAAGTGCAATGGATATTGGACCTTGGCTATTGTCGGTGAGTTTTTATGATGGGCTTCTGGAAAATGGCTGTGCAGGTGAAGCATGCGCAGGAGATATCTGCTCTCCGAGATCTCCATCTGTGCACGCACCGACTCCCCGACCATTTTTAGAGACATCCATCACATTCACCCACCACGGGTCTAATATTGGTGCCCACCTTGTGCCACCGTGACACTCCCTCCTATGAGCCCAGGGCCCTCATTGATCCTCTTGATTGGTACTTTGCCTACTGTGACCCTGCCTCCTGTGACCCCACTCCAAAGCCGCCACAACCCCTCTGATGAGCTTATTACATATGGATTGTAGGACAGACCGTATAAGATGGACAACATAAAAATGATTTCTTTCCTCCTCTAAATTTGGGATGCATTTTATAATCCGATGCATTTGCTAATCCGCAAAATACGGTACTTATTATACTGATAATATGGAAAGATACAATATGGTAGATCATAGCACACGTAAAATTGCTTCAGCCCTCTTTACTCTGCTGGTAATTAGAAGCATATACCTCCCTGCTTCACCAATAAAAGTGGAAGGAAAGCCTCTTGACAATGGCGGGCACCCTCTTGACATGCACATCCCTTCACACGCCGGCATAATGCAAGCTAGTTTACTTTGAAGATATGAAATGTGCTGTTCCTGCCTTATCTCTTAGTAGATACAGATTTTTATCACAAAGTCATAACACGACTACGCAGGTAAGTAAGGAGAACTTAACTCAGCTTCACTCTCTGCAGTCGTAATTTTACAATCAAAATGTTAGTGTATTTAGATATAAATTCTTACATATTGCAATCTAATGTGCACATGCTACAGTATAGCTATAATTTTTTTATAGTTTCTTTTTATATGAAATGTGACCCTGTTTTTTCTCGGATCTATACAGACAATTACTATGCTAATGAAAACAAATTGCAAATTCGGCCGTGAGACAATAGGTTCAAGTCTGGCTATGGCACAAATTGTATGACGTTTGTATGCCCTTTTGTGTTCCATGTGTTTCCTATGGGTGCTAGGGTGTCCACCCACAGTCAAAACATGCTGATAGTTTAAAGGAAGCCTGACTGGTCCCCCATGCCTCCAACCCACCAGCATTTGTATATTTATTACTAAACACCCGACATAACCTGGTCTTTATTGTGTTTTACACTATATCACACATTTTAAGTCTTTATGAATTATGACTTTAATATGTTAATTAGGCTTTGGACTAGTCAATGGGGCATTAGTTTCCCCAGACTAGTGGTCCCTCTCAACATGTGAGTGTAATAACATAAATTCAGTAAAAAAAAAGAAGAAAAGGTCAGGCACTACCTTAAAGCACATCCTCGGGATTGATGGGATCAACAAATACCGCCAGATTTAGCCTCCAAAGTTGTTCTTATGTCTCCAGGTGTACGGTCCTCGGTATAGTAGTCTTTAGTCAAATCCAGCCACTTAAGGAAACGGACAGCACTCTTCAGATGACAGGCAGGACTTCATTTATTAGACATTGCTACAACTAAATGGACACAGGAAGAGGACGGAGGATGACAGCAAAATGAACAACGGCCATTTCATGCTACAATGTGCTTTGAGTAGAAACCGTTGAAGTGATGTGTAGTGTGAAACAGCTGTTGTTCTTTTTGCTGTCATCCTCCATCCTGTTCCCACGTCCGTTTGGTTGTAGACATGTCTAATAAATGAAGTTCTGCCTGTCATCCGGTGAGTACTGTCCATTTCCGTAAGTGGCTGGATGTGATAACATAAATTTTAAGAGTTAGTGTCATCACCATCTCACTGCAAATCTTGCACATGCGCACAGGTTTCTTCATGACATTATTGTGTACACATTCCAGCTTCAGAGATGTGTACTGTGCATGTACTATCCTCACACATGTTGTCATACTGTGTAATGAGACATACAGATTAATCTCAAATCTTCTATTTAAGAATGAGACTGTTGAAGTATTAACTTTCTTCTTTATTGATAATCGATATGACAGGATGAGGTAAAACTATGGAATGACATAACAATAGTGTAAAAGAATATATGACAGAATGGGCAAAAACACACGCATTCAGCCATGCACAGTATGAGACAATACATAACCTTATTTTACCATTTATACTTGAACAAGCTCAATTAAGAACAAGACACATACGTTTTCTAATCTGAAGAGAAGATGAAAATGGTTTGTCTGAGGTAACCACAATGCATTCTGGGAGACTTCCCATAAACCATTCCAACTGGACTAATCAGATATATGAAATCTCCAGCAGGTGGTGCTGAAACAGTGAAACGCTGCAATGCATTAATTACAGGGGATACATTAATTACAGGTACTATATTAATTGCAAGTACAACATTATCAGTACAAAGAACAAACAGTGCAGCACCAATCCCTTAAATACATTACTCATTCTAAGCAGTGAATTATCAGCTGGGGCAGAGCGGCGCATGTCCGGAAGTGATAATATACAAATAATGGTGGGTTTGAGGACATGTAGGATCTGTCAGGTTCCCTTTATTTCACTTATCATGATGTGAATAACTTCTTATAAAAAAAAGGGATAAATAAATAAATAAAATAATTACCGTATTGTACTATAGGTTGGGCCATGAAAAACAAACATATTTCACATTTGTGATTTGTGCAGAATAATGCTTATCAATTCTCATCATTCATCAAAACTGTCTTAGACTGGCTTCACACTGCAGTTTTTCACTGATCAGTGTCCATCTGTGTTTGGGTGCCAAAACCCGGAGAGGAACCAGGAGAGGAACTTGCAGAGAAAAACTATAATTGAAACATTTACACCTGTTCTGACTTTTGGAGACAATCCTGGTTTTGGCAACCAAACACTGATGGACACTGATCAGTGAAAAACTGCAGTTGTGAAGCCAGTCTTATAGTAAAACACCTCTGTTGTCCATAGAAATCAATCACAGCTCAGCCTTTTACTTTACCAGAGCAATGTAAGATAGGATTGAGCGTCATCCTATCCTTTTGTTCCAGTTGAATGCCGCTCTTAGCAGAGAACAGTAGTGTTGTGTGTGTCCAATATGCCAAATTCGTTTAAACAGGCAACCATAAATTTGGGGCCCTATCTACAAACAGACTCATTCACAGAAACACATCGCTGATTTGCTGGTAAGTGTCCAGAACTTCTTATTCTAGCAATAATTAGTATGCATGGATAGGAATAGCATATGTGCCCAATAGCTGTGTCTGGACACCCATCAATATTGCAGGCATCCAAGAGGGTATTATGAGTAGCCTGAGGAAATCCACTTATAAGTGCAGATGCGTGTGGGCAGAATAGCATGTCCGAATTCTCAAGTAACTTCACCTTCAGAATAAGCTATGCAAAAGTTAATGCAGGGAAATGAGTTTTAAGGCCCTGTTACACACTGCGATGTATCAGCGATCCGATGGCCAATGGATCGCTGCCACATCGTGAACTGATCGCTGGTGAGAGGTCACACAGGCAGACCAGCGATCAGGACCAGCGAGAACGCTGGTAACCATGGTAAACATGGGGTAACTAAGCTGAGCGCAGCACTTAGTTACCCGATGTTTACCATGGTAACCAACTCCCAGCGCTTGCTGTGCGGCGCTGGGAGTTCATTCATAGTTGGTCTCCCGCTGTTACACGCGCCAATGCTGGGCGCCCAGCGGGAGGCCAAAGATAGATTTATGGTCGTGGCATTAATCTAACGATCAACGATCAACAACTTATCGTTGACCATTGAAACTGTTACACACAACAATGTTGATACGACATCGCTGCAACGTCACCAAACCGGTGGCGTTGCAACGATATCGGTCACAATATCGTTGTGTGTAATGGGCCCTTTAGTCTCGTCAACTTTGCCACCCAGTGTATCCTGTTTGTCTACATGTTCAATGGCAGATTGTCAGCTCACAGTTCACTTTGTGACTGTCTTCTACGTCGAGGTCAGCCTCCTCCCACAGTTCCTCACAGGCCACATAATTATGAAACTCAATTTAGCAACATTGCAATCACTCTCCACTTCACCACTAAATGACAGTTTGCTTCTCCCAATGCTATGCAAACTGTGCAAAATGAGACTCATCAAGAAAGGAAATAGATATGCAGAGAAACATAAATTCAGGGCTCCAAGTGGTCACAACTGAGGTCATAGTGGGTAAGGATATAAAAGACAACCATGTTTCAGTCATTTTTGCTATGTAGTTTACCTGACACATGCAGTACATTGAACTGAATAATGCAATAGAGATGTTCCTGAGTGATCAAAGGCTGGACCTGACTGTGTAGACCAGGGGTGGGCAACTCCAGTCCTCAAGGGCTGCAAAAAGTTCATCTTTTCAGGATGTCCTTAGTAGTGGCGTGAAATACCGTGGCAGAGATTAATTGCAGCTGCAATACAAAGAAATCCGACCTGCAGGGGGCCGGGACTCCAGGTCAGGTATTGCCTAACCCCTAGTCTGACTGATATTGGTGGTGGAGTGATGTGTTGCGATATACAGATGCTGGTTTAAATATTATGTCTCAGGCCGGGTTGGTCTTTTCTATTTGTAACCTCAAATGATATACAACCAGTGGACGGCTAAATGCAAAGATCCAGTGGCTTGCCATCTCCTTTCGCCACAGCTCTAACCAGGCCTATTTCCATTTTCTCTTGCTTTCCATACAGTTACAACACAGTAGACAACAGTAGGCGACCCCTGTACCTAAACCCTAAAATTCCTTTCTATTAGCGTTATACATTAAGATCGAAATACTATCCCTCATGTGCTCTTTCGCATCTCATAGCTCAGTTACCGCCCTGGTATAGAACAGTACTAGCCACTCCTGGGTAGCACTTCAGTATATTTCTCGACATGCAACTCCTGGTCTGCCCCAAACCATTCCTTTCCATCACGCAATTCTAGCTCATCCTGCAGCAGACCAGCCCTATCTCTAGTTGTGCACAGCAATATGTGCAGGAAAACAGTAGAGCGGAGTGTGCGTGCAGGTCGTGCTCAGATCTGGGCAGAAGAAAAATGGTGTGACCGCACAGAAATGAGGGAACCATAGCTAATCGGGGCACCACCACAAAGGCCCCCTGACAGCAGGGAATCTGCAGGCGCCTGATCCCGTGCCATCACCATCCACACGAGGAGAGCCCCCAACGGCAAGTAGAGGGAATCCACACAGGAAGCCCCCCCAAGTAGGTAGAGACATGCAACTAAAGGAGAACCCACATTGAATGTAATCACAATCAAAGGAAGGGCCCGCCACCCAGCAGACGTATCATACAGGTGACACAACAACAAGAAGCACTGTCTTACAAAGGAAGAACCCACATTAACAAAGGCATCACAGGTGTGCATGGAGAATCACCAGAAGGGGACCCCCATACTACTTTATCAAGATCACTCATAACAACTAGTTTAACAACCTTTATAAACATTGTGCATCATATTTAGTGTGATTATTGTTTACAATTTTTAATGTCAAAAGAAGCAATAAAATTCCAAAAAGGGATCCATTACTGTGTTATTAATAGGACACCAACCAAGAACCATCTATAGTCACGAGAAAGGTTCCACCACAGCCATGGGCGTAGACCATGAATATTGGATATACAGGTGGATATATAGAACTAGTAAAGAAGGGATAGCATTGCATGGGAGGTGAAGAGGAAGAGGGCAGGGGTAAGAGTATGACGGCACTGGGGGATAGCAAGGTATAGAGGGGTGGGAGAGAGTTACACGGTCGGGGAGCAGAGAATAAGAGGGTCATCTGTGGGAGCAGAGATAGGGCTGTGCTCTGTGGTGTCAGTATAGGTGGCTCTGTGGATAGCATATATGAGCTTACTGTGCTGCAATATGGGGCCTTATTGCAATATAGAGGCATACAGGGGTAAGAGATAGAGGGGGTGAGGGAGAGGGGGGGGGAGGAAGATCGCGGGGGAAGGAGTAGAGGAAGAAGCGGGTGAGGAAGGGGAGGCAGAAGGGCGGGAGGGGTGAGGAGAGAGGCATGGGGAGGTGAGGAGAAGGACGGCAACGGGGGAGGTGAGGAAGAGGCTGTAGGGTGAGGAAGAAGCGGCATGGAAGGGGGCAGGAGAATGAGGACAGGGTGGCAGGTAAGGGACATGGCACTGTGGTGGAGGGTAGAAGAGACGGCCGGGAAGGGGATAGGGAAGAGAAAAGGACAGTGGGGCAGGAAGGATCGGACTACTGTGGGAGGGCAGGAGAAGAGGCACTGGGAGAGGGAGGAGAGATGGACATGTGGTGACAGGTGAGAAATCGGACAGGGGGAGGGGAGGAAGAATAGGGGGACGTGGTGGAGGGGTGAGGAGAGAAGACGGGTCAGGGTGGAAGGGGGAAAAGGAGAGAAGGGGACAGGAGGGAGGAGGTGAGGAAGAAGACAAGAAACTACATGGACATGTAAGAAGGACAGTGCAAGATACACACATTAACACACAGAGAACACGAGACAGAGCAGACATACACACAGTACAGGACATATAGACACCGTAAGGGCAGATACAGGAGAGTAACAAAAGAGGACAGGGGGCAGAAGGACAGGAACAGGGGGACAGGAGAAGAGGACAGGGGGGGCAGAAGGACAGGAACAGGGGGACAGGAGAAGAGGACAGGGGGGCAGAAGGACAGGAACGAGGGGACAGGAGAAGAGGACAGGGGGGCAGAAGGACAGGAACAGGGGGACAGGAGAAGAGGACAGGGGGGCAGAAGGACAGGAACAGGGGGACAGGAGAAGAGGACAGGGGGGCAGAAGGACAGGAACAGGGGGACAGGAGAAGAGGACAGGGGGCAGAAGGACAGGAACAGGGGACAGGAGAAGAGGACGGGGGGGGCAGAAGGACAGGAACAGGGGGACAGGAGAAGAGGACAGGGGGCAGAAGGACAGGAACAGGGGGACAGGAGAAGAGGACAGGGGGGCAGAAGGACAGGAACGGGGGACAGGAGAAGAGGACAGGGGGGCAGAAGGACAGGAACAGGGGGACAGGAGAAGAGGACAGGGGGCAGAAGGACAGGAACAGGGGACAGGAGAAGAGGACAGGGGGGCAGAAGGACAGGAACAGGGGGACAGGAGAAGAGGACAGGGGGCAGAAGGACAGGAACAGGGGGACAGGAGAAGAGGACAGGGGGGCAGAAGGACAGGAACAGGGGGACAGGAGAAGAGGACAGGGGGGCAGAAGGACAGGAACAGGGGGACAGGAGAAGAGGACAGGGGGGCAGAAGGACAGGAACAGGGGGACAGGAGAAGAGGACAGGGGGCAGAAGGACAGGAAACAGGGGGACAGGAGAAGAGGACAGGGGGGCCGAAGGACAGGAACAGGGGGACAGGAGAAGAGGACGGGGGGGCAGGAGGAGTGGGGCAGTGTGTGGTGATAATGGCGGCTGTACCAGGGGTCTCTGCCTCCATGCAGCAGCCTCCACCTTCCTGTGTTGACAGGGTGTGGCATGCTGGGAATTGTAGTTCTCCTACCTGTTCGGGAGTTATTGTATGGTTTCTGGGTAGTGTGTTGGGTGCTGGGAGTAGTAGTTCTCCCATGTCCTCAGCTCCGTGCTGTATACAGACAGTGTACCGTACACTGTCTGTGCACAGCACGGAGCTGGGGACATGGTGGTACACTGTCTCCCGCCACTTAAAATCGGTCTGTTTCCCATCCAGGAGAGTCGATGAGTGACATCCGTTTTTTGGTCTGTTTGGCAACTGCTGTGCGAGTGTCCGACATTTTTCTCAGATTCTCAGATCACATCCGTGTGCAATCAATCTGTTCTTTCCTCAGCAGCTATTACTGTAGAATCATTTACAGGAACATTTTACAGTTGTCTCAGCTACACAATGATAATGTATCCGTGAAACAACAGATGCCTCTCGGATGGTCCGTGTGCGGTCCGTGATTTTGTCGGACCCATAGACTTGCATTGGTGACTCTCGCACGGAATCGCAGACTGTCGCAGAATGTTGCAACTTTTTTCTCATCCTGAATCTGGATGAGAAGAAAGCGTCCGACACTCACCAATGTGCTCTCAGAGATTGATTGCAATGTGAGAAAATCACACATCGCACTCATGACAGTTTCACGCCAGTGTGTCCGTACCCTAATACTAAAAGCCATATAGTAATCCTACTGGTATGGGGAGGGTTTATGGCTCAGTACACACACCATACTTCTTGTTATTAACCAGTTAATGCTCTCTTGTCCACCACACTGCAGTGTCAAAAGAGGACGACAGCGAGGCAGACAGCAACATGGCATCAGAGAGCCCCTGACCTCCAAATAGAAGATCCTCAGATCCCGGTATTGTGACATAATATTAAGAATAAAGTTTTTTTTGCATTTATATTACATTATGAACTCCACAGCATGGCGGTGAAAATTGCTTCGGCCCCGGGCCCTCTTTGACTCCTGCTTGGTGCCATACACTGGGGTTGTGCAGAGGTGGCAACTGCACCCCTTCTCTTTGTGTTTTAGTATAGTAGTTATATTCTTGTATATAGGGGCAGACAGTGTATACTATGTATACTTCCAGATTATCAACAACCAAAGGGGCAGCAGATTTTTCGACCGCCCCGGGCGCCACAAACAGTTGCTACGCCGCTGGCTGTGCTGCACACCCGCGGCACTGTTCTGGCACTGAGTTCCGAGAGGGGGCGGGGGCCCCGAAAAATTTCTTGCACCAGGGCCCACTACAGTCTGGGTCCGCCCCTGGTCCTTAGTATTTGACGGTTGGAATCCATCACCTGTGCAGAAGATTAAATTAGCAACTGTCAAATACTAAAGAAATCTTGAAAACCTGCAGTGGGTGCGGCACTCAAGGTCTGGAATTGCCTACCCCTGGTGTAGACTCATATTGTGGTTGGATTATGTTTTGCATATACAGATTTTGCTGGTTTCTAGACTTTATTGTATGACCTCTCAGGCTGGTTTTGTCTTCTACTATTCTTGTAATCCTACAAGTTGATGATAGTTGCTTATGTCCCATGTAAGGAGTGCTGAAAATTTGCAAAAGATTCCAGTCTCTTGCTCAGATCTCCTTTTTTCTGGGTCCACAGCCCTCTACACTCAATGGCACTAATATTCCACAATTTATGGGCTACCTATAGCCCTTCCATACTAGTACAACACAGTAGTACAACAGGTGCAGGGTTGCGATCACACCTGTAACCTAGAAGGCCCTAAAATTCCCTTTGGCCTATAGAAAAAGATTAATACTATTAAAGATCTGCAATAATTGAGTGCCCCATTGGCACTTTCGCATCGGGGTTCATAAGCTTCAAGTTACGCCACTGTGTATAAACATTAACTAGCCATTCCTGCGAGCTAGCACTTTTTCCAGGACCTATTTTGGACAATGCAACTCCTCTGTGTTGCCCCAGAAGCCTCTTATTCCTTCTTCCAGTCACAGCAACTTCATACATAATCTCTGCCACAGGACACCAGGGCCCTATCTGCTAGTTGTGCAAAACAGCAAATATACAGTGCGGTCAAGCAGTAGAGCGGAGTGATGCGTGCAGGGTGCGTGCGATGTCAGATCTGACCGCACAGACACAGTGACAGAACATCAGCTAATCGGGAAGCGCACCCCAGCCACAAAGGCGCCAACCTGACAGAAGAGGAGATCTGCGGCGTCTTGATCACGTGCCCCGATCTACCTCCACAGCGAGGAGAGAGACCGAACGGCAAAATAGAGGAGAATCCAACTAGAAGGCAACAAAGAGGAGAGATAGAAACTAGAAGGAGGAGAGGAGGAGAGACCACATTGAATGTAATCCAACTGAAAGAAAGAAATAAGGACAACACTGACCACACCAAGGCAAAAAAGACAGTTATACCATACAAGGTTGACACTTAAGCAACAAAGCAAGACGATCATTACAAAAGGAAAGAACCCCAGCAATATAACAAAGGCATACAGAGAGGGACAATGGGAGGAAGCACCAGAAGGAGGGACTCATACTACTTTATCAAGATCTCTCATAACCCAAAAAAATCTAGTTTTAAAAAAACTTTTATAAAAATTGTTTTTGCATGCTATGATTTTAGATGTGATTAATTGTTTTAAAATTTTTAAATTGTTCTAAAGAAGTTCAATAAAATTCCCAAGAAAGGGTTATATCAATCTACTGTGTTATTAATAGACACCGAGACCAAGAACAATCTATAGACCAAACGAGAAAGGTTCCAGCCACTAGCCAGATTGTGCGCTTAACCCATATATATATATATACAGAAGTTGGATATATATGAATACTAGTAAAAAGGCCCGATGCAATTGCATCGGGAGCGCGGTGAAATGAATTGTGTGTATAGAGGCGGGTCAGTGGGTAGTAGAGTATGGAGGCGGCTCTGTGGGTAGCAGAGTATAGAGGCGGGTCAGTGGGTAGTAGAGCATCGAGGCGGCTCTGTGGGTAGCAGAGTATAGAGGCGGCTCTGTGGGTAGCAGAGTATAGAGGCGGCTCTGTGGGTAGCAGAGTATAGAGGCGGCTCTGTGGGTAGCAGAGTATAGAGGCGGCTCTGTGGATAGCAGAGTATCGAGGCGGCTCTGTGGATAGCAGAGTATCGAGGTGGCTTTGTGGGTAGCAGAGTATAGAGGCAGCTCTGTGGGTAGTAGAGTATAGAGGCGGCTCTGTGGTGGAGGGGTGAGGAGAGATGTGGCTCTGTGGTGGAGGGGTGAGGAGAGATGCGGCTCTGTGGTGGAGGGTGAGGAGAGAAGCGGCTGTGGTGGAGGGGTGAGGAGAGATGCGGCTGTGGTGGAGGGGTGAGGAGAGATGCGGCTCTGTGGTGGAGGGGTGAGGAGAGATGCGGCTGTGGTGGAGGGGTGAGGAGAGAAGCGGCTGTGGTGGAGGGGTGAGGAGAGATGCGGCTGTGGTGGAGGGGTGAGGAGAGATGCGGCTCTGTGGTGGAGGGGTGAGGAGAGATGCGGCTCTGTGGTGGAGGGGTGAGGAGAGATGCGGCTCTGTGGTGGAGAGGTGAGGAGAGATGCGGCTCTGTGGTGGAGGGGTGAGGAGAGATGCGGCTCTGTGGTGGAGGGGTGAGAAGAGATGCGGCCTGTGGTGGAGGGGTGAGGAGAGATGCGGCTCAGTGGTGGAGGGGTGAGGAGAGATGGGGGTCTGTGGTGGAGGGGTGAGGAGAGAAGCGGGTCAGTGGTGGAGGGGTGAGGAGAGAAGCGGCTTAGTGGTGGAGGGGTGAGGATAGAAGCACACAGTATATACATACATGAGACATTGTATAGACAGACAGTATGCAGAGATTACACACATTATACACACAGTATACACACATTACAGACAGTATGCAGACATTACACACAGTATAGACATATTAGACACCGTATAGGCACATTACAGAGAGTATACACACATTAGACACAGTATAGACACATTACAAAGAGTATAGAGACATTACAAAGAGTATAGAGACATTAGACAGAGTGTAGAGACATTAGACAGAGTGTAGAGACATTAGACAGAGTGTAGAGACATTAGACGGAGTGTAGAGACATTAGACGGAGTGTAGAGACATTAGACAGAGTGTAGAGATATTAGACAGTATACAGAGACATTAAACAGTATACAGAGACATTAGAGAGTATGCAGAGATATTAGACAGTATACAGAGACATGACACAGTATACAGAGACATGACACAGTATACAGACATTAGACACAGTATACAGAGACATTAGACACAGTATACAGAGACATTAGACACAGTATACAGAGACATTAGACACACAGTATACAGAGACATTAGACACACAGTATACAGAGACATTAGACACACAGTATACAGAGACATTAGACACACAGTATACAGAGACATTAGACACACAGTATACAGAGACATTAGACACACAGTATACAGAGAAATGAGAGACACAGTATACAGAGAAACAATTAGGACACACACAGTATACAGAGACATTAGACACACAGTATACAGAGACATTAGACACACAGTATACAGAGACATTAGACACACAGTATACAGAGAAATGAGAGACACAGTATACAGAGACATTAGACACACAGTATGCAGAGACATTAGACACACAGTATACAAAGACATTAGACACACAGTATACAGAGACATTAGACACACAGTATACAGAGACATGAGACACACAGTATACAGAGACATTAGACACACAGTATACAGAGACATTAGACACACAGTATACAGAAACATAACAGAGAGTAGACAGGCATTAGACACAGATTGTATACATACATTGGTGCGGGTGGGACGGGTGGTGACGTCATCAATGCAGTGCGCGGCTGTGGTCGGGCTGGGGTCGCACTGTGTGCTGTGTAGTGGGAGGTGGGCGGTAATTGCGGGGTGCGGCGCGTGTGCGCGAGGCGGTGGTTGGCGCTGGGTGGGAATTGCAGGGGAGCGGGAGGATGTGGCGGGGGAGCGACGAGGAGCGGGAGGATGTGGCGGGTCAGCGGGTGAGCGGCGGGCGGGTGTGTGGCGCCAGGATATTTGCGCTTCCGGCCAGTGTCGGCGGCTCGCGATGGCGCATGTGCGCCATCGCTCGCGATAGCGGCACAGTGGCCGGAAGTGCAAAACTGGCGATTATGTATATAGATATACACACATACATATACAGTATAGACACACATACAGTATATACACACAGACATGTACAGTATACACACACAGTATACACACACATATACAGTATACATGCACATATACAGTATACACACACATATACAGTATACACACACATATACAGCATACACGCACATATACAGTATACATGCACAATACAGTATACACACACACATATACAGTATACAGACACACATATACAGTATACACACACATATACAGTATACACACACACATATACAGTATAGACACACACATATACAGTATATACACACATATACAGCATACACGCACATATACAGTATAGACACACATATACAGCATACACACACATATACAGTATGCACGCACATATACAGTATACACACTGTTATATAAACACATATACAGTATACACTGTTATATACACACATACACAGTATATACACTGTTATATACACACATATACAGTATACACACTGTTATACACACATACACAGTATACAAACTGTTATATACACACATACACAGTATACACACTGTTATATACACACAAACACAGTATACAAACTGTGATATACACACATACACAGTATACAAACTGTTATATACACACATACACAGTATACACACTGTTATATACACACATACACAGTATACAAACTGTTATATACACACATACACAGTATACAAACTGTTATATACACACATACACAGTATACAAACTGTTATATACACACATACACAGTATACACACTGTTATATACACACATACAGTATACAAACTGTTATATACACACATATACAGTATACACACTGTTATATACACACACATACAGTATACACACTGTTATATACACACACATATACAGTATACACACTGTTATATACACACATACACAGTATATATACTGTTATATACACACACTGTTATATACAGACACATTATACACAGTATACATACACATATACAGTATAGACACACACATATACAGTATACACACACACATATACAGTATACAGACACATATACAGTATACACACATATACAGTATTCACACACAGACAGTATACACACATACACTTTATATACACACACATATACACAGTATACACACACACATACAGTATACACACACATATACAGTAAAGACACACATACAGTATACACACACATATACAGTACAGACACACCATATACAGTATACACACACACACATATACAGTATACAGACACACATACAGTATACACACACATATACCGTATACACACACATACAGTATACACACACATATACAGTACAGACACACATATAATCTCACTCTTCAGTGCAGGAGACTTTGTATGAAGAAGCCAAAGTTCTCCTCTATCTCTGTGTGATCACAGCTGTCTCCTCAGATCTGCAGCATTTGCGGTCCCCTGGAAACTACATCTCCCATCATGCACCGCGGCTCCTCCCCTGTACACTACATGTCCCTGCGTCCCTTGCGGTAGGATACTTCACCGCTGTACACTGGGAGGAGCCGTGGTGCATGATGGGAGATGTAGTTTCCAAGTGACAGGAAATGCAGCAGAGTTGAGGAGACAAATATACATAATCGCCATATGTATACATACGTGTGTATTGTGTACTTAGCTACTTACATAGCGGGGGAGCGGCGGGGAGCGGGAGGATGTGGCGGGTCAGCGGGTGAGCGGCGGGCGGGTGTGTGGCGCCAGGATGTTTGCACTTCTGGCCAGTGCCGACGGCTCGCGATAGCGGCACAGTGGCCGGAAGTGCAAAACTGGCGATTATGTATATAGATAGATGGTTTTAACAAGTAAAGGGTATACAGACACACGGCATCACCTGGGGCGGACAGCTGCCATCATAACAAGAGAGCTCCAGTGTTTAAGGTGTAGATACACAAAGATCACAAAGTCTCATTTGCGGGCGCACAAGCGTTTAACAACGCCTAGACAACATTGAGGGCGACTTCCATCAGTCTGCTAGGTTAATTTAGATTTGAGTTTAATTTTACCAAGTCAATGACACAAAACATCCAAGCACGGATGATCAAATATGGCGCCTTGGGTTGGATAACACACAGCAGCCAATCGTAACGCAAGCACAACCACAAATCGGCGCTCAGGGGGCGTGGAAACAACAACGACAATGCACAGCTACGGAATTGATTTCTGCATCGCTGAAGTTGTGAACGACATCGTTTATCGCGACGTCACACACAACAATGCAGCAGGTTGACAGAACGTTAATTAGACGACGAAGGACGGATTTCAGGTCCGGAGCACAAATTTTTGATCAGCAATCCAACGATTTATCATTTCAACACGCAACGATGCACAAAACGATGTCGTTTGAACAATCAAAAAAAGTGATGTTTCGATACCGATATCATAGAATGTGACGGTACCTTAGCAAAACACATGAAAAAATGTATCTGATGCAAGCAAATACAATCTGAGCAGACTCTCAGCAAACTGACTCTTTTCCGAACCTGACCTGTGACCTGATTTGAAACAGGCAGTACATTTCTACCCCTACCTGCATGTCAATGATGTGATGAAGGGGCTGCCGCTCTGTCTCAGTTTTCTACCTCCCTATTCTGCCTTAGCATCAGCTGTAGCCAGGAAGGAGGTTGGCTTATCAAAAAACTGAGCTTCACAACCAGCCATCTCTGTTAACACACAGGAGGAGGAAGAAGCCGAGTCATTCCTGAGTCAGGTGTCAAAGAGTTATGAGAATGATAATGATAGAACTGCTTGGTATACCTCCATCCCATCTTCCTGATTTTGGCTGTGTATGTCACTACTTTTTACTTAAAATCAAACATCCGAGATGCATTTGAAGTGTAGACTTTCAGGCCCGTAGAAATGCAGTCAGCACAAAACGGGCGTCGCCTTCTACATTTTGAACCTCGTGCATCCTGCGGTATTTTCTTCTTCCCCGCTGCCATGTCTAAATTTAGTGTCTGTTTTTTAAGAATCATGACACAAACCTTGTTTTATGGACTAGAGTGTTGCTGGATTCTCTATTTTACAGTAGACTTTCAGGCTTAACTAAGGGGGGGAGGGGGATCAAACAAAAATACATTTAGGAATTGCAACCATTTTTCTACAAAGCCTCCTCATTTCATTATACTTTACCATAAATAAAATGTTCATTATTTTTACTTTGCAGAGAATCCTTTGCAGACAATGACTGAGTGAAGTCTGGACGTCATGGACATCACCAAACTCTGAGGGTACTGTCACACGGTGTGACAGCACCGGAGATGTCGGCGGCGACAGGCGGGAGCAGCACGTTTTTGGCGCCCCCCTCCAGCGTCGCCGTCTCCCATTTAGATGGGGCGACACCTTCGGCGACGCATCGGCGACCTGACAGACGACATCACTGCCGGGGTGTCTCAAAACCCCAGCGGCAATGCAGTACAATGGGAGCATATGGCTCCCATCGCCTGTTGGATCGCCGTCGGCTATTTACATCGCCCCAGATTGGCCACCTGGTTTCAGAGCACTGCTCTGAAACCAGGCGACCACTAAAAGGCGTCGCCATTGCCTATTTACATTAAGCGATGCAGGGGAGATATCGGTGCCGATAGGCCACGCCCATGTATCGCCTAAGAAATCAGCGGTGCCATCGCCATGTGTGACGGTACCCTGAGTTTCTTCCGTAGTCACGCTTTGTCGGCCTTTACTACAGATTAATTATGGGGCTGAGATCTGATGATTGACTTGTCCATTGCAGAATATCCTCTTCTTTGCCTTTAAAAACTTCTAGGTTTCTTTCGCAATATGATTTGGGTCATTGTCCATCTGTACTATGAAGCACTGTCCAATCCACTTTGCTGCATTTGCTTGACTGCAGAAAGTATGGCCCTGTACGCTTCAGAATTCATTCAGCTGTTTCTGTCTTCAATCTCATCTAATATACAAAGCTGAGTGTATGTGTCGAGCCCCAGGGTGTGGGGTACTCGGGTATCAGGCCGCAAGGGGTTACTTGTGCCACAGGGAATGGTGGCCGCGCCTGATCCCGTGTGCTGGGGTACTATTCTATTGAAAAGGGGTTTATGTACAGGGGATTATATACAGTTTTTGTCGTCATGACGCCACCTGTAGTTTCTGGTGATTTGCACCAGCACCGCCACAGTCTGCCGGAGGTCGATGGTATTGCAGCTAGGATGGTGTAGTCCCCCACAGGTAGGACTGGACCTCCGGGCAGTTTGGAGTGAAGTTATAGCTGAGATGGGGGTGTTGGAGCAGTCTTTGAGGGGCGTTGGGAACGGAGGGAATGATGCATGCACACCGAAGTCTCTTTTACCTTTTTACTGATGTTGAGCAGGTAAAGACATCCAGGGCACTGACAGGTGGACAGGTTGCATAGTGGATCCCCACAGCAAGTGGGTATAAGGCCTCCCCTGTCTCTGTGTGGTGTATGGAGGGCAGCCTGCTTGCAGCCCGACTTTCCCTCCTCTCTCTTCCTGACTGTAGTGTCTGTCTCTCCTCCTGTGCGGTCTCCGGGTTACCCTCGCTGATCACTGCTGTGTCTCACTGCGGTATCTGGCTTCCTCTCTTGACTCACAGGGGATTAACCGGGTGGCCGAGGCCTCCACGGTGTGACGAGATTTTCTGTGGTCCTAGAGTATCCCACAGGTGCAGATCCCCAATGTCCGGTACTTCTATGGGTGACACTCTCCAAGTTCCTCGATCCCTCCTGGCTAACTGCTCCTCACCTTCTGTCCCCACTTTAGGCTTGCGGGACGTAGAAGGGCCACTCCGGGTCACTGGTTCGGGTCTAACTGTGGCGCCGACCACCAGGACGTCTTCGCAGCTCTCCTAGTGTCTGCACACTCTGACTAAGTCTACCCCCAGCAGCAGTATTTATAGGGGATCTTGCTTAAGGTCGGCAAGTGGGGCTCCCCCTACTGTGCCGAGGTGGAAGGTGTTGCATGTAGTAGATACCTGCTGTGGAAACCCAGCTGTGCATTACCCGTGTGAGCAGGGCGCCACATATGTGTGTGTGTATGTATGTCCACACATAGCCCTGCCCCTTCATAGCCCACCGCCTTTACAATGTGCCGCATGCATGTGGCTCTGCCCCCTCTGGGTAGCCCCACCACCTTTATTATGCCCCTTTTATTATTGTAATGACTGCTACAGCTAATCCTCAATAAACCATAGTGACTCAGGGCCATTGGAAGCATTGCATGCCCGGCCATCACACTGACTCCAACATGTGCTACAGAGAATGAGCTGTTCTTTGGATCTTGATCTGTTCCAAGCTTTTTTCATAGTTTCTTCTTCCCATCATTCTGGTATAGGTTGATCGTGATTTCATCTGTGCAAAGAATGCTTTTCCAGAACTAGATGGCTTCTTTAGAGGTTTTTTGAGAAAGTCTAATCTGACCATTCTATTTTTAAGGACGGTTATTAGTTTACACCATGTTATGAACCCTCTATTTTTCCACTAATGAAGTCTTCTCTTTATGGTAGACTTAGTACTGAAACACTGACTTCCTGGAGATCGTTCTTCACTTGGGTGGATGTTGTGTTCTTTTTCTTCCAGAATGCACTATTACTAACATTTCTTCTGCTATCTCTCTGAATTATTCTTGTTTATTCAGCCTAGTGTTTGGGACTTGATCTGGTTACATAGTACTGCATGGTCAGTTTCCTGCCCTGTGTTTCTCTTTCTTTGGTTTGAGGTTATCAGGTGTTCTCATTTGCTTATTGCCTCAGTCGCATCACTGCTGTGTCTGACCATACAGGGATACGATCTAATCATATTATATCTCCTGGGCAGGAAAGAAAGTAAAAAATTATGAAATCTGAAGATAGCATGCTGTAAGAGCGATTTTAGCGATGCTTCTCTTATCAAGCTGCATTGTGCTGTTTACTTGCAATAATTGTTTTAGCACTAGGACCTTATCATTGCCTGTACTACTTGGCACCCATGTAAGGAGGTGGATGGATTGTCAAATTCCCCCTGAAGATACAAAATCTATTTATATGCAATGTTTGTACTGTGGTAAAGTCAGTTTTTATATTTGAAATCTCCTCAGGCCGTAGGCCTTGTTAACCACACTGCACAGGTTTGGCTTATGGCTGGTTTTTAATGAGAGGAGTGGTTGGGAACTGCATGTGAGGGGTTCTCCTCGTTTAAGTGGAAGAGAGAGTTCTGGAAAGTTAAAATGGAAGGGAGTGTCTGTGTGGAGCTGAGAGTACAGGGCAGCAAAAAACGGAGAAAGGGAATTTGGGGCGACTGTTATCAGCCTTCAGAAAGGGTTAAACCTGAGAGAAGTAAACCAAGAACGTAGAGAGTCCAGTGGTGTCCAGTAGAGCAGGAATCGGTGAAGTGAGGGTGCTGCCGAGCTGTGAACACAGGAAGAGGGAAATGGCAGTAAGAGGGGCCCTCGTGAGGGATCACTGATTGTGGTTGGGGCGCAGGATACTCAGTAAACATGAATCCCTGTGTCAAAGAGAGATGGAAATCAATTTAATTTGTCCTGCAAGCAAACTGGTCACCACTTTTGTGCCATTGCCAGAAACCGTAAAGATTGTGCCTCTGTGTCATGCAGAAAAGAATGGAAGTGCCCTCCCTTGTGTCCTAGGTAACTAACAGTTCTGAAAAGCAAAGAGTGCCTTGTTTTGATAAATGTGTCCATTCCCATGTTGAAAGCCCAAGGTGATGAGTGGAACAAGTCCGGCCTGAAGATAAAGGTACTGATGGTTATACCACCAGCATAAACACGGTAAAAACTCTAATTTTTCTGTAGCATGCCAAAGTGCCGAATATACTACACTCGCCTGCTGCTACCACCCCATGCCACATTACATACTTCCTAGACCGCCCAGTCCCGCTTCTGTGATTAGCAGCTCACTATGTACAACCCCTTGCAAAAATTATGGAATCATCTGGCTCGAAGGATGTTCATTCAGTTGTTAAATGTTGTAGAAAAAAAGCAGATCACAGACATGGCACAAAACTAAAGTCATTTTACATGACACTTTATGGCTTTAATGGTACCTTTACACGCCGCCACAACAGGATGCATACAACCCGCTACAGGCTACAAATGTAGCTTGTGGCGCCAATATCGCCCGTAGTAGCGGCGTCTGAAGACGGGACGACACAGCCGGCTACAGATACATCTGTATCCGTGCACTGCCCATAAACAGATGGCAACATCGCCGATTGTAGCGAGCTGTATCGGCGTGTAAAGAACCCACAGAAGGGAACTCTGGACACCCGGCGATGTAGCTGCAATGTAGCTAAGGCGTCACCCAGGCTCCGTGTTACTGCGCCCCATCTGCGATCATTGGTGGAAGCTCCTGCATGACGATTGGTAGTCGCTGCATAGGGCGGCATATTTAAGGAGCTGACCAGTCACACTACACAATTGCTCGAGCGTGCTGTATTAACCAGCCTCCTGCTTTGCCTGCCCAATCATGATGTTCTGGCTTTGTCCTATCACCGTACGGACGTCTTGTAATCCACAATTGTGGCACACCTATGTGCTGTCCCTGCTGCACCAGGTCCGCCCATATTAGCTTGTTGTAGCGTTGTGTAAATGAGGTACGCTGAGCTACAAGATGGCTACTTGAGACACCCGGCGATGTAGCTAGCTGTAAATGTAGCGTACCTTGTGGCGGCGTGTAAAGAGGGTGCATTTCCCGTTTGTAACCGTTTGGCCGTGCTCGTGCACGTGAAGTAGCAGTTGGTATCCATCCTGTTGTGGCGGCGTGTAAAGGTACCATTAGAAACACTAAGGGTACCTTTACACGCCGCTACTGGAGGATGGATACAACCCGCTACAGGCTACAAATGTAGCTTGAAGCGTCAATATAGCCCGTAGTAGCGGCGTGTGAAGACGGGACGAGACAGCCGGCAACAGATACATCTGTTTACGAGCACTGCTCGAAAACAGATGGCTACAAAGCCGATTGTAGCGAGCTGTATCGGCGTGTAAAGAAGGAACAGAAGGGTTGTTCCTACACCATGCTATGTAGCTGGGGCGTGACACAGCCTCCGGGATACCGCCCCCTTCAGCGATCATTGGAGGAAGCTCCTGCGTTGCGATTGGTTGTCGCCACACAGGGCGGCATATTTAAGGAGCTGACGAGTCACACTACACAATTGCTCGAGCGTCATGTATTAATCAGCCTCCTGTGATGCCTGCCCAATCATGGTATTATTGCTTTGTCCTATCAGCGTACGGACGTCTCGTAATCCACAATTGTAGCACGCCTATGTGCTGTCCCTGCTGCACCAGGTCCGCCCATAGTAGCTGGTTGTAGCGGTGTGTAAATGAGCTAAGATGAGCTACAGATGGCTACTTGAGACACCCGGCGATGTAGATAGCTATAGATGTAGCGTAGCGTAGCGCACTTTGTGGCGGCGTGTAAAGGAGGTGCGCTTACCGTTTGTAACCGTTTGTGCGTGCTCGTGCACGTGAAGTAGCGGGTTGTATCCATCCTCCAGTAGCGGCGTGTAAAGGTACCCTAAAGGTACCTTTACACGCCGCCACAACAGGATGGATACCAACGGCTACTTCACGTGCACGAGCACGACCGAACGGTTACCAACGGGAAACGCACCCTCTTTACACGCCGCCACAAGGTGCGCTACGCTACGCTACATCTACAGCTAGATACATCGCCGGGAGTCGCAAGTAGCCGTCTGTAGCTCAGCGTACCAGCTTTACACACCGCCACCACAGAGTGATCTGGAAGCAACAAAGGCAGGACGTAAAACAAATAGGCGTGCCACAGACCTGTACGCCGCGCCCAAACCACAACCATTGGCCAACAGTACGAAGTTGTGATTGGGCACGACGGAAAGGGCGGATGGGCGAGACGTGCCGTACTAGTGATCGGACTGTGGCACGGAATAAGCGCTTGTGACATGGCGGAGCATGCGGAATGCATCGAAATCGATGGTAATGGGTCATGCTAGCGCGGTGGCCAGTCACATACCCCGTGTGTATCAAAGTAGCGGTCCGGGGCTATGTGTGCGTAGTACAAGTGTTTGCCTTGTCACGCACGATCAGCGCTTGTGACAGCGGCGTGTGCCGATTGCACTGAGGTGCGTTTGTGTGACACACAGTAGCGGCTTACAACACACAGTATGTGCGTTTTCTGTAAAAATTCTATCTGTGTCAACTGTGGCGAAGTATGTGTGAATACAGGCTGAATGGTGTTTAATATATCTGCCCACAGATGTGAATGTAGTGGAACAGCTCCCAAGGCAACATGTCAAAGATCTGTGTGACAGTGTATTTGAAAACACCTGAGAACAATATGTCCTGCATCAATGTGCTGTGTGCAGGGGACCCTCTGCCTACAACAAAATAAAGGCTCATGTACGCACAATGGCCACAAACACTGTTGGCCAAAATACTTGTAAAAAAACATGGCTACCCACACATATTGACTGCCCAATCCCAGCCAATAGGTGGCTATGACATCCCAGGCCCCCACCCAAACCTGCATCACATTGCCCTCCTCCACCAAGTAATCAGGCTCACACAGATGATTTTGGATCCAACAAAAAAATGTTTAATATATTGCATGAATGTTCACCTTGGATTGTGCAAAAAAAATATACAGAAAGTAAAAACAATGGACAATTAAAGAGCATGTGACATTGTTCACCCACATTAAAGGGATAACCAATTTACCACACATAGAAAACTGTGCATCCAAAACATTAAAAGAACCAAAACTATAATAACTAACTAACTAACTAAGTAATGAAACCTTATGCACATAATGAAACAAACATCATGAAAATGGTCAACCAAAAATAAAAGGGGCGCAGCTAACCTGCTGTCACCTCCATTGAAACCACAAAAGCACCTCCCAGAGCCAGCCACATTATATGGCTGGTCCTGCCAGCTCACTGCACCAGACCCATTGAAGTAGGAGCAGTAAGCGTCTCTACTGTCCCTGGCCTCCTGCCGAGTGCGGCCATGGCTCTGTGGCTGGAGTGGCACAATCACATGGCCATCATCACGCCAAGACCCTGGACGGAGCTCCCCTGTTGTAGCGTCTGCATGATCTACATAACCTCCTGGCGTGTATGATGCTCTATCCCTACGACGCAGGAAGTTATGCAGCACACAGCAGGCCACCACTACCGCTCAATAGACTCCGGTTTCATATGTATAGGCGTATGAAAAATCCGGAATCTATTCGCCATGATCCCAAACGCATTTTCAACTACACGGCGGGCCCGGGATAGCCGGTAGTTGAAAATGCGTTTCTCAGAACGTAAGGGCCCTCTGGGGATATGGCCGCAGTAGGTGTTCCTGAAGTGGGAATGCTTCATCCGCCACAAACGCAAAGTTGAGATGTTCGGTCGTGTCCCATTTGAGGGTAAGTGTTAGCCCACCACTCCCTAGTAGTGTTGCCAAGGAGCTTCGGGCAAACACCCCCCCATCTGAGTTGCGACCAGGCATTCCAACATCCACGTAGAGGAACTCATAGTTGGCATCCACTACAGCCATGAGGATTATACTACAATACCCTTTGTAATTGAAATACAAAGAGCCAGAGTGGCCAGGTTTGGTAATCCTCACGTGCTTACCATCCAATGCCCCGCCACAGTTGGGGAAGTTCCACCGGGTTTCAAAGCCTCGGGCCACTTCCAGCCATTTGTGGCGGTTAGAGGCATTTTCATGTAGGCTGGCTGCAGAGCTCTCCAGATGGCCCAACACGTTTCAGGGATCAGCGGCTCAGCAGGGGCAGGGAGACACGTGACAAGTATGTAGGGATGTCATGGACTGCCCTGTAGCCAGGAACCGCAAAGTGATAGCCAACCGCTCAGCAGCTGATACTGATGGTCGCATTATAGTGTCCTGACGCGCTATCATTGGCCCAACACGCTCCAATAGGAAGGTGAAACAGTCCTCGGGCATACGGAGATAGTTTCGGTAATCATCAGGACAGTTAAGCTCCAGCTCCCGCAACAGCTGCATGTGGCCCCGGGTTTGCCGCCTGAGAAGCCAATCACGGGTCCACAACCGGCGCTGTCTGCGGCTCATCAACCTTTCATACCGATCCTGAAGCCACATTTGCTCTTCCACCACTGCGGCAGCCACGATAACATTGCGGTCATGGATATTCTGCATCATCAATATCAGCACCTGTAGATGACAATACACAACATGAGTACATAGAACAATATGTGGCCATGTCAGCATGTTAAACAAGCCACACCTCTTATCGATTACACACTATAGCCAAGTGGATGGGATCTCTAGTGTGGGGCAAAAACACATCCCTGCAGCAAGGGTCGGCAAACACCCAGTAGTCACCCCAACCAAAATGGAACACGGCGAATGATAGTGGCCTCCTATACATCAACTTCAATTGGAGGGTCCCAAAGTCACACATCGGCACCTAGGGGAGTTCGAAAGGGACATGTGTCACCAATAATGTTGCTCAAACAGGTCCCAGAATCCATTACACAGACCATAATTGAAATTGATGACAGTAAAAATTGAAGAATCACAAATGTTACGTACCCCGATGTGGGAGGTTGAGGAAAGGCTACATGAACCTAACCACATTGCACATGAATGCGGATGCTTATACATGGTTTCATATGTTTTGGAAGGTGTCATTTTTACTACACATCTGTGCTATGTCTGGAGCGCCACACCTCCAAGACATGTGTGATCCTATTTACCGTTGGACCCAGTCTCCATTGGCCAGAACAGTATGCAGAAATCGATCCAGTCAACATGAGTTACACAGTTCTGTCTACAGTCCTGCTGTCATTCTCCTCTATGTTGTCTGGAAACAAACACACAATGTATCTCAACAAAAGAGTGAAGCCCCAGGCAAAATGCCTACTCAAATACCACACCGCACACTATATCGTCCCCAACAATTATAACCCCTATATAGTCCCAAAAGCAGTCTTCGGCGCCCTCCATTAACATCCACATATGCACCCCCACCCAGCGCAAATTCCATGTGTGTCCACAAATACTTACTTAATGGGTCTGGCCAGCAAGCGTAATGTTTGCCGGAATGCGCAGCTTTTAAAGGGCCGCCAACCTATCACGATTCAGCGATCTACACCAATTAGCGCAAGTCTAATCCGCACCCAGGTGTCCCATCACGATGTGCGTAATTGTGTCCGGCGTGATTGGTTTAGCGCAATATAAAGCCAGGGCAATGGCCACTGCACCTTGTCCAGATGCCGATGTGCATTGAGCTACTAGTGTCCTGTTTGACTTCTGTTGCTCTGACGGTAAGCCTCTTTAGCGGTTTCCCTGAAAATTTATTGAACGCAGATGGTTCTGGCACAGGCCGCTTAGGCGATGTGTGTATGGACATGCTTCATGCGGCATGTAATTTTTGTCCTGTAATATTACATATGGCAATGTTATTTTCTGTAGGGCACTAGGCAGTTAGTGCCTCGACTTGTATTGTCTAAGTATGGATTTGCACCTTTTGATGTTATTTGCGATGGCAACAGATAAAGGTTTTGTTTTTGCTGGTACTGCACAACAACATTTGATGGGTGGCAGATGTTCCCCGTTGATTCCAGGGATGTTTGGTACATGTGTTAAAATTGTACTTCCACGTCTGGAGGAACACCAACATGATCATCTGGGTGCACATTACATGTAGTATGTGCAGTGTTGGCACACACCCAGCCCTCCTTTCTCATATAGTTAACCTTAACCATTTTGGACAGTGCACAGGTACTAGTTAGCACACAATGTGTTTGCTCACATGTTGGCCTACAGGTATGTACGCACACACCGTGTAAAGGTGTGTTTCAATAGGTCCATTGGGGACTTAAATCATGTATGAAACATCTGTAGGTGGACACCGATATCCGGTGCTTGCTATTTGTGGCATACATGTGTTTGACTTTGTAGCGGTGTGAGATAGTGAAAATGGGCCACCCATGCAAAGTTTCACTTCCCAAAATAGCTGCATATATTATCCCTGTTGAAAGTTAATGATCATGTGTATAATTTTTCTCAGTTTTGAAATGTCGGTATGCCTTGTGTTGTGACTGTCTGTTTTGGGTGTGTTTTGTCATCGGCAGATGCCGAGGGGTACTGTGGAATTGGAGTCCCAGCTTCTCACGGAGTATCAGCGGCACGAGTGTTTGTGGCGCAGCTCGCTGCCTGAATATAAAAATCGGGCAGCGAGGGCCGAGGCCTACCGGACTCTTGTGGCTCTGGCAAATCGGTTGGAGCCAAGGGTAGGCAAGAGGTGGGACCAGCATATGGTGGCACTCAAGATAAAGAACATGCGGTCAGCGTTCATGCGGGCTCACACTGAGTACCAGCGCCGTCGCTCAGGGGCTGGAGCTGAGGAGGTACCATCACCTACCCTATGGTACTATCCCCTCTTCACCTTCATCCTGGGCGAGGCTCACCCGCATCGAACGACCACCAACTGCCCCGTTGCTGCGTCCCATGTAGGCCCGGCTGAGTCACCATCTGCGCCACAGGAGGTGGGTAATTGTGTGACTGTGGTGGGCCACAATGTTTCCTTCACATGTGTGCTTGTCTAAATCCTTTACACCAACCTTTTTGCAATATTTACATCCTTGCTGCGGGAAACCTTTGGGTGTCAATCTATCTGCCCTCCTTCCAGGACTTTGAAGACTTTAAAATTCTATGCTTACAGCCGTATTCCAATGTTGCATCTTCCACAACATCTTGGTATGTTTAGGTTACTTATTTAAGGGTTTCAAGATAGCAGGTGGTTTGATTTTAAACAGCCACATAGTTACATGTAGTTAATGGTGCTGCCACACATGTGTGTTGGCTTTGGTGCCAGTGGGTTATAGGTAGTTGACTGTGGGGTGGATTCTCATCATAATAGGAGTCCAAATGGAAAGGTGGGCAATATGTGTCCTTGGCCAGCACAGCCCCCAGTATCAAGGTGTTGTGGTGATATGTACTAATTGGGTTACGGCTCCCTGACTAACACCTAATTCTGTATTGATCTGAGTTCCTGGAATGGTCGAGGTGAGTGTACAGGAGAACTACTGGTGTTGTGGTGTTGAACCTTTGGTGCTTTACTGTGTTTTTCCTTATTTTCCATCTTGGTTGGTGGCCTTGGTGTGTGTGGGAGTGGTATCTAGAGTCCTGTTGTCAATGTATTGAGTTGATATTGCCTTCACTAATGAGGTTTTTTTTTTCTCCACCCACAGGCCCCAGAAGAGGACGGCTCCATTGCGGAGCAATCTGTCGCTGATGATGCTCAGCCAATGACATCTGGGGCTGAGCAGGAGGGCGGGGCGAGTGATGGGGGTCCGGCCCCAGGGCCCAGCTCCAGGATCCGTCGCCGGCGACGTCCAGCACCACCAGAGACGGAGCTGGGCACCTGGGCCTGACGCGTGCTGTTGAGCGAATAGCGGACCCACATCGACAGCACCGCCCTCTACATGAGCGACAGGTTGCGAGGGATGGAGCCGCTCCAAAAAAAGATCCTTCTGAGGGTCTTCAACAATGCCGCTGATGCTGCCGATGATGGGGCCCTTCAATGGGGATGCCACATCCCCCCCCCCATGCAACACCACTTATGGCCCCTTTCCCCAGCCGCCCCATCTCGGCCCATGAGAAGACCGGCCCCGCCACAGTCACCCCATCCCCCCCCAACACGTCGTCGTACAAAGACGTTCTCGGGCAGGTCGGGGCTGCCCTGAGAGGAGGGGGGAGGCGGCATTGTCAGAGCCGACAGAGGATAATGAAGTTGGACACTAGTAGCCAATGCACAGAATTGGCAGTCTGGACTTTTCTTTGTGGAGCCAATTTTTTTTGTTTTTTAAGTTGTTTTTTTTTTCCAAAAAAAAAACCTGTTTGCAGATGTGCTGCATAACCTTTGTTTCTTTTTTTAAAAACTCAGAGTAGAATAAATTTTGATTCGGACACAATTGTGTATTTCTTTTGGGTTATGGTTTTTGGGGGTCAACGTGGGAGAATGGTTGTGGTCCCAATATAGGTTGGGCAAAGGCACACAATATGGGCCAATCCCCTCAGAGCAGGACGACCATAGGTTCATTTGTGATGTGGTTGCACTTTGACAAAGAGGTGTGGTAATCTGGGTGACATAGTTACCTGATGGACATGTTTGTGCGCCACATATAATTGTTGTGACATGAAGGAGCCTAATACAAACTTTCCCAGACATTTTATTTGCAACATAAATGTGTGACAGACATTTGCCACAATACACAGAATGGTGTTTCCAGATAGGGCTAGCCAGTTCACACTCGTGATGGTCCCAATGTGGGCCAGGATAGGTAAAGAAGGCAAAGGCCTAGCCAGTCCAAACTCGTGATGGTCCCAATGTGGGCCAGGATAGGTAAAGAAGGCAAAGGCCTAGCCAGTCCACACTCGTGATGGTCCCAATGTGGGACACTATAAGAAAAGAGCCCAACGGGGGCAAAAAAAAAAAAACACACATTTTCACTTTTTCAAGGCAACAAGCCAACGTGTGAAAATGTCAGGGTCCAACTGGGACAACAGTTTTTGGGGCCATGTTTGGCCAGGATAAAATGCATCCATCAAATTCATGGGTGTGATCCATGTTCTGGCCGTAGGGCCGCCAGCATTTGACCCAGCCGCCCAAGGTCCTGCAGCCCATGCTGTAGAGCCCTGGTCATGCGGGCGACAAATGCCTGATGGGCCAGGATGAATTCCTCCATGGTAGGGGCACCTGTATTGGGAGTAAAAACACACTTTAGTACACAGCAGTCGCTGCTTATGGCTAGTCAGGACTGCCCACAACCATCCACTTACCCTGTTCCTGCAACTCCACATCACCATCAGACGGGGAGAGAGATGGGGTCAAGCTCCATCCAGATGCCCCCGCACGTTCACCATCTGCAGAAATGGTTAAAAAACATTGTTAACTTTGTTTAGGGAATCTTGTTGGCCAAGATAAATGTTAAGGAACAGTGTGCTGGGTGTATGTGGCAACATAACACACTTACCACCATAGTCACTGTGTGGGGACATGGTCACCCCAGGACTCGCCACTGAGCTGGAGACAGTGGGAGGTGGTGTTACTCCCGGGCTGGGACTCCGTGGCCACATTACGTGGTTTAGGGGCAAAAGTTGTCCTGGGCTACGGGGCAAACCCTCCTCTGGCCCGGCAGGTGCTTCCAGCTCCTGGCCCTCCTGTGGGGAGGTGATGTCGTCCTCCTCCAGCCAAGCAGATGGGGACAGCTGGTCACACTCCAGCGGGCTGCCAGGTGCTGACTGCTCCTCCAGGTCCTCTGTCCCGGTAGGTGAGGGCAGGTCTGGCTCCTGAGGCCCTGGGGAAGGTGATGAGCTTGGGGCCAAGGGTGCCACTTGAGGCTGATGTGGCGGTGTTGTGGATCGGCCACCTGGGGGTGGGGCATGGGGCCCTTCTTCAGATGACGAATCGGCATCTATTTAGAAATTTCACAACAAAACACGTTATAATATCGTACCTACACATTGTTCTCCTAGAAATTGCTTGTGTGGCTATGTTTTTGACGGCTAAGGCTGGGGTCACACACACAGATATCTGTGCAGATATTGTTCACAGAACTCTGGTTACAGTGAAATCATGGACACATTGTTCCATTTTGTGGCTGGGTACAAATGGAGCAATCTGTCCATGATTTCACTGCAAACAGAGATCTGCCAACAATATCTGGCCACAGATCTGTGTGTGTGACCCCAGCCTTACTTAGCATCAACCAGGTGATGCTGGATGCATACACTCATGTTGTATGCATGTACTGTGCGTGTGAGACATTTTTAGGGCTGACTGGATGACCACAACACTGTGAAGATGTGTTTGATTGTGTAGGCCACACTGTCCCTTGTCATATGTTTCCATACATTTTTGTGTATTTTGGGACATGCACATGTGGCGGGGTGTGTTTTGGCCCAACAATTACTCACCACGCAGCCTGGCAATCCTGGCACGGATGTCCAGTATGCGACCCGGGCACTTGTGCTTTAAGTCAGCGATCTTCTTTTGGATCGCTTTGACTGTCCTCTCTACCCCAGTTGGCAGATCAGGGACCGCTGGATCCGCCGGACGGTGCGCCGATTGCGCAGCCTGGGGTGCCGGTGGTGATGGTGTCCCCAATAGTCACGACGGTCACACTGATCAATTAGGATGATCAGCTCCGCCATCCCCCACGTTGCAGCGCGGTGAACGGCTTCCATGACTGCTATGGTGTGTGCAGAGGCGGGGCTGGCACCTTGCAGGCAGAGTGAAAATGAAACCAACATCATGACGTCATTACGGCCGCTGTCGGGGTGACGCACCTTTTTAAATAGCCCAACGCGCAGTGACACGGCCGACACACTTATGCGGCACCTACTACAGAAGACCCACAGTGCAGTGCGTACAACATGGCTATGATCAGTATACTGAGTACTAACTTTCGTTGTGGTATGGGTTTGTGTGCATCTGTGTGTGCGCTGCGCGCAGTGCCACACAAGGAACACTTCTACGGCAGCTGCTGTACAAGAAGCCAGAGCGGTACGTAACACACACTTGTGCGCTGTGTACAGCATTATTCGTTATCATGTGTTGAGTGTGCACACTGTATGAAGATCATGAGGCATTTGGTAGTTTTCTTACGTCAAGTCTGTGTCCGCGTAATTGTACTAATATATGATCGTGCATACGGCGCGTATGTGTAGTGCTGAAGGGACAGCTCATCCAAGATGGAGGGCTGTGAGGCAAGGGCCAATCGTAACGCAGCATCTTCCACCAATGATCGCAGATGGGGCGCGGTAACACGGAGCCTGGGTGACGCCTTAGCTACATTGCAGCTACATCGCCGGGTGTCGACAGTTCCCTTCTGTGGGTTCTTTACACGCCGAGACAACTCGCTACAATCGGCGATGTAGCCATCTGTTTATGAGCAGTGCACGGATACAGAGGTATCTGTAGCCGGCTGTGTCGTCCCGTCTTCAGACGCCGCTACTACGGGCGATATTGGCGCGACAAGCCACATTTGTAGCCTGTAGCGGGTTGTATGCATCCTGTTGTGGCGGCGTGTAAAGGTACCTTAAGGGTTCCGTCACACATGGACACTTTTTCACAGGTGACCCAGGAGCGTGGCCTATCTCCAGCGACAGCGCTGATGTGTCGCCTAGTGTAAAGGGGCGATAATGAGGCGAAAAATTGCCTTAGAGTGGTTGCCTGGTTTCGCAGCACTGCTCTGAAACCAGGCAAGCACTCTGGGGCGATGTATACACATCGCTCTATGTAACATGGCGATCGCCGATGTTACAGGTGATTGGAGCCATAGGCTCCCATGTTACAGGATCGCCGCTGGGGTTTGTGGATACCCCAGTGGTGATGGTGCCTGTAACATCGCCGGTGCGTCGCTGGAGGTATCGCCGCGTATAAACACGCTACGGCGATGCTGGAGGGCCCCAAAAACATGCGCGCTCCCGTGCGTCACAGGTGATATCTCCGGCGATGTGGATGGGTGTGACAGTACCCTAAAAGAAATCAAGATAAAAAAATGTGGTAGTCAGTAAGGGTATCTTTTTTCAGACCAAGCATAGGTAAAAAATTGTGGAATCACTCAATTTTGAGGAAAAAATTATGGCATCACCCTGTAAATTTTCATTCCCAAAACTAACACCTACTTCAAATCAGATCTGCTCTTTAGTCTGCATCTAAAAATAGTGATCACACCTTGGAGAGCTGTTGCACCAAGTGGACTGACATGAATCATGGCTCCAACACGACAGATGTCAATTGAAACAAAGGAGAGGATTATCAAACCCTTAAAAGAGGGTAAATCAACACGCAATGTTGCAAAAGATATTGGTTGTTCATAGTCAGCTGTGTCTAAAATCTGGACCAAAGACAAACAACATGGGAAGGTTGTTAAAGGCAAACATACTTGTGGCACCCCATGGGTTAATGTGCCACAATAACATCACATGGGTTCTCTCCCCCACTACACACTGACAAGCACTAGCACCTCTGGGCCAAGAGGGGGAACACAACCTGCTTCCTGATATACTCTTGCCCATGAGGAAGGAGCTCAGAACAGCTCAGGAGACCGTGCAGCACGGTGTAGTGCTGTGAAGAGCACAAGTTAGTGCAGAACTTAGTACAGACCTAGTGAGGGTCGGAGGAACAGGAGAACTACAGACAGAGAAACACGTCTGGGAGCTGGAGTGATACCTTCACTTGGCCCAGAAGAACGCACAGAAACGGACACCGGATCCGGTACTGTGTCTGGCACCCACAGCACAGTGAATCCCGGAACAGTGGGATCTCTAGATGCCCCTAGTACCAGAGCAAAGCAACACGGAGGGGTCAGCACAGCACAGAGGACTCAAGTTGCCTAGCCAAGTGGTACCAGCAGAATACAGAGAGAGAGACGTGAGGAATCCCAGCAGCTCAGCTAATAGCAGCAGCCAGGACACACACACAGTGCAGCATAAGGACGCTGACGACCCCGGACAGGGTGGGAAGAGAGCTCAGCCCCATTACAGACTCCGTGGACTATAATCTGCAGTAACATCAGTAGTAAAGCTTTGGAAAACAGCAAAACTGTGAGTCTGTGTATTGATTGCGACCTTTGCTCCAGATTCAGCACAGAGAGCTTCCCCCTGCTACAAGCCTGTCAGCTCTGCAGCCTCAAGAGAGAAGGAGAAGTGCACCAGTGTCTACCAAACGTGAGTGTGTGTCCTTTAACCCCGTCTCCACCATCTATAACCCCTATAGACTTTAACCCTTACTGCCCCGGGGGATACAGTTCTTCCCACTGGAACTACACCATCTCCGCTGCCATCACATCACCCCCGGAGGTTCTGCGGCAGCGGCGGCCCCATCACTGGCCGCACCAAGTGGGTGGCGTCACCCGTGACAAATCCCCTTGTAAATATTCCCCATCTTATTGTGCGGGCCCAGGGACACTGTCCGGACCAAGCCACCCGTGACTTCCCCGGCACCGACCGGTCCGGTACCGAGTACCCCTGTTCCGTGGGGGCTCCACATACTGGTAGAACAAGGAAGACATCAAAATGTCAGGACCGGAAACTCAAAGCAATATGTCTCCAAAACAGGAAATGCACAACAAAACAAATGAGGAACAAATGGGAGGAAACTGGAGTCAATGTCTGTGACTGAACTGTAAGAAACCGCCTAAAGGAAATGGGATTTACATACAGAAAAGCTAAATATAAACCATCATTAACAACTAAAGAGAAAAAAACAAGGTTACAATGGGCTAAGGAAAAGCAATCGTGGACTTTGGATGACCGTCCCGTGGGGGCTCCACAACCTGGCGTCACGAACAGGATCTACCCGGTCCAAAAGAATTGGACCCTGTGCGCCATCTGAACTGTATATTTGAGAATCCGCCATTTTGGAGCGCGCGGCGCACGGGAAAGGAAGGGAGCGGTACCCTGCATTGGCGCGAACCCAGCCTCCTCCCTTGGTGCTGATGACATCCGGCGGGGAAGAAGATCCCTGTTGCACCCCGGAACCCCCCATAGACATCCGGACGGAAGCGGAAGACGGAGGGCGCATATTAACTAAGGGGGCCCAAGATGTCGCAGCCCGGTGCACAAGACGGCAACGGAGCAGCCGGTGGAGCTGCAGCGCCGGACCCAGTGATAGTACCCGGCGGTGCAGCGGCGCAAGGAACAGCATCCATAATGCCATTCCTGATGCCGTATACTCCAGGGGCAATGTGGCTGCCCCAATACTCCGGTGAGCCTAATACTTTAACTGACTTTATGCAAAAGATTAAAGAGTATTATGTGATGTATCCCCTCACTGAAGCCCAGCGTGTAGGAATGATAATGGGACAGTTAACGAGCAATGCACGGCGTGAGGTTGCGTCCTGGCTGGACACAGATAAGGACACTGTAGAACATCTAGCAGCCAGACTGAAAGCAACTTTTGAATCTGCTGTCGATACCCGGGCTAAGATGAGGTTCTTTGCATGCCACCAGAAACCTAAACAGAGTGCCAGAGACTTTGCCTTGAACCTGCAGGAAGCACTCAAAGCTCTTAAGCTGGCAGAACCTGCTTTAGCTCCGGGAGCTGATAAAATGCTATTTGAGCAATTCATAGAGGGCCTCCATTCCCCTTCCCATCGAGGACAGCTAAGCATGATACTGCTGCAGAACCCTGACATGACATTTACTGAGCTAAAAGATAGAGCTATCCGTCTGCAGCAGCTGGAAGAGCCACGGGAATTATCTGTACCTGACACTGCAGCAGCACCTCAGCAGCCGGCAGCGCCAGCGACATCTGCTATGTCAGTGACTGCTGCTGAGGCTGGGGAATATATCTCAAATGCAGCCCTCAACCAAAAGCTAGATGCCCTGACAGACACCGTGATCTCCATGGCCAAGGTCATCAAGGAACTGCGAGAGTCAAAACCTGCACCCAAGATCGAGTTGGCGACCAGCAGAGAGGATGTTCCGTGGATGAAGCCCAGAAGATACCCAGCAGCAAGAGGACGACCCAGCGATCGCTACCAACCAGATGGACAGCCCATTTGCCGCCGTTGCCAGAAATCAGGCCATCTTGCTCGTTAGTGTCCTTTAAACGACGATTCCCTGGGCAGGCGGGCCGCTCCCCAGGAATGAACGCTCAAGGCCCCTCCGCCTGGTATGACAAATTCGTGGGAGGAAAGCCGGTGATCCCTATAGTGTTGGATGGCATCCCCTTTAGTGCCCTGCTGGATACCGGGTCCCAAATAACATCCATCCCACATGTTCTATATAAAAGGTACTGGGCTGATTCAGACATTACTAATGCGCCACATGACTTTAACTTTGATATATGGGCTAGTAATGGACAGATAATACCAAAGGTTGGATTTAGAGAGATGAATATTCAGGTTGGGAAGGTAGAATTGCAGAACCAGGGTATTATAATCATAGATGTTAACCGGCGAGACCGTGAACCCGTGATGCTGGTAGGAATGAATGTAATTGAGAAATGTTTTTCCGAAGTGTTAAGTGTTTTGCAGCAAATCGCCGAGACTGCCGGAACTGGACAACAGAGGCTTCTGCACAAAGAGATCAAAGCCCTGATGTTGAAGCAGCAGGTAGAAATCTCCGGAGGTGAGATCGGCAGTGTACGAGTAAGTGACCCAATACCCATTGTAATTCCTCCCAAAACCGAAATGTTGGTATGGTGTAGAGCCGCAATAGGTATTAAAGGGCGAGACTATCAGGCCCTGGTAGAACCCGTGTACTCAGACAGTAGACCGACCATACTCACTGCTAGAGGAGTAGTTGACGTACACAGGGGAAGAGTGCCATTACGCCTATTAAACTGCTGAGATGATGAGATCACGTTACCAAAGTATGCTACCATGGCTAAGTTGTACACGGTTGATAACAATAACATCACAGCCGCCGAGCCCTTGAACCCGTCATGTCAGGCGGATGTCAATGGCTCGGGAGAAAAGCTGGAGGATTGGTGCCAAAAGTTGCATGTAGGCACCAGTTCTACACCTCCCCATCACAAGCATGGAGTATACCGGGTAGTGAAGGAATATGAACAGATATTCAGTAAACACCCGTTAGACTTTGGACAGATCAAAGGGGTAGAGCACACTATACCCACAGGTAACCATCAACCTATAAAAGAGAGGTATAGACCCTTACCACCAGCTCACTACCAAACCACCAAAGACATGCTCAGAGAAATGAAATCTGCAGGGGTAATAAGAGACAGTTGTAGCCCCTGGGCAGCACCTCTAGTGTTAGTTAAAAAAAAGGATGGGACCATGAGAATGTGCGTAGATTACCGGCAGATTAATTGCATCACACATAAGGACGCATACCCATTACCTAGGATTGAGGATTCATTAGCTGCATTAAAATCTGCTAACTACTTTTCCACCCTTGATCTGACTAGTGGGTACTGGCAGGTTCCTGTGGCCGAGGCCGACAAGGAGAAGACAGCGTTTACTACGCCGATGGGCCTCTGTGAGTTCAATTGTATGCCATTCGGACTCTGCAACGCACCCGGGACCTTCCAACGTCTGATGGAGAGCTGCCTCGGGCACAAGAACTTTGAAACTGTCCTCCTGTACCTAGACGAGGTCATAGTCTACTCGAAGACGTACGAGCAACATCTACAAGACCTGGCAGAAGTGTTCGAAGCTTTATCGAAATATGGCATGAAAATCAAGCCATCCAAGTGTCACCTTCTCAAACCAAAGGTACAGTACCTGGGACATGTCGTGAGTTCAGAGGGAGTAGCACCGGATCCTGATAAAGTCACAGTGATAAGGGATTGGCCAAGACCTACGAACGTGAAAGAAGTGAGGCAATTCCTGGGCCTGGTAGGCTATTATAGAAGATTTATCCGAGGATTCAAGAGGCTAGCAGCTCCTCTGCAAGACATTCTGGTAGGATGATCAAAGAAGACTTCAAACTGTAATTTCCTGACACGGTGGGATGAGGAAAGAGAAGATTCCTTCAACAAGCTGAAAAGTGCGCTGACGGGAGAAGAGAAAAAAACAAGGTTACAATGGGCTAAGGAAAAGCAATCGTGGACTGTGGATGACTGGATGAAAGTCATATTCAGTGATGAATCACGAATCTGCATTGGGCAAGGTGAGGATGCTGGAACTTGTGTTTGGTGTCGTTCCAATGAGATTTATAAAGATGACTACCTGAAGAGAACATGTACATTTCCACAGTCATTGATGATATGGGGCTGCATGTCAGGTAAAGACACTGGGGAGATGGCTGTCATTGCATCTTCAATAAATGGCCAAGTTTACATTGATATTTTGAACAGTTTTCTTATCCTATCAATTGAAAGGATGTTTGGGGATGATAAAATAATTTTTCAAGATGATAATGCATCCTGCCATAGAACAAAAACTGTGAAAGCATTCCTTGAAAGAAGACACATAAGGTCAATGTCATGGCCTGCAAATAGTCCGGATCTCAATCCAACTGAAAATCTTTGGTGGAAGTTGAAGAAAATGATCTATGACAAGGCTCCAACCTGCAAAGCTTATTTGGCAACAGCAATCAGAGAAAGTTGGAGCCAGATTGATGATGAGTAATGTTTGCTACTCATTAAGTCCATGCCTCAGAGACTGCAAGCTGTTATTAAAGCCAGAGGTGGTGCAACAAAATTCTAATGATGTATTGGAGTGTTCTTTTGTGTGTTTGTTTTTCATGATTCCATAATTTTTCCCACAGAATTGGGTGATTCCATAATTTTTTCCCTCTGTTTGATCTGAAAAAAGATACCCTTACTGACTAACACATTTTTTATCTTGATTTTTTTTTAGTGTTTCTTAAAGCCATAAAGTTGCCATTTGAAATGACTTTAGTTATGTGCCATGTCTGTGATCTGCTTTTTACTAAAATATTAAACAACTGAATGAACATCATCCGAGCCAGGTGATTCCAATTTTTGCCAGGGGTTGTATAGACATTGTACAGAGAAAGCCTGGTGTGGACGGGGGGCAGCTTTTTTTTTTTTTTAGCTCTGCTGCATTGTGTCAGAACCGCATCAACCAGTAATCTAAGGGTACCTTTACACGCGGCTACATTTCTAGGGTGGCTACAGGTAACTTACTGGTTGCAGTGAAATCATGGAGAGATTATTCCATTTGTACACAGCAACAAGATAGAACCATGTCTCCATGATTTCACTGCAACCAGTAAGTTACCTGTAGCCACCCTAGAAATGTAGCCGCGTGTAAAGGTACCCTAAGGGGCCCTTTACACGCCGCTACTGGCGGGTGGATACAACCAGCTACAGGCTACAAATGTAGCTTGTAGCGTCAAAATACCTCGTAGTAGCGGCGTGTAAAGACGATAGGAGGCAACCGGCAACAGATACATCTGTTTCCGAGCACTGCCCGGAAACAGGTGGCTACACAGGCGATTGTAGCGAGCTGTATCGGCGTGTAAAGAAGCAACAGAAAGGATGTGTCGACACCAGGCAATGTACCTGGTATGTAGCTGGGGCGTGACACAGGCTCCGGGATACCGCCCCCATTCAGCGATCATTGGTGGAAGCTCCTGCGTTACGATTGGTAGTCGCTGCATAGGGCGGCATATTTAAGGAGCTGACCAGTCACACTACACAATTGCTCGAGCGTCATGTATTAAACAGCCTCCTGCGATGCCTGGCCAATCATGGGTTTCTTGCTTTGTCCTATCAGCGTACGGACGTCTCGTAATCCACAATTGTGGCACGCCTATGTGCTGTCCCTGCTGCACCAGGTCCGCCCATATTAGCTGGTTGTAGTGGTGTGTAAATGAGGTACGGTGAGCTACAGAAGGTGACTTATGGCACCCGGCGGTGTATCCGGGGATAGATGTAGCGTAGCGCACCTTGTGGCGGCGTGTAAAGATGGTGCGTTGACCGTTTGTAACCGTTTGTGCGTGCTCGTGCACGTGAAGTAGCTGGTTGTATCCATCCTCCAGTAGCGGCGTGTAAAGGTACCTGACTCACCGTAGCCGGGGGTACACGTAGCGGGCGTTGTTTCTCCTCCTGTCACGGAACCGCGCCTGCGGTAGTGTAGGCCCGGTGGTCCAGATCAATAGGGGAATGGCGGAACAGTGGGGGTGATTTGTCTTCGTGACGCCACCTGCGGGTGTTCTGGTAACTTTACCAGCGCTGTTCGGGTCTCCGGGGGATGGTACACAGCGAGATGGAACGCTCCCCACAGGATGAGCGGGAATCCCCGGAGCCGGGAGCTGCGCAAGATGTTGTGAGGCAGCTGCGGGACGCTGCGCTGAATCCAGGAATAATGCACAACCACGCACAGTCTCTTTTAGGTACCTTTACTGGATGATAGTCAGGTACACTCGGACCGGGATAGTGAAGTTGGCACTTATGGAGTTTCACAGCAAGCAGTGTTAGGCTTCCTTTCTCTACTTCTGGTGCTAAGGTCGGGTGGATGTGGAATCCAGCCGGACCGGGCAGTTTGTTCAATGGAACTTGCTTCACCTGGTTATCAGCACTGAGGGCACTGTAAAAGGGTTTGAGCAGGATCAGTACTCTTCCCTGGGCTCTCGTGGATGGGTGCATCAGGTGGAACAGGTGGCTAGACCTCCTGTTGGATGTAGCTGGTTCTCTGTGGTGGCTGGGTAGCTCTCACAGCTTCGGTTCCAGTAACCGGTTAATTTGGAAAGAGTCAGAATAACTCTGTTTTCCTTGAGAGGTGCTTCTCCTTTCCTGTTATCCCAATTGCAGGGATTCCCACTGGCTAACAGGCTGTTTGGGGCCTAGTGTGTGTCTCATAAGGCTGGAGATCACCCACACCCTCTTCACAGTTCTGAAGCGACTGCACACTCTGAAGTTTCTCCCTCCAAGACTCTTTTTATAGGGGGAACTGGCTCAAGTGACCAGTGGTAGCTCCCCCTAGAGGCTCGGGGTGAAACCAGGTGTTCTAAGTGTTGTTTGTGTTGTTTGGTGTTTGTGGGTTTTGCTGTGCTGTTACTTACTCCATTTGTACCTAAGGATTTCTGTGGTGCCCAACAGGTGCCAGGGTGCCACATACCCTAAGAGATAGATTGTTCTATTCAGGGTATCTTGGCGCACAACATGCTGCTCTCAGAGGAGGTAGCAAAAACCTGCTGACAGATTCTCTTTATAGTCAGCTGATCCTGCATATTACAGTTCAGAATATGGGCAAAATCAAAGTATCTAAAAGGAGTCAGGAAGGCTTAGTGCTGACCTCTGTCAGCAATATAGTTGTATCTAAATACTGTAATACTTGCCTGAAATCCTTCCCAGTGACTAAGCCCTGGAAGCCGTTAGTAAGTGTATAGGAAATGAGCTTGCATGGGGACATTCACGCGTCTAATTGGACTGACAGCCCTGTGGACACTGTTTATTTATTCATTGTTTGGTGACGAGCAGAGCTGAAAGATATTCCTGATGTAACTCAGGATATAGACCAGCGCAATGTCTGGCTCCAGGCGACCTAGAGCAGGACAAAGCTTCCCATGTCCCATCATTTATCTGTCTGTCCTGCAGGGATTGGCAGTGACCTCAGACCTGTGAGAACTGATAGCAGAGATAAGTGGGGGAAAGTTTCGATCCAATTATTAGATAAAATTTCAACAGTTTTATATTCTACCAATATGTGATTTTATTTGCAGCCGTACTTGGACTAGCATAACCCACCTTCTCCGGCCGGACAATAACCACAGACACCAGGTTAACCTTTTATAACTTTATTGAGAGTCTCCAACAACCATCTCAAATTCTTTAAAACTCTTAAGTGGGAAATTTATTTTAAAATTGGCCGCAGCTTAATGAAGGCTCAAACCCGCCTTTAAAAAACCAGTGACTGTAAGTGTTCTGTCACTGGCCATCCAGCACAGGTTACTTACACCTCCGTCACTTATTCCGCTGCTGCGACAAACAAAACCTAAAACCATAGGGAGGGGGGGTGGGCGTTTGCGCTCCGGGATTCAGATGTAGGAGGGCCAATATGGCCGCCGCTCCCTCCTTTTATACAATGGTGAAACCATTCAACCAATAACCAATAAGCGAGCTGTGATAGGCTCATTTTTAACCTGGTGGTATGACAGTCCGGCAACATTAACCCTTTCTAAGGGCATGTTAGTCGGGGAGCAGCGTTGCACCTGCAGTGCTCCGCAGACTAGCATAACCCACCTTCTCCGGCCGGACAATAACCACAGACACCAGGTTAACCTTTTATAACTTTATTGAGAGTCTCCAACAACCATCTCAAATTCTTTAAAACTCTTAAGTGGGAAATTTATTTTAAAATTGGCAGCAGCTTAATGAAGGCTCAAACCCGCCTTTAAAAAACCAGTGACTGTAAGTGTTCTGTCACTGGCCATCCAGCACAGGTTACTTACACCTCCGTCACTTATTCCGCCACGGAGGAGCGAGGGCAAAAACCCGAGCTGCGACCCCCCACAAAAGAATGAAGGGCATGCTCAATACCATCCTGCAACCCCGATAAAAAGATATCGAGCCCTATATTATTTAAGTGGACACCGTCCCTGAGCATTAAACGACTGGTATCCATTTCCAGTTGGTGATGACGTATGGAAAAACCTCCTTTTGAACCAACAAATTGCGTCATCCTATGGTTAAGCGCCCTTCGGGACCTCTCCAATGCAGCGCCGTCTCTGGCGCCCTGCCAAACCACCCGGGGTATAACTTCCGACCAAACCAAGGTTAGCTCTGTAAAAAAGCTATGAAATTTATCTAAATCCGCCCTCATTAGTGTGCAGAGTTCTCCTAATCTGAAATTGGCCAGGTCATTTCCCCCCGCATGTATGATCAAAATCACGGGGCCAGGGTCAATTCTGGAAATTCTCACCACCTCAGGGAGCACTTGTGCCCAAACCAAACCCCTGGTGCCTTTCCAATTAATATTGACATCGTGGAATCCCAACGCCCGTCCTCCGGGCCTTGTTTCAGCGTGGCGTGCTGCCCAATAGACATAGGAGTGGCCCAGGATCCACACATTCGGCCGAAATCCATCTAAAAGAAAACTCAATTAATAACCTTCCTCAAAACAACCTTCCACCTACTTACAGAACAGGAAAAAATTTTTTTTTTTTTTTTTTTATTTATCCAACAAATCAGGGCGTATATATCTCCGGAAACATTCAGACTTCCATCGACCCACTCTCTTAATCACCTCGTCCTGGAGCCCCGCGCGCGACGCCTCCGTCGCCGCTCCTATGCGGAATGAGTGCGTACCGTATTCTTCCGGGCGACAGCCCGAAAGTCTAAGCGCGTCGTGCAATACATACTTAAATTGCGACGCCGTAACCGCCGTCCCATCCTCGTGGGAAAAATAATGCCGTCCGTGTGCCATGATCGACGAATAACATCTAATTAACGAGAGCGGACACACTGGGCCTGGGATGGCGAAAAGAGGAAACCACACACCCCGACCGGTCTGGTCCGTCTTTGATCGACGCAACCGTATGCACAGGCCTTGTTGGCAAAACACGACGTCATCGGCGAAAAGGCCGCCGGGGCCGTCAGAAGTCTTAGGGACCAATTCGCTGAGGCGCATAGCTCCGAAAAATGCCAAGCCAAAAATCGCAGAAAACAAACTTCCCTCATACGCGGACGCGCAAACCGTAGGCAAAACGCCAAGCAATCGCTGCAATAAAACGAAAGAAATCAGACGCCGCGAGACCGGAATGCGACGTTCCCGCTTCCAACCCTTGAGCACTTGTGAAATCAAGAAATGTTTCGTAGCATCGGGCAAACCTCGTAATTTAAAATGGAAAGCCAAGCCGGTTAATCTATGTTGCGCCGCGGACCCCGCGATACCTGCAACGCGGAGGTTTGACAAGAATTGCAGTACATTTTCCACATTGCAATGCCGGGCGTCATGCGCGCGCGCATCACCCATCAATTCCACCCATTCCAACCAGGCCTTACCGTAGGCTCTCCAAGTCGAAGGGGCAAGCGAAGCCCTCACCAGCGGCATCAGAGGCCCAAGGGAATTTTCCAAACCGAGTCTGGGTACTCCGAGCATATCTCGTCCGCCGACGGAAGCAGCTCCCTGAACTTCTGGAATTGAAAACGTGACAAAGCATCAGCAATCGAGTTGTCGACGCCCGGGACGTGCCTGGCTCTAAACCATATATTCAGCTGTAAACAACGAAGGACCATGTGTCGCAACAAGTTTATTACCGGCGGGGAAGGCGAAGACAAATTATTAACTGCGTGTACCACGCTCTCGTTGTCAGTCCAAAAACGCAATCTACGATCCCTAAAGGAATCGGGCCAAGCGTCCAATGCCAGGACGATCGGGAACAGCTCCAACAACGTCAGGTTTTTTGACCAACCGTTGAGCTTCCATTCTGGAGGCCATGGCCCCACGCACCAATGGTTGCCGAAAACGACACCAAATCCCAAAGAGCCGGAAGCGTCAGAATAGAGGGAAATGTCATAAGATGACACCTCAGCAGACTGAAAACACGTATGCCCGTTATATGCTGCCAAGAAAATCTCCCATACTCTCAGGTCGTCTTTCAACGGGCGCGTCAGCCTGATCCAGTGATTGGGCGATATGACACCCCTGGTCGCCATGCTCAATCGCCGGGAGAAAATCCTGCCCATTGGCATTACCCTGCATGCAAAGTTTAACATTCCCAAACAAGGATTGGAGTCTCACAAGCGTGACTTTTCTCACAGATCTGAATTCTACAATTAGGGAGGATAATTTAGCAATTTTATCTTTTGGGAGGCGGAAAACCATAGCCTCGGTATCAATTTCAATACCCAGGAATGACATCCTGGTTGCGGGGCCGACTGTTTTACCCGGCGACAAAGGCACGCCGAATTCTTCACACAATGCCTGAAAAGAGCGGAGGGCAAGGGTACACGTGTCGGCTGAAGCTGGGCCGACAAAAAGGAAATCATCTAAATAATGTGTTATGGACCTGATTCCCGAGCACCGGCAAACGGCCCACTCCAAAAAAGAACTAAACATCTCGAAAAAACGACAAGAAATTGAACAGCCCATAGGGAGGCACGTGTCGTAATAATAACCCCCGTCGAAAAAACAGCCCAGCAAATGATAACAATCGGGGTGGACGGGAAATAATCGAAAAGCGGAAGCCACATCTGATTTGGCCAGTTCAGCACCCGGGCCCGCCTCGCGTACTAGCGAGACGGCCCGGTCAAAAGGGGCGTAACTCACAGACGAGCATTCCTGAGGGATGCCGTCGTTTACTGACGACCCCGGGGGTGTGACAAATGCTGAATTAGGCGGAACTCGCCCGGGTCTTTTTTAGGCACAATACCCAGAGGGGAAACTCTTAAGTTATAAAAGGGGGGCGAAATGAAAGGACCGCGCATGCGGCCCAGCTCGGTTTCTTTTTGCAATTTCGCAGCCAATACCTGTGGCAAATCCCTTGCCGACCTCAGGTTTGGCGCGAAGCAACCTTCCTTTGAAAACGTGAAGGGGATGAAAAACCCGACCGTAAAACCCTCCCGCAAGATAACGGCCGCCTCCTTATTGGGGTACTGAGCTAGCCATGGCTCCATCGCGACCACGCTCACCGGTGTCCTTCTGGTCACCGGACGAGGCTGGTTTGCTAGCCCCGCCTCTGGGCTGCTGCTTTTGGCATTGGGAGGCCACATGTCCTCCGCCGCAAATAGAGCATTCATGCTTGTATTTGCATGAGGCTTGGAATCGGCAATTGCCGTCATTAAAGAGCCAACAGCAGCCTGGTCTGCGCACGGCCACCGCCCCCGGTGTGGAACCAGCAGGGGTGGCCTGTCCTGAAAAGGGCTGTGATGCCCGTTGGGACATCATAAGACGCAACCAAGAATCAGTGGCCTTGACCCCCCAGCCTAACTGGGGGTTAATCGCCAAGCGTCGCCGGAAGTCCTCATCATACTTCCACCACGCCGCTCCGCCGTGGGACTTATAGGAATTATATATTGTATCCGCATATGTAAAAAGCTCCGAGCACCTCTCCGGGTGTTTTTGACCCATGATGCACCCGAGGACGAAGAAAGCCTGCAACCAATTATTCATGGTTTTCGCTACTTTGGGCTTACATTCAAAAGGGCGATCAACCATTTTCCGTTCCCGGTCAATGGAACTCTATTCGTTCGCCCAGATCTTTTGGGCCACTTCTGGGTCTAAATGGGACCCTAAAGACGGGACCCCGCAAAAAAAGGTGTCCTTATGCAAATCAGGGCGCACCGGCTCAACACGCGCCGTTTGGAGTGCCTTAGGGTTAATTAATATCTTATTAGTCAATAAATTTCTTAATACATCCATTACCCCCACCCGCTGCGTCTCGCCATGCCAAGCCCTTACATAATCATACTCACCGGCTCCTGTAGCTGCGGGCGGTGCGACCTGCACTGTCGGCTGTTGTGCTGATGCAACGGAAGGGGCAGTCCTGGATTCAGTACCGGGGGGCCCAGACTGAGTGTGCCTACGGCCAAATGTGTCCCGAGGCCCGCGAAGCCGCTCTTCTGAAGAAGAACGGGAATAGCTGCGGCGAGACCTCGACCGTCTGCGCCTGCCTGGCGAACGAGACCGGCTATGGCTGTTGCGAGACCTGGACCGACGTCGACGCTGTGCATGATGGGAAGCACGGCTCCTGCAGCTGTGACAGCTCCATTCCCGGGCCCGGGAACGGGATCTAGTCCTTCTAGCCCTGCTAACGCTCCGGCTAACATTGACACGGGCCTCGTGTACCGGCACTAAAGGGTCTGCCCCATGGCCCTGATCCGAGCTAGCCCGGCGGGTTGTTTCCGTGTCCACCGGCACCAGTGAAGACTGGCCCTGCAGGACCGGCACAGTCGTTTCCCGACCCCTTGCAGCCAGCAAGGGGTTCAAAAGTCTCTCCGCTTCCGTTTCTACAGTCTGCTGAGATGGTGGCGGTGTGGGAAGTTGTCCTGTGGACAATTGTGGCTCCATTATGGCCCTTAGAATGTCATCCTGGCTCAAACCAGCCAGTCTCTCCAATACCGCGCGCCTGTTCCCCTTGTCCGCCCCCGGATCCCATAGCCGACCCCATGGTCTGTCCTACGGAATTGTCGCCTACACTATTTGTCAAGGAAGCGGATATCTGGGTGATGGGCACCGCGTCCGGCGTATGAGCGCCTGAACCGGGTGGATGCGAAGGCACCTGTGGATCCGGGTCCGAGCTCCGGAGTAAGGCCGCCGACGCCACGTGGGCAACTGCAGGGGGAGGGAAACTTCCCTGAGCACGCGCGCCACTGCGCATGCCTGGAGAGTGATCCCAGCTAGGGCTAAGTCTCCTCGGCGGGCGGGAAAGTCTGCCCGACCTCCGCCCGCCAGACGCTGCGGGCGCACGACTCGCAGGGGTGCCGCCGGGGCCGACTAAAAGGTCGGTTATCCACGCAGCTCCCTCGCGAGCGATTCGCTCCCTCACCGCGGTAATCAGCGGGTCCATCCTGGTCCGGCAGCAGCGTTTGCGCTCCGGGATTCAGATGTAGGAGGGCCAATATGGCCGCCGCTCCCTCCTTTTATACCATGGTGAAACCATTCAACCAATAACCAATAAGCGAGCTGTGATAGGCTCATTTTTAACCTGGTGGTATGACAGTCCGGCAACATTAACCCTTTCTAAGGGCATGCTAGTCGGGGAGCAGCGTTGCACCCGCAGTGCTCCGCATAGGTAAAAACATAATGGCTTTCACTGTCGTGCGAGTAGGGAACTCAACTCACAACTTATTAAGACAACCAATCCATGTTCTTCCCATGCCAAAATTTTCACTTTCGAGTTCATATGTGACTCAGTCGACAGGGTAGGGGGTATTCGGATACCGGGACAGGGGTTCACTTCGGTGGGGATCACAGCTGGTCGGTTCCCGGTTCCATGCCCTGGACCCTCAATGGCGGGGTGGGGGTGATGATGATGGGGAAGTTGTAACGTGATGCCACCTGTGGTACCTGGTAATAGGGTTACCAGCGCTGCGGCCGGCCGCTGAGGTGGTGGGAATGCAGCTTTGGTAGTACAGCTCCCCACAGGTGGAGCTTTACCTCAGGGCAGCGGGGTTGAAGATGAGGGTCGTACTCCTCACCTCTGTGATGATGTAGAGGTCCTCCAGGCGGCGGATGAAAGGAGACCAGACACCAGATCTGCTCACATAGTTCTTTACTGGCACCAGGTGAAATGGGTACATCGTACAGTCTGGTTTAACAGGTTTGGTAGCCACGGATTCAAGAGGCTTTTTACAGAGTTTGTCAAATATGTTCTTCTAATGGCTTTCTTGGTCTCTACTCCCAGTGGCTTTTGGCTCACTGCTCTCAACCACATTTAAGAGCCCGTTCTCCAGTCCCCAGGTCTGTTACTAAAAGGTACTTCTGGCCCTTTCCGGTACGGATGTGAGCTGTGTAAGGCGAACCTTCCTGCCACCGGTATTTAGCCCTTTTTCCTATTAGTGTCTTGGACCCAATTTGGGACAGAGGTGGGGATTTAGTCCTGTGGTACTGCAGCTCCTACTTATTAGGCCCACAGCCTGCCAGTCTGCGGTCAGGGATAAACTGTGACTAACTGCCTCGGCTCCGGTGTGTCGGTGATGACCTAGGTCTCCAGCTGGCTCTGAACAGTCCTGGAGTGGCCCCTCTCGTCGTCTGGGTCACCTCCCTCCTCTGAGGTGCCCTCCTCTCACGGCCGCAGAGTCCCATGCGTCCATCCTCTCTCTCTTCCTAACACCGTCTGACTGACTAGTTTTCTAACTGTCACTCCACGTCTCCCGCTCTCTAGGCTCCACCCCCTGGGACCCGCTGAATATTCGGTCCCCTGTACTAAGGTGTCCTGTTGTGTGGGTGATGGGTGCAGACTCTGTTGTTTCCTCCATATCCGTGACTACAGAGGCACTACACCTTCTGTTTGAAGTGCAGTACCTCCCTGTGGTGCCTTGCCATAGGGGCGCCACATATGATACTGGACTGGCTTAAACGTACCCTGCCATACTGATAAAGTCTTCTATCTTGCACATTTTCAGTGCTATAGGACAATTTATTACTTCACACCAAAGTAATGCACGCTTGTCACTGGTTTGCTTAAAAATGTTTAAGACTCAGTAGCAGTAAAAACATGTGGCCTGACTATCGCGTTGGAAAACAGCTCATAGGATACTTTGGAGAAATGACCATACCACTGATTCCACAATTGATCCTTTTTGTCATGTCAAGCCTAAAGGTACCATTACACAGTACGATATCGTGAACGTTCAAACGACATCGTTAGGATGTCGTTGCGTGTGACACCGAGAAACGACTACGATAAATCGTTGGATCGCTGATCGCTGATTTGAAAACATGTTCTCAAATCAGACAATCTTCGTTCAGCCAACCTGCTGCATCGTTGTGTGTGACACCGCGATAATGATTTTGTTAACGACTTCACCTATTCACAACAGTGAACAAGTATCGTTCGCTGGGTTGTGCGAACGATAGCTACTCGCCACATTGTTGGTGCATCATTCACGATATCTAGACGTGTGAAATCTCACCAACAATCTCAAAAAGATGTCCTAACGACTTCGCTCCGGTGAGATCGTTGCTGAGATTGTTACGACATTGTAGCGTGTAACGGTACCTTAAGACATCAAATGCGGTCTACATAAACCATCGAAAAGAGTTCGCACAACATGGGCCTACGAGCCAGAAATCCAGATACAGGTATCCATTGACCTCACACTGTGTCTCTCAAAGAGATGCAGAGTAAGACGGCAATGGAGACCAATATGGCTATAGTGATTCCTTTTTTTTCTTGGACACAACAATAGCAGAAGCATTCATCTGGAGACCACATGGGAAACGCTTTGAAAAAAGCTTTCACAAGTGTAGGAGAGTCGGGCCGGCAGGGAAGGGGTTACTCGGATATCGGGACGGTGGCTTCGGTGGGGATCACAACTGGTCGGGTCCCGGTTCCGTGCCCTGGGCACTCAATGGCTGATTGGGATGATGATTGGGGGGCTATACGTGACGCCACTTGTGGTATCTGGTAAGCGGTTACCAGCACTGCAGCCGGGCGCTGAGGTGATGGTGTGGTGCAGCAGAAGTAGTGCAGCTTCCCACAGGCGGAGCTTTTCCTAAGGTGGGGTGGATGAGGGGAGGTGTAGTCCTAAATCTCTGTGGTGCTGCAGAGGCCTTTCGGGCGATGGATTAATGGAAGCCAGACACCAAATCATCTCAAACAGTTCCTTTACTGTTACCAGATGGATAAGGTACATGGGACAGTCCGGCTCACCAGGAATTATAGCCACAGATTTCAGTATTGACCACAGAGTCCATCAGAGGTGTCTCTCAATTCTCTTTCTTGATCTCTATTCACGATGGCTCTCTGCCCTCCCACGCTGAAGTATGGTTACTAGTTCCCAGGTCTGTTGCCTTAATTCTCTGTTATCTCTAGGCATCTTGGACCTAGCTACGGGACTGAGGTAAAGCTCCTTGGTGGGTGTCATGGCTCCCTTGTTAAGGCCCACAACACGCTGATCTGTGGTTTGGGATAAACCAAATCCAAACGTCTCGGCTCCAGTTGACTGGTGTGACCTGGGCACTCCAGACAGCTCCGACCAGACCTGGAGTGTCCCCTTATTGTCTGGGTCACCCCCGCTCCTTCAAGGTGCCCTCTACTCAGGACAGCAGCGTCCCCAGCGTCCGTCCGTTCTTTCTCTCTGTCACTGTCTGACTGACTTGTGTCTTAACTGTTACTCACGTCTCCCGCTCTCCTAAGCTCCAACCCCCTGGGACCTACTGAAATACAGTCCCCAATTCAAGGGTGTCTGTGGGTGGGTTCAGTGAACAGGCTCTGTAGTTCCTCCCCTCCACCTGTGACTATGGAGATACTACACCTTTCTTTTGGGGTGCAGTACCTCCCTGTGGTGTCCCGCCAGGGGGGGCCACATAGGGATTCCGCTCTTTGAAAGCAGTTAGGGTACCTTTACACGCCGCTACTGGAGGATGGATACAACCCACTACTTCACGTGCACGAGCACGCCCAAACGGTTACAAACGGGAAACGCACCACCTTTACACGCCGCCACAAGGTGCGCTACGCTACGCTACATCTACAGCTAGATACATCGCCGGGTGTCTCAAGTAGCCATCTGTAGCCCATCTTAGCTCATTTACACACCGCTACAACCAGCTAATATGGGCGTACCTGGTGCAGCAGGGACAGCACATAGGCGTGCTACAATTGTGGATTACGAGACGTCCGTACGCTGATAGGACGAAGCAATAATACCTTGATTGGGCAGGCATCGCAGGAGGCTGATTAATACTTGACGCTCGAGCAATTGTGTAGTGTGACTGGTCAGCTCCTTAAATATGCCGCCCTGTGCGGCGACAACCAATCGCAACGCAGGAGCTTCCTCCAATGATCGCTGAAGGGGGCGCGGAAACCCGGAGCCTGTGTCACGCCCCAGCTACATAGCATGGTGTAGAAACAACCCTTCTGTTCCTTCTTTACACGCCGATACAGCTCGCTACAATCGGCTATGTAGCCATCTGTTTTCGAGCAGTGCTCGGAAACAGATGTATCTGTTGCCGGCTGTCTCGTCCTGTCTTCACACGCCGCTACTACGGGCTATATTGACGCTACAAGCTACATTTGTAGCCTGTAGCGGGTTGTATCCATCCTCCAGTAGCGGCGTGTAAAGGGCCCCTTAATGTAGGCACAGTCAGCAAAGTTCTTAGTCAAATAGGAAGATTTATTTAATGTCAAAAATCTTCACAGGAAAACAAATAGCTTTTTCTCCCAGCAAAACACTTTATACTTGGTCCAGTGCTGGCAGACTGTCCAGCACACACCAAAGGTTATTCTACCTCTACTCTCAGACAACCATCTGCGGCAACTTAGCTGCCTTTACACAGGCTGCAAGGTCTGGATATGAGAATGGAAATCGCCTGTCTCACCCAACTCTTTCAGTCGTTTCTATAACCCAGACACAAAATTTGGGCCCATTAAAAAAACTCTCAGCACTATCTGTATTGGAGCCTTCATCTCTGGGTCCCACATTGCCGAGACTAGCCAGTACGAAGACACATATGTCTTGCCCCTGGCGGGGAACGTGGGGTGCTCGAGAGCGGGCCCTCTCATTGTCCGGGGCTGAGGGATGTCACAGTTGCGTGACCCGGTCCGTGATCCCCTCATCGGGTGAGCAGTACAAAGGGGATAGTAGAAATGGATGACAGAAAAATAAAAATAAAAGAATGTCATGACGCCACCTGTGGTTTGTGGCCAGATGTAGCCACCGCCGCATCCGGGACCTCTGGGGATAATGGAGGTTTCAGTTAAGTTCTTGCACCTTCCACAGGTAGGAATGGCATCCAGGGCTACCACGTAGTATGTGTAAATGTAATCCAAAGTCTCGGTACCTTTGGGCAGTCTCCTGCTGCCGGCTCACGGAATAGGTTTCCACCTCTCATTCACACAATTAAAGCCTTACACAGTTCTGAGCTTTACCGGGATTACTTCTTGCTTGTCAGGTTTTACAACACAGTCAGTCAGTGTAATAGCGACACCGGTATTATTTCAGCAGCCGGGACGGCTTGTCTGCGACACCCCCTTTCATGTTCGTTTCGGGCCTTTTTCCTCTGTTCCGTACACTAGCTACAGTACAGCGGTCATGGTCTCTCTGTGAGCACCCTTTCGGATCTCCTAGCCCTAGTGCAACGGCCTTAATGCAATAACTCATCATGTGACTGGAAACCGCTAACGTGATTATGACGTCACCGCAGGTCCTACAGATCCTCACTACTATTCACTACTAGTGAGGGTCTGTAGGACCTGCGGTGATGTCATAATCTCGACAGCGGTTTCCGGTTACATGACGGGTTATCGCGAAAACTCATCATTTCAACGGGAAACGCTGCCAAGATCACATCTCCGACAGGTAGACAGTGCTGGAAGCGTCGCTGGATGAATTAGAGAGGTGAACATCATTTTTTTTATTTTTAACCCTAGATTTTACTTCATTTCAATTCTGCAATGTATGTATATACCTTGCGGCACTGAAATTGAACTGTCTGAAATCGAACATGACCTCGAACTGCCGAATTTGGAGCAAATTGTTCTAATTCGACAAACGACTCAAAAACAGCACAGATTTGAGATTGGCGAACAATTTGATTAGAACACCGCTCATCTCTATACACAAGTACTACAAGATAAAGAACTGCAGCACTCTTCTTTTAGAAACAGCCGCCTTTGTTCGGCCATCAGGTGGGGGTCACCCCCACCGATGGCCGAATAAAGGCAGTTGTTTCAAAAAGAAGAGTGCTGCAGTTCTTTATCTTGTATACTTATACAGCAAGGACGAGAGGAGCTGTGACTGCTGAGCACCAAGGGAAGCTGTGCTGCACCAATATACTAATCTACTATACACAAGTACTAAATACAGGGTGCAGTATGTAGAGAGGGTGCAATATTATACAATGTGTATACTGGACGATGTATATAATGCTTGTGTATACTGCAACGTATATATAGTACCTACAGTTGTGGCCAAATGTATTGACACCCCTGCAATTCTGTCAGATAATACTCAGTTTCTTCCTGAAAATGATTGCAATCACACATTTTTTGGTATTCTTATCTTCATTTAATTTGTCTTAAATGAAAAAACACAAAAGAGAATGAAGCAAAAAGCAAAACATTGATCATTTCACACAAAACTCCTAAAATGGGTCAGACAAAAGTATTGGCACCCTCAATCTAATACTTGGTTGCACCACCTTTAGCCAAAATAACTGCGATCAACAGCTTCCGGTAACCATCAATGAGTTTCTTACAATGCTCTGCTAGAATTTTAGACCATTCTTCTTTGGCAGGTGTTCTATGGGATTCAGGTCTGGACTCATTGCTGGCCACCTTGGAAGTCTCCAGTAGGGATGGGCGAATCTACTCGTTACTACTCGGTACTCGCCGAGTAGTATGGGATTCGCCCGACTCGTTACTGTGCGAGTAATCGCAGGGATTACTCGCACAGTAACGAGTCCACCCCCCCTCACCCCCCCACCCGGTCCTAAGTTAGGACTGGGCTGGGGGGAGCTAGCGAGGAGCGAAGGAAGGGAGGGGGGAGAAATGCTCCTTACCTCTCTTCCGGCTTCTGCTGTCTGCTCTGTGCTGGGCTCCGGGTCCTGCGGGCTGCAGCAGCTCCAGGGTCCTAGAGCCCGCCTGCTCTCCCTGTGTACAGACATGTATATCTATGCACAGGGATGTAGCCGAGTGGACATCGCGTTTTGGACTACATCGGACGGAAGAGGATTTTTTTAATTAAAGATGGAGTCCCTAATGGCTTTTTTTTTATTTCTAATAAAAAAAATTTCTCTGTGTTGTGTTTTTTTTAAAACAATTCAATAGAAATTCATGGCGGTCATGTCTAATATTGGCGTGACCGCCATAAATTTCGGGCTTAGAGCCAGCTGATAATAAAAAGCTGGCCCTAACCCCTTTATTACCCAGTGAGCCACCGCACCAGGGCCACTGGAAGAGCGGGGTTCAGCGCCAGAAGATGGCGCTTCAATGAACGCGCCATCTTCTGGGCCGGCTGCGGGCTACAATTCGCAGCGAGGGTGCCCAGAAGGCTTGGGCCTCCCTCGCTGTGGATTCCAGCCCCCAGCTGCCTAGCTGTACCTGGCTAGACATAGAAATTGCGCGGAGCCCCACGCATTTTTTTTTATTATTTCATGAAATTCATGAAATATAAAAAAAAAGGGCTCCCCTATATTCTTGTATCCGGCCAGGTACAAATAGGCACCTGGGGGATGGGGGCAGACCGTCGCTGCCTGCTGGGTCCGGCTGGTTACAAAAATTGGCGAAGCCCACGTCAAATTTTTCTGAAAAATCCATAAAACAATATAAATAAAAGGGACTGCATCTTTATTAAACCCTCCACCATGGTCGAGGGGTTAATAAAGATGCAATCCTTTTTTAGGATTGTTTTATTGATTTTTCAAAAAAAAAAAAAATGACGTGAGCTTCGCCGTATTTTTGTAACCAGCCGGATCCAGCAGGCAGCGAATGGGCTGCCCCCAACCCCAGGTGCCTATTTGTAACTGGCCGGACAAAAGAATATAGGCGAGCCCCCTTTTTTTATTATTTCATGAATTTCATGAAATAATAACAAAAAAAATGCGTGGGGCTCTGCGCAATTTCTATGTCCAGCCAGGTACAGCTAGGCAGCTGGGCACCCCCCGCTGCAAATTGCAGCCCGCAGCCACCCCAGAAGATGGCGCGTTCATTGAAGCGCCATCTTCTGGCTCTGAACCCCGCTCTTCCAGTGGCCCTGGTGGCGGGTGGCTCACTGGGTAATAAAGGGGTTAGGGCCAGCTTTGTATTATCAGCTGTCCCTAAGCCCGAAATTTATGGCGGTCACGCCAAGATTAGACATGACCGCCATGAATTTCCAGTAATCAATAGAAAAAAAACACAACACAGAGAATTTTTTTTTATTAAAAATAAAACAAAAAAGACATTAGGGACTCCATCTTTATTTAAAAAATCCTCTTCTGTCTGACGTAGTCCAAAACGCAATCTCAGCTCTGCTACATCCCTGTCTGTGCTTAGACAGACAGGGATGTAGCAGAGCTGAGAACTGACTAAACAGTCAGGGTTCAGCTCAGGTATTATGACCTGAGCTGAACCCTGCTGTCAGCCAGACTCTCTCTGCTGCAGGAGATTCCTGAGCGGTCACGGAAGTTAATTTATTCACTGCTTCTGTCAGCGTTCGGGAATCTCCGGAAAGAGCAGCAGAGACTCAGTGAGCCGGTGGAGGCAGCAGTAAGTAACCGGCCGGGCCGGTGCACCCCCCACCCCCGTTCAATCTTTTGTTTTTTTTTTCTATGCTTTAAAAGCCAGCGGCTTTTTGCCGCTGGATTTAAAAGAATAACATGGGGAATGGCAGGTTTTTCCTCTGCTGCCAGACCCCCTATAGGGTCCGGCAGCAGAGGAATCCCTGCAATACTCGTTCGCCATTCATTAACATTGGACTCGCTAGACTCGCAACGAGTAGCGAGTCCTGGACTCAGACTCGTCGGAGTCTAGCGAGTCCGAGTAATTTAGGAATCGCCCATCTCTAGTCTCCAGTGCTTTCTCTCAAGCCAATTTTCTAGTGCTTTTTGAAGTGTGTTTTGGGTCTTTGTCCTGCTGGAAAACCCATGACCTCTGAGGGAGACCCAGCTTTCTCACACTGGGCCCTACATTATGCTGCAAAATTTGTTAGTAGTCTTCAGACTTCATAATGCCATGCACACGGTCAAGCAGTCCAGTGCCAGAGGCAGCAAAGCAACCACAAAATATCAGGGAACCTCCGCCTTGTTTGACTGTAGGGACCATGTTCTTTTCTATGAATGCCTCTTTTTTCTCCTGTAAACTCTATGTTGATGCCTTTGCCCAAAAAGCCCTACTTTTGTCTCATCTGACCAGAGAACATTCTTCCAAAACGTTGTAGGCTTTCTCAGGTAAGTTTTGGCAAACTTCAGCCTGGCTTTTTTATGTCTTGGGGTAAGAAGTGGGGTTTTCCTGGGTATCCTACCATACAGTCCCATTTTCATTCAGACGCCGATGGATAGTACGGGTTGACACTAGTGATGGGCGAGTCCTAAATTACTCGGAATCGCTTGACTCTAGCGAGTCCGAGCCCGGGACTTGCTACTCGTTGCGAGTCTAGCGAGTCCAATGTTAATGAATGGGGAAGCGAGTAATAGCAAGTAATGTGCGATTTACAAATCGCAGATGTCTCGGAAAACGCTCGCATTGCCGTTTTGGAAACCCCACTTGCAACTGTTTTTTGCTGCTGTGTCCGTGTCTGTGGTTTTTATCAAAATTATATGATAACAAGAGAACAAGAGACAGGGTTTAATAGGGATATTGTCCCATCCCTGTCTGTAATGTGTGTTTTATAGACACTAGGTGTGGGAGAACACTTTTTTGTTATTTTAACAAATATTTATTAAAGGTTATATTTTAAAAGTGCACCTTAAGTAAGAAATGTGTCCGTGTCTGTGTAGCAGCACACTAGTCCCTGCAAAAATTATTAAGTGCGCACAAGTAGTCGCACAAGCAGGTGGTGTACGTGCTATTTGCAGGTAGGAGAGCAGCAACGCACTGGTCTGCCACAGAGAAAATAAAGCTGAAGGGGTTATTATGACCCAAAATCTATCAGGTGCAAAAAAATAGACAGGTGAATCGCATAACACATAAGGATGCCTATCCACTCCCTTGCATAGAAGAGTCACTTGCTGCACTGAAGTCTTCTAACTACTTTTCCACTCTAGATTTTACTAGTAGATACTGGCAGGTCTCCGTTGCACCAGAAGACTCTGAGAAGATGGCATTCACAACTCCCATGGGCTTATGTGAATTCAACAGCATGCCATTCGGACTCTGTAATGCACTTGGAACATTCCAACGATTGATGGAGTGTTGCCTGGAACACCAAAACTTCGAGACCATGTTACTCTACCTGGATGATATAGTGTATTCAAAGACCTATGAAGAGCACGTGACACACCTGGCTGAGGTGTTTGCAGCACTGTCTTAAGTTCGGGATGAAGTTGAAACCGTCAAATGTCATCTGCTGAAGCCAAAGATTCAGAACCTTGGTCACGTAGTCAGCTCTGAAGGCGTGACACCAGATCAAGACAAAGTCATTAAGGAATGGCCGGCACCAATTCAGGAAGTACGTCAGTTCTTGGGCCTGGTAGGGTACTACAGAAGATTCACCAAGGGCTACACTAAGATGGCAGCACACTTGCAAGATCTCCTGGTAGGCCAGACCAAGAGAGGCATGTTCAAAGGTCCTCCTTTTGAATGGGGTAAGGAACAAGAAGAGTCCTTCAAGCAAATGAAAGATGCCTTAACTGGAGAAGAGATCTTAGCCTATCCTGACTACAACCTACCATTCCTGTTGAATACAGATGCCAGCAATGTGGGGTTAGGAGCTGTCTTATCCCAGAGACAGCATGACAAGGAGAAAGTGATTGCCTACGCCAGTAGAAGACTTCGTCCCACAGAAAGGAATCCTGAAAATCACAGTTCCTTCAAGCTGGAATTCCTGGCCTTGGTCTGGGCCATCACAGAGAGGTTTAAACATTATCTAGTGTCCGCCAAGTTCACCGCCTTTACAGATAATAACCCTCTCACACACCTAGAAATTGCCAAACTGGGTGCCATGGAGCAACGCTGGATGGCCAGGTTGTCCAACTACCAGTTTACGATTAAGTACCAGGCAGGCCACAAGAACGCCAATGCACATGCCTTGTCCTGAATGCCTCACCTACCTGCTTTCCACCATCACAGTGTATCTCAATGTCATCAAGCAAGCCGAAGATGTGGGGTGGTGAACATCAACCCGTTGCCTCACCATGGATGGAAAGAGAGACAGGACAGCGACCCGGCAACCAGTTTAGTCAAAGGACTGATAACCCAAGAGTGCTCCCATCTCAATTCAGATGCTCCATCAGAAGCAAGACACCTGTGGAACGAAAGATGTATATTATTCATCTACCAAGACAAGTTCTGCAGAAGGTACATGTGGCGCCCTGCTTACACAGGTAGCCACAGACTTCTCTAATGCACGGTTGGGTTTCCACAGCAGGTACCTACTACATGCAACATCTTCCACCCCGGCACAGTAGGGGGAGCTCTACTCACCGCCTTTAGGTGAGTTCCCCTATAAATACTGCTGCTGGGGGAGGAGTTAGTCAGAGTGTGCAGACGCTAGGAGAGCTGCGAAGACGTCCTGGTGGTCGGTGCCGCGGTTAGGCCCGAGCCAGTGACCTGGAGTGGCCCTTCTGACGTCCAGCAAGTCTGAGTGGGGACGGAAGGCAAGGAGCAGTAAGCCGACAGGGAAGTGAGGAACTAGTGAAAGCTCACCTTAAGACGTACCGGACATCGGGAATCCGCACCTGTGGAATACTCCAGGACCACAGAGAACCCCGTCGCACCGTGGAGACTGCAGTCACCGTCCCCCTGTGGGTCAAAGAGCGGGAGCAAGACACAGCAGTGTACACCACAGTGATAAGAGAGGTAACCCGAAGACCGCACAGGAGGAGAGACAGACATCAGAGTCAGGAAGAGAGAGGAGGCAAGTCTGGCTGCATGCAGACTGGGCTTCATTCACTACAGAGGAACAGAGGGGCCTTATACCAACTTGCTGTGGGGACCCACTGTGCAACCTGGTCACATGTCAGTGCCCTGGACGTCTTAACCTGCGTACCATCAGTAAAAGGTAAAAGAGACTGCTGCATCCCCTGCAAATATTCCTTTTCCAAGAAGTACCCAGGACATGGGATCAGGCGCGGCCACCACTCCCCATGACACAGTTAACCCTTGGAGCCTGATACCGAGTACCCACAGCCTGGGCTTGACATATCTTTTCTGGCATCACAAACAGGATCCCATGCCCAATATTACCGGTACTGTGTGACTATATTTAGTGACTGTTTAAACTACGCCGCTATCACTGCCCGAAGAGCGGGAAGAAAGAGGGCGTGCTGTGGAGCTCAAAACTGAAGCCCGTCCTCGCTCAGTCGAGCATTCCTGAGCCCGCGGCCTAGTCCGGAAACTCCCGAACTATTTAACTATTTAAGAACTGGCTGTAATTCACTAGGGGGGTCTCCAACATGTTGGCCTCCTCCAGCGACGACGAAGGCGCGTTTGCTGACCCTAGGAATTACCCGGAAGCCTCAATGGCTGGCTCCAGTAACACCGCCACCGGTGCACCGGCTGCACTCACCCCACTAATGCCAATGTCACTCCCATACATCCCAGGGGCCAAGTGGTTGCCGCAGTATGACAGACGCCCTGATACACTGAACGATTTCAACAAAAAAATCAATAGCGTCCTGGATATGTATGTGATGACCGGCCAACAACGTGCTGCTGTGGTACTCGGACAGTTAACTGGCGCAGCAGAGAAAAAAGTGCGTCCTGGTCTGCCGCTGAACGCAGATCAGCATCTGTTGTATTTAACAAACTGAGAGCTACTTTCGAGGAGTGCAACAAGGCTGATATACGCATGCGCTTCCAGAGCATATGCACCTGGAACCTTCCAGCAATTGATGGAGAGTTGCCTGGGGCATAAGAATTTTGAAACAGTACTGCTCTACCTGGATGACGTGATCATGTACTCCAAAACCTATGGGGAACACAGTCACTCATCTAGAAGAGGTGTTTGAAGCTCTGGCCAAATACGGGATAAAGCTAAAACCATCAAAATGCCACCTGTTAAAGCCAAGAGTACAGTGCTGAAGACGTGGCCCCTGATCCAGACAAGGTGACAGCAATCAAAGAGTGGCCAGAACCCAAGACCTTAAAGGAAGTACGTCAATTCCTGGGATTGGTGGGCTATTATTGGAGGTTCATAAAAAAGTACACCAAGAAGGCTGCTCCCCTGCAAGACCCCTAGTAGGCCAACCCACGAAGGGCAAGCCAAAGGATTCTCCATGGAGATGGGGTAAGGAACAAGAGGAAGTGTTCCAGACGATGAAAGAAGCCCTGACAGGAGAAGAAATCCTTGCTTACCCGGACTACAACCTGCCATTCCTTTGTACACAGACGCCAGCAATGTGGGACTTGGAGCCATCCTTTCCCAAAAGCAAGACGGCAAGGAAAGGGTAATCGCCTATGCCAGTAGAAAGCTGCGCCCCACAGAGAGTAACCCAGAAAACTACAATTCCTTCAAGCTGGAATTTCTGGCCTGGTCTGGGCCGTCACCGAGAGGTTCAAACACTATCTGCTCTAGCAAATTTACAGCTTGCCCCACTTCGGTTGGAAAGAGGTGCAAGACAATGACCCGGCTGTCAGTCTAATAAAACAACTGATAACTCAGGAGTCAGCGAAACTGCCTGAAAATCCCCAATCTGAAGTCAAACATCTGTGGAGTGAGCGGAGCAAACTGTTCATATACTAAGGGAAGCTTTGTCAGAGGTACATCAACCCAAGAACACACGAGATGTCCTGGCAAATCATCGTGCCAAAATCAGAAATTCATGTAGTCTTGAATGCCTATCACAACCAGACTAGTCACTTCGGGTGGAAGAAGCTAGAACTGCTACTGAGGAGATAGGTTCTTTTGGGTTGGTATGCGGACATCCATTGAAAAATTATGTAAGAATTGTAAACCTTGCGGCCTAAGAAGGAAGGACTTACAGAGCCAGAAAGCCCAGCTTCATCCCATCGTAACAAAGCAACCTCTGGAAATTGTAGCCTTGGACCATGTAAAATTGACTCCAAGTAGATCCGGCTACACCTACGTGTTGACCATGGTAGACCATTACTCGAGATTCTTAATGGTTGCCCCCGTAAAAGACTTGACCGCTGCCACAGCTGCTAAAACTTTCCAAAATGTATTCTGCAGACCATTGGGATACCCTGAACAGGTCCTAACAGATCAAGGATCAGCCTTCAAAGTGGAGATCTTCCAAGAGTTCTGCCACATGTATGTGTGCAAAAAAGATCAGAACAATCCCATATCATTCCCCAACGCCAACGGACTCTGTGACACAATGAATCATATCATCATTGACATGTTGAAAATCTTACCCTTAGAGGAAAGAAACCAATGGCCGGAGAAACTACTTGAGTTGGTTGACATGTACAACCACATTCAGTAAGTTCTACCAACTGTACACGGCTTACCTGATGAGAGCCCGTACAGGAAAGTTACCCGTAGACTTGGAACTTGGAGTAGTAGATCCTGAAGCAGATAACACAATTCCCAATTGGAATACCCATCGCCTCAAACAATACAAAATGGTTCAAGCCTGTGTAGAAGATAACCTGGAGAAATCCCGTGAAAAACAAGAAAGGGACAATAACAAACACGCTCCACAGAACCAATAACACCTGGAAGTATCATCCTAAAGAGGAAAAGAACCAGACACAAGTTGGATGATCAGTGGTAACAGGAACCCTACGTTCTATTAGATTCTGGACATGATAACAGCAAAGTCTGCCTCATCAGCAAGAACAGTGGAAAAACCAAAAACCATACAGACTGTTTCCAGAAATCACATAAAGAAATGTCCAACAGATTGGGAAAACCAAAATCCCTCCAATCCACCAATTCAAGAAATGGAACCAATTCCAGAACAAAGCTCAACTAAAGAACCAAAAGAGAAGGTAATCCCTACCATCTTAGGAGAATTCCCAGAAGATTGGCCTCAACAAGATGGAACCCTCATAGTGCCTGTGCTGAATTTCTACCAACCCAATGAAGTAGTACAAAGGAATCAGGAAGAAATACCCGTTGCTAGAGAATTTGAGGATACTGCAATCGGTACACCTGCTAGCCCTGTAGTGAGACTAAGGCAACACAAACGCTTACCTGACATACCTGTACTAAGCCCTGGAGAAATAGTATTAAAAAGAAAAAGAAGAACCCATAAACTGGATCATAAGTGGGAACAAGAGCCCTATACTGTGTTACACTCCAACTTTGACAACAGTAAAACTTGCATCAACATCAAAGATGGAGGTAAAACCACTGCAACAATCTCAAGAGACCATCTCAATATATGCCCAGAGCAATTGAAACTGCAAGGAAGAGAAATGTCTTTTGAATTCCCAGAAGAAGAAAAGGAAGAAAAGGTAATTTATACAATACTAGGAGACTTTCCAGAAGACTGGCCTCAATGTGAAGGAGCAGTAATTATACCTGTAATACATTTCTTTCAAACACCAGAACAAAGAGGAACAGAAGAACCAGTTCAGAATCAAGAAGAATCACCTGTTGTAGCAGAACCAGTGGATCCTGCAATCAGTGCACTTGCCAGTTCCATAGCAAGACTGAGACAATATTACAATATTCCAGAAACACGTAGATTAGTGGAAAGTACAAACATTACACTAGAAGACAATACTGACACGCCAGTACTACGCAGGTCTACCCGTAGTAATTTTGATCAACCACCAGTCAGGTATAGAGAGTTAGAAACCCTGGAGCTTGCAGAGACTTTACAGTATAGATTCTTAACATTTTCCCTGGATCCCCCACTTCATTTAAAAATGGACCAAAGTCACAGGACTTTTTACAGCCTGCGGCAGATGGACTAGTGCCGTATGGACTGCACCTTGTTTTTCACCATTTTTCAGTGGTTTTTGTAAATATTTCATTTTTGAGACTCTGTTATAATACCTGTTATTGTTACTTGTTTGAAAAATTGTTTCTTCAGTCCAGGAGTACTGAGTTTAACTAATGGGGAATGTGGCACCCTGCAATACCGGTAGTCACAGGAACACCTAGAGCATGGAGGGATTTACACAACAGGCAACCTACACACTCAACACCTTCCACCCCAGGCCTGTAGGGGGAGCTCCACTTGCTGCCTTTATGCAAGATCCCCTATAAATACTGGTGCTGTGGGCGGAGTTAGCCAGTTCAGTATGGAGCAGTACTGAGGAAGACGACCTGGTATCGGAGCCATGCTAGGCCCGAGCCAGAGTACCGCCTTAGCTAGTGTCAGGAAGAGTGAGGGTCGAAGGCAAGGTGAGGAAGTAACAAAGACCAGAGCAGACTGGGAGCAGAGGAGCCATACCAGCTCATCCCAGGAAGCAACCAGGACACCGGAGTCCAAGTTTGCTAAGGAGCAGCTAGCCCAGCAGAAAACACCGGTTATCCGAGGAGATTCTAGTCTCCCCGACTCCTGTAACAGCAACCAACCCAAGGGCCAGGACCCGCAGAAATCCCCAGAGGTAGCGGCAATCCAGAGAAGTTCTCACCAACTACTACAGGAGGAAAAGACGTACAGGAGGCCAGACCAGGTTGTAAGTATATTAGGGCTTCAAGACAAAGTAAGACAGGAATGATGAGGAGGCCTTATAACTCACTCGCCGTGGAAATCGCGAAGTGTCTCCAACACCACCTGGAGTTTACCTTAGACAGTGGCGGTTTGTCATCAGTTAAGGTACGGAGAACTACTTCCAGAGTGTGTGTCTAAAAGGCCCCCAATACCCGTAGTAATTTTGATCAACCACCAGTCAGATATAGAGAGTTAGAAACCCTTGAGCTTGCAGAGACTTTACAGTATAGATTCTTAACATTTTCCCTGGATCCCCCACTTCATTTAAAAATGGACCAAAGTCACAGGACTGGTTGTGACAAACACACTTTTTACAGCCTGCGGCAGATGGACTAGTGCCGTATGGACTGCACCTTGTTTTTCACCATTTTTCAGTGGTTTTTGTAAATATTTCATTTTTGAGACTCTGTTATAATACCTGTTATTGTTACTTGTTTGAAAAATTGTTTCTTCAGTCCAGGAGTACTGAGTTTAACTAATGGGGAATGTGGCACCCTGCAATATCGGTAGTCACAGGAACACCTAGAGCATGGAGGGATTTACACAACAGGCAACCTACACACTCAACACCTTCCACCCCAGGCCTGTAGGGGGAGCTCCACTTGCTGCCTTTATGCAAGATCCCTTATAAATACTGGTGCTGTGGGCGGAGTTAGCCAGTTCAGTATGGAGCAGTACTGAGGAAGACGACCTGGTATCGGAGCCATGCTAGGCCCGAGCCAGAGTACCGCCTTAGCTAGTGTCAGGAAGAGTGAGGGTCGAAGGCAAGGTGAGGAAGTAACAAAGACCAGAGCAGACTGGGAGCAGAGGAGCCATACCAGCTCATCCCAGGAAGCAACTAGGACACCGGAGTCCAAGTTTGCTAAGGAGCAGCTAGCCCAGCAGAAAACACCGGTTATCCGAGGAGATTCTAGTCTCCCCGACTCCTGTAACAGCAACCAACCCAAGGCCAGGACCCGCAGAAATCCCCAGAGGTAGCGGCAATCCAGAGAAGTTCTCACCAACTACTACAGGAGGAAAAGACGTACAGGAGGCCAGACCAGGTTGTAAGTATATTAGGGCTTCAAGACAAAGTAAGACAGGAATGATGAGGAGGCCTTATAACTCACTCGCTGTGGAAATCGCGAAGTGTCTCCAACACCACCTGGAGTTTACCCTAGACAGTGGCGGTTTGTCATCAGTTAAGGTACGGAGAACTACTTCCAGAGTGTGTGTCTAAAAGGCCCCCAATACGTTAATATGTATATTTTTAACGTCATGCGTTCTAGAGTTAAGTTAATTTTTTGTTTGAAAATCATATTACTTTATGTGGGCGACAAAACTTTTGTCTTGCCAAAATCTGGCCATTCTGTGTTCATTAAATGATCAATATTTCAGCATTGATGCCAATTTATTTTCATAACATAAATCACATTTGGGAGGGTTTCAGCCTTCAAAAGAGTAATTTATACAACCAATGGATGAATTTAACGTCAGATTATACGTTTTTATTTACATAACATGGATAAGCAACATAACATCTGTCATGGAGTGTACGTCTAACATATATATTTCATAGCAGTATTTTTATGTTTATGTCTAGCAAAACACATTTTGGGATCCCATGCATCTATTGTGTATTTGTTATATTTCACACCTGTCATTGTCAGTTGACATATGCACATGAGAGCAAAGGAAGCAACTCAAGAGTGGGTAAGTCTTTAGATTTATATATATATAAAAAAATTTATATAATATATATATTATAAACCTCTGACATTTTTTTCTTTGTATGACTTGGCAAATAGAAGCATTGCCTTTAGTGATTTTGCACCAGAATGCGCCAGCCATGCTGCTCATTTTTTTACCAAATATATATGTACAGTATATGTGACACCCCTACGGTTCAGTTGCCACAGGAACACCTGGAGATGGGAGGGATTTCCACATCAGGTAAACTCGCATGCAACACCTTCCACCCCAGATCTGAAGAGGGAGCTCTACTTGCCAACCTCAGGCAGGTTCATCTATAAATTTAAGTTTAGATGTAGAGTTAGGCAGTGCAGTTCCAGAGAGAGGACTGTGAAGACACCTGGTGAATGGAGTCGCACTAGGTCCGTACCAGAGGGAAGCCTAGCCAGTGTGAGGCGCCCAAGAGTGAGGGTTGGAGGCAAGGCACAAAAGAGAGGAGAAGAGGGACCAGTCAGGTTCACCCCAAAGGAGAGAAAGAGGTAACCCGGACTCCGGAGTCCGAGTCTGCACGGGTCAAGTCAGTCCAGCAGAGAACACCGGAGGGCTAGAGAGACTTCAGTCTCCTGGCGCAGCACTTGTAGCACAGCCACCAGCAGAGCCAGGGACCGCAGTGGAGATAGCTATGCCCAGCAAAAGGGCTCTCATCGCCTGCTATACAAGTGAGGGACACAGGAGAGGTCAGGGCCAGGTTTCAGATAGGCCACGACTAGAGTACACACACTCAGCAACAAGGAGGCCTCACAACGCATCGGGTGTGGAAGTCCTGAACTGCCACCCGAACACCTGGGCTGTATCCTGGACGTTACCTTGCAATATCATCAGTAAAAGGTACGGAAACAAAGCCCCAGTGTGTGTGTCTGTTATTATGGCCCCTGATCCTGCCCTCAACATAGACTGTTTTCCAGCACCTCTACCTGAAGAGCTGCCTCCCTGTGTAAATCCCTATTCACCACAACTGCCCTGGGAACCCTGCTCCACCTACGGGGAGCGTTACCAACTAGTTGCCTCATCATCACCCTGGAGGTCTGCAAGCAGCACCGGTACCATTACCGGAAGCGTAGGTGGCGTCACAAACACTATTTATTGTTATTTTTCCCCTTTTTCAGAGACCACCACGGCCCTGGCCGCGGGTCATACATATACACACCTGAAGGCCAATAAAGGCATAAAGAGGAGTTTATTAAGTGCTGCAGTCCGTTTTTTACATATATGGTATATATATGTATATATATATACAGTTAGGGCCAGAAATATTTGGACAGTGACACAATTTTCGCGAGTTGGGCTCTGCATGCCACCACATTGGATTTGAAATGAAACCTCTACAGCAGAATTCAAGTGCAGATTGTAACGTTTAATTTGAAGGGTTGAACAAAAATATCTGATAGAAAATGTAGGAATTGTACACATTTCTTTACAAACACTCCACATTTTAGGAGGTCAAAAGTAATTGGACAAATAAACATAACCCAAACAAAATATTTTTATTTTCAATATTTTGTTGCGAATCCTTTGGAGGCAATCACTGCCTTAAGTCTGGAACCCATGGACATCACCAAACGCTGGGTTTCCTCCTTCTTAATGCTTTGCCAGGCCTTTACAGCCGCAGCCTTCAGGTCTTGCTTGTTTGTGGGTCTTTCCGTCTTAAGTCTGGATTTGAGCAAGTGATATGCATGCTCAATTGGGTTAAGATCTGGTGATTGACTTGGCCATTGCAGAATGTTCCACTTTTTTGCACTCATGAACTCCTGGGTAGCTTTGGCTGTATGCTTGGGGTCATTGTCCATCTGTACTATGAAGCGCCGTCCAATCAACTTTGCAGCATTTGGCTGAATCTGGGCTGAACGTATATCCCGGTACACTTCAGAATGCATCCGGCTACTCTTGTCTGCTGTTATGTCATCAATACACACAAGTGACCCAGTGCCATTGAAAGCCATGCATGCCCATGCCATCACGTTGCCTCCACCATGTTTTACAGAGGATGTGGTGTGCCTTGGATCATGTGCCGTTCCCTTTCTTCTCCAAACTTTTTTCTTCCCATCATTCTGGTACAGGTTGATCTTTGTCTCATCTGTCCATAGAATACTTTTCCAGAACTGAGCTGGCTTCTTGAGGTGTTTTTCAGCAAATTTAACTCTGGCCTGTCTATTTTTGGAATTGATGAATGGTTTGCATCTAGATGTGAACCCTTTGTATTTACTGTCATGGAGTCTTCTCTTTACTGTTGACTTAGAGACAGATACACCTACTTCACTGAGAGTGTTCTGGACTTCAGTTGATGTTGAGAACGGGTTCTTCTCCACCAAATAAAGTATGCGGCGATCATCCAATACTGTTGTCATCCGTGGACGCCCAGGCCTTTTAGAGTTCCCAAGCTCACCAGTCAATTCCTTTTTTCTCAGAATGTACCCAACTGTTGATTTTGCTACTCCAAGCATGTCTGCTATCTCTCTGATGGATTTTTTCTTTTTTTTCAGCCTCAGGATGTTCTGCTTCACCTCAATTGAGAGTTCCTTTGACCGCATGTTGTCTGGTCACAGCAACAGCTTCCAAATGCAAAACCACACACCTGGAATCCACCCCTGACCTTTTAACTGCTTCATTGATTACAGGTTAACGAGGGAGACACCTTCAGAGTTAATTGCAGCCTTTAGAGTCCATTGTCCAATTACTTTTGGTCCCTTGAAAAATAGGAGGCTATGCATTACAGAGCTATGATTCCTAAACCCTTTCTCCGATTTGGATGTGGAAACTCTCATATTGCAGCTGGGAGTGTGCACTTTCAGCCCATATTATATATATAATTGTATTTCTGAACATGTTTTTGTAAAACAGCTAAAATAACAAAACTTGTGTCACTGTCCAAATATTTCTGGCCCTAACTGTACATATATATCTATACACACTGTAACAAAGCATTCAGAGCATTAGGCTATGTGCGGAGAGATGTTGAGTATTTGGTTGCATACATTTCTGCATCTCCTGGCAGGAAAAACACACAATATAGGCAACACGTTTGTAATGCGTTTTTTGTGCATCCATTTCAGGTGGAAAAACACTGCAAGAATTGACATGCTGCAGATTTATTACTGCAGCAAATTTGCAATGAAAAAAAAAATCAAAGTACACGGAGACGTCAGGATTCTCATTCACATTGCTGGTAAGTATTTGCATGCAGTTGTGTGACAAATCTGCACTAAAACCAACATATTAAATACCGCAGAAAAAATGCACTGTCCACAGGACCTTACAACAATCAGTAAAATATCAAGGATCAACATCTCAGAGATAAGTTTATAAACTTAAATACATATTGACAATATAACTAATACATTAAAATACATAAATTATAATTGTAGAAGATCTCCTATACTGCGTGCTGGCTCGTACTTCCTTGTTTCAAGGCTTCAACACAAATAAAGGAAAATGTGTTTTTTTAATTATTGCTAATACTTACCATCCTCATAGATTGAAAGGACGTGCAGCCAAATGTTACAAATGAAGAATTACCACTCATTTTCTTGCAGCTGTTCGGTGGACTACAGACCCTAACTGGGAAAGGTCTCGCATTAACAATATTTGAGATGGAAAATATAACCTACTAGCTAGGTCATTGCCAAGGAAATATAGTAAACATTTGGTCCCAGTGGATACTGGTGAGCGAATCATATTGTCCCTGTGTGTTTAAAACACTGGAGTTTGCAGCTAAAATATTCAACGCTGCCAGCTGTGTGCAAAACTGAGATATGCAGCTCATACCTTACCAGCCGTGTATGTAACAGTGCACACAGAATCCCTGCGAATCACTGGGAGCGAACACAGGAGGAAACTGGTGAGTGGAAACAGGTAGATGGTATCTGGAAAACACTAAAGGCCGGTTTACATGCTGCGATGTCCCAGCAACCCGACCAACTATCGGGATCGCTGGGACATCGCTATCTGATCGCTGGTGAGCTGTCACACAGGCAGACTCACCAGCAATCAGTGACCAGCGAGAATGCTGGTAACCAGAGTACACATCGTGTACCTAAGCATAACGCTTCGCTTAGTTACCTGATGTTTACCCTGGTTACCTGTCCCAGCATCCACTGTGCAGCAGGCTGGGCATCGGCCGGGAGTCGATGATCGTTGTCTCCCGCTGTTCCTTAGGTCATGTGTATTATATTGTGGGGGTACGACACCTGACATCCCACAATAGCTCCCATGAGCTGCAGCAGAGGACAGAAACAGGTGCATCTAAAAGAATTAGAAGATCATCAAAAATGTATTTTTTTTCTGTAATTCAATACAAGAAGTGAATTGTATATGTTATATAGAGTCATAACAAACAGAGTGATCTATTTCAAGTCTTTATTTCTGTAAATGTTGATGATTATGGCATAAAGCCAATGAAAACCAAAAAGTCATTGTTTTGGAAATCAATATATGAAAATATCCAATGTGTTTGTATCCTGTATTGTACTGCATATTGTATGCATATTGTATGCATGTAAAAGCATCTAAGCTTTTAAGAGCAATAAGTGGATTCTCAGTGTTTTCATTGTTTACTACACATTATAGACTGTATTTAGAGAAACAGTATAGGCCACATAGTCTGAAAATGAAGCCAATGTCTAGCATGTTTTGGTAAGAAGGGAAGATGTTCCAAAATACCAGATATAAAAAGAGTGCGATGAGTCGATAGCATCAGATGATGGACAAGGTACGGCGATACTTATGTATTTAGAATAGATCTGCATCATCCAATCAGCTCTTAGATATTAGTAACCAATGATTAGCTATGTTTAATATTCTGCAGCCAATTAACGAACGATCCTATCCCGAGGCCTACCTCCAGATTACGTTTATGTGCTTCCACAAATAAACTCAGAATTTCTTAGTATCTTGAACTCATGTCAGGTGTCTGTTAAGCGGCCGTCACACTCATCCATATCGTGAGCGATATTGTTAGCGATCACGTGCACGCGCGATCGCTAACAATATCGCTCACATCGCTGGTGAGCTGTAACACAGACAGACTCACCAGCGATGTGGAGCCGCGATATCGCTGGTAACTATGGTACACATCGGGTTACTAGGCGCCGCGCGGCGCTTAGTAACCCGACGTGTACCATAGTTACCATCTCCCAGCATAGGCTCTGCCGCTGGGAGATCATTCATCGTGGTGTCATACACCATGATGAAGCTGTTTGTTAAATCGTTCATCGCTAGATATGAGCTCCGGCTCCCATATCTGCGATGTCACAATCAAGCGATTTTACATTGTAAAATCGCTTGATTACATGCAACGATGCCCAAACGATATCGCTTAAGCGATCAAAAAGGAGATCGCTTAAACGATATCGGGCTTAAAATGGTAGCGTGTGACGGCCGCTTAATTCTCACTGCATGCGTGCATTAAAAACATCTAAGATGTGGCTGCAGACAGACTTGACACTCCTGATTGAGGAGATCACAACAGTGATTATCTCAGAAAATTAAAGTAAGATAAAGGGTTAAAAACTGCACTGCTGTATACATCAAAGGGTGAATATAATATTGATTTATTAGTCAACACATTTCAGAGCTCTCTGAAATGCCCTGAAACATGGCAATATGATATTGATTTGTCCTGAGGAAAGGACCACAGAGCCCTGAAACGCGTTGACTAATAAATCAATATTATATTCAACCTTTGATGTCTCGTTGAATATTGCAGCACGGTATTCAACCCTTCATCCTCCCTACTCTATATGCACTACGCTGGGGACTGCAGCAGCTGTGATACGCTTTTATTGTGGTTGTGACTGTCACAACCACACAAGTTGAAGCCTCCGATACCTATTTAGGGAATATTTTATCTCTCAGACCCTTCATCCTCCCTACTTTAATTTTCTGAGATAATGACATTTAGATTTTCATTGGCTTTAAGTCATAATCATCAACATTAACAGAAATAAACACTTGAAAAAGATCACTCTGTTTGTAATGACTCTATACAACCCCTGACAAAAATGATGGAATCACCTGGCTCGGATGATGTTCATTCAGTTGTTTAATGTTATAGAAAAAATGCAGATCACAGACATGGCACAAAACTAAAGTCATTTCAAATGGCAACTTTATGACTTTAAGAAACACTAAAAGAAATCAAGATAAAAAATGTGGTAGTCAGTAAGGGTAATATTTTTCAGATCAAGCAGAGGGAAAAAATTGTCGAATCACTCAATTCTGAGGAAAAAATTATAGAATCATGAAAAACAAACACACAAAATAACACTTACTAGGATTTTGTTGCACCACCTCTGACTTATATAACAGCTTGCAGTCTCTGAGGCATGGACTTAATGAGTAACAAACAGTACTCATTATCAATCTGAATCTAACTTTCTCTGATTGCTGTTGCCAGATCAGCTTTGCAGGTTGGAGCCTTGTCATGGACTATTTTCTTTAACTTCAGCCAAAGATTTTCAATTGAATTGAGATCTGGATTATTTGCAGGCCATAACATTGACTTTATGCTATCTCCCCAGTGCCTTTATCTGACATGCATCCCCATATCATCAATGACTATGGAAATTTGCATGTTCTCTTCAGGCAGTCATCCTTATAAATCTCATTAGAACGGCATCAAGCAAAAGTTCCAGCATCATCACCTTGCCCAATGCAGATTCACGATTCATCTCTGAATATGACTTTCATCCAGTCATCCACAGTCCACAATTGCTTTTCCTTTGCCCATTGTAACCTTGTTTTTTTCTGTTTAGGTGTTAATGATGGCTTATGTTTAGCTTTTGTGTATGTAAATCCCATTTCCTTTAGGCAGTTTCTTACAGACATTGACTCCACTTTCCTCCCCTTCGTTCCGCATTTGTTTTGTTGTGCATTTCCTGTTTTGGAGACATATTGCTTTAAGGTTCCGGTCTTGACGCTTTGATGTCTTCCTTTGTCTACCAGTATGTTTGCCTTTAACAACCTTCCAATGTTGTTTGTATTTAGACCAGATTTTAGACACAGCTGACTGTGAACAACCAACATCTTCGGCAACATTGCATGTTGATTTACCCTCTTTTAAGAGTTTGATAATCCTCACTTTTTTTCAATTGACATCTGTCATGTTGGAGCCATGATTCATGTCAGGCTGGTTTCACACTGCAATTTTTTCCCTGATCAGGTTTGTGTGCCAAAACCAGGAGAGGAACTTGCAGAGAAAAACTATAATTGAAAGATTGTTCAATTGTTCATCTGAAAGACTGGAAGCCTGTGCTAGCATTTCTTCTGCAGTGTTGCTATCAGTGTGTCAAGAGTGGGAGAAGAAGGTTGCATACACAATCCAACACTTTGGGCAGCACTTTGAACACATTTTATAAGTGGTCATAAACTTGTAAATAACTCAAGAAAGAATAAAGTTATATTAAAACCAAGCACATCATTGTTATTCTTATGAAATTCTCAATACGTTTGATGTGTCACATGAGCCTCTTCCCATTGAAAAAAATAAAGTTGGATCCAAAATGGCCGACTTCAAAATGGCCACCATGGTCACTACCCATCTGGAAAAGTTTTCCCCCTCCCATATACTAATGTGCCACAAACAGGAAGTTGATATCACCAACCATTCCCATTTTATTTAGGTGTATCCATATAAATAGCCCACCCTGTATATGCGTTTCACTTTATGAATTGAATAACTGAAATAAATTAACTTTTTGATGATATTTTAATTCATTGAGATGCACCTGTATGTTTATGGAGCTGAAGAGCCCAGATTTGTACATTCTTATTACTGATTATGAGTCATTTCTGGGTACTAAAGATCAGGACAATAAACAGTGTCTGGAGTCAGGGCTGGCCTTAGGCTGAACAGTGCCCTGTGTAAATTTGCTGTATAGTGCCCCCATACCATTGTATATTAAGAACACATGAGCAGACATTTTTTGTGTTCATGGTTTGCATGGGGAGCAGGTAGGGGTTCTGCTAGGGTCAGAAATGATCAGGGGCCCAAGCCCCAACACATAGATCCCCTCCCACCTGCCATTACCAATTGCCCCTCCATATATAGAGGTGTTATCAGTCATTGTATAGAAGGAGGTGAGCTGTGAAATCACCTATTTTAATGGTGGATCTTGTGTTATCTACTGTATATAGAGGTGTTATCAGTCACTCTACAGTAGGTGGAGGTGAGCTATGACATCGCCTATTGTGAATGGTGGATCCTGTCTTATCTATTGTATATAGAGGGGATATCAGTCATTGCACAGGAGAAGGAGGTGAGCTGTGATATCACATATTGTGGATCCTGTCTTATCTACTGTATATAGAGGTGTTATCAGTCATTGTACAGGAGTAGGAGGAGGTGAGCTGTAATATCACCTATTGTGAATGGTGGATTCTGTTTTATCTGCTATACGTAGAGGTATTGACTCTGAAACAATGCATTTCAAACTAGAACATACTTTAAAAGCTTCTGGGGACCGAGACATATAAGACACTAACTAGAAAGCCTAGTCCCCGGTGAATTCATCCTATTCACGTATATATGCAAGAAAAGGAGAGACAGGTGCAATGTGTGAAAACCTAAAGATAATTGATGGGAAAGGAAGATGTCCACTCACCTCCTGAGGTTGAGTACCTCTGCACATCCCCAGTTTCAGCACTGGTGAGGGGAGCAGGTCCGCTGTGTGGAAGATGATGCTGAGCTCCCGCTTCAGCAATACCAACTTCGCTGTTAGTTCCAGGTAGGATCACGTGACCAGGGCAGGACCAGAAACACATCACCGCAGATCCTTGAGCATTTGCTAGGTTGCCGGGCAATATAAGGTCCTCTCTGTTTGTTCCTTTGACTCCCGGAGCTGCTCCTGCCACTTGTCCCTCGCAAGGGGAAGAATATTGGAGCTGTCTTGTGGAGCACTAGGAAGTGAACAAAGGATGGCAGGGGATGCTATAAGGGCCCTTTCACATCAGCGGTATTTTCAAATCGCGGCAGATGCGGTGAAAAAAACGCATCTGCCGCGATTACCGCATAACCACGACACTTGCGGCACACTTGCGGCAAGCCCCATGCAATGTCTATGGGGCTTGCGGTAAGGGTGCGGCAGGTGCGGCAAGTGCGATTTCGACACTTGCGGCAGGTGCGGCCGCGAAAAAAAACGCTGCAGGTTTTTCACCGCATCTGCCGCGATTTGAAAATACCGCTGATGTGAAAGGGCCCTAAGAATTAGTATAACAGACCTTTATTAACCTTCCATAAGCCACAATGCATTTCAACGGTTAAACCGTCTTCATCAGATGATCACGTGATGACGATTTAACTGTCACTTATTCCCACATATAGGGAGTGACCTGTGACTCAAGGCAGTGGGCAGGGAGAAGCCGCCAGGGAATAGACTTTCTGACTAGGCTCCAGCAAGGCTTGGTCCACGACAGCTTTTAACCACTTCACGACCTTCGACATACAGGTACATCAGAGTTTTTTACAGCATCTGGCTAAATCTAGCCCAGTAAATTCTTTGTGGCTACTAGCAGTGTGACAGGCATTGGTGTAGCACTGTTGTGAAGAAAGCTACACCGCCTGTCTGTAATTGCCATTTTTTAGTGCATGTAGCCAACCAAATCCTTTTATGCTACTAACACAGTTTGACTAGGTAGGTGTACTGTAGTGTTCTTTTGAAAAGTGCCACACAGGACAGGAAAAACTTTTGTTTTGCATCTGCTCAAAACTAGTTACCAAAAGTATATACGCTAGTACCACTATTTTACATCTGCAAAAAACTACTTACCAAAATCTATTTAGGCTAGTACCACTGTTTGGCCACTCAGTTCTGCTAGATTTGCATCCATTGTTTTTTGTGCCAACTACTACACAGTTGCCAATTACTCACCCTCCAAAATGAGTTGTAAAAGTTCTGCTGATGGTGGAAAGGGAAATTGGCGTGTTGGAAAGGCTAAACATCTTTGTGTCCGTGGGGCAGGTGCTAAAGTAACAGAAACATCTGGTGAACAAATACCATCTTCAAGCCAAACTAAAATGTCTACTTCTTTTCATGGACAATTTGATATCATCCTTTCTTACGCAGCAGATCATCGCTAAATCTTGTAGATGAGGCCCAAAAACAGCAGGTACTTCAAAGGATATCAAGCGCTCCATTAAGTGGGCTCTCCTCCACCTCAACTTCAACATCACAAACACTCCAGTCCTCAGAGGTGTCACCCCAATCGCACTTGCTTCCTCACAGCTCACAAGTCTCTAGCCACCCTATTGGCTATGGGGAAACACAGATGGGTGAGCCTGCAGAGCTGTTCACTCATACTATAGCCTGGGAATCAGAGGTCTGTTCCAAAGCTTCATTGAGTCAAGACAAGGAAATGATCTGCACCGATGCCCAAAATTTTTGTGAGTCGGATCCAGGCCCAGATAAAGAAGGGTCTGAGCCTAATGTAGACCCTAATTCCCAAACTGTAACCCCTGTTGGTGGAGACAATGAGGCAGATGATGATGAGACTCAGATACTTCATTGTACTGATAACTTGACTTTGCGCTCAGGGCAGGAAGAGGTTGGCTCTAAGGACGATGAGTGTGATAACACACAGGGTGATGATGAGGTTGGAGATCCCACTTAAGGCCCAGTTACAAACACAGATAATTAAGCCGATCTCTGGTTGCAGAGAAGTCATGGACACATTGTTCCATTTTGTGGCTGTGTACAAATGGAACAATGTGTCCATGATTTCACTGCAACCAGAGATCTGCGAACAATCTCTGCTCAATTATCTGTGTGTGTAACTGGGCCTATAGTGTCAACCCACAGGCAGGCAGTTGCTGAGCTCATCAGAGGAGGTGGAGGAGGATGGTAGTGATGAGGTTAGCTTGCAGCTTCCTGGACAGAGACAGAGTCCTGGAAGGATGTCAACAACTGCGTCCTCTGCCAAAACTCTGCCTCTGTGCAGAAGTCGTGGTGGCTCTGCAGATCGCATGGGCGCTAAGCCTTGCCAAGCCTGGGCCTTTTTTCAGATCGCAAAGGATGACCCAACTTATATTATCTGCCACATTTGTAAACAAAAACTGAGTAGAGGGAAAAAAATCAATACTTTGAGTACTTCATGCATGAACCGTCAAATGCACATGAAGCATAAGTCACAGTGGGTAGCTCACTGTGCTACAATGCGGCCCAGCGGGCCTGACCACACTGTCTGCCTCATCAAGTGCATCTGCAGCCTCTTCATCCTCTGTAATACAAAAGAAAGAGACAGGAAGCGCTCCCATAGAGGAGATCCGGTAATCTATTAGAGGTATTTAGGAGGTGCAATCAAGTGATTCGCACGTCACAGGGCTACTACGTCAACCGCAGGTCCTGCGGCTCCACACCGATCACTGTTAGGGATTCTCCGCAAACCGCAGTTCCAGCAACCACACACCCAGAAGGGTGAGAAGGAATTTACAATAAGGAAAATGTTAGGAGCACAGATTCACACAGGAGATGTGATGGGTGGAATTGATCTAAAAAAATCTTTATTACCACAACGCGTTTCCACAACAGGATGTTCTCTTCCTCAGATGAATTTAGGTTAACCACAACAGTCTTTTTTTGTGGCCCAGACCAAATTCGCCAAAACATCCAGCAGCACCCCTGAGAGACACCACAGACTAGGATGAAAAAGGAGGAATGGACGAGGACCCTTATCAGGACAATCAAATGCAGATCTGTTCTCAGGTGAGACATTTCCTCATACCTCCTTTCGCCAGCTGAGACATGGGTCCTCCAAAGAGAACTCTCCTTCTGTCCAACCCTGGCCTTCAACTCTTTCCAGGTCCAGCAGGAATTGAATTGATTCTATCATTCAGTCAGGCTCAGAGTTCATTTCAACCAGAATAGAGAACAAGCAACCAGCTCAACCTCCATCACTGACAAAGAAACACCTGAACAGATATGTCTAAGGGTGCTTTCACATCTGCGTTTTTCGTAATTCGCGGCAGATGCGGTGAAAAAAACGCATCTGCCGCGTTTACCGCATAACCGTTCCACTTGCGGCGCGGTTGCGTTTTTTTCTATGCAAAGTATAGGCATACTTGCGGCAGGTGCGGCAAGTGCGGTTTTGCACTTGCGGCAGGTGCGGCCGCGAAAAAAACCGCAGTAAGCCGCGGTTTTTTTCGCGGCCGCACCTGCCGCAAGTGCAAAACCGCACTTGCCGCACCTGCCGCAAGTATGCCTATACTTTGCATAGAAAAAACCGCAACCGCGCCGCAAGTGGAACGGTTATGCGGTAAACGCGGCAGATGCGGTTTTTTCACCGCATCTGCCGCGAATTACGAAAAACGCAGATGTGAAAGCACCCTAAGGGCCCTTTCACATCAGCGTTTTTCGTAATTCGCGGCAGATGCGGTGAAAAAACCGCATCTGCCGCGTTTGCCGCATAACGGTTCCACTTGCGGCACGGTTGCGGTTTTTTCCATAGGAAGTATAGGGGGACTTGCGGCAGATGCGGCAAGTGCGGTATTGCACTTGCGGCAGGTGCGGCAGAGAAAAAAACCGCGGCTTACTGCGGTTTTTTTCGCTGCCGCACCTGCCGCAAGTGCAATACCGCACTTGCCGCATCTGCCGCAAGTCCCCTATACTTCCTATGGAAAAAACCGCAACCGTGCCGCAAGTGGAACCGTTATGCGGCAAACGCGGCAGATGCGGTTTTTTCACCGCATCTGCCGCGAATTACGAAAAACGCAGATGTGAAAGCACCCTAAGAGACCTAGGGTCACGTATAACCAGTATTTTTCAACCACCTAAACCCTCACAACCTGTTGAAACATTAATTTCTCTTGTGTCGAACTCTGTTAACAAATGTATTAAAGGTATTGAAAAAGGTGATTTCCATATCAGACATAACCTTACCAGGGAAGAGATGAAGGCCCTCAGATGGTCTAGAGGGCCACATAAATTCAAAGCTCTTGTAAGCAATTAATAAAAACCTCAAAAGAATTCAACTTCCTCCTTCATTTTTTGAAAGTGTGCCAGGGCTATACTTTACACCTTATTCAGGTCACTGACCTACCTCTCTTAATTTTTCTGGTAATACTCCACAAAACTTATAGTTGCTGAGCAATGTTTAACCTTGAAATGCTAGACCAGGTCTGTTCCAGACCCTGTGCCATGCTGGGCTATTCAGCAATTTTTGGTCTGGGACAATTGATGCCATTTTACTGTAGGTGTGACCTTTGAAAAGAGTGAGGATTCTTGTTGGAGTCCCTTTGCTATGTTTTACATGATTTAAGAAGGGTGTGATATGCCCATACCTGTGTCTCATCCTCCTTTTACTCTTCCACCTCTTTTTACTTAATGTAGAAAACTAATGACACTTTGCTCTGACTATTTGTACTGTGTTTGACTTGTTGTCACTTTTTCTGGTGTTTGTTGTATCTTCTGAGTAGTTTGGCAGCTTTTGGAGACCTTTGAAGGTGTTTTCTATGTATTTGCTGTAGCCTGCCATTGATTTCAGTGGGGTTCGCGGTGTTCGACTGTGTGTGCCTTGTATTGTTCATAAATATTGTACTTGTCTCTGGATGTCTCTTTTCACAAGCAAATTGCCATGGAATAAATGGTGCCGTAATAGTAATATTTCTTTTCCTGCTTTCAAAATGGCAGCTACAGCTGACTGATCTCTAAAGGCCCCGTCACACACGTCAATGTGTCAGCGATCTGATCGCTGGCAACATTAAAGGCTGATCGCTGGTGAGCTGTCACACAGGCAGATCACCAGCGACATCGTGGAAATGTATTTATATAACGTTTCCACGATGTCTTGCTCCCGCTGCCAAGCTGCGGTTAGAGGGAGCAAGCTGGTATCCATGGTAAACTGCGGGTAACTAGGCAGCGCGTGCTGCCTAGATACCCGCAGTTTACCATGGATACTAGCTCCCAGCGCTTGCTGAGAGGCGCTGGGAGCTGGCTGATCGCGCGTCCGGGTGTCACACTCAGCGATGCTGCGTGTCCATCGGGCGACCATCGCCAGGTTTTCGGCCCAGTCCGGAAACCTGGCGACCATCAACTAGCGATTTATCGCTGGTTGATGCGCCCTGTTACACGCGTCAATATCGCTGCAATGTCACATGCAGCAGCGATATTGCACGCGATATTGACTCGTGTGACAGCCCCTTAATATATCCCACCTCTTATCAGGTGCCATTGTTGCAAGGTAATCCCTATTATTCACTTCACTTGTCAGCAGTTTTATATTTATGGCTTCACCAGGTACCAGAAGGTGGTTAGACAATAGGGTGAATTTTACTTGATTTTTTTTACACTATGCGTTATTGATCATATGCCTTATACAGTTCTTTATTTATTCTTTTTCTTATTAAATAAAGATCCAATTTTTTTTTACTTTTAATCTAGTGAAAATGAACATGTGTTGGCTTAAAGCGAACAACTGATAAAAAGTAACAAAGTAAATCAAGAATGCATAATACATTAGGCATAAATAGATTTTCCAAATTCGCTTTTACTGTCAGATAAAGAGCAAATGTTAAACAGATGCAGAATAAAGTCATACAGTCAGCCGTAGTAACAAGATTAAGCAATGTCTTCAAATTAAAAACAATTTCTAATGTGGTCAGATCTCGAAAGGTTTTTTTACATTCCTTTTACACCTTAGGGCTCATGCCTATAATATAGACCGTGTAAGGCTGCATTCATTTAAGGGCATTGTACTCTCCCTTGAAAGCAATACTTCTAAATAGGAACACCTGTGTAGTAAATCATGCTGTGTTTTTCTACTTATAAATACTGTGTAAATCAAGAAGTAAAACCTCTATGTGACTCCATATAAAAATATACCGTAGCTTGGGATGATAACCAGCGGTGTAACTAGAGTCAGATATGTCGCAATGCAACATTTGGACCTGGGCCCCCACCTGCATGTTGGTCAGATATATGCAGGGCTGCCACTAGGAATTTCGGGGCCCCTGACTGCCAAAATTTTGGGGCCCCTGAGACTCTACCCAGCCTCCATCCCCTGAGACTCCACCCAGACTCCACCCAGGCTCCGACCTCCACCCTAGATCCGCCTCCAACCAAACATACATTACATATATAGTGAAAAATTGGAACAAGCACCAAAAATTACCTCAATTTCTGTGCAAAGGTTTCCCAACCAGTAATCCAGATGGTTCCTTACAATAGATTAAAAAAAAAAAAAAACAGCACAAAAAAATAGAAAAAAGTGGACTTTATTGCCCAATGCGTGGCCATGCCATTGGGTAATAAAGTCCACTTTTTTCTATTTTTTTGCTGTTTTTCTTTTTTTTACACTCTATTATATATGACACACACATACACTTGAGACTGCTGTGGGCTGAATACACAATAGCTGTATCTTTCACGGTTTTGACGATTCTTGGTGCCAGCACCAATCTGTCCACAGTGTTTCTGGAGAGCTGCAGCTTGAAGATCTCTTCACGGTGCCCCTTCCTGATCACCAGCGCTCGGCATTCAGCCTGCTGAGCGCTCAAACAACCCGGTGCACACTTCCAGTTAGCGGGTTCATCACTTCCGGTTAGCGTTATAGAAATGAAGTTGCAACATCGTAGGATCAACGGTGTTTATTCCCTCTTCGTGTGGTCTTACATGGTGCGGGTGGGAGGATGGGGGGTTCTCAAAGACAATGGCCGTTTCACACTGCAAGTGGCGCTTCAACAGGCATATAGTCCACGATATGCCTGTTGACTATATGCCTTTGAAGCGCCACCCCACGAAGAGTGAATAAACACCGCTGATTGTGTGTTGCAACTTCTTTTCATAACGCTAAACACAATAGCTGTATATACAATAGAGAATACAGAATAGAGACAGCTGCTACCTGTATCACAATAGAGATGTCTGCGGACCGTATACACAATAGGGGACTGCTGCTGGCTATACATACAATAGAGAATACACAATAGAAACTGCTGCTGGCCCTACACAATAGAGAATACACAATAGAGATGGCTCTAGTCAGCCATATAGACAACATCCCAACAGCTTCTCTCCATTCCGACAGCCTCCCTCCATCCTGATAGTCCCCCTTCATCCTTCCTCCATCCTGACAGCCTCCTTCCATCCATCCTCCATCCCGACAGCCTCACTTCATCCTTCCTCCATTCTGACAGCCTCCTTCCATCCTTCCTCCATCTCAACAGCCTCACTTCATCCTTCCTCCATCCTGACAGCCTCCCTCCATCTTCCTCCATCGCGATAGCCTCCCTCCATCCCAACAATGTCCCTCCATCCTGACAGCCTCCCTCCATAGTTCCTCCATCCAAACAGCGTTCCTCCATCCCGACAGCCTCCCTCCATCCCGACAGCCTCCCTCTATCCTGACGGCCTCCCTCCATACTTCCTCCATCCCAACAGCGTTCCTCCATCCCGACAGCCTCCCTCCATCCTGACAGCCTCCTTCCATCCTTCCTCCATCCTGATGGCCTCCTTCCATCCTTCCTCCATCCCAACAGCCTCACTTCATCTTCCTCCATCCTGACAGCCTCACTTCATCCTTCCTCCACCCTGACAGCCTCCCTTCATCCTTCCTCCATCGCAATAGCCTCCCTCCATTCTATCAACGTCCCTCCATCCTGACAGCCTCCCTCTATCCCAATAGCCTATTCCATCCTGACAGCCTCTCTCCATCCTTACTCCATACTGACAGCCTCCCTCCATCCTGACTGCATCCCTCCATCCTGACAGCCTCCCTATATCCCGACAGCCTCCTTATATCCCGACAGCCTCCCTCCATCCTGACTGCATCCCTCCATCCTGACAGCCTCCCTATATCTCGACAGCCTCCTTATATCCCGACAGCCTCCCTCCATCCCGACAGCCTCCTTCCAACCTTCCTCCATCCTGACAGCCTCCCTCTATCCCAATAGCCTATTCCATCCTGACAGCCTCTCTCTCTTAACTTCCTTAGGGAGGTGCCTGGGCAACTTTGTGCTTGTGTTCTAAAATTGCTGTGCTCAGGTCCCCAGATCAGCGCTTGCTCACTAAAGTCTTGCCTTTCTTCCGTTATTAACGTCTACAGTTTTCTTGTAGTGCTGGTGTCCCTGTCCTGCTCATATGGCTGCCTGGAGTCTTGCCATCCTAACCCCTGCCCTGTGGACTCAGTCAGAACAATCCCTCAGTGACACAGCCCCATACTCCCTCTGGATTCTGCTGGCTACCCCTGTTCCTTACTGGTTCACCCTATCCAGTTCTCTTGACCTCCTCATTGGAGGTCATTCACTGTGCCAGGTCAACCCCTGCACAGGGGTTCATTCACTTGTGCTCTCCCAAGGGAATTTGATGCCTGATCCCAGAGGGTCCTCCCTTTTGGGTTCTCCTATATTACCTTTAAAAAAGTGTTACATTTATCTGACATCCTAATTTGGCTGATTTCTTGGGTTCAGCTTCCACAGAAGCCCCTGTGGTCTAGTCGGTCAACTATTCTCATTCAGTCTTTCCTGACAACCAGTGGTTTCACATAATGTCCTATTTTTTGCATAGAACCAGTGGTTGCTAAATATTGCTGCATTAACATAAAGGCCTTTTCTTTTGCATAGAACCAGTGTTTACCAAATCTCTGTGCATTCCAATACAGCCCTTTTTTGCGTACAACAACTGATTTCAAATCCGTGTGCATCAAAGATGAGTGGGAAATGCTGAGGTAATCGTGGAAGGGGGAATAGGTGTGTTGGAAAGGGAAAAAGGCTTGGTGTAGGTTCTAAAGTTGGTGAAAGCTCTACTTAACAACAGCAGCTTGTCCTATCCAAAGAAAATTGACATCTTCTGTTGGTGGATGGGCTACACTAATCCCCTTCTTAGGCAGCAGCACATCAGTACAACTCGTAGAGGAGGCCTGAAATAGCAGATACTACAGTGACTGTCAAGCGCTGCATCAAGTGGCCTCTCCTACTCCACCTCAACATCAGTCTAGTTCTCAGAGGTGACGCTCCCAATTACCTTGATTCGCCCCTTGTTACAAGTCTCCAACCGCCCAACTGACTATATGAAACACAGATGGGTGAGTCTGCAGAACTGTTCACACATTCTATTGCATGAGCATCAGAGGTCGACGCCAAAGATTCACAGATTAAAGAGAAGTAAAGCATCTCCACCGATGCCCAAAATCTTTTTCAGTTGGATCCAGAGCCAGACAAAGTAGGGTCTGAGTAGAATCCAGACCCTCGTCACCAGATGTTAACCTCTGGTGGTGAAGGTGATATTGATGAAACTCAAATACCTGAGGTGCACCCACACTGTATTGCTATCAAGGCAGGAAGAAGATAAGGGTGACTTTCAGGGCAAGGAGGGTGACAACATCGAGGATGACGATGAGAATGGAGAACCCACTCAGTGTCAATCCAAAGGCATGTAGCTGATTAGCTCAGCAGAGGAGGTGGACGAAGAGAAATACATGCTTCAACCACAACAAGCACTGCATTCTCAGCCACATTTCTGGCTGTGGCCAGCAGCGGTTGTGGGTCTGCAGTTCGCATGGGCGGCAGACCTTGCCTAGTCTGACCCTTTTTTGATACCACAAAGGATGACCCAACTCACGTTATCTGCACAATTTGTCAAAAAACAACTCAGTAGAGGCAATAAATTAAATAATTTCTCTGCTACATGCATTAACTGTCACATGGACATGCATCATAACTGGGCATCTCACTGTGCTAAAACGTGGCCTAGCTTGCCTTACCAAACACTGTTCACCCCATCAACCGCATCTGTAGCTTCTTCTTACTGTCACCAAGGCAAGTTATCTCAGACTTGTTGCAATCCCCCAGTAACAGTTGCCCAGTTGCCAGTACTTCTCTAAGAAAGCTGTGCCTGCTCTACAGCAGTATGTCGCAGACAACAGTGCCAGTTACTTGGAAACTCTGTGTGTGACAGAGTACATTTCGCCACTGAACCCTGGATGAGCAAGCATGGCCAGGGGCATTACATATCGCAGACAGGGAACTGGGTGACTCTGTTGGCTGTGTGGACAGGAAAGGAAGGAGCTGCTCCACAAATCTTGAAATCCCCAAGACTTGCGAGACAAACCTCTGTATCTATCAGTTCCAGCACTGAATCTGCCTCCTCCGCCTCCTCAAGGGCCTACACCTTCACCCTCAACCTCTCCCTAAATGTTCAAATAATGCAGAAAGAATTCCCCCACCTCCGCACTGCACTGCCAGGGCTCACCTCCATCAGGCAGTGTTGAAATCAAAATGCCTTGGAGATTACAGTCACACAGCTGAAGTGATATGGACAGCTAGGCAGGCCAAGTTTGAGCAATGGCTGTCTCCAGTTAACCTGAAGCCAGGGCAGGCCGTGAGCATTAATGTTGCAAACTTGGTAGTGGCCCTATGCCTGGGCAACCTCACAGATATGCCTTGTATGGCTCACGTCCTGAACTTGATTGTACAGCAATTTCTATGCTGCTGTCCTGGCCTGGATGCACTGCTGAAGAAGGTACTGGCGATGTATGCTCACTTCCACCTTTCGCTCCTTGCAGCTTATCGACTTGATAGCTAACAAAGGTCTATGAACCTACTGGTTAACCAGTTAATATGCGATGTGCTAATACAGTAGAATTACACCGTGTACATGTTGCAGCGACTTTGGCAGCAATGATGAGCTATAGTGCAGTATGTCCTACTACTACATGGTCTGGGGAATATATGACTGTGGAGTGGGCATAGATCAAGGGCCTCTGCACCCTTCTGCACAGTTTCAAAATGGCTACTAATATGGTTAGCAATGACGAGGACGACATCAACATCACTATTCCATTCATCTACATGCTGGAGCAATCTTTAAGTAGTTTATGAGAGGAGGTGATGGTTCCAGAAGAAGAGCAGGATGCAGAGGAGGAGGTTGTGGAATGGTTACCATCTTCTCTAAGGTCCGGACTATCGTCATTGCATGGAGAGCATCAGAGAGTGGCGTACAGCGATCGAGGTGGGATTATGCTACTGGACAAACTGTTAGTCAAGGTGCAGGAACCGAGGAACAAATGGAGGATGTGCGCATTGCAAATCTACACTTTCAACCTGGGGAACGTCAAGTTGTCTTCCCTTAACGAAGTTTATGTGGTGCCCCTATGGCAAGGCTCCACAGGGAGACACTGCACCCTAATTAAAGTCTGCACCCCAACACCTAACACAGGCCACTTTAATACAGGGGACTGATATTCAGTAGGTCCCAGGGGATGGAGCCTATAGAGCGGGAGATGTGGAGTGACAGCACAGTGAGACAGTTGGTGTGAAGAGAGCAAGGAAGGCAGATGCAGGGGATCCTGCAGCTGCATCATGAGGGCGCCTCTTGGGAGAGTGGTGACTCAGACTCGGAAGGGGATTTACCCAGGACTGGTTGGAGCCAGCTGGGGACCCAGGTCGACACTGGCATACCGGAGCCGAGGTAGCTAGATGCAAGGTTCAGCCCTATCATGGAAGTGCCATGCAAGAGGCGCTAAACTGCCTCCCCGCCCCCCATACCACCAAATAACCAGGGGGGAAGGCCAGGACCCAAGACCGCACCAACTCGGGAATATAAAAACTAAGAAGGGAGCGGCCGGAAGTCAGAACGAGATACTTCGTGAAACTCCAGACCCGTTACTCGTGTGCGGCCTGGTCAAGATGGCAGTCCCCAAACTTGGAGAGTTAATATGGGAAGTTGAGGAAGATCTCATGGCCGACCGTGCTGCCCCGGGAGTCACCACCCTCAAAACCGAGGGAGAAAAAAATCACCTTTTGGGGAGCAGCTTTGCGGGACCTGCGAACTTGACTCCAGGAGACCACCGAGTGGACCACCCGGCATTGGAGTGCCGAGATGATCCTAAAACTCAGCCGACGTGTGGAGCAGCAGAAGGGACTCAGGCTAAACCCGGAACGGGGGGTGATGGTAGCTACACAGACTGGGCACCCGGTAACCAGTGAGAGCCATGCCCCCACAGAACTGGCCGAGCCCAACACCGAGGTCCTATTACGAGCGATCCTGCCTAGAGTGGAGCCCGGAGAGGAGGAGGCTACCAAACCAGAGGACCTCCTCCGCTTTCCTGAGGAGCCCGACCATATTGAGGAGGAGCATCATGAGCATCCTGTGGAGTGAGTCAGTGTTGGGGAGGAGGAGGATTCGGAGGAAGAAGGAGCCATCGGTGACATAGAGGAAGCCGGGCCCCACGAGCTATGGAGGGCCAGACAACCCTTGGTGTGAGCTGGTGCTGGAGCTGTGAGGGCGATACCATCTGCGACCGACCCCGTCTGAACCTGGCAACCTGTTGGACGACCCTGGTTCACACAGCCTGCTTAGGAAGACGAAGTAGAATGGCAGAGGCGACGTGAAGCCTGGTGGGCAAAGCAACTAGAAACCCGCCAAGCCTGTGTCTTCTCCTGTAAACAGCCCCCGCAACCCATTGAGCAGCGGAAAAAGGGGGCCATCACTGTTTTCAACCTGGTTTTGCCTGGGAAGAAGGCCTCTATTCCAAAGTCGTTGTGGAAAGGAGGGATGTGGAATCTTATCTCCCTCAAGGCCACCCGGATCGGGACATATACTGTGTTGACGTACTAACATATGAATGCCATGCAGGACCCCGTTGGTGGTACGCGATCCGGGTCAGCAGAAGTGACGACTAACCAGCTTAACCCACTATAGTGTACCACTGTACATAGTTAAATATTGCATATTTTTTTCTTGTTGCATTTGCATATTGTGCCTTTTCTTGCAGCCTCTGGACAGTAACCCCATGCATGTGAATGTGGACAGTTACTCTTAAAAGCCTGATTGAACTTTAAAATCAGAGACTTAATACCTGGCCCCGTTGGGCTAATGTAAATTTAAAGAAAGAAAGTTTTATATGTAACGTTTGAAGCCTAGCGCCTCCCACAAGGAAAGATCAAAAAGTAACCGTACTGTTTTGTTGTTTTAAAAGTTACCCGGGTAATAAAAAAAAAATAATAATAAAATAAAAAGTTCAGCTCTAACCCGGTCTGGTTAGGACACTTGCGGACGAGTGTATTTAACCATGGGGGAAGTATGGCACCCCTATGGCAAGGCGCCACAGGGAGGTACTGCAACCTAATTAATGATGCAGTGCCTCCGTAACCGTGGCATGGGGAATCTTCAGAGTCTGCACCCCAACTCCCAACACAGGACACTTTAATACAGGGGACTGATATTTAGTAGGTCCCAGGGGGTGGAGCCTAGAGAGCAGGATACGGGGAGTGACAGCACAATCAGACAGTTGTTGTGAAGAGAGCAATGAAGGCAGACGCAGGGGACTGCATCAGGAGAGTGGCGACCCAGACTTGGAAGGGGGTTTACCCAGAACTGGTTGGAGCCAGCTGTGGACCCAGGTCGACACCGGCATACTGGAGCCGAGGTAGCTAGAGCAAGGTTCAGCCCTAACTACAGACCGGTAAGCTGAGGGCCCGACAAACACAGGGAGCCGAAGCAGCCCAACATCAGTCCCATAGCTGGGTCCACGACACCGACAAATGAAAGACTTTTAGGTAACAGACCCCGAGGACTAGAGACTTGGCATAAGAGGGGCAATAGAGACAGAGCAAGAGAGAGTCACAAGACCATGAGCGCTATATCGAGGGCATCACTGTCAGACTTCTTCACGACCCACGAAACCTTCACGACCCACGGTTACAATAACACTTTAACCCAGAATGTACAATGTACCTGTTTCCATCTGGTGCAAGTAAAGAACCGTTTGAGCTGAAGTGGTGTCTGTCCTACTTTCATTCGGTGCCCGGAGGGCTACAGCATCATCACCCGGAGGTGAGGACTACTACCCCAATCATCCGCCCCGCTGCCTGAGGTAAAGCTCCAACGATACGGAGCTGTACTACAAAAGCTGCATTTACATCACCTCAATGGCCAGCCACAGCGCTGCTAGCCCTATTAACAGGTACCACAGGTGGCGTCACGTTACCATTCCCCCATCATCATCATCACCCCCACCCTTGCCATTGAGGGTCCAGGGCACGGAACCGGAAAGCTGTGATCCCCCACCAAGCAACCACCTGTCCCGGTATGCAAGTACCCCCTACCCTGTCGACCAACTCATTTAACTGTCAGAAGAAATTTCTGGGAGTCCTTTTACCACTTTTAAACCACCCTGTCCACCAGCAGAACTGAGTACAAGTCAAACACATAGTGAACTACTGGAGAGGATGGTGCAGGAGAATCTAGAGCTCAATATCCATGCCATCCAGGGGGTAAAAGGGTTGGACCCTTTTGTATTTTAGTCTTCAAGACTGGAAGAGTGACCTGAACTCTCCATTCATGCCATGGAGGTTTTGTAATGCCCGGCATCCAGTGTTCTCTCAGAACTAGGGATGGGCAAACAGCTTGTTTTTCCCTGTGTTTTGGTTTGGGGATACTGCGCCAAAGGACAGATATGGTTAATCTCATCTTCAATTAGTATACCTGCCGGGTCTGCATTATCTCCCCCAGGTGTGCTGCTGCATCGTGCCGGGCTTCTGGGTTCAATCTTCATGTGACCGGCTGCAATAGCAATCACATTCAGCGATAAGCTAAGGGGTGGTCCGGAACTGGAGAAGCGACGCGTCACACCAGGAAGAGAAATCACAGACTAATATCGGCTAAACTAACCAATATGAACAGGTTTTGCTGATAGATTATTGTGTATGGCAGTGTTGGCTGAATGATGGTTGGTAGAGGAGTCAATTGCTAAAGACCAATTTTAGACTGTCAATCATATTGTTTTCCTAGAGATAAGAGTGATGTGTCAGGCAGCAGACTTCTTATTGAGAACTCAGGATTGCTTAGCTAAGTAAGTAATAACAAGCAATCACAGCCTGTACCTTTTTTAAGATGGCAACTAATCGAATTGTTAAAGACTGGTTATAAATCTGTAATATAAACATGGAATTTCTCTCTGGGACTTGTAGTATCATAAGCCGTAAAAGGCATTCAAGGGTCTATGTTTTGAAGATAACCAAGAATCGTGGGGGTGTTTAGATATCCAGATACCTCCACCCAGGGGAGTGTCTTATGAGGTATAATGAAACTCCTGATGTGATCATGTGCTCTTGAATGTAAAGAATTAAGTGGCACCCACTCAGGAGTTAAAGTTTCTACATGAATTTATAATTTTATTAATTCATTCAAATCTAATAACATAAAGACAATACAAAGAGGTACTTGGTGAAAAGTTCAAAGGTTGGTACCACAATCAGGCTGTAACACCTAAGCATGTAATCAAATTGTTTATATCACATGGTAACACACCACACGCTCTTAGCTATGGGATGACATAGATATCCACATAGAAGTGCACCATTCACTCCTCTCCATTGCACTCTCACCTCATATGTCTAAGATGACAGATTTGAGATCCACGCTGTGCCCACGTGTCCTGACCTGTCCTGACCTGTGGTGACCCCTACCCCAATGTACATTTCACTAACGCTTTGACAAAGCATTCTATTATATTTATAATATATATGGTGTAGTTTGTGTTGTTTGAACAAATTATTAGTTCTTTGATGTAAGCAAGGTCTCTGTGTGCTTAGAAGTGGCTGGAGTGGCCATGTTCCTGGAAGCACATGGCAGAGAGCATGTGTGAGGGGAGCTCCTGTGAGAGTAATGGTTCTGAAATCCGTAACTGAACACTGACTGAGGGTGAGTGGAACTGTTGTGTACATGTATATTATGTTGCCTGTACAGCCAGAGTAAAGCTCCTGTTTATGTTAAAGTGCCTGGTTTATGAAGAACTTAATAAACTTTATGGACTTTTAAATGAAGAATGTTTTCCTTCTGCTACGTCAATGAGCAGCAATGCGAGTGAGTAACCCCATTTTAGTGCGCAGCATCCAAACATAAAAGTGGAAGATCCAGGCAGAAGGAAGAGTTGAAGAAAGCAGAACTGTGTTCAGGGATGTGGGACACCGCCCTCCCTGCTGAAGTAGTAAGGGAGTTAACTATCACCCATCAAGAGCCAATGCCTGAGTCCTGTAAGATGTCTGCAAAGACCGCCCATTAAGGGCCAGTACCTGAGCCTTGTAAACCTCCTGAAACACCGCCTGTTTAGATCCAAAGCCAGAATAATGTAGTCAAGCCACAGATGATCATGCCGCCGATCAAAACCCTGCACCAGAGCTACATGGTTAAGTTGCAGATGCTGCCGGTCAAGACCCCGCGCCATGTTGTCAATCCGCAGACTTTGCCTGTCCACTTCAATGTTCTTGAATAGCCTGGGCCCTTGCCTCCTGCTGGGTTATGTGTTACTTCAGGTCGTTATAATAGTAAAAGTGGCCACAGCCCATACACCATATTGAGTGCCCCTGGTGATAAGCTAGGGACATAGGGCTCATTGAAAAGTACTGCTAAAAGGGGAAAGAGCGGCTAGTTAATAACCCTGACATTCTGGGCAACCTTTTTGTACTCTCCCTTGCATAACAGAGTCCGCTAGTGACAACTAGTACATTCAGAAAAGAGATCTGTGTATGGCGGCCGTCACACGCTGAGATATCTCGAGCGATATTGTAAGCGATCACGTGCACGCGCAATCGCTTACAATATCGCTCACATCGCTGGTGAGATGTCACACAGACAGACTCACCAGCGATGCGGAGCCGCGATCTCGCTCGTTACTATGGTACACATCGGGTAACTAGGCGCCGCGCGTCGCTTAGTTACCCGACGTGTACCATAGTTACCATCTCCCAGCATAGGCGCGGTCGCTGGGAGATGGATCATTGTGGTGTCATACACCACGATGATGCAGATCGTTGCATCGTTCATCGCTAGATCTGAGAACCGAACCTCAGATCAGCGATGTCACGATCAAGCGATTTACCATCGTAAATCGCTTGATTACATGCAACGATATCTTGCCCGATATCGCTTAAGCGATCAAAAAGGAGATCGCTTAAACGATATCGGGCAAGATATCTCAGCGTGTGACGGCCGCCTATAACACATATATGTGTTACCTTCACTCCTGATTATTGTATACATTTTTAATTCATTGTGACCATTTACAACCTTTAGGGTATGTGCCCACAGGCAGGTTTTGCTGCGTTTGAGATCAGGTTTTGCCTTGGTTTTATGTAAATCTATGCTAATCTAATCCTGAGTTTTTGGTTTCCAGCAAAACCTATGTGATCAGGGAAAAGCTTTCACACACATTGGTTTTTGTTCTATGGAGACAGTGTAAACACCACAGGATTTGCTGCATTTTTGTTTTCCAGCAAAACCTATGATTCTAGGATTAGCTGTCCCAACACATTGGTTTTTGTTTCATGAAGAAAGTGGAAACACCTCAGGTTTTGCTGAGTTTTAGAAAGAATGAGCATGTCAATTCTTTGCTGCACTTTTGCTAAAGTGGAAACACCTGTGGTATTTCCATTTTCTGTATAGAGAAAAAAACATTGTGTGTGTGAAAGCTTTTCCCTGCACACATAGCTTTTGATGGAAACCAAAAACTCAGGAATAAATTAGGACAAATTTACATAAAACCAAGGCAAAACCTGATCTCAAACGCAGCAAAACCTTCCTGTGGGCACATACCCTTACTGCTGTTTCTGGAATAACAATCACCAATTGTTGTGTATCAATAAATATAGTGTAACATCACTACTGAGTCATGCTTGACTGTTGCATACTCGGCCTCCCCTTTACACTTTTGTCAGGAAGTTCTGGCACTTTCATTCAGTAACATTTTATGGAAAGGAATCAGTAATGGCAAATCAATTCTGGATAAAGGAATATTTCCCTTATTCTAACCACCAACCTTCATGAGAGGATACACCTGAACATTAGTAGCTCTAACTACCATGATTTGTCTTTAGGCAAAAATTATTTCTCTGATAAGATTCTCATCTGCTGATGTGTGAGAAGTCGATACTCCTGAGATATCAAAACGTTTTTCAAAGATGAATGCAATTGAAACTATGAATTATGTCTTAAATATAAACATACGTGCGGTCCCCACCAGAAGCACTAAAACCGGGTTGAGCCCCCTAAAGGTACCTTTACATGCCGCAACCGCGGCAAGAAATCTGCCCGCGATACGTCGCCCCAGTACCATCGCCGTGAAATTGCCTCGCAATTGAGGGGTGTAATTGGGGACTTTGGCGGCGATAAAAAAGCTTGTGCCTGGTTCCGTTTTATATAGTGATGATATCTGCGTCGCCTATTGATTTCCCGTAGGCGTGCCACAGCATGCTGGAGTCCGCGCTCTGTCAGCGATGATTGGTGGTGGTACTGTGTCTCCATTGGCTGTCCTTGACACGGGCCATATTGAACATCTGTCCATTCACACCACACATGGCAATGGCGTCATGTATTGGCCAGCCTTCCTGCGCAGGCTGCCCAATCATAACGCTATTGCATTGTCTAATCAGCGTGCTTGGGGCGCGGAATACACCAGTCTGTCACGCCTATGTTCTTGCGGGATTGCGGCGTGTGAAGCGGCGAGGGAACTCCACCGGATCGGTTGCGCTGTGGGGTAGGTGATTTCCAGGGTGACACATCGCCTTATGTTGAGGGCGAAATTGCAGCGTGTAAAAGCGCCATCGGTGATCGGAGGCAACCATGAAAAACGTGCACGCGCATGTTAGATTGCCTCCTATCGCCACCAAAAATTGCAGCGTGTAAAGGTACCCTTAGAGAGAGAAGGGTATCTCATATCACTTAACAGGCCTGGTAGTAAGTGGGATTCGTGCAGGGCAGCGCAAGGAAGAAGGAGTGCTCAGAGGTAGGACAATGGAAGAGCAAAGAAGGAACATCACTGGAGCCCCAGAGAGAAATTGCTTCCTCCTATGACACCTGGTTCACTACCCAAGCCGTAACACCTGTGAACTGTGTACAAGCTGAAGGTAACTGGAGTAAAGAACCCGTGCAGAGCAAGCAAGTGTCTGTGTTTCCTTCTTGGTGAACTGTGACATTCCAGTCTCACGGCAGAGATTGCGCTGCCCTATTCCACCTTACCGCCCCGGGGACCCCGCTCCACCCGTAGGGAGCTACAATACCTTGCTGCCGTCCATAACTCCGTAGACCCCAGCAGCGCCGATGCCATCACCGGATCTACAGGTGGCGTCACGACATTCTTCTATAAGCTTTTATCCCTGTAAATACCCCTTTTTGTTGTCACCCAAGGGTACAGACTCGGACACCTACCACCGTGACATCCCTGCACCAAACCGCCCGAGGTCTGAGTACCCCATACCTTGTGGGCCCGACATAAGCTGAGGGGGGCACTTTTCAGCACAAAAAGTGTGCTGAAAAACTCAGCTTATACTCAAGTATATACAGTGACTCAACTCTAGCGGGGACCGTGGGGTGCTCGGAACCGCGCCCTCTCATCATCGTCTGGGGGCTGTGGGATGTCACGGTGGCATAACCTGGTCCGTGATCCCTTGTCGGGCGATCAGTTAAAAAATAAAATGAAAGCAAAAAAAAAAATAAAAGTTTGTTTGTCGAGGCGCCACTCGAGGGACGTGGCTAGGATACCCGCTGCTGCAGTTGGAACCTCTGGGGATGATGGGAGTAGCAGAGAGGATGGTTTAGCTCACCACGGGAAGAGCGGGTCCCTAGGGCAACCATACAGTCTGTAGATGGGATGAATTTGTTGGGAGTGCAGGACTTAGTGTATGAAATAACCGACAGACACAGGGGTAACAGTCTCCTTTACCTTTTACTAAAGTATGTAGAAGGTTCATCCAGGGCACAATTCACAAGTGGTGTTAGGGGTCCGGAGCCTGGAAGCAAGTTCAGGTTTTCCAGTTCTGGGGCCTCCCCACTGCGCTACCCCCTATAGGCCCTGGCTGCTTGAAGCTGTGCTGTGACCCTCTCCTCTCTTGTGCTCTCTTGGCCATGTGACAGGCGGCTTGAGCCCTTTTTGTGCTACTCTCCTTTTACTGCATCTCCCTGAGCTCTTTAATGCCTGGCGATCAACTTGGAATCACCTGCCCTCCGGTGTTGGTTGCTGGGCATAAAGTCCCTTGCGACCTCGGACTCCGGTGTCTGTACTGTCCTCAGTGCTGAGGCAAGCTGGCACTGCTCAACTCCTCACACCTACTCCTCCACTTCCTCAGACCCTCACCACGGGTCATTCACACTGGCTAGTCAGTTTCCTTGGACGGGCCTGACACGGCTCCCGAACGTAGGATGTCTTCTACAGTCCTCCTAGGAACTGAACTCCCTGACCCTGCCCCAGTCCAGAATTTATAGGGGACTAAACTCAGGTTTAGAGCTCCCCCTTCTGGCCTGGAGTTGGGAAGGTGTTGTGTGCATGTGTTTGTGTTTTCCCCTGAGGTGGGTGCCTTCTCTTGCTTCCAAGCTTAGTTTTGTGGCAACCGGACCCTGGGCGCCACATACAGTAATAAAACAAGTGAGCAGAGCTTAAAGCCAGGTATTTTTAAAGGTCTTCATAGACATAGGAAAACCTTTTTTAAGATGTCCAATATAGTAAGCTGTGCAAATATGACTCAGGAATGATAGATGACATTTGATGGCGGTACAGTGACTCAGTGGTAGCACTATATAGTGGCTCAGCAGTTAGCACTGTGCGGTGGCTCAGTGGTTAGCACAGTAGCCTTGCAAGCACGGGGATCCTGGGCTCAAGTCCACCAAGGACAACATCTGCAAAGAGTTTGTATGTTCTCCCTGAGTTTGTGTGGGAATTCTCAAGTTTCCTTGCACACTCTACATGTGGCGCCCTGCTCACGCAGGTAGCCACAGACTTCTCTAATGCACAGTTGGGTTTCCACAGCAGGTGCCTACTACATGCAACACCTTCCACCCCGGAACAGTAGGGGGAGCTCAACTTGCTGACCTTAGGCAAGATTCCCTATAAATACTGCTTCTGGGGGAAGAGTTAGTGAGAGTGTGCAGACGCTGGAAGAGCTGCGAAGACGTCCTGGTGGTCGATGCCACGTTTAGGCCCGAACCAGTGACCCGGAGTGGCCCTTCTGACGTCCCGCAAGCCTAAGTGGGGACAGAAGGCAAGGAGCAGACAGCCTAAAGGGAGTGAGGAACTAGGGGTAGATCGCCCAAAGACATAACGGACATCGGAGATCCGCACCTGTAGGATACTCTAGGACTACAAAAAACCCTGTCGCACTGTGGAGGCTTCAGCCACCCAGTCCCCCTGTGGGTCAAAGAGGGGGAGCCAGACACAGCAGTGTTTCACTACAGTGATCAGAGAGGGTAACCCGTGGACCGCACAGGAGGAGAGGACAGATATCAGAGTCAGGAAGAGAGAGAAGGCCAGTCTGGCTGCATGCAGGCTGGGCTTCAATTACTAAAGAGGTACAGAGGAGGCCTTATACTCACTTGCTGTGGAGACCCACTGTTCAACCTGGTCACCTGTCAGTGCCCTGGACATCTTTACTTGCCGTAACATCAGTAAAAGGTAAAAGAGACTTTTGCAGTGTGCGTGTGTCATTCCTCTCCGTTCCCGGTACCCCGCATAGACTGCTCCAATACTCCCCATCCCATCTGCAGCTCGACTACAAGCTGCCCCTTCACACTACGCTGCCCCGGAGGTCCAGCCCTACCTGTAGAGGACTTTGCCAAACTAGCCGCATTATCATCTACTTCCGGCGGACTGTGGTGGTGCTGGTGACTCCTCACCAGAAACTACAGGTGGCGTCACGACAAAATGTATATAAAATCCCCTGTAAATAATCACCCCTTTTTGAAGATATACCCAGGATACAGGATCAGGCGCGGCCACCACTCCCCGTGACACAGCAGACGCTACTCACAGAGCCTGATACCCGAGTACCCCAAAGCCTGGGCTCTACATACACACATACTGATAGGAAATCTGGATTGGGACCCCAGTGGGGACAGTGATAATGATGTGTGTAAAAGGCTGTAGAATTAATGGAGCTATATAAGTGAATAAATATTATTGTGTTAGTTCTGGATCCTGCAAGTGTAAGATTTCATCAACAACATGTAAACAGTGTGCAAAATTGGATTATTCTGTCAGATTTAGGCTACTTTCACACCCTGACCCCACGTATTTTGGAAACACGCAACGTTTTCTTGAGGATTCAAATAACGGATGCGCTTTGCGCAAAAAAACACATCCTATCTCACACATTGTGATTTTTCAGTTGTGCTTTTTTTGAGCCCAATCTACAATCTGGGTAATGGAAAAATGCATCAGAAAATAATTTTTGCAGATGTGCTTTGCAGTAAAAACGCATCCTCAAAAATACGGAGCTTGTGAACACAAATATGGAAAATGCATTGCTTTTGCTGGGAAGTAAAACGGTGCTGCATTTCACTGCACTTGCACATCCTCAATAAAGCTGCATATTTCCAGAAATACATATAACCTACAACAGGAGCCTCTTAAATACAACAGGTAGCTGGGAACACCAAGTCAATTTACCCAAACATTAGTGATGATCTATGAGCATCACAATAACGACACCAACTACGTAATATTATGCAAAAATATTACAAACTTTATTTAGAAAAATTGGTAAGAAAGCGGTGGGTAATAAAATTTACAGATCAATTTAAATGAATAAGGTTTCTGCTTTGGATTACCGCATAACATGTCTTCTTTCTTGCTAGGGTTATAAGATCTGACCAAAAAGTTATTTTTGTGTATACTCTCCAAATTGATCTATAAATTTTATTACCCACCGCTTTCTTACCAATTTTTTGAAATAAAGTTTGTAATATTTTTGCATAATATTACGTAGTTGGTGTCGTTGTTGTGATGCTCATGTAATAAACCATCACTAATTTTTGGGTAAAAAAATATTTACTGAAATATGCAGCGTGTGAACATAGCCTTACTAGTCAGTAGGAAAAAGTAAGCAAAAAATAGGTGAAAATACAATGAAGAATCAGGCTGTATAAGTTGCTAACAAATCAGTTGACGAATGCATAGTCAGATCCATCAAAGAAGGAATCAAGTCGATTTACATATATTTCCAAAAGCTTTATCTCCATTAATGACCTTTCTCCTTTCCCAGACTTATAACAGTTTTGTCTATTTCCCAAATACATTTTCAGACTCTTCTGCCAAATCTCAAAAACTGCTCTATTAACCTCATGTCCTAAACTGTCACCGAGTCTCCTCTATCCCTCGTCTGCTTGTAGGAATTATCTGCAATTTGTTTTTAGAATTGTAAACACAATTTTTTTATCTTTACGACTCTTATGAGACAAGCATTTGATTTTTTCCTTTAGCCATTATATGACATTTATCATTTACCTACTATAAGAAAGAATTAACTTTGAAACTAAACTTTTTTGTGCGTTACAACCTAAAAAAGTAACATGTAAGATTATTTGTATGTTTGTGTGTGATCAGGACTTACCCTATAACAAGAGAACAGAGATGTCACGCTAGGCTCGGGAGACAATGTTCTAGATTCTTTGATCGCACATTTTATACAGTAAATTGTAATTGCTTGCACATAAAATATTACATGGGTTGTTCATTACTGGACCAGCTTACTCACTTGCAGGGCCCAAAGAAAATAAAAACAATCTGTTTTAGCAATGTCAGCGCTGTTAATCCCAGTGGGTCACATGACACTCTTGTATCACATGACTACTGCAGCCAACCTGTGGATTTTGAGCGGCCAAAGAATGGTCGCAGATTGTCTACAATTATTATGTGATACAACAGCGTCAAGAAACCCTCCAGGAATTGTGCCACTGACTACACTGACCAGTGACTACACCTCTTCCTCGTCCTACCCCCTCACTGTCGGCGTCCCCCAGGAATCGGTTCTGGGACCGCTACTCTTCTCCATCTACACCCTCGGCCTAGGGCAACTCATTGAGTCCCATGGCTTCCAGTACTATCTCTATGCCGACGACACCCAGATCTACCTCTCCAGCCTGACATCACCTCCCTTCTGTCTAAAATCCCCCAATGCCTGTCCACCATCTCATCCTTCTTCTCTGCCCGCTTCCTCAAGCTGAACATGGACAAAACAGAGTTCATAGTCTTCCCCCCAGCCGCCCTCCCCCTCTACCAGACCTGTCAGTCCTAGTTAACGACTGCTCCCTCTCCCCTGTCCCCCACACCAAGTGCCTGGGGTCACTCTTGACTCCTTCTCCTTCAAGCCTCACATCCAAGCCCTCGACACCTCTTGCTGACTTCAGCTCATGAACATCTCCCGGATCCGCTCGTTCCTTAATCATGACATCGCCAAAACTCTCATCCATTCCCTCATCATCTCCCGCCTTAACTACTGCAACCTACTGCTCACCGGTCTCCCTGCTTCCTCCCTTGCACCCCTCCGCTCTATCCTAAACTCAGCTGCCCATCTAATCCACCTGCCTCCTCGCTATTCCCCTGTCTCTCTCCTCCAACCGTTCACTGGCTTCCCACCCCCCAAAGATCTCGATTTAAAATCCTAACCCTGACTTACGATGCCATCCACAACCTGTCCTCCCCTTACATCTCTGACATGGTCTCCCGATACCTTCCGGCTCGCAACCTACGCCGCTTTATCTCATCCTCCCACAACCGCATACAAGACTTCTCTCGCATCTCCGCCATACTCTGGAATTCTCTCCCCCAGCACGTCAGACATTCGCCTACCCTTAAGAACTACAAAAAGAACCTGAAAACTCACATATTCCAACAAGCCTACAACCTACGATGAGACCCAGTGCCGCACCACCACACGCTGGCACTTCCCCCCTATTGTCTCCTCTCCCTCCCCTGTTAGACTGTGAGCCCTCGTGGACACGGTCCTCTCCCGTCATGTACCAGCAAGCCTTGATTGTTCGTATGTACTGTACTTGTCCTTGTTACCCCCACTTCTTATGTAAAGCGCCATGGAACCAATGACGCTATATAAATAAATAATAATAATAATTTCTTGTGGGGTCCTGCAAGTGATCACGCAGGGGTTGTCCGGGTGTTGGACAATACCTTTAAAGGGGCTGTCACACGCGTCAATATCGCTGCTGTACGTGACGTTGTAGCGATATTGACGCGTGTGACAGGGCGCATCAACCAGCGATAAATCGCTGGTTGATGGTCGCCAGGTTTCGGACTGGACCAAAAACCTGGCGATGGTCGCCATGTGTACGCGCAGTATCGCTGTGTGTGACACCAGGAGATGCGATAAGCCAGCTCCCAGCGCCTCTCAGCAAGCGCTGGGAGCTGGTATCCAGGGTAAACCTTGGATACCAGCCGGTGAGCGGAGAAGGCTGGTAGATACCCCCAGATTACTCTGGATACCAGCCTGCTCCCGCTAACTGCAGCCTGTCAGCGGGAGCAAGACATCGTGGAAACGATATTTAAATAATTTCCACGATGTCGCTGGCCTGTGTGACAGCTCACCAGCGATCAGCCGTCAATGTCACCAGCGATCAGATCGCTGGCGACATTGACGTGTGTGACGCCAGCTTAAGACACACAACAAACAAATTTAAAAGGATTTCAAGTATAGAATACTTTTTTATCATTGCCCATATCTTCATTGATAGCAATTGGATGCTCGTTTTGTATTCACCTTATATAAGGATAGCTGTTAATTACAGAAAAGACCTTCCACTGGACTCCTAAGATGAGAATGAGATTTCAATGAAAAACATACGAGTTATAGTTATATCTTTATGTATAAGTTGAAGAAGAAGCGGCACTCACCGAAGTAGTACAGATGGTCCTTTATTCCATAGATCTAGAAACGGACAGGGTGCAGGGAGGAGGCCATGGGGGGCCAGCGGACGACGCCGTTTCGCGACAGCTGTTGCTTCTACGGGTCCGGACCCATAGAAGCGACAGCTGTCGCGAAACGGCGTCGTCGTCCGCTGGCCCCCCGTGTCCTCCTCCCTGCACCCTGTCCGTTTCTAGAATTATGGAATAAAGGACCATCTGTACTACTTCGGTGAGTGCCGCTTCTTCTTCAACTTGGATGTTTGGTTTATGCTTTGGCTGTGCACCACCGGAGGGGAATCCGCCTTAACGGGAAGTGATCCCGGACCTGACCGTCAGCACCGCTTAGTGCCCTAATTATCTTTCTTCAATTTGTCTTTATGTATAATCTTTTCCCACACACCGTTATGTCAATGCTTTGCAGCCTGCTCTATAGCCTCAGTCCACCAAACGACTGCACGACCAACTCTACCCTCTCCTAATGTATCATCACCCGGCCCCTCATAGATTGTGAGCCCTCGCGGACAGTGCCCTCTCTCCTTCTGTACCTGTATGCCATATGTTGTCCATGTTCCCTGTACTTGTCTTTGTATACCCTTCCACATATAAAGCGCCATGGAATTAATGGCGCTATAATAATAATAATACTAACTAACATTGCACAGCATTTCAATGCTGACAGTTTACCTTTAAAAGCCACCTACAGTGCATTCATATTCTATAAATGTATTCTGTTCCACTTCATTCTTTCAATCATATTTTATTGTAATCCTTCCACTTCCGATTCTGCCTTTGGGATAAATTGAGGCCTAAAAATTGCTTAAATTTCAAGCTAATGTATCAATGAAAAACACATGGATGTAGTTGTCTGTCAACTGCCTAGTGCCAACGCATGGCACATTATACATTCACTGTAGTAGAAATCAACGGCAAGATGCCAGGATGCAATGGAAATCTAGTGTAAGCTGCATGAAGACCAGCTGTTTGCTCAGGCCCTCAGTGACTAGTTATAGTAACTGGCTCCAATACAGAGAGTGCTTGGCTTCCATTTGCCGCCATCTAGCTTGTATGAGCTTGCTGTATCTATACCTCTACATCACAGTATTAGAGCAGCTGATCACTTCTCATGTGATTTACCAATTAATACACATTTGCAGTAAATGCTTTCACAAATCCACATTATAATCAGGTGCATCAAATATAACTATCCTCTGGTATAGAGTGAGAAGACAGAAATTATTAACCCCTTCCCAACATTTGACTAATAATATGCACATCACATGTCGACTGCCAGTGTATGGAATGGGCATAAGGCTGAGTCTGCACCATATACTGAAGATGCCGGCTTTTTTATACAGATTGCTGCTGATTAACTATTTACATGCATGCAAAAAAAAGCTTAAAAAAATATAGAAAAGGCTGTGTGTCCTGGTCATGGAAAGGAGAGGATGCTGAAATTCCTAGCTCCTCGCATCCTACCTAAATCCAGCAGCTTCCATTAGCCACACTGGCTGTATATGCAGGCCAAAAAAAGGAGCATCTGGCTCAGCATCCCCCGCCACGGGAATACCTGATTTCTGAGGAGTATGGGCAGAAGCGGTGCAGGCCGCGCGGTCCACAAGATGGCAATGCGGAGCAGCAAGGTCCCTCACCCCACCAAGCACCGGAGGCAGATGGCCGGATCAGCACCCCACAGACCATGCATCACCTCCACCCGATGCTGATAATCCACAGCCGCCCACCCGCTCACATGCGGCGGCATCCTGGGCCTATTCCATCCACGGCACTGATGACACCACGCAGGGAGGAGAAGCCCTGCATACACTGCTTTCTGCCACGAGGCCCCTAGAGGCTTGGCACCCGCAGGAGGAACCCAGATGCTGGAGGTAACCGGGTTTCGGGGCTGCATAATCCACAGTGCCCCAGCATGTTCAGAGGGGCTAAGAAGGGCACATAGCCTTACACCCCTGGGAGCTGAGGAACCCCAGGGTCTACAGGCATGGGCACAGGAACCACTGGGCCTCACCGGGGGGAATGTAAAGGGTCTCTGCCAGATGCCGACCTGACCTTAACTGTACACCCAAGGGACCCGGTCATAGACTATGGGAGATCCCCAGAGGTCCCCCTTGCCTCCCAGGCTACACGTCGCAACATTGCATGCAATTTCACTTGCAATTTGCTGGTTGCAGTGAAATCATGGCTACACTGTTCTATTTTATTGCCGTGTACAAATGGAACAATATGTCCATCATTTCACTGCAACCAGCAAATTGCAAGTGAAATTGCATGCAATGTTGTGACGTGTAACGGTACCTTAGAGACAACACATAAACGGACACTGACGCAGTCAACACTAAGAGACCTCATCCTTAAAAGACAGGAACTTGGATTATTAGACCAGAAATTCAAACGACAGACAGAAAGTTACTACTACAGGGTCTCTAATGTGTGGCCGTCCCTTAGCACGCATGCTCCACCCAGGTCAAACTACACCTACATTCCCAGGATCAGGTCCGCAAGTGGAAAGGATACCTATAACCCATCTGAAATGTTAATTCCTAAATTTCTAAATATCAAAAGATAGCCGCCATTGTAGGACTCAGAGTGTTTTCGATGCAGCTGCATCCTTTGTCAAGCCTGTACTGTGTGGCGTCCCACCGGGAAGGCCGCCACCAGAGATACTGCACTCCTGTGATTAGGGAGTGTTGTGCCTCTGCTCTCCAGGTTGAGCCAAAAGCACACAACACAAACACACAACTTGTTTACCCCTGGTACGGTGGGTGGAGCCAAGGAGGACACAGCTAAAAAGTGGGACAGGGAAGGTAGTCAGCAATGGAGTAGACAGAGTGGAGAGGAGAGACCACGAAAAGGAGTGGAGTGGGAGGAGTCGGAGGTAGGGGGGTCCGACTCACTGGTGGAGAGACACGCTTCCTGGAGGAAAGATGAAGTGTGTGGAAGAGGTATGAATCATCACGTCGTTGGGCAGATTAAAGCTAGGGACTTGCGATGGAAAGTTTATTAAATCCACTGCCACGCATGAAGTGAATACGAATTACATATCTATCTCATAAGAGAACAGGCTGGAGCAGTCGTACATTTGGGGCTGCGACGTAGTTTGTACAGCATAGACTGCTGGTCAGGGCCGTCACTAGGGCGTAGAGCGTGCTTACAGGAGAGCGAGGGACCGAGACTCCCGACGGAGCGGCTCAAGTCCAATACCGAAAATTTAACACGAGAAGGAACCACAGCTTCCTCCACACCATTGTTGTGCGGGGATTGCACAACAACAATAGGTTAGTGAATACTTACTAAATTATCACCTGGTAATTGAAATGCACTAGTGCGCCCCCTGCATTTCTTTGTCTTGCGAAGAAGGGAGCCCTTGGGTACGGAACGAGACATAGATCCCTGTACGCCGTATTGGCGAGACAGAGGGCTGGTGGACGACACAGAGACCCGGCCTAAACACGGCGTGGATGCTTCATGCCCGAACCATTGAACCGAGGCCCCAGGCTTCCAACAGGAGCTGTAGCCGAACACCCGACACAACTTGGGGAAGGTGGCTGAACCAGAGAGCAGTGCCCCAGGAGGGGGTGCAAATAAGCACTCGTGGCTGTCAGTACTTGAGCTTTGTGCTGCGGAGGCGCTAAGTAAGGAGTGGCGAGATGAGCAGTTAGCGCAAGGGGACCACTAGAGACGGGAACACCTGGTGAGATGGAAAGGCGCACCAACCAAGGGTCAACTGCACTAACCCAGTTCTGGAGACAACGCTGAACCAGAGGTTGGCAAGGGACTTACCTGGCGGCCATGTTGAAACCACCAAGTAAAGGTAACAGAACTCCAGTTACGGTGTGTAATACTTTCTTAAACGGCGACCACTGTCCACAGAGGCCGCATGAGACATCGGGGTACTGATGACCCAGTGAACATCTGCCAAGGTACAAACTGACTCCTCCATCCCGCTGACCTGGGTACCGCGCTCCACCTGCTGGGAACGGAACCATCCAAGCTGCCGGCACCGATCCCAGAGGTTCTGAAGCAGCGGCGGCCGCCCTGGCCGCATACCGTAGGTGACGTCTCGAATACCCCTTTCCCTAATCATCCCCCGTCATCTACCCTCGTACATTAAAAATGACACCGCCAGGGTCACGGGACCAGGTCTCGGCCCCTGTCTGTACCTGTGAAAAGAATCGAAAAGTGAAGAACGACTGCTGCCCGGTTCCTGAGTTTTCCCCGACCATGGAGTGGGCGTGTCAACCACATGGTCTGAACTGTTCCGTTATGCTGTAATAGAGCCTTGGTAATTGAACACAGCACAGATTAGTGCAATAATGATTAGATTCCAAATCCAAACAAGGAGAGGAAAAAAAAACATAAAAGAAACAGACAAACTCATGAAAATAAAGAACAAGTGAAAAAACACAATCTAAAAGTTAATAATGGTACATCACATCACGCCTTAGGTTTAAACCTATAGGCCCAGTTACACACACAGATAATTGTGCAGAGATTGTTTGCAGATCTCTGGTTGCAGTGAAATCATGGACACATTGTTCCATTTATACACGGCCACAAAATGGAAAAATGTGTCCATGATTTCACTGCAACCAGGGATCTGCGAATAATCTCTGCACAATTATCTGTGTGTGTAACTGGGACTTTAGGGAAACTTGGTCTAATGTTTTACAGATGGTATAGTGAATCCTGCTTTGAGTAGGGGGTTGGACAGGTTGACCCAGGATGTCTCTTAAGGCCCCATTACACGGTACGAGATCATGAATTATATCGCTCAAACGTCACGGCTTTGGAGTCGTTCAAACGACATCGTTATGACGTTGTTGCATTTAACACCGAGATACGACTACGATAAATCATTGGATCGTTGATCGCAGATTTGAGAACATGTTCTCAAATCAAAAGATCCTCGATCAGCCAACATACTGCATCGTTGTGTGTGACACCGCGATAACGATGTCGTTAACGACTTCGCTTATTCACAGCAGTGAACAAGTATCGTTCGCTGGGCTGTGCGAACGATAGCTGCTCACTACATCGTTAGTGCATCGTTCACGCTATCTACACGTGTGACATCTCACCAACGATGTCAAAAAGATGTCCTAACGACCGCGCGCCTGTGAGATCTTAACAACATTGAAGCGTGTAACGGTACGTTAAGGCTAAGTTCACACTAGACGTTTCAAATCCTTTTTTGGTGTTGCTTTTTTTTTTAAAAAACTGCACCAAAAATGGATCAGTCACTCCATCTGCCAGCAAAGTGAATGGGATTTTCAATTTGCTCTTCAGCTGCATTAGTGGTGAAGAAAATAATAAGCGTCAATTATTGCTCCGTTTTTCTGGTGCGATTTCTGCACCACTAACATCCAATTACTTACATTCCCCACGATTCCAGGGTGAGACACAGTAATGTCTTCCTTCCCGGCATCACTGGACCTCTGGGTAGTCGGGTACAGTACTTCCAGGACCTGCCCATTTGACTCAGCCTGAAAGTAACATGGTGCTAGGTTGTGTAAGTACTCGTACTACTCACAGGTCCTGCTGGTGCCTGAAACTAAAGGGTCCGTTATCATATTGTTAACGATATCGTTGGTACGTCACGGGTTTTTGGTTAAATTTGTTTTTATTAGGTATCAATAAGAATTTAAGTATAACAAACAGTGTTATAAGTGTTATATCACCAGTATATAAAATAGCATTAACGAGGAACATCAATCATTATATAAGGTCATTGAAACATAGTGGTCTATATAACTAGGTAGGCCCCATATATTATTTGTATGAAAGATTTTTGTTTTTCATCTTCTCAAGATATCGGGGGTATTACCTTAAAAGTAACAAAGTCCATGTACCTCTATAGGGGAAAACGTACATGTATCCCTTAAGGAGGGAAAGAGAGAAAGAGAGAGTAGGGATGCAAGGGAGGGAAGGCTGAGGTGGGGGAATGCTGCGAACTTAAACCTTACCCATCTAGGTGTGTAGCTAAGGTTGGAGAGTTTGCGATCTCATTGGAGTACCCAGTCTTCTAGTTCCGGCGATTCTCTGAACAATAGCCATGGGGTCTATTGGTCACAATACCGTTTTATAGCTGAGTCTATGTGCAGTGCCTGTGAAAGAAGATCTTCCATTCTACAAATGACATTCATCTCAGCTACCAGTTCACTACGTGAAGGAGGTCTGGTGCGGCCCCACCATCTGGGTATAAGGCGTCTAGCTGCTGTTAAAAAGTGGCGTAGTAACCCTTTCTTAAATTGGGTTATGGACATAGAAGTCATATTGAGGAGAGCAAGCTCTTCTGTGAGGTCAATCTGGCAGCCCGAGACTCTAGTATATAGATCGCGGACTGCCTGCCAAAATGGTGTAATTAATCGGCAGCTCTACCAAATGTGTGTATAGGTGCCAGTTGCATTCTGACATCTCCAGCATTGGTCGGACGCCTCTGGACACATTATTTTCACCATCGCCGGGCATCTATACCATCTCGCCATCACCTTAAAGTTACGTTCCTGTGACAAAGCCGACGTCGATGCCATGTTGGTGAGGACATATGCCCTCTCCCATTGGAGATCGGATAGGTCTCTTCCCAACTCCTTTTCCCATGCGCGTCTGTATCGCGGTATGTCAGGAGAATTAGCATCTAGTGTATGTCTGAACATGTTATAAAGTGTTGAGATGGCGTGCAGAGTTTTTACGCCTAGGGAACATAATTGTTCAAAAGGTGTCAGTTGGCGCGTCAATGAGTTTAGTGGTAGTGATTGTATGAGGCTGTGTATTCTGGCGTGGAGTAGTCATGCGTCTCCTGGTGGTTGGGCTGAGGGGAACAAGCTGTCTAATGGGCGTAATCCATTTGCGTCTAGGTAGTCTTTGATGGTAGGGTCAGGTGGGAGGTTTTCGGGATCCCCAAAAAGGAAGACCTGTTATTGTCTACCTCGAATATAGGGTTTCCGTAGATGGGAGTCATCGGGCCGGGATGTGTGGTCAACCGCAGTGTTTTGTTTTGAGAAATAAACGAGGAGGCAATCTGAGTCGTTAAAAAGGAGGCAGAATGCCCCCCGAGGCGTTGGGGGATCCACAGCTGCGACAGAGGCCACCCACCGGACCCCGACAACTCCACCTCCACCCATCTCTTTTTTTCACCTCGGTCAAATAGATCGAGAATGCATTTGTCCATAGTCGCCCAGTGATAGTGGAGCATATTAGGCAGGCCGACTCCTCCTCTATTATGGGCTCGACATAGAAGATTGTACGACAGTCTCGGTGGAGAGTGGTTCCAAATGAAGCGTGTAAAAAGGGTTTTTAGTCGGGAAAAAAAGGCTGCAGGCAAGTTGAGGGGGGCAGTTTGAAAAATGTATAACAGCCTAGGAAGTATATCCATACGCAGTGCATGAATCCTTCCCAGCCATGTTAGTGATAATTTGTTCCATTTGTTTAGGTCTTTTTCCACTCGTTCTAATAGTGCCAGGTAGTTCAGATCAAACAGCCTATCTAGGTCAGCATGAAGTTTCATTCCCAAGTAGTCTAGAGAAACCTGTCTCCAGGTGAAGGAGAATTCTCGTTCCGGCAAAGCAACTACCAGCCTGTGTATAGAGATATTTAGTAGTTCAGATTTAGAGGCATTCATTTTGAAGTTGCTGAGGCGACCATATGTAGTCAATTCAGATAGGATATTCGGGAGGCTTATCAAAGGATTTGTTACATAGAGCAACAAATCATCGGCGAAAAGTGCCAGTTTATGGGTACGTCCACCTAGGTCAAGGCCCGGACCGAGGGGTTCCCTCGAAGGGAACATGCCAAGGTTTCCATGCATATCACATATAGCAATGGGGATAAAGGGCATCCCTGACGCGTGCCATTTCTAATCACAAAGGGTTCTGACAGGGACCCATTGATCCGGAGCCTGGCCGCCGGGCATGTATATAGGGCCCCTATGCGATGAAGCATTATGTCGTTCAGTCCCAGGCACCTCAAAGCAGCAAACATGAACCCCCAGTGCACCCTGTCGAATGCTTTTTCGGCATCTATCGACAGGATGCACATGGGTACGTTCCGTGCCCTGGCCATATCTATTAGAGACAGAGAGCGTATCGTATTATCTCTGGCCTCCTGTCCCTGCACAAAACCAACCTGGTCCATATCTACCACTCCCGGGAGAAGTGAGCTTAATCTGTCTGCTATAATCTTGGCATATAACTTGATATCCAAGTTCATTAAGGATATTGGTCTGTAACTGCCACATAGCGTGACATCCTTCCCTGGTTTGGGAAGCACCACTACGTGGGCCAGGAGGGCCTGTGCAGGGAAGGACCCACCCGCCGAGACGTCGTTGCAGACCTGTAGGAACAAAGGGCTAAGGAGGCCAGAAAAACGTTTGTAAAATCTAGCTGTGTACCCGTCAGGCCCTGGGCTTTTCCCGACCTTTAAATTCTTTATACCTTCTTCTATCTCAGACAGTGTGAAGTCGTCAGACAACCTCTCACTGTCCTCTTTGCTAAGGGTCGGGAGGCCACTTTTTTGTATATAAGTTTCAATCAATTTCGTGATCTGAGGTTGAGGCATATTATCGTAATGGCCTTGTAGTTGGTATAAAGAGGCATAGAATTGTCTGAAGGTGTCTAGGATTTCTTTAGGTCTGTGCATCATTGTGCCTTCTTTGTTTTTTATACGTACAATATACGTCTGGGGTGGTTTGGGGTGTAGAGCTCTGGCCAGTAGTCTCCCACTTTTGTTTCCCATATGGTAATAACGGGCTTGAAGTTTGTCTCGAAACACCCGGTCTTTCTGGTCGTATAGGGAGAGCAGTCTGGTGCGGAGTGTCGTCAATTGTGCATATAAAATTGGTGTGGGGGGGAGTCGATGTTTGGTTTCAAGATCCGAGATGTCTCGGAGTAAATCATGTGTTTCTTCTGCTCTTCTTTTCTTGAGGCGTGCCCCGTGGGATATAAATATCTCTCTTAGGACGCACTTCAATGTCTCCCATTTTGTCGGGGATGGGGTAGTGTCATGTGTGTGGTCTTTGATAAAGTGAGTGATTGAAGTGACGATATCTGTGTGGCATAATGTGTCGGCTAGTAGGTTTTCGTTTAGACGCCATGATCCTGAATTATGTGCTATATTGTTTGATGTCAGAGTGATGAAGATCGGGGCATGGTCAGACCACAGTATGTTACCTATTGAGGCATGTAGTTGTTTATCTAAAAGAGAATGAGCAACATGGAATCTGTCAATCCTACTATATGTGTTGTGCACTGACGAGTAGAATGTGTAATCCTTGGTGGTGGGATTTAAGATACGCCAGATGTCCATCAAACGAAGGTCGTCCCAGGGCTTTGTTAGGTGATGGAGAGATGGTGCAGAGTGATGGGACTTACCCGACGATGTGTCAACTCTAGGGTCCATAGGAAAATTGAAGTCGCCACCCAGGATGATAGGGACCGCACCAGCAAATGCCTCCAGACCTCTCCGAACGGCAGAACCGAATTTCCTCTGGTTCCTATTAGGATAATATACATTAGCTATTACATATACAGATGACAACCATGATATTTTCAGAAATACGTATCTGCCTTGTGAATCTATCATTTTATCTAGTATTTCAGGGGAACAGGATCTATGAAACGCAATAGAGACTCCCTTAGATTTTGACCCTGGAGTAGTGCTATGAAACCATAATGGGAAGTTTCTGGTCTCGCATGCTGGAAAGTGGTCAGTTCTGAAGTGAGTCTCTTGCAATAATAATATTTGAGTTTTACAAGAATGCATAGAAGTCAGGATTTGTCTACGTTTCTCCGGGACATTGAGCCCCTTAGCATTGAAGGAGCAACATTTAAGCGTCCCTGCCATTAGGTATGATCAATCGAAACTCTCCTACAATTATGGTCTTGTTCGTCAGCATTAAGGTTGGGGGTAGGGGAAGGTGGGTGGGATGTATTGAAAGAACAGGAAGAAAGAAGGGAGCAAGAGGGGTAGGAAGAAAAGAAAGTAAAGGAAGAGAGTCCCGGATACACCTAGGGGTGTTCCGCATTGTGCAGGGATGGATAGCATTTCGCATCCAGCACTGAGGGTGTAAGTGGAAGTCCATGGAGGCGGCCGCCCCCCCGCATCTTCCCCGCCGCCACAGCGGGTATAATAGTCTCTGTAATCATGTGCCAAACAAATATGTGCAGTCACCGGTGACCAAGGTCGGTAAGGGAGAAAGAGGAGAGGAAAGGGACCAATGCGGTCCCATCAATAACTATAGTGTTGGGAAAAGGGCAGACGGAGGGAGTAAGTTAATAGATACAGAGGGAAAGCGTGTAAGCAGTTATATGGGAGGTGTGTGGGGATTAGAGAGGGGTGAGCGGGTGAGGTGAAGTGTGTGGGTGTGTGGTGGATAAATGGGAATTATGGGAATATGGGGTAGGGGGGGGGCAGTATTGTGGAAACAATGGAGGGAAAAGAAAGGTGTGTTAGAGGAGTGAGGTGGGAGTGGAGGAAGAAAGAAGATTATGTTCAGTGTGGGTAGGTAATAGAATAGTTGCATGTGTAGAAGGGAGTAAGCAGACAAAGAAAGAGGAAAGACAGGGGAAGATTCAAGAGAGGTCACCGGTAGCTGCCTGGTATGTCAGTAGGGCAGTTGAGTCTAGTTGCCGTTATGGTATCAACGATACAGCTCATGGTCGAGTTCGCAGTATCATACCATCTAAAGAACCAGTAAACAGGAACAGCAATAACATTAATAACTTTTGGTTCTCGTGATTGCAGCAAAGCCACGGCTTCGTATGAGAGTCACGTGTGTGGAAAGGCAAAAACAATCTAGAGCTCCGGTCCACGCGTCAGGTCGCTGTTGAGTTAGGAGAGCCGCGACCCTGGGCTCGTTGCCATCTAGCCGGGGGTGACGGAAGAAGTGGGATCTTAGGCCAATCCGGTAGTGGGACTTCTGGGATATCCAGGGCTCGGCAGAAAGGGGTTAGATCATCAAGGCGCTTAAAGGTGGCCGTCTTCCCTTCTCTGGATGCTACTAGTTGGAATGGGAACCCCCATCTGTACTTTATTTCTTTCTCACGTAGCACTAGTAGCAGGGGACGCAGTCCTCTTCTTTTTTGAAGCGTGCGCCCCGCTAGGTCTGGTAGCAGGATCACATGAGTGTCCAAGTATGGGACATCTCCTTGATTTCTGGCTTCTCTCATGATAGTCTCTTTGATCGAGTAAAAGTGGATCCTGCAGATCACGTCTCTGGGCCTTGCAGCTGGGAGCGGTCTCGCTGAAAGGGCTCTGTGTACTCTGTCTAATTCTATGTCTGGGCCTGTGGCGTCGCCCAGGATCTGCTTAAATAGGGCTTGAACCGCCGCCGGTAAGTCCAAGGGAGCAACGGATTCGGGCAGGGACCTTATCCTCACATTGTTCCTGCGGTTACGGTTTTCGCTGTCCTCTTGTTGGTATAGCAGGTCTTCTAGCATAGTGGAATGTGTGATTAACAGGGATCTATGAGCCTGCAGCTCGTCTAGTACCGAGTCCTGGGCCTCCTCCACCTCCTCTACTCGTGTAACAAACTCCGACCTCAGCGCCTGCATTTCGGCTTTATATGAGGCTTCTATGCGGCAAGCGAAGCGCTCAAGGTCTCCTTTTGTGGGGAGATCGCGGAGATACCTGTTGATGTCGTCTCCGGAGGTCCCGAGCTGCAGGCCTGTGTGGAGGTCTCCGTCGTCTCTGTCCTCCTGTAGGCAAGCAAATCTGTTGCCGGATTCCCGCCTGTCCCGCCCCGTCACTCCCCTCTCCCTCGGCGGCGGCGCCATTTTGGATGGTGTGGAGGGCCGGGGGGTATTCGGTCCGGAGCGGAGATAACGGTCAATTCCGGGCTGGGAGCCGGCGTCTTCTGCTCCGGTGCCTCCCTGGCCCTTCTTAGGCTTGCCCATGAAAAAAACAGCGGCAATATCTATAGTGTGGCGGCAGATATCACGGCTGATGCGGAGGAGCTAAGGCAGGCTGCCTCCTATCTCTCCATAGGCTTGGCCACGCCCCCCCACGTCACGGGTTTTTGGGTGGAGCAATGACGTCATAACAACGTCATTACTTGTGACACGTAGAATCAACCAATGATAAGTCGGATGATCGTTGATCGGAGGTTTATGAACCGGACCATAAATCAGTCGATCATTGTTTGTTCAACCTGCAGCATCGGTGTGTGTGACACCTTCATAACGATGTCATTAATGCCTTCACCTATTCAGAACTGGAGGATGTAGGCAATTAAACGACCGCAATTATCGTTCGCCTCTCACGGAATCGTTGCTGCGATGTTCTCAATATCAGTATATGTAACACCTCATTAGCGATCATTGAACGTTGTTCCAGCGATGTAGGTCAAGTCGGATCATTGGTCGATTCGCCGACACATTGAAGCATGTAACCCGGGCTTTAGACATCAACGGGTCTCGCCATGAGATCCCCGGGGAGGGTAAGAAAGTGTGCGTGCCTGTCTGACTGTGTGTCTGTCTGTCAGTGTCACACGAAAACAGAGCAAAAAAAGCAACACAAACGGATGATGCATTTGTGATGCTTTTTTGCAAAAAGAAACTGCACCATAAATGAATCAATAAAAAACAGAGCACAAATGCTCTGTCTGAATTCGGCCTTACATCACTACTAGTGATGAGCGAGCATGCTCGGCGCTACTCGTTACTCGCACGAGTATTCCGGTACTCGGGATGCTTGGGGAGCACTGAGTACCACTAAAAGTCTTGGACTCTTCACTAATCATTATCGATCTGACACAAATACACAGCTTTCTTCAGTGCACACAGTGAGCTGGCACCTCACAGAGAGCAGATTGATTGTTAGGGTCCCTCTGGGGGGCACAGCAAGGTGTTATATACTGCGACAATTTGAAAAAGCCCCCCCTCCTGCCCTTTCCCAGAAACACTTTTTATAGCCGGAAGTCTGTGGGCGGAGCCTATCACTAATTGACTTACATTGGGCTCAGTACTCGGTCGACCACCCGAGCATCTCGAGATGCTCAACCCGAGCATCAAGCACCCGAACATTTTACTGCTCGCTCATCACTAATCTCTACCAATCTATGATAGATAGATAGATAGATAGATAGATAGATAGATAGATAGATAGATAGATAGATAAACAGATGTTGGGTGAATATTTTCCTATGACTGACAATTGGGCAGAAGTCTATAGGAACAAAATACTGTAAAATTTAGGTCAATGGTAAAAAGTATTTAGCATCTGAAGAGTTTCCATTTCTGCCTGTAATTGAATAGACTCAGGCCATTCATGTGTTAATGTGTGGTACAAAAAAGGTGCATGTTCCAGGTGAGTTTAGGATTACCTGAGACTGTTTGTTGTGGTTGGGTAAATGTAATCATTTCCACCTGAGCTCCCTCACTGTCAGCTCACCCTGCTCAGCACTGACTGTGTGTATATCCCTCTGCTGTGCAGAAATCTGTTCCTGTGCTGAAAGACAAGCCCAGGACAATGTATTACAGAGCACAGGGCCAATTATCACATAAGTGGTTCTCACGGATTAGGCTGCCACTGTGTGCCAGGTTATGCATTAACTTCATTCTATGCACTTTACCCATTGCTCAAAATTTACAAATGGTGGCTTTGTCAATTGTTCTTTCTGCTGGTAATTGAACAGATGATGGCTCCTTGCATTTTGGATATATCTAACTTGCAACTATAGACTGCTGGGATGTATCAATATTTTTAATTTGTAAGGTGTAATACATTTATATCTATATATAATGCACAATTGTAGTTGTTATACATAATATCTTAAAATGGATTCCTAGTTTTACTCCTATTTGGTATGACAAGACTAAAAAGGTCCAAAATTTTATTTGAAAATCGTATAATATGTCTTTATAGACACATTGTGTATTTTTTAAAACATTTCTCAACTCACTCAACAAGGGGCAAGAACGTGAAGGGTGTTATTTGATTAAAAGGAGTCATGGGCTGAAGTGTAATAAAAAGAGCTAAAATTACTGCCATAAAGGAAGACTAGGTAGTCTGACTTTAGAAAAGGGTGGTGATTCATCAAATTGCTTTCTCCAGAAATATGGCATAAACACTTTAAGAAGTCACAATATTTTTGTGCAACTTAGCACTTGCTAACAAAAATATTGTGACTTTTGACATTTACACGACTGCCGGCTACACCAACATGAGCATGACGCAGGCAGGATGGTACATGGCGTGGGCATTGTGGGGCATGGTCACTTTTTGTCAAATTCATCATAAGTTGGTGAACATTTCTGGTGGAGTCACATGCTGTAAATAAGAGGAATTGGATTCATTAAGCAGTAATTGCTATTTAATGAATCAGACCAGTGTACTGCGATGAGCACTTCATTAAGACTGGGATGCGCTAAGCCAGTCCTAATGAATCATCTCCATTGTGTCCATAGATGTGACAAATTTATCATCAATGCATTAGTGGAAAGGAATAAAGTCATGGCCGAAAGTGTTGGCACCCTTGAAATTATTCCAAAAAATATGGTATTTCTTCTTGAAATTTTTTGCATTTACACATGTTTTATCATATGACTCACCGTTGCCAGGGTGCATGTCTCGGGCTGTCGCTGCTCCCTGTCACGGTACCGCGCCCGAGGCTGTGTGGGCCCGGTGGTCCAGATCAATAAAGTTGGCCGAACAGATAAGGGGTTAAATCTTGTCGTGACACCACCTGCGGGAGTTCCGGTGAGTTCACCGGCGCTGCTTGGGCCTCCGGGGGATGTAATGCAGCAAGATGGGACGCTCCCCACAGGACGAGCGGGAGTCCCCGGAGCCAGGAGCTGCACAAGATGTTGTGAGGCAGCTCAGTTACCTTCGGTATGCGGAGTGAAACAGTTCTTAAGAAACACGGACACCAATAGTCTCTGCAATGGGTCTTTTACACACACTCCCCCTTGGGAAATTACGCTTGTCCCCAAGTGTCACGAAACCCCAACATTACAGAGAATTTTAACATTTTTATAATAACAGGTAAATTAACACTTTTATTAATAACAGGTATTCTTGTGGTTTTCTTCCCTTTTTGGGAGGCGCATGACTTAAACTGTTGCAAGTAAACCAAACCGGTATAAACAGGTTAACCTTCGCAGACCTGGTGGACGGTCTACTGTCCTTAATGTAAAAATATAAAAGGGTGGGGGACAAGAGGCGCAATAGTGCCCTATCACTAGTGACACTGATGGTAATGGGGTGATGCCGAGAAGCCACTCACCTGGTGCAGTTGTGATCCCCACAACTGGTTTGAAGGCGTTTTGGAAATATTATTCCAAGTTGCTGCAGGACCTCCACCGACCACTGAACAGTGGTTTAATCCAGAAAGATTATGGGAGTGTAGGTGTGCCACGGTCCGCGCTGCTCCAGGGCTTAAAAAACTCACCAAAGAGACAGTCAGATTTCCATCCTTTATTCTCCGCCTTTATTATGAAGGTGCCAGGCTAGGCGCCGAAACGCGTAGGAGGAGGAGAATAAAGGATGGAAATCTGACTGTCTCTTTGGTGAGTTTTTTAAGCCCTGGAGCAGCGCGGACCGTGGCACACCTACACTCCCATAATCTTACTGTCCTTAATGTAAGTCCAGGGCTTGCCGCCGGCCGCTCTTCTGGCCTTCACACAAAACGGGCAACGTTCAGAACAAAGTTATTGTCAATGTTCAAATAAAGTTATTTATGTAGCGAACAATTGCAAACCCGAATGACGAACCATCCATCATAACAAGCATGACGCTCATACGTGATAATGTCCCCACGGTACAGATCGAGGTCTGGATGTCCTCTAAGTAAATGCGATTCTACATCGCGACGCCCCACAAATACCTCCTCGTACACACCCTCCTCCCTGGCAAAACCCCACCCGGTAGACAGGTTAAACGAGGTGACTCTACCTGTCTTGCGGAGTTCCTCAGGTAACGGGGGTTGGCGACGGGCCTCCGCACGGGTTTGCATATTGGCCTGCTCACGGGCCCGCCACTCCGCTCTGCGGAGCCGACGTACGTCATCGTCGGACCGACTTGGAGTGTGGACGTAGTCACTGTGATGAGTAGGTTGCTGATAGGCTTGACGCTGGCGGGACGCCTGGACGGGCACCCGGACAAGATGCTCAGGGGAAGAAGCTGCGGCAGCACCCGACCACTGTACCCGAACTGGTTGCTCAGCCGAATCCTCCGCATCGTCTCCCCATACGGCACCAGTGTAGCTGAGGTCCTCAGGATCACAGTGGGCCTCGTCATCTTCTTCCTCCACTCCTTCGACGATCACATCGGGTTCGGTTTCAGGTGGAGATGCTGGGTCGGAGTCATCCGGATAGGTGGGCGTTGGGGCTGTGAAGTCCTCCTCGGGGTCATCTCGCAGGGCTTCTAGGCTGCCTGCCTCCTCGTCTGCTACTTCAGCGCTGTTAGGTGTTGTTGTTTCTGCTCCGGTAACTGGGTAGGCCTCAAAGGTTGCAGAACTGGCCTCCGGTTCTGGAGATGAACAGGTCACAGTCTCTGGGTTAGTTGGAGTGAGACCGGTAGTAGGTTCCACTGCGGGAACTGAACAGGTATCGGCTTCTGTAGTGGAGCGGGTTGCAAGCTCCGGCTCTGGACTGGGGTAGGTCGTGGTCTCTGACCCTGGAACGGGATAGGTCGCGGCCTCCGGTGATAAGACAAGACAGTTCATGGGCTCCGGCAATGAGACAGGACAGGTCGTGGGCTCCGGTGATGCAACGGAACAGGACCTGGACTCCGGCTGTAGAGTGGGGCGAGTTGCAAGTTGCTGCTGGACAGCCCGATGGAGTCGGCTGGCCAGACCCGCACTCCAGCTGCGGATCGTCCACTCGGTGGTCTCCATTAATCTCACCCTCAGGTCTTGCAGCGCCGCTTCCCAGAATTCAGGGTTGCCGACTATCATGAGGACGGGACCCGGACCCGGGTGGCCTATGGCTGCTCTGGCTTCGGCCTCCTGCATCAGTTGGTGGAGTTTCATGCTGGCCATCGTCTCTCTTGGAAGAACCGCACCCGTTAGACCTGTTGACCGTTCTGGTAGAAGAGCTGTTGGACCAGCCTTGACACACCTACTTCCTTGTAGCTTTTGTAGTCCATAGGTGGGATGAAGTCTTTGGCCCGCCCCCATGGTTGTTTCCAGCAATCGGGGCAGACAATGATTTTGGCGCCTCTGCCTTGGCCCTCCCACGAAGAGGGGCCGAGGCTCACCCCTGGGCCAGCACGTGGTGGTTCACATGGCGGGGACCGCCATCTTGGTCGCCATCTTGGCCCAATGGTGAAAAGGCGGGAAAAGTTCTTTTTTTGGACGAACAAAGTCCTTTTTGATTAAATAAAAGTCTTTTAAAGCACACAATACCCGTTAAGGAACGGGCCTGCTCGTATCCTGTTCGTGACGCTAAACTCTGACTCACCGTAGCCGGGGTGCACGTCTCGGGCTGTCGCTGCTCCCTGTCACGGTACCGCGCCCGAGGAGGCTGTGTGGGCCCGGTGGTCCAGATCAATAAAGTTGGCCGAACAGATAAGGGGTTAAATCTTGTTGTGACGCCACCTGCGGGAGTTCCGGTGAGTTCACCGGCACTGCTTGGGCCTCCGGGGGATGTAATGCAGCAAGATGGGACGCTCCCCACCGGACGAGCGGGAGTCCCCGGAGCCAGGAGCTGCACAAGATGTTGTGAGGCAGCTCAGTTACCTTCGGTATGCGGAGTGAAACAGTTCTTAAGAAACACGGACACGGACACGAATAGTCTCTGCAACGGGTCTTTTACTGTAACCAACAGGTGATACATGGTATACAGGTAACGGGTAACGGACTGGGTGGACTTGGCAATGACCGATGTTGTCTCAGGACTCTGCGGTGTTCCTCCGTTCTAACTTATTCTAAGTGAGTTGCCAATGTTGCCTTTGTGTGCCAAGGTCGGGTACAAGGGGCTACTTCAATTTCCCTGCCGGTGTGTACGTTCCGGAGTGAGGGGAGCCTGGGTCCTTTTTGTGGCTACTCCGCTGGCAAGACGGCTCTGTTTGCGGCGGCGGTGAGGTACTCCTGTAAAGCAGTCCCTCCACTCCTGGTTTGCATAGCAGTGATAAACAACTTGCTAGCTTCGGAACCAGTGATCCGGTTGTAGATGGGCACGGGTGTATTTTGAGCCGCATGTGCTCGCCCAGGGTCCGGTTGTTAAGTCACCGGGCAATGGCGCCAACTGGTAGGTGGTCTGCGGAGCAGCACGGAACTGTGCAGAGCCCCCTCTCTTACGTTCCTCCCGACCACTTCCTTCTTCTTACTCCTTCTCCTACATTCCCTTCTAACACACTACCCCTACACTCCGCCCACCAGGACCTTATTGGCCCTCTATGCTGATGTGCATGTAGGGTATGGAGCTCTGAGTTTTAACCATGTCATTACTTAGTCAGAGAATATTACATCTGAGTCTGGGATGTAATACACTCCTGGGACGCACTCGTTGCGGGTCGCCACACATACACATGTTTACTTCCTTTGTGTGTATTGGAACGACACAAAAAAAACAGTAGATGAAAGGAAAACTAGACATAATTTCACACAAAACTTCAAAGATGGGCCGAACAAATTTGTTGGCTCCTTCAACATAATATTTGGTTGCATACTCTTTGGAGTGAATATTTGCAATCAATCACTTCCTATAACTATTGTGAGGTAGTGCACTCCTAGGGTACTCGGTTGGCAACGGAAATGGCACGAACACCGTGTTTTAACGTAACACACTACATCAGTTTATTATTTTACTGTCATAAACTGCTTACATTTGTCAACATACATGTTATACACATAGTAACATAGCTCACATAGTAACAGTAATCAACATGACATTACAGTTCAAAACATTACATATGTTATAATCAGTGGACTCCTAATAACAGCTTCATCGAATATCAGGAGCACTAATCGTAGCTCCCTTATGGTACCTTTACACGCCGCTACAGGATGGTAGAAACAACCGGGTGCTTCACGTGCATAAGCACGCACAAACGGTTGAAAACGGTACCTGCACCACCTTTACACGCCGCAACAAGGTGTGCTACGGTAGGTTACATCTATCTCTGGATACACCGCCGGGTGCCAGAAGTTACCTTCTGTAGCTCACCTTACCTCATTTACACGCCGCTATAACAAGGTAATATGGGCGGAACAAAGGCAGCAGGGACAACACATAGGTTTGCGACAATTGAGGATTACGAGACGTTCGTACGCTGATAGGACAATGCAATAACATCATGATTGGCCAGCCAGCGCAGGAGGCTGACTAATACATAACGCTCGAGCAATTGTGTAGTGTGACTGGTCAGCTCCTTAAATATGCCGCCCTATGCAGCGACAACCAATCGTAACGCAGGGGCTTCCTCCAGTGATCGCTGAAGGGGGGTGGTTTCACGGAGGCTGTGTTACGCCCCGGGGAGTTATCCAGGTGACGAATAAACCTTACCCTACCGTATTTACACGCCGATACAGGCCGTAACCATCGCCTTGAAATCAACCTGTTTTTGAGCACTGCTCTGAAACAGGTGCCTCAAGTGACGGGTGGAAACAACCGTCTTTACACGCCGCTACCTCGGGTTGATTTGGCCGTGCAAGATACATTTCTCTCATCTACTCGGTTGTTTCCACCATCCTGTAGCGGCGTGTAAAGGTACCATTAGCGGTTACGGACACCTGGCCTTATCTACTTGTGGCACCCCAGGGTTCATGTGCCAGAGTAACACGACAGAGGGTAAACTCCCCACACAACCCACAACACTACTCTAGCGCCTCCAGGCCAGAAGGGGGAGCTAAAGCTGCTTCCCTATATATTCTGGTGTGGAGATGAAGTGGCAGTTAGTTCAGTGCGGGGCAGCACTGAGGAAGAAAGACATGGTTGTAAAAGTGCTGTGTTAGGCTCACCACACTGTCCACTGTCCAGTTCCAGGCCAAGCCAGGGTCTGAGAAAAAGGAGACAGAGCAGAGAAGAACACACCTGGGAGACTGAGTCCCCTGAGACTCACCCTGGAGTAGCGCATACAACGGATACCGAATCTGATGCTGTGCCTGACACAAACAGCACAGTGATGTCCGGATTAGTGAAGGTCCCACATCTTCACTGTACCACAGCGAAGCAACACGGCGGGGTCAGGAACACCGAATAAGACTCAAGTTGCCTAGCAAGATGGTACCCGTGTGGGAAGAAAGGGCCGGCAGCTTAGCTAAAGCGGCAGCCGGGCCACACACACAGTGCAGAAACAGGGAGCCAAAGGACCCGGCCATTGTGGGAGCAACCTGGCCCCTGCACAGACCCCGTAGACAGTACTCACCTGAATTACCATCTGCTTCAGTAAAGACTTGGAAAACTACAAAACAGTGATTCTGTGTAATCCTTGCAAACCCTGTTATCTCTCACAAACTGTTTCATCACTATTGCCCCGGGGACGAGGCTCTGCCCTTGGAGAGCCGTCACATCACAGGCTGCTATCCATCATCCCCGGAGGTTCTGCAGCAGCGGTGGTCACCCTGACCACATACCAAGGGTGGCGTCACGACTCTATCCCCTGTAAATAACCCCCAACCTTTACTTGTGGGCTCAGGACACGGTCCGGACCAAGACCACCGTGATAACCCCCCGTGATACCCCGGTCCGGCACCGAGTACCCCGTCCCAGTGGGCTCCACATACATATTTTACATGATCAACAGAACTTTAAGACGACATTCCAGTCTGGCAATATTTACATAAAGGCATTATTTACATAGACCCTTATACCTTCACACATATATATTTACATAGATCATCACATATACCATCATATGAAAAAGTTTGGGCACCCCTCCTAATCTTACTCTTTTTTTTTTTTGTTTAAAATTGTTTTTTTTTCCACAGCTATTTCAGTGTGATATATGTAATAAGTGATGGACACAGTAATATTTCAGGATTGAAATGAGGTTTATTGTACTAACCGAAAATGTGAAATATGCATTATTTCAAAAATTGACAGGTGCCAAAGTATGGGCACCTCAACAGAATAGTGACATTAATATTTAGTAGATCCACCTTTTGCAAAAATAACAGCCTCTAGTCGCTTCCTGTAGCTGTTAATGAGTTCCTGGATCCTGGATGAAGGTATTTCTGACCATTCCTCTTTACAAAACAATTCCAGTTCAGTTAAGTTTGATGGTCGCCGAGCATGGACAGCCCGCTTCAAAACATCCCACAGATGTTCAATGATATTCAGGTCTGGGGACTGGGATGGCCATTCCAGAACATTGTAATTGTTCCTCTGCATGAATGCCTGAGTAGATTTGGAGCGGTGTTTTGGATCATTGTCTTGCTGAAAGATCCATCCCCGACGTAACTTCAACTTTGGCACTGGTTTTTGATTATTATTCTCAAGAATCTGCTGATACTGAGTGGAATCCATGCGACCCTCAACTTTAACAAGATTCCCAATGCCGTCATCGGCCACACAGCCCCAAAGCATGATGGAGCCTCCCCCAAATTTGACAGTGGGTAGCAAGTGTTTTTCTTGGAATGCTGTGTTTTTTGCGGCACCATGCTTAACGCCTTGTTGTATGACCAAACAACTCAATCTTTGTTTCATCAGTCCACAGGACCTTCTTCCAAAATGAAACTGGCTTGTCCAAATGTGCTTTTGCATACCTCAGGCGACTCTGTTTGTGGCGTGCATGCAGAAAGGGCTTCTTTCGCATCACTCTCCTATACAGCTTCTCCTTGTGCAGTGTGACCTGTATTGTTGACCGATGCACAGTGACACCATCTGTAGCAAGATGATGCTGCAGGTCTTTGGAGGTGGTCTGTGGATTGTTCTTGACTGTTCTCACCATTCTTCTTCTCTGCCTTTCTGATATTTTTGTTGGCCTGCCACTTCAGGCCTTTACAAGAACTGTCCTGTGGTCTTCCATTTCCTTACTATGTTCCTCACAGTGGAAACTGACAGGTTAATTTATGAGACAACTTTTTGTATCCTTCCCCTGAACAACAAGTGTATGCCTGAAACAGCTTTTTTCGTGATTGGATACACCGGGCTATGAAGTACAAAGCTCAATGAGGTTACCAAACCAATTTAGTGCTTCAGTAAGTCAGTAAAAAGTAGTTAGGGGTATTCAAATCATGAAAATCAGAAGGGTGCCCATACTTTGGCACCTGTCAAATTTTTAAATAATTTATATTTCACATTTTTGGTTAGTACAATAAACTTCATTTCAAACCTGAAATATTACTGTGTTCATCAGTTATTACATATATCACACTGAAATAGCTGTTGCAAAAAACCAATTTTAAACAAAAAAAAGAGTAAGATTAAGAGGGGTGCCCAAACTTTTTCATATGACTGTATTTACAGCCCCTTTGCAGGCTCACAAGACAATCGCAGTCTCTAACAGGCATATTGTATTACGGAACACTTGGCAGGTGTCCCTACATTGCACCTTACATACAGTCCATCATACAATATTCATGGACTCCGGCCTGTTCCATGGCACATCCAAAAGTATTGACACCCCTGCAATTCTGTCAGATAATACTCAGTTTCTTCTTGAAAATGATTGCAATCACAAATGCTGTGGTATTATTATCTTCATTTAATTTGTCTTCAATGAAAAAAACGCAAAAAGATTTGTCCTAAGCCAAATTGGATATAATTCCACACCAAACATAAAAAGGGGTGGACAAAAGTATTGGCACCCTTAGAAAAAAATCATGTGATGCTTCTCTAATTTGTGTAATTAACAGCACCTGTAATTTACCTGTAGCACCTAACAGGTGTTGGCAATAACTAAATCACACTTGCAGCCAGTTGACATGGATTAAAGTTGACTCAACCTCTGTCCTGTGTCCTTGTGGGTACCACATTGAGCATGGAGAAAAGAAAGAAGACCAAAGAACTGTCTGAGGACTTGAGAAACCAAATTGTGAGGAAGCATGAGCAATCTCAAGGCTACAAGTCCCTCTCCAAAGACCTGAATGTTCCTGTGTCTACCGTGTGCAGTGTCATCAAGAAGTTTAAAGCCCATGGCACTGTGGCTAACCTCCCTAGATGTGGACGGAAAAGAAAAATTGACGAGAGATTTCAACGCAAGATTGTGCGGATGGTGGATAAAGAACCTCGACTAACATCCAAACAAGTTCAAGCTGCCCTGCAGCCGAGGGTACAACAGTGTCAACCAGTACTATCCGTCGGTGTCTGAATGAAAAGGGACTGTATGGTAGGAGACCCAGGAAGACCCCACTTCTTACCCCGAGACATAAAAAAGCCAGGCTGGAGTTTGCCAAAACTTACCTGAGAAAGGCTAAAACATTTTGGAAGAATGTTCTCTCTTTTTGGGCAAAGGCATCAACATAGAGTTTACAGGAGAAAAAAAGAGGCATTCAAAGAAAAGAACACGGTCCCTACAGTCAATCATGGCGGAGGTTCCCTGATGTTTTTCGGTTGCTTTGCTGCCCCTGGCACTGGACTGCTTGACCGTGTGCATGGCATTATGAAGTCTGAAGACTACCAACAAATTTTGCAGCATAATGTAGGGCCCAGTGTGAGAAAGCTGGGTCTCCCTCAGAGGTCATGGTTCTTCCAGCAGGACAAAGACCCAAAACACACTTCAAAAAGCACTAGAAAATGGTTTGAGAGAAAGCACTGGAGACTTCTAAGGTGGCCAGCAATGAGTCCAGACCTCAATCCCATAGAACACCTGTGGAGAAATCTAAAAATGGCAGCTTGGAGAAGGCACCCTTCAAAAATCAGGGACCTGGAGCAGTTTGCCAAAGAAGAATGGTCTAAAATTCCAGCAGAGCATTGTTAGAAACTCATTGATGGTTACCGGAAGCGGTTGATCGCAGTTATTTTGGCTAAAGGTTGTGCTACCAAGTATTAGGCTGAGGGTGCCAATACTTTTGTCCGGCCCATTTTTGGAGTTTTGTGCGAAATGATCAATGAAAAAACACAAAAGAGAATGGAGCAAAAAGCAAAACATTGAAGACAAATTAAATGAAGATAATAATACCAAAGAATTTGTGATTGCAATCATTTTCAGGAAGAAACTGAGTATTATCTGACAGAATTGCAGGGGTGTCAATACTTTTGGCCAACACTGTATATTATACATTGCAGAAGTGAAAGTGCCCCGCTGTGTCCGGATCCGTGATAATCACGGACCAGGACACAGAAAAAGCATCTGGAGGTCACCTCCGATACTTTCCTTTCCTGTCCGTGGGATCCTACAAAAACTAGGATCCCACGGACAGGGAAAGGATTGTAGTGTGAAAGTAGCCTATGTTGGCCAAAACACAGGTCAATACACACTGTAGGCTTTACCAGTCCAAACAAATGTTTGTATTCTGCACCTTATTGTAGCAGTGTAAACACTATGCATATGTACATTGGTCACAGGTCCACCTGCTGCTTAATGTCACACTATGTGCCATGGCCCAATAACACATGATGTTTGTGTAATGTGTGGAGTAGGGAGCTTGCCATGTGTGTGTTTGGCATTGCCACATACTCACCACGCAGATTGGCAATCTTGGCACGAATATCCACAATGCGCCCAGGGGACTTGTGCTTCAGGTCCGCTCTTTTTTTCATTATCTGCTTGTGGGTCCTCTCCACCCCCAGTTTCTGGAGCAGGGCCCGCTGTATCCGCCACAGTATGCTGCGTTTACGCAGCTGTGGGTGCCGGTAATGCTGGTGACACCAATAGTCATGGCAGTCACAGAGGTCTATGAGCACCATTAATTTTGCCAGACCCCATGTGGCAGCACGCTGTGCGGCGGCCATGTCTGTTCTCCTATGTGCAGGGGAGGGGCAGGCACCTGGCAGGCAGGGAGTTTCGAAAATAAACGTGATGATGTCACCCGCACACTGGCGCTGCCAAACAAAGTTGAGGATGCTAACAAGGTAGCCGTCCGCGGAGCGGGAGCAGCGTAATGTACCCATCAGCGTCACCAAATTCCCAGGCGATTGCAGTGCTTTGTCCATGGCTGCCATGTGCTATGTGTAGCCCAACATCTGAGCTGTCATGTATGGCAGTAAATTGGACACAGTGCAACTTCCAATACACGCGGCCAACATAGTGTTCGCTATTGAATGCGCGCGCAATTGGACTGATGTAGTGGATGGTTGTGTAGGTGAAGATGTGTGTGGTGCTGAAGTGACAGCACTTCAAATATGGCGCCCTGTGAACTGACAGCCAATGGAAACACAGTAGCCATCACCAATCATCACTGACGGGGCGCGGACTTCAGCACGCTGTGGCGCGCCTATGAGAAAACAATAGGCGACGCAGATTCCATCACCATCACACATTCACACACCAAAAGCCGGGAATGTCGCCTTCATGATTGCCTCTGATTTTGGAGCAGTGCTGTGAAATCGGAACCAGGTGACAACTGTTTTATCGCCATCGAATTCCCAAAGTCCACGCCGCAACTGCAAGGCAATTTGATTGCGATGGTGCCAGGGCGACATATCACCGGTCAGATTCCTCGCCGCGGTTGTGGCGTGTAAAGGTACCCTAAAAGTTCACATTCTAATAGCACAAGGATGAGAATTTCAGGAGACTGAACATAATTAAGGACTGAGAATATTTTGGTATATTTTTTGGTTACATTTACCATCTACTTTAAAGTGAAATAAACGTTTATCAAAATAGAAAACTAGAGACAGAATGATTTGCAGCTTTAAAGGTTTTGTGCCAAGTACAAGATCTGACTGCTGGGACCCCCGCAGAGCCCTATATAACTTAACAGAGTAGAGGTCAAGCATGCACACATCTTCTCCATTCATTCTGAATGGGAAGGATAGAGATGGTCGAAGGATAACGTACATTCCTATATAAACCCTTTAAATTTGATGCATGCCTATTTGGGCATTTGATTATTTCAGAAATATCTATCTGACCTCAGACTCACAACAGTATTACAGCTCCTTATGAGGTAACAGTATGACACCCATAAACTTTTACTATGTCTTCGAGGGTCTCCAATGCTATAGAATTTTTTTATTTTTCATTTGGATTTTGTACCTACAGAAATATGCTCTGCTTTACAGGATGCTTTATATCGGTGTAATAATTCATAGCACCTTATGGTGGTGCTCCATAGTACAGAATCAAAGGGATTTTGTAGCATTGGACATTGTGTCAAATACCTAATATAACTGCTCCACACATTCATTAATATTTTATATATTTTTATTTGTGAAATTACAGTATTGTGAGTGGTAGAAACCCTCCCAGATAACCCTACAAATGAATTGATACCCAAAAATGTAAGTAAATGCCTAGAACATTTCAGACTAGGACATTCAGACATTCCCTGATAAGAGAAGTTGATTATTGGACTCTTCTACCATCAATTTATCTCCAAAAAGCTAAAATAATTTTTATTGCATAAAAATATCAATAAATCACATAAAGCCCTGCCCACGCGGAGCTGTTCACATTGCAAACATTACAGGACAACACATCAATGGTCAATCCACAAATGCTAAATTTTGATAGCATTTCAATAAAATTTAATTTTAATATTTTTCTATAATATACCTTTCATTTGTAAAAGTAAAAAACACAGTAACAATGTGTCCATGATTTTACTGCAACCAGTAAGTTGCCAGTGAAATTCCTAGAAAAGTTGCCGCGTGTAAAGGTATCCTAATGGTATATATCCGGGGGGTGATCTAAGTGAAGCTGTTGTATACATTGTTCATGAACTTTAGCAATAGTTGAAAGAACTCATTTCTGAGATATAAATAGTTGAAAATGCTATAACCAGTTATTTCTAGTTTTTATTCCAGAGAGGAGATTTCGCTAGGGTTCAGATATTACCTGCATTACTCCTCACCATTGGTAGGAAATTGATTTATGTGAAATGAAATGTGGATATGTCTCCAGTCCCCCATAAATGTTAGCTAAGTCCTACAGTCTTAAATGAATACTGGATGTTTTACTTACTATTTATTTCCTGTGCACCTACCCATAATATAGATCATCCCCAAGTTGTTAGAGTTTAAGTAAGCATAAACTTTGGCCCAAAAGTCACAGTCATCATTTCCTCAAACTTAGCAGCATTAAACCAAAATGTAGTTTTTTTTGGCTCACCCCAAAGTAGGATGTGGCTGCCAACCTCCAAAGCCACAAGATCAGCTTTCATTCAGACACCCCCAGTGTTTTGTCTTGTTCAGGATATACATCACTCTCGGTACCATCCATCTGTTATACAAACATGTGTGACTATGACAACAGTATAGAATCCAGCAGAACATCGCACATTGATGGTACATTGTCTCCTTCTACAGGTTTCCAATATTTTCTAATGACCCTTTTTTGTATACCAGTCATGGAACTTTCTTATATATTTATTGCTTCAGTTTCATACTTTTTTCCAGTTGTCTGATCACAGTCAGTAAATAGATGTCTGCTATTCTGATTTATATCTAGAATCTAGAAAACCTGTCCTTATCAAGAGTAGTGTGGGCAGAACATTTCTCATTTTCATTTCAGATGTTGATGGTAAAAATTATCAATTAGATTCAAAGCAAATTTGTGTTTTTTAGGAGTTCGTTATAAAAATTTGCAATGCATTTCTCCCAATCCCCTGAAATGACCGCCACCGTTTTACACATTGCAAAAGATTACATCAGTCACAGAGGAGCCATATGACTTTGGGCCAAGTCTGGCAGCCTTCCGACTAAATGCCTCGCAGTTATCACATCACATGGTATGTCACAGCCGATCAGGACAGTCTAAAGTCTGTATAAAATCAGAGGCAGGGAATACAGTAGCATATATATATATATATATATATGTATATATATATATCTCACTTGCTAGAAAGCAATAATGCTCTCTGTGCATTCCCTAGAAAGAATAGTGCTTTTTGTTTGACCCTTTGATGGTTGTAATTAGAGATATGCAAACTTTTTGATGTTCGGGTGTGGCTCTGTTCGCCGAATGGGCATGTTTCATGAATTGTTTAGTGAAGAGTTTGCCAAACTTCCAAAACCCTTTCTAATCAATGGGAGGCAAATCAAGGGCCTATCTAACACATTCAAAGGGGCCTCAGAGCTGCCATACGCAGCTAAAACGATTTTACAGTGAAGGCCCGCTGTTTTCAAACAGACATTAGCTTCCTAAGGTATCACTTACCAAGCTTCAGTGTCGCTGTCCCCCTGCTTCCAGGTCTGCTCGTTCCCCCCATTTGATTAGTTAGTCAGATTTATCCCCACCCATTATTACTTCCGGCGTCTGTGATTGTTTGAAAGTATGGCAACCATACTGATGTCACATTACTGAGAGAATAAATAATTGAATAAATGGAGGTGCGCTTCATCATAACTTTGACTGAAAGCCAAGCTGGAATTGTCAGTGTGGTGAGGCCAAAGCATTCCAGGCCCCCCGTGATAAAAATTGCCTCCATGAGAGTCCCAAAACTGACGGTTACCACACTCTTACAGTTACCCTGGAGTCAGTGGCAGATTGAGTAGTAAGAGGTTAATGCCAGCTGAATTTTTCCAGCTGGAACGAAGTCCAAGGTTCTTACTATCAGAACAATGTAAGACCAGCCCATTATGAACCACTAAATAAATAGTAATACATCACACCATAAAAAATAATTTATTTGGAAAAAGAGCAGAATTAGATCCCTCTTCTGCTATGTTTATTATCCCCACACACATTCTGCATGATCCTCACAGTCGTCCATTCACAATGGGACTGGAAACCGACTGGCTGCTGTGAACAGGTTGACATCACAGTCTGGTTCATCTCTGGTCACAGGTGAACCTCATCGCTGTAGCTGCAAGAGAGAAGTTGGAAGAGTGCAGCAATTAAAAGTACCCGGTGGTCTAGTGGGGATATTTTAGTACAATGTGGGGGGATTGGCCTCTCACGTGGGCGGGTTGCGCACCCCTGCAACCTCAGTAGCGAGCAAGACTGTGAGTCTATCGGCTTCCCTCCGATGCTGCTCCTATGATCGTCCCTCCTGGTCCGATCACATGAGTGCTCAGCCCGGTCATGTGATTGCCGCATCACCTGAAGTATGTCACTTCAGGTCCTCAAGCCTGGGGATGGCGTCTATGGCCCTGAGCTAATCCAGCCACAATCCCTCAGAGGGGAATAACAGCATTTTGGAGGAATGAAAGGTGGTCAATTGTGGAGCGCTAAGGCACATAGAATACACTGGAAGTAATTAGTGGTGAACAAACTTTTTATTAGACCACTGCATGTTTTGGTAGTGGACAGTCACTTTCCTCAGGAGGTAAATCCACCTGAGGAAGGTAGCAGTCTGCTATTGAAATGTGTAGTGGTCTAATAAAAGGTTTGTTCATCACTAATTACTTCCAGTGTATTCTATGTGCCTTAGCGCTCCACAATTGACCACCTTTCATTCCTCCAAATCGTCGCTGTAGCTGACCTCAGGTGAACCAGACTGTGATGACACCCTGCTCACAACAGCCAGTCAGTGTCTGGCTTTTGCCAATGGAACAAGACTTACACCAGGACTGACAGTTCTCTACATAGAGAACATAGGAGCTATGTAGAGAACGGTCAGAACATGCGTAAGTCTCACTCCAGTGGCAAAAGTTGTCGAGGACGTTAATTATTTATTATATATTGAATTTGAAACCACTCTTGCTGCCTCTCACCAGGTTCCCCACAGTATAAACATGTGCACATACATTTTTATTAACCTTTTCACATGATAAGATAGGGCACAAGCCCTTCTTGTGAGGCTGGTGTCACTTTCTCGCAACCACAGTCGACCTAAAAGCCGACACTACATTTCAGCACAGCACTTGAAATACGCAGACATTTCCAAATAAATATGGCCCCTTTCACATCTAATGCAGGGCTGCGTTTTGCTTCATTTGCATATCTATGCGTTTTTACCACTAAAAACGCATCCAAACGCATGCGTTTTTGCCCTCATTGATTTTAGTGGAAAACGCATGCATAAACGCATATGTGTTTGCAAAAACCATTTCATGCGTTTTTGCAAACGCAGCCCAAACGTGGGCTGCAACCTTTTTGGGCTGCATTTGCAAAAAAGCATGCATTTTGCGTTTTTGCAAACATACATGCATTTTTGCATGCGTTTTTAATGCTTTTTCCATTAAAATCAGTGCGTTTGGATGAGTTTTAACTGTAAAACCGAATAGAAACGCAAATACAGCAAAGCGCAGCCCCGCATTAGAAGTGAAAGGGGCCTATGTAAATGGTAGCTCCTAAACATACACTTAATACGCTGCAGTGTTCACACAGTGCGTATTTGCTGCATATATAGCGCAGATTTTGAGAGTATTTGTGCTGATGACATGGGGCTCTGCTGTATTTTTGGTCAACAGCTCAGGTACAGCAGGATGGTACAGGCTGTCACCAACTCCCAGTAGCCTAATTTTACCTGGCTGGTAATAAAAAATACAGGGGAGCCCTAGGTAGCCGTGGACTGGAGAACTCAGTGTGGGGAGGCCCAAATATTCTATCACCGCTGAAGATTGTAGCCCGCTGCCACCCCAGGAAATGGTGCATTCATTGCAACGCCATTTTCTGGCACTGTACCCCGTCACTTCCAATCACCCTGGTGCAGGTGGAAAACTGGGTAAAAAGGGTTAATGCCAGCTATGTATTAACAGCTGACACTAAGCCTGAGGTTCATAATGTTGAGCCAATGTTAAACCCAGCCTTTAGGTACCTCTAAGTAAACAGTAAATAATACACCACACTGTGAAAAATAATTTATTTCGAAAAAGAACACAATCACTATCCTAGTTTCCATCTTTATTATTCCCACAGAAACTATTCACGATCCAATGTCCTATCACGGTGGGACCGGTAACTGACTGATTTTCATCTACCGCTATAAGCGGGGTGACTTCACAGTCAGGTTCACTTCAGGTCAGAGCTCTGCCGTGTTGCAGTCAATTTTCGGTCCCACTGTGATAGGATGTCGCAAAGGATCATGGATAGTTTCTTTGGGAGTAAAAAAAATGGAAATGAGGATTATATTGTGTTCTTTTTCCAAATAAATTATTTTTAATGATGTGATATATTATTTACTATTTACTATTCACTTAGCTCCTTCCCGACCTTTGACGTAATACAACGTCAAGGGTTGGGTCCTGGTGTTTGATGTGAGCTCCGGTGCGGCGCTCACATCATACACCCAACATGTCAGCTGATCTCATCAGCTAAGATGTCGGGCTTCCAGCACCGATCGGATCCGGGATCTGATCGATGCTGTTAACTCCCTTCAGATCCCACTGTCATTCACTGACAGCAGGATTCAAAACCTCTGCGGTGGGGAATGTGCTGTTCCCCGCCTGCATTGGAGTTCCTGCGATATCGCGAGTTCTCCGGTGCTCATGTCATTGCCCAGGGTCCTGCCGAGAACCCGGAAGCTATCACTGATTACTTCTTGTGAGTGGTTGGCAAGCACTGCCACCACACACAGTGCGCATTTGTGACAGGTCCCGATGTGCTGCAGCTCCTCGGACCTGTCACAAGCGATCAGACTGTGCAGCAGTCTGTGCAGCATAAACCATGAATTAAAAAATAAAGTTTTTAAAAACATGAAAAAAACATAAGTTCAAATCACCCCCCTTTACCCCCGTTCAAAATAAAATTGTTAAATAAATAAAAGATACACATATTTGGCATCGCCTTGTTCAGAAATGCCCGATCTATCAATATATAAAATCAATCAATGAGGGCCATAAACTGCGTAACGAAAAAAAGGTCCAAACACCAAAATTACATTTTTTGGTCACCGCAACATTGATATAAAATGCAATAACGGGCGATGCAAACAGTACATGCACCCAAAAATGGTATTGTTAGAAACGACAGCTCAAGCCGCAAAAAAAAGGCGTCACACAGCCCTAGATCTCAAAAAATGAGAACGCTACTGGTCGCAGAACATGCCGCAAAAAATGTGATTCTTTTTTTTTTTTTTTTCAAGTTTCTGAATATTTTTTCACCACTTAGATACAAGTAAAAGTATACATGTTTGGTATCTACAAACTCGTACCAACCTGAGGCATCCCACCTTGCTGTCAGTTTTACCATATCGTGAACATAGCGACTAAAAAACCCAAAATACAAAAGTGTAATTACACTTTTTTTGCAATTTCACAACACTTGAAATTGTTTTCAATTTTCTTGTGCACTATATGTTAAAATAAATAATAGCATCTGAAAGTACAACTTGTCCTGCAAAAAACAAGCCATCATATGTCTATATTGATGGAAAAACAAAAACGTTACGGCTCTTGGAAGCAGGGGAGCAAAAAACGAAAATGAAAAACGAAAAATCGCCAGGTGGTGAAGTGGTTAACAACGGGGTCTAACATTGGTTCGACATTATGAACCTTGGGCTTGGTGCCAGTTGGCAATACATAGCTGGCATTAAACCCTTTATTACCCAGTTTGCCATGGCACTAGGGCAATAGGAAGAGTCAGGTATAGTGCTAGAAAATGGCGCTTCTATGAATTATATGATTGCCACACAGCATGATGCCCACACATTGCCACTACAAAGCCCTGAGTATCATCTCACAAATGGTCTTTAGAAACTTTTCTAAGGCTACATTCAGACTGTGCATTTTTTTCTCTTCTGTTCTGCTGAGTTTTTAGCTGCAAAACAGGAGCTGTGAAAAAACGCACCCAAAAAAAGGATCCGTTAACGAATCTGTTTTTTTTTATCCATCTTTTGATAAGTTTTTTTCCCATTTTGAAGGGCTGCTATGGGAAAAACGCAACAGAAATTGACATGTCCTTTTCAAGAACGGAGCTCTCCTAAAGTGAAAAAGCAGATCACTTTAGAAGAGCACAGTCTGAGTGGCAAAAATGGAAACCCATAGACTTTACTGGGATGTCAATTGAGTGATTCATTTATTAAAGTGCACTGCAAAAAACGGATCAAGAAACGGATAAAAAAAACGCACAATCTGAATGTAGCCTAAAGATTTATTTATGGATGCTACTATATAGAGGTACCGTTATGCAGGGATTATGAATATGGGCACAGAACTGCCCATGGTTATGTATACACAGATGACCTGACCGGTTCCCCTTAACGGTATCAGCAGACTGTACATGGTGATACAGTTATAAATGGTGGTTGCTCTGAGTGAGTCTTTACATATGCGCCTCCTCCACCCCCATGGTAGCTATGCTGCTGGTTTTGAAGTTATATAGGATTCCCCCTAATACAGTCAAGAATCTTAAACAGCGTAAGCATATCCTTACATAACTTAGTGAGAATACCATAAATTATTAATTGCTTTAAAATAAATAATTTTACAAACATTTTTCCAAATTTGTTTTTTAAAAATTGCAATTGTGTCTGGCTTAATAAAACTGCAGATTCTGGGTTTTGGAAGAACAGACATATTACATGCGCTGTTAAATGGCCATGTCATAGTTTGTCTGTACCAGACCTAGGATGTGGAATACTATACAATGAGATAAACTCTCTAAGAATTATCCCTTGAGTATTCACATTTCAATGCTGTCATTCGCATGGGAATGGAGAGAAGAAAATCAATGAATTTGCCATCTGGATGTTGTATTAGCACCTTTGGGGAACAGACTTGATAAAGTGGTAGCATACAGGAAGACCCATCTTATCGGCAATTGGTAAACAGATTGCCAATTGTTGATTAGTGACACCTTTTTTGCTAATAAAACCTCTGCACATTGACCTTCTTCTCCCCCAACCATGTTCTCCAATCTGAACGTTGGCCATCCATACAATAATGAACAGGCGATAGAGTTAATGTCCGGCCATATATTCACAAGCTAGTTGTTTTTTGTCGCTGCTCAACGATCTAGTGTTGATTATAAGAAACTGTTACTTTGATTGTCGACAGCTCTATGAATAAAATGAAAAACTGCTCACTTAGCTGGAAAACCCCTTGACAGAAGGCATGGCAGCCGGTCAGATTAAAACTATTTTCTAACAATTTGAGGGAGTGCCACAGGGGTAACAATGTCAACCTAAATGATCTCTAAAGTGACTTCTTTAAACTCAATTAAAGGGGCCGGGTGCAGTCTCTTATTTGCATTCATTGGTGGCCATCCTCCGCTTTTTGAATAACACATTCAAACCTGTTCATGGGCTTATTCCATTCAATGAAATCCCAATGAGAAGCAGATCATTCAACTGATGCTCCACATAACAAAAGGTTTCCAAAAATGTTATGGCCTAGGAAGAGGCTTCTGCATTGAAACCATCTGGTGCGCTGAAATGGTATTGGGATGGACAATAGGTCCTTATATAACCCTGTCAGGCAAAAATAATAGGGTTAAGGCCGGGATTTGTATTTTTTTCCAACAGTATCACCCCATCATTTCATAGCACATCTGCACATCCCATTGAGTGACACAGAGCTGTGAGTTAGTGACCAGACTTAATGAAGCCTACATAATACTTCATGAATGGGGGCAACATTTCATGTAGTGTGTGAATATAAAGGAGCCGCAAATTAGACTTTTCATAAGAAGGAGAGATTGATGGCAATCTCATGCCAACAAGGTTCCTTCTAAAATTGGAAAAGCGTGAAAGAATTAGGCAGATCAACAGCTGGGTGTATTCTAAGTAAGGTCTGCTTTTGGGCCGGCGTGCCTCTGGAGGCCATTGCGGCTCATTGTACCGTAATCCTCCTTTTCACAAACTATTACAATTGGTTCAACTTGATTTCTATGGCACAGTCAATAGAGGGTCATTAAAACCCCTTTAAGAAGCTGGAGAATAGACCACATGGTACTTATAAAGTGTGCTAATGAAAAAGAGAAAATTGCTGAAAAAAAGTGGTTTTGTGTTTTCTAATAGAAGAGGATAAATGTCAACTCACTTTAATAGAATAATAATGAAACGCTAACACTCTGGCTTTTATTTTGTTGTTTTCACCAGAGGATAATACTTTCTAGAGAAATCCTATTTGGCGAGGTAGAAAAACAGAACGTGTTCATATATATGCAGACTGAAATTCCTTTAGTCCGACAATCAATAATCCAGCATCAAAAAAAAACACAATATCAAGGGGAATTTCACAAAACTAAAAATTTTGAGGATTGTGCAAATAGAAACAATTAGAAAATCCCTCATTAAAGCACAAAACAAGAAAACAACTGATTTAGACTTAGGCTGGGGACACACTTGTTAAGGCAATTGTGGTGACCGCATCCAGATCCGGATGCGGTTACCGCAATTGCCTTCGCACACATTTTTGGGCAAAAATGTGTGCTGTAAACGTATTGCTCAGGATGTGTAATTCTGCTGATAAACAAAGTGTTAAATGTGTGTTAAAACATTAAATATGAATATTAGCTGTGGCCAACATGTTTCTAGGGGGTGCCCACCTCCCTAGAGGCATGCTGTCCACTTCTGTCAGCATGTTAGGGGTTAAATTACCCATTTACAGTATAGCAGGCTATTGTCAGCTTTGTACAAATTTGTGAATGAAGCCGCGGCTCCTCACATTAGAGCAGATACTGTACGTAATGTACGTATAGAATCAGCCGCTGTCCAGTGTCCTGATACCTTTAACATTAGGTGTATGGGGGTGCGCATGTAGGGGTTAAATGGGTAATTTAACTCCTAACATGCTGACAGAAGTGGACAGCATGTCTCTAGGGGGGTGGGCATCCCCTACAGACATGTTGCCCACAGCTAATATTCATATTTAATGGTTTAATACACATTTAACAATTTGTTAATCCCTGCAGCAGCACGGATGAACAAAGTATATGGTAACCGCACTGCTCAGGATTACACATCCACCCGACCCGCTCCGAAAACTGCAGCCTGCATGGTTTTCAGCACAGGCTGCAGATCTGGAGCCGGTAACCGGATTGCATGTAGAGCAATCCGGTTACCATAATAGGCTCCTATGGAGAGCGGTTCTTGATCCGGTTTTGAGCTTTTTTACAGCTCAAAACTGGATCAAGTTTACAAAATCCTGCCGCATGTGTGACCCTAGCCTTAATACCATATTATGTATTTTTTTCTTCCTTTAGGGTATGTTCGCACAGGAGAAAAGTAGTGCATATTTTCTGCTGCGTGAAATCTGCACCTAGTGTCAGAAATACGCACCAAACACATCCCTGTCCTCATGGTGCATTATTATCTGCTGCGGATATAATGCTTTTTGCCATTGATTTTTCCTGGTTCTTAAAAACAGCATTTTTATAGATTTTTTTTTTTAACTCCATTTTGCAGCTCTTTTGGGTCTGGATTACATGTGTTTTTGATCATAATAAATGATTAATAAAGCTAATTTTAATAATCAAAAATGCTTAAAAAACATTTGTTGCATTTCTTGCATCATTTTTCACTTTCTCATTGCTTTCTATGATGAAAAACCACTGCATAAAGGCTGAAAGTATTAACAGCTGCAAATTTCAAAGCGCTGCAGTTCTGAAATTCAGTCAGACAAAAAAAAATGTGTGCATGAGATTCTGAAATCTTGCAGGGTCCTGCAGGCTTATACAGTAGATCTATGAACTACGCAGCCCATAGATCTACTGTATAAGCCTGCAGGACCTAGGACAGCGCACATACTATACATACATTAAGTATAGTTTGAGCGTTGCTCACAGAGGAGCCGGCGGCTTCATTCATAAAAATGTATAGTAGCCGACAGGAGCCAGCTACTGTACATCAGCAATTAAATCATTAAATGCCCACTGAGTGGGTGGTATGTTTCTAGGGGGGGTGGGTACCCCCTAGAGACATTATAGCCACATTTATTAATAAAATTTAATCTTTTAAAACACTGTAAAACCTTGCTTATCTCGGCGGCAGCCGGGATAATTAAAGTATATGCGGTAACCACATTGCTCAGGATTACACATCCTGAGCAATCCGGTTATCGCATTGCGGGGCTTAGAACTACTCTAAAAACTGCAGCCTGCATGAGTTTTCATGCAGGCTGCAGAGTCGGAGGCGGTAACCGGATTGCTTGTAAAGCAATCCGTTTTTAAAATAGGCTCCTATGAGGAGCGTTTCCTGCTCCGGTTTTGAGCTTTTTAAATGCTCGAAACCGGATCAGTTTAAAAAAAAAAAAAAAAAAAAAAAACGGAAATGTGACCCTAGCCTAACAGAATTATTGGGATCTGTGATATTATTAGTTCAGGAGTCGGACATTAGACCAAAGATCAGTTAAAGACTTGTAGCCAAAGTGCAAGCAAAAAAAAATGTTAAGCAAATGACTTTAAAATACATTGATACATGTGTCTGATAAACCAGTATATCTTTTTAAACCCATTAATGCCATGTAAAATAGATTTTATTCCAACATCATAATTCATTATCATTGCAAATTGCATGTAAAATCTATAGTTTATTGCTTGGTGCCTAGGATACCGTCCCCTTCTACAGTCTGAGAGGTGGCGCCTTACTTACAAGCTGTTTGTTACATAGCTTGCAAGTGCTGCTCTGAAGCTGACCAGATTGTTGAGCCCCCTAATCGCCTGGAGTGGGGGCTGCGTGGGCTCCTGGACCCCCATTGAGTTGTCAGTAACATATTGAGGTATCTGTTTCTTCTTCACATGTGTTTGTCATTATAGGAGCCTTAATATTCATGAGGTATCCTCATGATGGTAAAAGGTTAAGAGTCCCTGTTGTAAGGTAACAGAAGCAGGTGATGGCTGTGATTGGCTGTCCTGCTTGTCTGATAAGTTTGCACCTGATTGATTTGAAAAGTGCGGGAGAGTGGGGTAGTTATGCCCCGCCCACAGGAATTTTCAGTCAGTGTCTCTGAGGAGACTAAGAAAAACGCACCCGCCCACCCAGCCCCTCTTTATTTCTGTTCCCCATTTCCCTGTCGTCAGGCTTTTAGCGAGGGGAAAGTTCTGTTTTCAAGTTGGTCTTTATAATGCTTTTAATAGACTTTACAAATTGGAGTTTAATGAGTTGAAAAAACATTATTTATGGAAAAAGTTTTAATTAATATATATGGATTATTTAATAGAGGTAACCCTATTAAAAGCCTCTTGGCCATTTCATGCCAACCAATGCCTGGTGTTATTCTATATCGTCTGTTTAACTTATAATATTAGAGGTGGGGCCTAAGATGCCACACTAGATCCTGCCATCTGTAGTGTCCCTGTGCTCCTCTAATGCTGGAAAGACAAATTTGCCTATACTACTATAGAAGCCAGTGGTGTAACGTGGAGCTCATGGGCCTGACGTGAAAGCTCCAAAGAACCCTCAATTATTGCAAATCTTTAAAAGCATTAGGTTTTTCTATAGGCCAAAGTGACTTTTCGAGCCCCCTAGGTTCCAGGGCCCGGGTACAATTGCAACCTCTGCACCCATTGTAGTTATGTCCCTGCTTGCAGCATGGGAGAGAACGTGGTAATCATAAACTGCCCCTGGAAGTAGGGAATCAGAAGAAATGTGTTCCTGAAAATACAGCATAAGGCAACTCCTTTAATCTATCTATCATCTATCTATCTATCTATCTATCTATCTATCTATTATCTATCTATCTATCGATCTAACTCTTCTATAAGGGGCTGTCACACGCTATGATTTTGTGAGCGATCTCACCTACGATCTCAGGGCTGCGCGCTGGTGGACAATATCGTTAGTGAGGTGTCACACATATAGATATCGTTCACAACGTCACAACGCAGCAACAATGTTGAGAGCAGGTATCGTTCACACAACCCAGCGAACAATGCTTGTCAATGTTGTGAATAGGCAAAATCGTTAAGGAGATCGTTATCGTGGTGTCACACAGAATGATGCAAGCAGATTGCATGATCGACATTGTCTGATTTGGGGTCCGGATCTCAAATCTTCGATGACCGATCAGACCACTTATCGCTTGTAAGATCGACCTGTCACACGCAATGACGTCATTAGAATGACTGAAAACCTGTGATGTTTCAGCGATATCGTTACTGATATCGTACATGTGACGGCCCCTATATAGCTATATATTCTGTATGACCTATTATAACATTATCCATGAGTATGACATTGGTTTTCATAAAGGAATTTATGGAACTGAGATTAACATACATCTACCGTATGTCCATCCAAAAATCCCAAATTAATGGTATATGCTATATATTTATAATATTTAATCTATCTAGCAATCTATCTGTCTGTGTGCAGTCTATCTACTTTATATTTATGAGTATGTCATTTGTTTTCATTATGAACATGGGATTAATATACAGTATGTCCCACCCCCCAAAAAAAATCCTGAATAAATGACCTATTTTTATTATATTTGTATTCATCTGTATTATTATAAAATGTATTTATCATGTTACTTTTTTATCTTTCTTTTGATACAGGATTGCACAGATGGTATCATTTGTGTTACATTGTGGCACACAGTAGTTACACTCTTATCAGCGATACTCTACAAGGGGCCCAGGGGTCAGCTCATGCTGGTATAGTGTCCCTCATTTGTTCATTGAAATAGTGACAAATTGCAGCATTTTACCAGCATATCTGTGCTGCTGGACATCACTTTCCTTTCCTGTCTATTACCATTGAGCTGATAATGAGGTCGAATATAAAGCCTTCATTCACTGCTTCATAACAAAGACTTGACAGTGATGGATTCCAAGCAGAAACACTAAAAACAATCTAAATGGCCATGGTCTTAATCAATGCTTTGTTACTGTTGCTATTCTCCTAATCACTGCTTTGTTTCTCTTTCTTGTATACTCCATCATTATCTGTATGAGCATTCAATAAATGAACCAATTAATAACTTCCTATATATGCCCTACTTAGAAAGAAGAAAGACTGAAATGATAGATAGATAGATAGATAGATAGATAGATAGATAGATAGATAGATAAAGTTTGAAAAAATAGAATCAGCACAAACTTATAAATACTTAGATGGTGCAAATCCTGTGATACGGTGCTCAGCCGTTCCAAACAGAAATCCAAAAAAACAGGCATCACGTGGATGGACGCCGGGTACAAGCAGGAAGGAGAGCAGAGGATGCGCACGCGGTCACAGGAGGAGGATAAGTATGAAAACTCTTCTTTTACAGGTGTGTGGCGGCAGCAACGGGGGGCCTGTATATAGCACAGGGGGGGGGCTGCTGTATACTACCACAGGGGGGGGAGCCGTCACTGACTCGTGTATAAGCCGAGGGAGGCACTTTTCAGCACAATTTTTGTGCTGAAAAACTCGGCTTATACACGAGTATATACAGTATATTATATACTGTATATATATATAGCAGTCACTATGGTATATGGCGGTACATACAGCACATGTATAGCAGTGCTATGGTATATGCGGTACATTACATACATGTATAGCAGCACTATAGTTTATGGCTAGTACATGTATAGCAGCGCTATGGTATATGGTGGTACATTACAGTACATGTATAGCAACGCTATAGTATATGGCGGTACATTACAGTGATGTAGAGCAGGCACTATGGTATATGGTGGTACATTACAGTACATGTATAGCAACGCTATAGTATATGGCGGTACATTATAGTACATGTAGAGCAGCACTATGGTATATGGCGGTACATGACAGCACATGTATAGCAATGCTGTAGTATATGGTGGTACATTATAGAAAAGGTATAGAAGCACTATAGTATATGGCAGTACATGTATAGCAGCGTATGATATATGGCGGTACATTACAGTACATGTATAGCAACGCTATAGTATATGGAGGTACATTACAGTACATGTATAGCAGCGCTATGGTATATGGCGGAACATTGCAGTACATGTATAGCAGCACAATAGTATATGGCGGTACATTACAGTACATGTATAGCAGCACTATAGTATATGGCGGTACATTACAGTACATGTATAGCAGCACTATAGTATAGGACAGTACATTACAGTACATGTATAGCAGCACTATGGTATATGGCGGTACATTACAGTACATGTATAGCAAACTATAGTATATGGCGGTACATTATAGTACATGTAGAGCAGCACTATAGTATATGGCGGTACATTACAGCACATGTATAGCAACGCTATAGTATATGGCTGTACATTATAGTACATGTAGAGCAGCACTATGGTATATGGCGGTACATTACAGCACATGTATAGCAACGCTATGGTATATGGCGGTACATTACAGCACATGTATAGCAGCACAATAGTATATGGCGGTACATTACAGTACATGTATAGCAGCACTATAGTATATGTTGGTATATTACAGCACATGTATAGCAGCACTATAGTATATGGCAGTACATGTATAGAAGCGCTATGGTATATGGCGGTACATTACAGTACATGTATAGCAGTGCTATGGTATATGGCGGTACATTACAGTAGATGTATAGCAGTACTATAGTATATGGTGGTACATTACAGTACATGTATAGCAGCACTATAGTATATGGTGGTACATTACAGTACATGTATAGCAGCACTATAGTATAGGGCGGTACATTATAATACATGTATAGCAGCGCTATGGTATATGGCGGTACATTACAGTATATGTATAGCAGCGCTATGGTATATGGTGGTACATTACAGTACATGTATAGCAGTACTATAGTATATAGCGGTACATTACAGTACATGTATAGCAGCACTATAGTATGTGTCGGTACATTACAGTACATGTATAGCAGTACTATAGTATATGGTGGTACTATAGTACTGCTATACGCGCCACTGTAGCCGAACAGCAAATAGGCGCGATATTCGAACTTTGAATTCTCGCGCCAATTTGCATAGTCTGCGCTTATTAGAGCGGCCAGTGTCTGGCGCGCGATTTCGGCGACAGACACACGCAAAAAACCCTTAGACAATTATATAGTAGATTTGGAGCCAATCAGTTGTCTCACTTATGGTGCTATATGATGCACAAGCATTTGGCTGTATTTCTCAGCACTGAGGATATTATTAATACTAAACAAATCTCCAACCCCATTTTCTGAATTGCAGCTCCAAACATCCAAACTTGCAAGAATCTCCATCATGATTCACTCTTGCCTACAGATGCTCATAATTGTGCAGTGTCCAGCAAGTATAACAATGAAAGATGAACAAACTACTTACTGTAACCGCCAAAAATATCACATTTTGAGCACATGCTGACATTTTTCCATTAGTTATATTGTTTTTCTTCATGGTGAGTCACTTGGCCTTGTTTCCTTCTTGAGGGTATGGCTTTTGGGCTCAAATTCTTTCATGAAGACAACTTGTGGCTAGATTGTGTAGTTTATTAGATGGGTAACTGAGTCTGGCTGATGGCTCTGCTGGATATTTTCCAATTTTGAAAGGAAGAATGCATTATGTGACATTCATCTGCTAGTGTTATAGACTAGTCACTGCATCTACGGTCTTCAACATGGGCCATTTCTTGGTGCTTCTTTAAAAGAACTTGAGCAGCATATTTTGAAACTACAATCTGGGAGTCCTTGCCTTGGAGATACCTTGATGATTCATTATAACTACCTTGTGTCTTTATCCTCAGTCCTGCCATGATGTATAACTTGTCTAATGAAATTGTCTTAAATAATAATAACTTTGTAGCACAGTTTGGCTACTTCTTTCCAATTTCAAGCCTCCTATAAAACTGATTTTGTTTCAGCTACCGTATATACTCGAGTATAAGCCGTGTTTTTCAGCACAATTTTTGTGCTGAAAAGTGCCCCCCTCGGCTTCTACTCAAGTAACTGGGTATTTGCTTGGGGGGGGCTGTGACCGGGGGCTGGAGGAGGCAGGAGGGGGCCGCAGTGACCGCGGGAGGTCATGTGGGCTGCCCATTAGTGTAATGAATATGCACTGCATCCCCCCGTCCATCAACGGCGGGGAGAGCGGTGCATATTGCACTACACTGGCCCCATCAGCGATATCCAGCCCCCACCATTATTATCTGTTCCCCAGGCTGCGACACACATTAAAATAACAAACATTTTATACATTACCTTTCCGGCGACTCCTTGCTGGCAGCGCCGCTGCTTCCTGCTTGTGCTGGTGTCATGTGACCGTCGCAGCAGCGATGACATCATCGCTGCTGCGTCGGCCACAGCAATAGAAGCCGGCACAAGCAGGAAGGAAGAAGCCGGGAGACCAGAGGAGCGGCGCTGCCAGCAAGGAGTCTGCCGGAAAGGTGATGTATAAAATGTTTGTTATTTTAATGTGTGCCGCAGCCTAGGGGACAGATATTAAGGAGGGGGGGCTGGATATCACTGCTGGGGCCAGAACACTACTGCTGAAGCCTGTATACTTCTGCAGGGGGCCTGTATACTGCTGCACGGGGCCTGTATACTGCTGCAGGGGGCATGTATACCGATGCTGGGGCCTGTATACCGCTTCTGGGGCCTGTATACTGCTGCTGGGGGCCTGTATACCGCTGCTGGGGGCCTGTATACCGATGTTGGGGGTCTGTATACCGCTGCTGGGGGCCTGTGTACCACTGCTGGGGCCCTGTATACTAAGGAGGGGGCCCTGTTTACTAAGGAGAGGGCCTGTATACCACTACTGGGGCCTGTTTACCACTGCTGGGCCTTATACCATGCTGGGGGCATGTATACCATTGCTGGGGCCTGTTACCATGTGGGGCCTGTATACCACTGCTGGAGCCCTGTACACTACTGCTGGGGCCCTGTATATTACTGCTGGGGGCCTGTATACTAAGGAGGGGGTCTGTGTACCACTGCTGGGGGCCTGTGTACCACTGCTGGGGACCTGTATACCACTGCTGGGGCCCTGTATACTACTGCTGGGGCCGTGTATACTAAGGAGGGGGCCTGTATACCACTGCTGGGGGCCTGTATACCACTGCTGGGGCCCGTATACCACTGCTGGGGCCCTGTATACCACTGCTGTGGCCCTGTATATTACTGCTGGGGCCCTGTATACTACTGCTGAGGCCCTGTATACTACTGCTGGGGGCCTGTATACTACTGCTGGGTGCCTGTATACCACTGCTGGGGGCCTGTATACCACTGATGGGGGCGCTATATACTGGGATGGGGGGCTATATAACAGGATGGGGTCTGCTGCATTTCTCACCCTAGGCTAATACTCGAGTCAATACAATTTCCTAGTTTTGGAGGGTACAATTAGGGGCCTCGGCTTATACTGGGGTCGGCTTATACTCGAGTATATACGGTAAGTCTGTGTTTCAACCTTTATAAGAAAATTATGATCATAATCACTTGATTAGTATAACTGGTTATTCCTAAACTCTACTATAATCCTACAAAATTCCTTGACTTTGTTTAATTCATAGATGAATTCATACTGCTTTTAAATAGTTTTAAATTAAATGGAAAAATATATTCTCATGTTATGAGATGAAACATATCCTTTCACTCAGGTATCGCTTATCCCGAAACCACATTTAGGGGATTTTGATCATTGTTTGTATCAAACTATTTTAAATTTATAATAGGCAAGAGCCCTAATTCCGAGGACATGAAATCTCATACCATTGAAGGACTTCATATTGGATTTCAGAATGATGAGAATTTCTCAGTACTAAATGGTATCTAGTGTGGTGACATACTGTATAGTGAAACTAGAGGTAACATCACAATGGCTACTTTCCTTGAGGGAAGAATACATTGTAATCATAGTTGGTATCTTAAATACATGTGACTGAAACTGAATTTAATAAAAAAAAAAACTTGTTGCTCATCTTTCTGAGCAGTTCTGACATTATTTAAAGGAGTTGCTCAATATTAGAAAAAGTTTTGCTCTTTTATTACAGTAATAGCACAGCTACTATCCAGTTGTTATATCTAATAGCAAATCCCAATTCTTAAAATGCAAGACAATACTGGACATTCGGGAAGGAATTAGACAAATCACTGATTTGATCCTTGCCTTCTACAAATAAAAAGATATGTTTTTGTCCCATTAAAGCTAATATAAGTTATGTGTAAGCAGGGCCAACATCAGCACCCGGCATACCCGGGCAAATGCCTGGGCCAAGGTGTGACTGAGGGGCCCACCACCACCGCCTGCAAAGCACCGGTATTATCTATTCTTACCGGCGTGGACCGCGATACGGTGCTTTGATGCTGTACAGAAGCCCCCGCATCCGGGCCATCGCATCCGGGCCGTCACTTCCGCCACTGCCTATGCGTTCCACACTATGGAACGCATAGATGAGGCGCCCCGCTCCGCTCCCTCACTTCCTCTTCCTTCCTTTGTGCTCCACAGTGTGGAAGGCATAGAAGAGGCGACCCCCCCCCGCTCAGTGACGCCGCCCAGCAGTGGTACATGCTGCAGCAAGGGCCAGGCAGAGCTCACACTGAATACAGCACACAGATGGGTGCTGGTGTTCCGTGGGTAATTATATATAATTTGGCTCTATGGAGGCTGTGGTGGGCTCTATTGGAGGCTCTATATGGAGGCTGTGCTGGGCTCTATTGAGGCTGTGCTGGGCTATTTAGAGGCTGTGCAGGGCTATATATAATTTGGAGGCTGTGCTGGGCTATTTAGAGGCTGTGCTGGGGCATTTAGAGGCTGTGCAGGGCTATATATAATTTGGGGGCTGTGCTAGGTTCTAAAGAGGCTGTGCTGGGCTATTTAGAGGCTGTGCAGGGCTATATATAATTTGGAGGCTGTGCTGGACTATTTAGAAGCTGTGCTGGGGTATTTAGAGGCTGTGCAGGGCTGTATATAATTTGGAGGCTGTGCTGGGCATAGGCTACTATATAATTTGGAGGCTGTGCTGGGGTATGTAGAGGCTGTGCAGGGCTATATATATATAAGTTGGAGGCTGTGCTGGGCTTTATGGAGGCTGTGCTGGACTATACAAAATTTGGAAGCTGTGGGGGGCTCTATGGAGGTTGTGCAGGGCTATATATAATTTGGAGTCTGCTGGGCTCTATGGAGGCTTTGCTCAGCTATTTAAAGTCTGTAATTGCTTATTTGGGAGTCTGTGCTAAGCTATATATCATTTGGAGGCTGTGCTGGGCTGTACGTATTATTTGGAAGCTGTGCTGGGTTGTATATGTTATCTGCAGGCTGCTGCTGGGCTGTATGTAGTTGGAGGCTGTGCTGGGCTGGCAAAGCCTCCAGATAATATATATAGCCCAGCAGCAGCCTCCAGATAATATATTCAGCCCTGCTCAGCCTCAATATTATATATACAGCCCACCCAGGAGCCTTTCTATTATATACACAGCCCACAGCTTCTATAGTATATTCATGAATTGTGGTATGTGTTAAAGGGGCCCATTGAGACTGTTTCGCCCGGGGCCCACAAAAACCTGGAGCCGGCCCTGTGTGTAAGGTATGGGGGAGAAAGGCATTCCACATGGTTTCTTTTTTTAACATTCATAGGGAATAAAATGATTAGTTCTTATATAATATATGGTATGCAGCCCAGGCTCTATTGAAGAACATCAAGGCTGTCTAGTTGCATTCCATTTTAAATGTGGCCTAATACCTGCTTGTCTGCTATTATTACACAGGTTTATGAACTGGCATTTAGATACAGTATATGCTAATACCTTAAAGTAGACACCAGAGGTAAGTATGTGCAATATGTGTGACAATATGTAGAATGTGTATAGACATACAGATTCTATTAACACAGATCAAAATAACACTAATGTTCCAAAGACTGAAATTTGCAAATAGAGTCTGTGGAGCCTCGGTTAGGAGTCTCAAACACAAGACTAGCCAGATATCCCTCCAGGGAAGAACCCAGCCAAGGGGTGGCTCCTTGCGGAGAACACCATAACCACCATGTTAAGTGGCCCTTTTAGTCAATATCCAGCTCTTTTACAAGCTTAGAGATATGACAAGGGAATACCAAGGCCAGGTATCCATCCACAGACAGCTGTTTCTGGGTGTTGCCCCTCATCAGTGTGGAGTAGGATTCTGGCAATGCCTAGTAGACCAACATCGCAAAGCATTCACTGATCTCAAGGACACCAGTCCAAGAAAACACTGCCCCAGGGGGCAATGCGCCTAGGAATTCACTGTGTTGAGCGCTTTAGCCAGCTGCCCGCAGTGTTTTCTTGGACTAGTCTCCCTGAGATCAGTGAATGCTTTGTAAAAGACTGAAATTTTACATTTATAGCCTAAAAGAGTGTCTCTACCTGGAACTATAATAAAATTACCAGCAAAGTAAACGTAATATATTAATAACTATAAATTATTCAATACCCCTCAAATGTACAGTATTTGTGTGCAGTGTATGTGTGTGTATTGCACAGGGTGCGCCATTTATATGGATACACCTATATAAAATGGGAACGGTTGGTAATATCAACTTCCTGTTTGTAACAAAACAGAATAAGGGATGCAATAAGGAGCATCTGTAGATTTTACCATATGCATGTTAAATGTAAGAGTCAGATGGCCACTCACCCTATGGTGTTGTGCCCCCCCGCACAACCACAGGGCAGAATTTAGAAGTTCTTGTGCCGGGCTCCACCGTGTGCTCCCAGCCACCACTCCTACGGCGTTACTGAATAAGGCAGTTAAGTGATCCCGCTGTCCGGAACTTCGTCTGACCAGTGTTCTGTTGTTATAACTTCCTGTTTGTGGCACATTAGTATATGGGAGGTTATTAGATTAGATTAGATTAGATGAGATAAACTTTATTGATCCCAGAGGAAATTACAGTATTACAGCAGCAGAACAAAGATCAAGAACATTACACACTTTACAAAATAAGTCTATATGGACAGCAGATGCGGGTAGACTGGTACATGTACCTCCCCTATTCCCCCCATACCCTTAGAACTTCACTTAGTCTTTGGATGCTTTACACTTATACATTTGTTAAACATCCCCACAGCTGTCGGAGCAAACGATTTTCTGTATCTTTCCTTTCTACACATTAGTTATACTATTGTGCTGCAAACAGGAAGTTGATATCACCAACCGTTCCCATTTTATTTAGGTGTATCCATATAAATGGCCCTGCCTATAAATGGGCCACCCTGTATTTATATGTGGCGCCCCTGTGTCTTGATACTGCACCTACTCCACAGGTGTGGTGCTATACTCTCAGGTAAGGAGGGAACACAAAGCTGAGACACACCCAATCACACACCCAACACACCATCCTAACTCCAGGCCAGGGAGATGTAGGGCAGAAGAGGCTCCTTGAAAGAGCAGACTACATCTGCTGGCTGGTGGAAGGAGTAGGTTTAGGGTGTGGAATAAGTTAGTTGGTAGGAGAGTCGACTTCCAGGTTGGGTAAAAGAACTGGCTGAATGAGGGGTGCAATTTTAAGACCAATCCAAGAAACTGGAGACCACTGAGCTGCATGTGCAGTGGCCACCACCGTGTACTCTCTCAGGCGCAGTGGCTTTAGAAGGTCAGGAGGATGGGCCAGGCCGTCGCTCAACAGGGCCCGCAGTCACCTGCCTTCGGATCAGTAGCATGAAGGCACAGGGAAGAAGGAGGAGAACAGCATAGTGAGAACAGACAGCACAGAAAGGCATACATTTGGTGACTCAGTGGAGTGGATCTGAATTACCAGGGAGCTGGCCAAGCTGTAATCTGGGAGAACACGGTACCCTGGCTGGGTTGGCACTGAACTAAGCCACAGTAAAGAGATGGTAAGAACTGCAACCCCTGTGTCTGTCCACTTCTTCAGCATCTCCCTGAATTCACCACAACCACCATCATTAACAACCTACTACACCCTGGGGGCCCGCTCCATCTGTGGGGAGTGTTACATCATAACTGCCACAACATCTATCCCCTGGGGACCTATACAAGCAGCGCTGGTCATACCTGACCAGAAACCACAGATGGCATCATGATCATCTATATAAACTTTATTATCCCCTGTAAATATCCCCTTTTAACAACCAGTCGTGGCAACGACTTCCCGGGAGAGCCATCGTGACATCCCCTGAACTGTTGAGCCCTGGAAGTCGAGTACCTTGGCCCCATGACTGCTGCAATTGTTATACATACCCAGTAAAGTTTCATAAAGAGCATACATATTAAAGGTATACTGTATATGGATAAGTCTGCTCTCTGTTATGGAGTTATTGGTGCTCAAAAAAAAAAAAATATAATCAAATAAACCATCTAGTTTCACACACACACACACACACACACACACACAATTTTCTTCATCAGGACCTTACTGTGTATGTACAATTGCAATTGGGAATGACTGCACTTACACAAGATCTTGGCTGGGAGAAACAGGTGACTAAAAAAGGGTGTAATGAAAACTACAGTACTTTTACATAGATGGCATGAATTGGGGTATAAAAATCTAATGACATGTTTCCTTTAAATGAATGACAAGTACAGTCATATGAAAAAATTTGGGCACCCCTCTTAATCTTACTCTTTTTTTTTTTTGTTTGTTTAAAATTGTTTTTTTGCAACAGCTATTTCAGTGTGATATATGTAATAACTGATGGACACAGTAATATTTCAGGCTTGAAATGAGGTTTATTTCTCTAACTAAAAATGTGAAATATGCATTATTTCAAAATTTGACAGGTGCCAAAGTACGGGCACCCTTCTGATTTTCATGGTTTGAATACTCCTAACTACTTTTTACTGACTTACTGAAGCACTAAATTTGTTTGGTGACCTCATTGAGCTTTGTACTTCATAGCCCGGTGTATCCAATCATGAGAAAGCCATTTCAGGTGTCCACTTGCAAGTTGTTCCCCTAGTTGCATCTTCTCTGAGGAGTGGCATCATGGGCTCCTCAAAACAGCTCTCAAATGATCTGAAAAAAAGATTGTTCAACATAGTTGTTCAGGGGAAGGATACAAAACGTTGTCTCAGAGATTTAACCTGTCAGTTTCCACTGTGAGGAATATAGTAAGGAAATGGAAGACCACAGGGACAGTTCTTGTAAAGGCCAGAAGTGGCAGGGTAACAAAAATATCAGAAAGGCAGAGAAGAAGAATGGTGAGAACAGTCAAGAACAATCCACAGACCTCCTCCAAAGACCTGCAGTATCATCTTGCTGCAGATGGTGTCACTGTGCATCAGTCAACAATACAGCGCACACTGCACAAGGAGAAGCTGTATGGGAGAGTTATGCGAAAGAAGCCGTTTCTGCATGCACGCCACAAACAGAGTCGCCTGAGGTATGCAAAAACACATTTGGACAAGCCAGCTTCATTTTGGAAGAAGGTCCTGTGGACTGATGAAACAAAGATTGAGTTGTTTGGTCATACAACAAGGCATTATGCATGGCGCCACAAAAACACAGCATTCCAAGAAAAACACTTGCTACCCACTGTCAAATTTGGGGGAGGGTCCATCATGCTTTGGGGCTGTGTGGCCAATGACGGCACCGGGAATCTTGTTAAAGTTGAGGGTGGCATGGATTCCACTCAGTATCAGCAGATTCTTGAGAATAATGTTCAAGAATCAGTGTCAAAGTTGAAGTTACGCCGGGGATGGATCTTTCAGCAAGACAATGATCCAAAACACCGCTCCAAATCTACTCAGGCATTCATGCAGAGGAACAATTACAATGTTCTGGAATGGCCATCCCAGTCCCCAGACCTGAATATCATTGAACATCTGTGGGATGTTTTGAAGCGGGCTGTCCATGCTCGGCGACCATCAAACTTAACTGAACTGGAATTGTTTTGTAAAGAGGAATGGTCAAAAATACCTTCATCCAGGATCCAGGGACTCATTAACAGCTACTGGAAGCATCTAGAGGCTGTTATTTTTGCAAAAGGTGGATTTGCTAAATATTAATGTCACTTTTCTGTTGAGGTGCCCATACGTTTGCACCTGTCAATTTTTGAAATAATGCATATTGTGAGCCCTCGTGGACAGGATCCTCTCCCGTCGTGTATCAGCAAGCCTTGACTGCTCATATGTACTGTACCTGTCCTTGTTACCCCTACTTCTTATGTAAAGCGCCATGGAACCAATGGCGCTATATAAATAAATAATAATAATAATAATAATTTCACATTTTCGGTTAGTACAATAAACCTCATTTCAATCCTGAAATATTACTGTGTCCATCAGTTATTACATATATCTCACTGAAATAGCTGTTGCAAAAAAAAATTTTAAACAAAAAAAAAACAGTAAGATTAAGAGGGGTGCCCAAACTTTTTCATATGACTGTATGTCTGTATTTTGGGCAGGAGAGGCAGGTCACAGAAAACAAAGTAGCCTGCCAATCAATGACAGGAAATAGGCAATGGGCAGGGAATAGAGAACAGAGGGGTCAGAGCTGTATGTGCAGGGCCCACCCATTGCACTTGCAGATCTTTTGAAATAACAGTTTTTTAAAACAAAGTTATGGGTATAAGGCTTTACATAGATTCACATTTGTTTTGGGTATAAAAACCTGATGACTGGTATACTCCTTTAAAGGGAACCTATCTCCAAGATCCTATCGCAATATGTAATAGGTGTAACAATGACAATATTTTCAAATACCTCCAATTAGAAATGTAGAATGCTTTTCCTGATTAACAAGTATTTTCCTCATATGTAGAACATTGCAGGATCTTCGGTGCCCAGATTTACCGCATCTGCTGCCTAACGGCCGCACTTGTGGCTCACTTACGACAACCTCAATGCTTTGTCTATGGGGCTTGCTGTCGGGTGCAGCAAGTGCGGTTCTGCCAGACGTGGCAGATCCGGCATTGGCGGCAGCAAAAACAAAACTCTGCTGGCCACATTGTTTTTCGTGGCTGCAACTGCCGGATTGTAGCAAAACCACAACTGCCGCAAGCCCCATAGAGAATGAATGGGGGCTTACTGCAAGTGTACCGCAAGTTGGCCATTAGGCGGCAGATGCGGTAAATCTGCCGGATCAGCCGGATCTGGACTGAACTGCTGATGTGAAAGGGGCCTTAATCTGGAATAACATTCTACATTTCTAATTGGAGGTATTTGACAATATTGTTATTATTACACCTATTACATATTGCGATAGGATCTTGAGATGCAAATACCCCTTTAAGTACATATTATTTAGGCCCTAAAGGTTATTGGGGATTTTCTATCAACAGAAATCTTAAATATTTGTAACTCTCATCTCTAGAAACTGCACCAATGTTCAGTATAGGGCCCCACTGATCTTCGTCTAGATTGATGAGGTTGGTATCTGCCACCACGCAGAGGTAGAGAAAGAATAGAGTTGTGGTAGCACAGATGTCTCCATTCTGGTCTATGATAGTTATGGAAATGGCAAGGCAAGCTTTGTGTAAATTAAAACATCAGTTCAGAAACTATTGGCAGCAACCCTTAATAATCATAAAAAGAAAAAGTTTAAATGAGATCCTCCAGACAATACACTAGTTTGCGAAAATGCTCCCACCGCTAAAAGAAATCAGTCCTGGAAACAATCAATTTTGATTTCTAAAGCAGTTTTTCTACTAAATCAAATAGTATGAAAAAAACTGTACTTTTTTTCTATTCACTGTTCAAATTTGTCCCTTAGAAATTGAAAATATTTTAAGTTGAGTCACTTTTTGAAAGCAAAAGGAACAATAGGAATATAATGTCTAAACTAATTAAAATTACACTCATTTTTAAAACACGTTAACATCTGGTTCTATTATTCCCTTTTCCTCTCCATTGACTTATATCTGACTTACGAAGACTGTTTTACATACATAGGAGAACAATCATTAATCTCCACTGAGTGCGATCAAATCATTCCCGTGCCAAAACTTCATGTAATCTGCTATTTCTCGGCATTACATCAGATGAAGTGCAATGCAAGTTCTGTACAGAAATGATTTTTGCAGGAAGTAAGGAAATCCCCAGCTCTCACAGTTTTACATCAAAATACAATACAGGTCTTAATTGAATTATGGAGCAAAAATGAGGAACAGTTGGGCCGGAACAGTTTACATGGCCGATTAGAATTTCTTGTCACTATAGTGAACATAGATGCAATGAAATAATTAAACCTGATACTTTTCTTATGTTTGGATGAATTTTAGAAATTTGGACAGTGTATGGATTCATGGCTCCAAAAACTCCAAATGCCAAAACAAAGTTTGAAATAAAAAGTGAATTATGTCACCATGCTGCATATATAGCCATGAAAAGCACAAGTGTAGAACCTAGTTTCAAACTGGTCACTGTATTTGGCTCTCATACCTCTATTGGTTATCCAGTTTTACAGAAATACCTATAGTTTGGAAACTATAACTTATTGACATATATTGTTCTACTATTTTATACATATTATGTTGACTGATTATATACTGACACAAAGGAGAGGTGATTAGAGTGCGATGTGCGGTGGAAAAATTGTACCTGGCCCCCCGTCAGCATATTGATCAGAAATGCGAGCCCCTATAATAAACTCCCCCTTTCTGGTCCCAATCATGAGATCATGTCCATTCTTGCCCCAAATGATGCACCCCAGGGCCGAGGGGTACTTGGAACCGGGCTGTGCAGCAGTTCTGGGGGGGTCACAGGGGTGGAGACCCGGTTTCCATGACCCTGGGTGAAGTTGTAAAAGGCAGTTCTTGACTTGTGTAGGGAAAAGGTTTTTTTTATAAAGGAGTTATTAGTGACGCCACCCGAGGTTTGTGGCTAGAGGTAGCTACCACTGCTGCAGAACCTCTGGGGATGATGGACGGGCATCTTGGATGGAACAGCTCCCCACAGGCGGAGCGGATCCCCAGAGCAGTGTGTGTTGAAGAGTGTAGGGTGCAGGATGGAGGGTGCGCATTAACAGACAGACTCACATTTTGTTGGTTCCTTAATTCCTTTACTGGTAAGACTGGTTCCACATAGATGCTATTCTGTGAGTCTGTGTAATCAGGGAGAAACTTGGGGTTCTCCACATCCGTCAAGTTCTGAGGCCTCCCTGCTGCGCTTTCTCCAGTGGATCCTTGCTGCTAGTTGAAGCTGAGGTGTGACCTTCTCTCCCTCTCTCTCCTGCACGTGCCAGCATGACAGGCAACTTGAGTCCTTTCTTAGCCCCACTTCATGGGCAGCTACTCCAGGGCACTTCATGCTGCTTTGCCCCCGGGCATTTGATGTGGATGGGGAACTTGGAATTCCCCACCCTCCGGTATTGGCTGCTGGATTGTTAGGCCGTGCACTGCCTTGGAATTTGATGTCCGTTGTCTGGCACTTACTCCTCTGGGGCTGAGCTTGACACTGCTCTGCTCCCCAGGCTCTCCTATCCTTCCTCAGACCCTTGCCTAGGGGTCACTCAAGCTAAGTCTGGCTCTCATGTTACGAGCTTAGTCCACAGGGTGTCTTCCTCAGTCCTCCTAGGAATTGAACTGACTAACTCTGCCCCAGATGAGAATTTATAGGGGAGCTCACCTTGAACCCAGGTTTAGGTCTCCCTCTTCAGGCCTGGAGGCAGAAAGGTGTTGTGTGCTTTGGTTTTGCCTAGTATGAAGTCCCTCTGTTTTTCTCAGGTATGACACTTTCTTCATCCCCCCAGGGAAGATAATGATATAGTGCATCCAGACTCTGGGGTGCCACATTGCCCTCTAGTGAAATTCAGTACTCCGGGACTGAGGTAACTTTTTTTTTTCAAAAGGAAATACATGAACAATAACAAGATTAAATGACAATGAAAGTGTACAGAGTCTCAAAAATTCAAAAATACAAAAACCAATGAAAATGCAAAGCAGTCACTCTGGTGATTAGTTCTTTAACCATTGGCTGAATATACACTAAGTCTAATGGCATAATTGTCCATTTTTAATAAAAGTTCAAGGATATTCAAACGTTCATACAGTAAAGTCTCTGTAGGTGCATATGCTTGGTGGTTGCATTGTTACGTATTTACATTGTTTCATGTAAAAACAAGAAAAACATATTTACATTTTAACAGATCTGAACTGCATTCTAATCCCTATAACGTACTGGGATCTGACCCTGTGTACTGCGCTGTGACCTTCTAACTACAGGGGTGTCTACTGCAGGTATACTGGGTGTACTGAGCATTATGATATGTGTTGTGCTATACAGTGTTGGTGCATCTGACTCTGGTCTTAGTCTTACCATGGGACTCACAAGTTCTCTGTTGGTAGGGGTTGTTCTTCCTGTTCTCTACAGCTTCTTCTGATATCTCAGCTGGTGGTTCTTCACATTTAGCAGGTTTTGACACCGTTGTTTGAGGAAACGCTAATATAGCAACAATTATTGTTCCTTTGTACTGTGTCTATGTCTTCAGAAAGTCTCATAACACTGTATGAATTACTTCTTCTTCTTTAGATTTTACTGGCAACGGAGCTTCTAGTACTATCTACTGGACCTTCAATGCATCAGGACATATTTTAAGATGGTCTCTTGACACTGCTGTTGACGTCTTCCCTTCATCTTTACTCACTAAGCATACCTTGGTATTGTCAAACTTTAAGGGTAACACTGTGTATGGTAATGCTTCCTACTGATCATCCAGTTTGTTGGTACATCTCTTTCTCTTGAGAACTTGTGCACCTGGTTTCAAAGGGGTTGCAGGGGCATGCTTGTTATATGCTCTCTCCTGTCTTTCTCTTGCTTGTGACAGACTTTTCTCGATGCATTCTTGCTCTTGGCGATACTTCTGTTGACGTTCTGTATCCTAATCTGTTTCTGGTGTTTCTGCATCTGGATTCACAATTCCCATACCTAGGTCTATAGGCAGCTTACCAGGTCTTGCTCTCATTAGGTAGGCTGGAGTACAGTTGGTCAAACTCACAGGGTACTTGGTTCTATAAGTCCACTAGGTCTGGCAACTTCTCGGGCCATATGTTGTTTTCTTCCACTCGCTATGTCTTTAGCAGGTCAGTGATTACCTGGCTCATCTTTTTGCACATGCCATTGGTCTGTGGATGGTACAGTGTTCTTATTTTCTTACACATACTGTACATATTACAGAACTCCTGAAAGATCTATGCTTCGAATGCTGGTCCTTGGTCTGTCATTACTTGTTTAGGATAACCATGGGGTCTGCAGAAATGAGCCTGAAATGCTTTAGCCACTGTTCTGGCTGTGAGGTCCTTCACAGGTACCACTACAAGAAAACGAGAATAATGGTCGACTATGGTGAGGGCATAGACATGGCCTGATCTACTCGGGGTCAGCTTCACGTGATCCAAGGCCACAAGTTCAAGCGGTTGTTTGGTAACAGATAAGTGGTTAAATCAATTTAAATAACTAAGCTGAGACAGAAAGAAGTAGTAGTGTGAACAAGCCCATATAGCAAGTTCAGTACCTACGCCGAATAAAATGCAATAACAACTAGAAAACAAAAAAAAGTATGTGTAAGATGTGCGTATCTACCTCACAAGCAGCGGGGTGCCGTGTGTGAACCGCGTCCAAGAAGGATCACTCTATCAACCACTAGAATGTTCCCGATACGTTACAGAGTCCGAACGGCATACAGTTGAACTCGCAGAGGGCCATCGGTGTGGCATACGCTATCTTCTCTCGGTCCACCTCTGCTACAGTAACGTGTCAATACCCACTGGTAAGATCTAAGGTGGAAAAATAGTTAGCAGTTCGTAATTCAGCTAGTGATTCATCAATTCTGGTTAGTGGATATGCATCCTTATGTGTAATATGGATAATCTGCCTGTAATCTACACACATCCTCATTGTACCATCATTTTTTTTCACCAGGACTAGAGGAGCTGCCCAGGGGCAACAACTAACTATCTCTTATCACCCCAGCCTCTTTCATCTCCTGTAATATCTTTGGCACATTGATAGTGAGCTGGCGGTACAGGCCTATATCTTTCTTTAGTGGGCGGATGATCACCTGTGGGGATATGATGTTGAACCACTTTTACCTTCCCAAAGTCTAAAGGATGCTTACTAAAGACTTATTCATATTCTCGTACTACCCGGTAAACTCCATGCTTTTGATGGGAGGGTGTAGAATCGGTAGCTACAAGTAACTTCTGGCACCAATCCTCCAGCTTTCCCTCAGAGCCATTGTCTTCCGCCTCATCTGTTTGGTTCAAGGGCTCTACTGCCTTGATGGAGTTGTTATCGACAGTGTACAATTTAGAAATGGTAGCATACCTTCGCAGTTTGACTTCTTCACCACAGTTTAATACACAGACAGGTACCCTTCCCTTGCGTACATCAACTACCCCTCTGGCTGTCAGTCAGTGGGCTTACTGTTTGAGTACATGGGCTCTACCAGGGTTTGGTAATCTTGCCCCCCAAGGCCTATCGCTGCCCTTCACCAGATTAACATTTCACTTCTTGGAGGTATTACAATGGGCACCAGATCACTTACTCTTACGCTGCCGACTTCTCCTCCGGACAACTCTACCTGTCGCCTCAGCAACACCCTAGAGATTGTGGAGCATCTCAGGGGTATTGGAGAAGAAATTAAAGACTTTAGTGTTGCTGCACTACTATTAAGTGGTCTTCCAGAAAGTTATGATACAATGATCACTGCATTAGATGCACGGCCAGATGATGAGATCACACTAGAATATGTCAAAGGCAAGCTTGTAGATGAATTCAAGCGAAGGACACATAATGTAAGCAGCAGTAATAAATCTAAAGCACAGACAGAATTAAAGACACAGAACTTTCCTAAAAATAAGAGCACTCTAAGGGAAACTCGTGAATGTTTTGTTTGTAAAAAGCCTGGCCACCTTAAAAGCAGACTGCAGGATTTGGAAAGCAAGAGTGAGTTAGTTTAAAAAGCAAAACAGTGATCGAAAGGTGAAAACAGCTGTAAAAGAAAAGTCTGCATGTGTTGATGCTGCATTTAATACCAGTACAGGCTCATCTACAAAGCATATATGGTGAATAGACTCTGGTGCCAGTAGCCATATGACAAATTATAAGGATTTCTTCACTGACCTTAATGAAAGGAAGTCAGAAAAGGTCATCTTAGCTACTAGTCAATATATGACTTCAGAAGGAGTAGGAGATGGCTAGCTCCACTGTCCAGTTTCATCAGCACAAAGCAGAAAGATCCCAGTAAAGGGTGTTCTCTATGTTCCCAGTCTTGAAAGCAATCTTTTGTCTGTAAAGAAGCTTACGCAAAAAGGGAATGTAGTTACTTTTAAAGATAGCTGCATTATATCAAAGAAGGGTCCCACTCTCGGAGAAGGATAAGTCCAAAATGAACTCTATGAGCTAAAATGCAAAGTAAGAGTGTACAGTGCTAGACAAGATCTGCATAAGAACTGTATCCATGTATGGCACAGACAACTTAGGCACAGAGAGACAGAAGCAGTAAGGAAGCTAGGTCAACTAGCAAATGGTGTTAAAATAAAGCAATGTAATGAAATGATGAAGTGCACCAGCTGTCTTAAAGGGAAAATGTTTAGAAAATCCTTTTCTAAAGTAAGCAGCTCTAGAACTGCACAGCCACTGGATTTGATACACACAGATGTTTGCGGTCCAATGAGTGTTCAAACTCCAAGCAAGAAGAGATATTTTCTCACATTTATTGTTGACTACTCCAGATATACAGTCGCCTACCTGCTTCACACTAAGGATGAAGTTCCACATAAACTTGAAGAATGTCTTGCTGCAGTGTTTAACAAATTTGGAAGAATGCCAAAAGCCCTGTGTGTGCAGATAATGGGACTGAGTATACAAAGAGTAAGGTGCAAACCATTTTGAAAAAGAATGGAATCGAGTTCCAGAGTACCGTCTCATACAACCCAGAACAGAATGGCATTGCAGAGAGAAAGAACCGCACTCTCTGCGAAAGTGGAAGAAGTATGTTGTTTGATGCGAATCTACCTACAATGTATTGTGGAGAAGCCATCATGGCAGCTTGCTATCTTCAAAACAGACTGCCAAGTAAAGCCACAAATATAACTCCATATGGGTACCGTCACACCTGGAGATATCGCCGGCGATTTCTATGGTGACGCACGTGTGCGTGCACGTTTTTGCCAGTCGACTAACATCGCCATCGCCTATTTACACGTGGCGACAACTCTGCCGACGCTTAGGCGATGAGCCTGGCCGTAAGTTGCCTGTGCGTCGACCAAGCCCAATGGAGTATCAAGTCGGTGGTGGACGCTGCCGCGTCACACAGAGCAACCACATTAGCAATGTGGGCGTTGTTTTGTCCCGCGTCTCGGAGGTAGGCGTTACACATTATGTTGTGTGACGCCCCGAAGAAGGCAGCGCCACATCGTTAAATTTAAGCGTGCATGTGCATATTGGCTCGATGCTCACTCAACTGTCGTGTGATGTGTTGCAGATTATTGCTATATGCGTCGGCGTCTGGTTATAGACGTTGGTGTCTGATGCAGACATGAGTTGACATGTAATGACAATTGTGTTGGTGTTAAGACACATTTGGCCGTGGCTCATCTCTGAACTTTTTAGCACACACAGGTGCAAACACACAGGCCACATCAATGCGCTGCTTTATAGTATGTAAGCTCCTGGGTAATACACCTTTCAGCACCATGGAAAGGAAGACTAGATTATTGTGGGATGCACACATCATCAAATATGACGCCGAGGAACAAGACTACCAATCGGAACCCTGGAGCTGCCACCAATCCACGCAGACAGCCAGAGGTAGTAACTACGCCCAGAAACGCCAACCGGAATGGTTTAGGCGATGTGTGCTGTCGCTCTTGACATCGCTATTGACACGTTACACACGGCGATCAGCACACATCGCACCAGAATAGTCGCCTGGTTTCAGAGCTGTTATGTGAAACCAGGCGACCACTCAGATGTGTCGCCCTCGCCCACTCACATTAGGCGACGTTTTGGTGATGTCGTCGGCAACAGGCCACGCCTTAGCTTCGCCATAGAAATCGCCGGCGATATCTCCAGGTGTGACGGTACCCTATGAGCTATGAAACTGCGAGAAGCCTAACCTGAAGCACCTCAGGATATTTGGAAGCAAAGCGTTTGTGTACGTTCCAAAAGAAAAATGTTCCAAGTGGGAATCGCATGCAAAGCAAGAGTCCTGGTGGGCTATAGTGAAACTCAAAAGGGATACAGAATCCTGCACCCAGAGACCAACACAGTAACAATCAGCAGAGATGTAGAGATTGATGAGAACTCTGTTTCACTCAAATTCCATGAAGTTAAACCAATCTAGAATGTGAGATAAATATGCAATATGGTCTTATCTTTTAAGGCAAAGAGCAATGAAAAAACCTGACGAAATCTGCTCACCTGGTAAGGTTGTGTGTACCCACTACCAAGTTTGAGTTCTCAGAGGCCAGCTGCTGCAGGATCCACACATCCATGAACAACCGCGGTGCAAAGAAATGCTTTAAAGGATGATGTGTCACAAGATCCGCACTGCTGCCAAAGGAAAACCAGAAGACCAGAGTTTCTGATTATGGTGTAGCTTTAATCCGACGTGTTTCAGAGTAAAAACCCAGCTCCTTCCTCAGGGGAAATCCATAAAGCATGAAATTACACCTGTCATTCAAGCAAAGGAACAAGATGAAGAATGTCAGTCACCAAACACAGACACTGAAAAAGAAAGGAAGAAACAGAAAAACCTAGTCAACCTCCAGTGAGGAGATCAGAAAGACCAAACAAAGGTATCCCAGCTAGACGCCTTTCTTATAGGGTCAGAACACTTCCTGAACCAGAGCCACAGCCATGGCAAGAGATGCAAAACCTGCCTGTCCATGAGAAGCAGAAGTGGATAAATGCCGCTAAAGAAGAGATGGAGTCCCTTCACCAACTTCAGACATGGGAGCTTATGGAGCTACCACAAGGAAAAAGAGCTATCGGATGTAAGTGGGTCTTCAAAAACAAATATATTCAAAGTGGACTGACTTCATTGTCATTTATTTTATAGGCGTTTGCCACACAAGGGTATATACTGATTCGTGTACTTTGCCTGTATTTAATTTTGTTTATTGGACAACAGATGATTTGTCTACATGGAATATTATATTTTTATTTATATTTTTATATATTTCTGTATAACATTAGATAAAATATTAAATCTGAACAAGGCAGATTATGTATGCCAAAACGCCATGATAGAAGATGAATATCAATTTTTGAGTGTCTCAATAAACACACTTTATTCCATTCCTGTTTCTTGCGTTTTCTGTGTGCGAGATTTTTACATATTCAAAAACAAATATGACACAGACGGTAAAGTTCACCGGTTTAAGACAAGATTGGTCGCAAAAGGGTATGGTGAAGATTATGATGCTACATTTTCTCCAGTTGCGAAGCAAACCATGTTCAGAACTTTAATGTCTGTAACTGCATTTCAACAGATGACATTGAGACATTTTGACATCAAGACAGCCTTCCTACATGGTGATATTGAAGAAGAGTTGTACATGAGACAACCCGAGGGATGTATTAAAAAGGGTGAAGAGCACCTTGGTTGTAGAATGCAAAAATCTCTCTATAGACTTAAGCAGTCGGCAAGAGCTCAAAAATGAACAAAGTTTTGATAGATGAAAGATTTAAAAGGTCTCAAGCAGATCCACGTTTGTATACGAAAACTGTAGCAAAGGACTGGATGTATGTAGATGATGTAATCATGTCTCATCGAGATGAAAAGGAAATTACAAAGCTAGGTGAAATTCTCAACCATCACTTTGCGACTAAGGGCCTTTGAAATGTGACATATTATTTGGGAATCCAAATCCAGAGAGAGAAAAATGGGAGTTTTCTTCTCAATCAAAGTTGTAACATTTCCGCACTCCTAAACCAGTTTGGACTGTCAGAAGCCAAAGATTCGTCAACACCAATGGATCCATCCTACTTAGACTTGGAAGGAGAAGAGACCTGCTACCCACCAATGAGAGTTAGGCCCCTTTCACACTGGCATTTTTGGCAAATTGCTGCAGATAACGGCTGCACTTGCGGCACACTTGCGTCAAGCCCCATGCATTGTCTATGGGGCTTGTGGTTGGGTGTGGCAAGTGCGGTTCTGCCGGTTGCAGCAGATGCGGTACTTGCGACAGCGAAAAAAAACGCAGCTGACAACGTTTTTTTTTTTCGCGGCCGCAAGTGCAGCATCTGCTGCAACCGGCAGAACCGCACTTGCCGCACTCGATCGCAAGCCCCATGCATGGCGCTTGCTGCAAGTGTGCCACAAGTGTGGCCATTAGGCGACAGATGCTGTAAATCTGCTGGATCTGCCACAATTTGTCAAAAATGCCAGTGTGAAAGGGGCCTAACAGACAAGCAGTGGGGGCGCTTCTGTACATAGCAACCACAACTCGTCCAGATATTACAGCCGCAGTTGGAATTCTCCGCTGATGTGTAAGCAAGCCACGCCAAAGAGACAGAAATGCAATTAAGAGAATTCTACAATATCTTACGGAAACTCAAAGGCTAAATATTAAGATATCTGCATCAGGAGATCTCACTCTCAGAGGTTAGTGGATGCAGATTAGGCTGGAGATACAAGTGATCGGAAATCAACAAGTGGTTATTTGTTCAAGTTAGGAGAAAATTTAATTTCTTGGTCCAGCAGCAAATAAGTATCAGTTGCATTGTCTTCTACAGAAGCAGAACATGTGTCAGCTGCTTATGCAAGTCAAGAAGTTATTTGGTTGAAACAACTTTTAGAAGATTTCAGCAAGCCATTAGCTCAGCCAACAGTTATCTATGAGGACAACCAAGGGAGCATTAAACTTGCCAGCAGTGATAAGATCAGTGCAAGGACTAAGCACATCGAAGTTAAGCATCACCACTTACGTGATTTAGCGGAACATGATGTACTAAAGTTTGTTTATTGCGAGTCTGCCAAGATATTAGCAGATGGTATGACAAAACCATTGCCAAGAGCCAGGTTTGAGGACTTCAGAACTGCAATGGGACTAACAGGATAAATAGTAGTTGAGTGGGGGTGTTGGAATATGTTACATGCAACAGCTCCAATCCTGAAGGTGTAAGTGTTATATTGCAAGGCTTGTGCATTGTCAGTAAAGTTAGTTTAAAAAAAAAAAGAGGAATACTCACAGATGCTACACACAGAAATAATGTGACTGTAACATTTCCTGTGTCTGTGCAATGAAAGATGCCACAGCAGCTTGCTGATGCTGCAAAGGAACAATTTAAGATGTATATTCCTGTTTCCACAAAGCCTTTCATATCTGTACCTGTTTGTTGTTATTTAAAGCTAAGTTCTGTTGTCAACACGCTTTCAGTGTATCCTGAATGATCCGCTGCCAACACTGGGTGACACTGGAATTATTCTGTTATTTTCAATTCCACTATTACAGGGGTTGTCTGTGACTAAGATATTGATGTTCCTTGGAATATCTTTAATGGGGCCTGAGCTGCAATAGGGCACAGCACAGTGATTGGAGATCCAGGCTCTATACGCTCTGAAGTTTCTTAAGGTACCGTCACACGCCACAATCTTGCCTGGAAATCATAAAGGCGATACGTCGCCCCAGAGCAATCGCCGTGAAATTGCCTCACAGTTGCGGTGTGTGATTTGGGAATTTCACGGCGATAAATTACCCCTCGGCCATCGCCTGATTCCTGAACAGTGTTCAGCAATCAGCCGCAATTGTTAACGCGATAATTCCATGTTGTGGCGTGTGACAGGGCGATAATGATAGAAAGAGCGTTGCCTATGATTTCCCATAGGAGTGCCTCAGCGTGCTGAAGTCCGCGCCCCGTCTGAGATGATTGGTGTGGGCTACTGTATTCCCATTGGCTGTCAGTTGACACTGTGTCATATTTGAAGAGCTGTCCATTCAGCACCACACACATCTTCAGCTACAAAACCGTCCACAAACTGAGTGCAAACTCCGATAGACAATGGCGTCATGTATTAGCCAGCCTCCCAGAGCAGGCTGACCAATCGTAACGCTGTTTCGTTGTCCAATGAGCGTGTATGGGGCACAGTATAGACCATTGTGGCACGCCTATCTCCATGCCACGCTGAACATGTACGTCCACATTGCCTTTGAGATTGCGGCGTGTGAAGCGGCGATGGAATTAGGCAAGTTTGGTTCCGCTATAGGGGAGGCGATTTCTGGAGCGACACATCGCCTTAGCTTCAGGGCGAAATTGCGGTGTGTGATGCCGCCATCGGTGATCTGAGGCGACCACGAAAAATGTGAGCGCGCACGTTAGATCACCACATATCGCAAGCCGAGATTGATTAGTGATTTGAAATGACTGCCACTTTTCTTGTAGGTATCTATTGTTGGGGACTATCTGCTAAACCTTAGTTTCAAAAATCCTTGTCTCGTTTTCTCATCCCAATGGCAGCATGGTGGGTCAGTGGTTAGTACTGTTGCTTTGTAGCACTAAGGTCCAAGGTTTTGATCTCATTGAGGACAATATCTGCAAAGTGTTTGTGTGGGTTTCCTCAAGGTGCTCTGGTTTCTTCCTACACTCCAATGACTTACTGACAGGTAGTATAGATATAGGGAGCCCCAATGAGGACAGTGATGATGTCTGTAAAGTGCTATGAAACATGAAGGCACTATATAAATATAATAACAATGAAGGTAATGTTAATGTTTGCAGGATCTTGTTGCCATCCAAGTGGTAGGTTAATTTTTGACTCTTCAGTATGTACAGTCCTGAAATATGACCAGGACCGTAGGTTTACAAGAGATTAAAGCGTTATATAATTTGCCCCACACTCTATTAAGTAATGTTTACTGGCAGATTACATTTATCTCCATGATCCTATGAGGGTCCTAAGTGTAGATGAAAAGCAGTAAATTACTAAAACAAGGCAGAAGCACTGTGTACAATAACACTGGAGGAATGTATGCAGGTGTATAATGTATCTCTCTACTCACCAACTAAGTATAATGAACTACTAAAAGTTTCCAAAGTCAACCTGTGATCATACATAAATCACATTATATGCCTACAGCAAAAGGGCTGTATATGACCAACAACTGCAAGTAATTTTTCAGTATCTAATTTGTAGCTATAGTAATTTTTCTGATTATTTACACAAAAATATTACAAAAGGGTATATTGTAAAATTAAAAAACTGAACCAAAAAATACAGAACATTGCATCCACCTTAAACTATTATAATTATTATTTATAATTATAGCACCACTTATTCCTTGGTGCTTTACATGTAGAAAGGGGCATACATAGTGAAGACAAGTACAATAATTATGAACAATGCAAGGCACAGACAAGTACAGGAGGAGAGAGGACCCTGCCCACGAGTGCTCACAGTCTATACAAGGGATGGGTGAGGATACACTAGATGAGGAGAGAGGACCCTGCCTACAATGCTCACAGTCTATACAAGGGATGGGTGAGGATACACTAGATGAGGAGAGAGGACCCTGCCTACAATGCTCACAGTCTATACAAGGGATGGGTGAGGATACACTAGATGAGGAGAGAGGACCCTGCCCACGATGCTCACAGTCTATACAAGGGATGGGTGAGGATACAGTAGATGAGGAGAGAGGACCCTGCCCACGAGTGCTCACAGCCTATACAAGGGATGGGTGAGGATACACTAGATGAGGAGAGAAGACCCTGCCTACAATGCTCACAGTCTACAAGGGATGGGTGAGGATACAGTAGATGAGGAGAGGACCCTGCCCGCGATGCTCACAGTCTATACAAGGGATGGGTGAGGATACTCTAGGAGAGGGTAGGGCTGGTCATGTGGCGGTATAGGGAACTGCAGGTTTTAACTTGTCGGAAGAGGTGGGTCTGCAGGTTCATTTTGAAGAGTCTGATGTGTTGAGGTAAAAAGTAAACTAGGCTCTTCCAACATACAGATGTCCTTGATAAAGACAGGGGTTAGTCAAAATATTGCTACTTCTTGCCAGATCAAAATTAAATTCACTTATTGCAGGAAGAACATCTACCATTCATTTTTTTTGGTGCTGAGTTTTTTCTTCTATAAGTCAGGACTTTGTTTCTTTCCTCCAGCCTCTACACTTCCTCAACAGTGGTGACAGCTTTTCCTTCTTAGGCTATGTACACACAGTGCATTTTGTTGGTGCAGATTTGGTGCAGTTTTGTCACAAATCTGCAGGCCTATTATTTTGCCAGCAAAGTCAATGAGAATTCTGAAGTGTTGTGTACAAATTGCTTGCTTTTTGCTTGCAGAAAAAATCTGTAACATCTCAAGTGTTGACTTCATTATGAAAAACACATGGCAAAAAACTTTACCAAAAACGTTCCGAAACGCACCAATAACACAATGATTTTGGTGCGTTTTTCTGCCAGAAGATACAGAAAATTTCCGCACCAAATACTTAGTGTGCACACATAGCCTTATTTTAAAAAAATGAAGCAGTTGCTACTATCATCTGTACTAAATATGGAAAGTGGCCATTGAATCTATGGAGTTGAATATATGTTTATACAGTATGCTAATAACATTAGTATTGCTTCCATATTTGAAATGGCTGTTTCATGACTTTTGTTGTCAGAACAGGTAAAGAATAGTGATACCATTGGCTTTCATGTGACTTATTTAGTAGAATTCTTTGTTCAGCAGATTTATTGTACATTAAGAGAAAATTAACTATTTTAATTGGGGCATCCAATAAGCATTTTTTTTCATTATCAACAACAGGGAGGATACAGGGAACAATTGACTCAAACAAAACCAGAGCGATCATACAGTGCAGGTGTGGCGCCCCACCAGGTAGGCCGCCACCAGAGATACTGCACTCCTGTGGTTAAGGGGAGTAGTGCCTCTGCTCTCCAGTTGCTGGGATAGTGCAGTTGAGCCTAAAACACACACACACACAACCCTTAGGCCCTGGGACAGTGGGTGGACCCTGAGGAAGGACCCAGGACAAATAGGGGAACAGGGAAGAGTAGTCAGCAGTAGTCGGTAGGAGTAGTAAGGAGTGGAGTGGAAGTTGGGAGTGTAGCGGCGGTACTGTGTCGACTTCTGTGGACTGGAGCACGACTACGCTCGTCCACGGGAAGGAAAACCGAAAAGTGGGAGAAGACAAGAGCCTTTGGGGTGTGGATGAGACATCAATCCCTGTACACCCGAATCTGATGAAACGGAGGGGCTGGTGGACAGGGAAACGACCCTGAACACGGTGCAGAAGCTGTATGCCCAAGCCATTGAACCGGAGGACCCAAGCTGCTAATGGGAGCTGGGGCCAAACAACCGACACAACTTGAGGAAGGTGGCTGAACCCATGGTCGCTGGTACTTGAGCTCTGTGTTGCAGAGGCGCTGAGAGCCTGGGGGGCAGAGCGGTGTCTCGCTTGCCCCAGAAGAGAACTACTCCTTATAGTGCTTGGATAGAGTGAAAGACCAACAGAGACAGGAACACCTAGAGAGGAAAGAAAGGGGCAGCAACCGTAGAGGTGAAGAGAACAACGCCCGGTTCCTGAGTCTTCCCGGACCCTGCAGTGGGCATGTCAACCTGACGTCACGAACAGGATGAGAGTGGCCCAGTAACACCGGGTCTCGTGCGCCTTAAAGAATTGTGAAAGAACTGTGTAAGAACTGGCTCGCAAAAATGGTGATGCGAGAAGAGCAAGCGCCATGTGTAGGTTAGGGCAGTGTCTAGGCCCTCATCGTGGGAAGAACCTTGGAAAAGGCGCTATATAGCAGACCCGCCCTGAGTACTGAAGAAAAGCCAAGGGGGCTGCTATAGAGAGTTTCTGACCCCACCTAGAGGAGTGACAGTTGGCCAGAAGGTGAGGCCAAAACGAAGAGAGGAACGCATGGTGCGAGGAGCAAGGAGGTATCATGGCAAGCAGCGGATTTGGCACCCCAGCGGACGTCAGAGAGCTCCCAATGCAGATGGGGAGGCTGACAACTTGGTATGGTTTACTGGGCCCGAGGACTTTAAAGAGGCTATGCAAGAGTTGAGCCACCTACTGAATTCTGCGCAGCTGTGGGTCATGATTCGCTTGGAAGCAGTCCCAGCTACAGAAAGTGGCAAGACAAACACTGGATTCTGAGCCTCCCAAACCACCTGTAACACAGGCACCAGAAGAAGAACCACTTGTAGCAGCAGCACCCGCAGAGGAGTCGCTGAACCAGAGCCAGCCGGTAACACCTGAACCGACCGAGGAGGCACCAGCTGCTACACCTGACCCGCTTGAATCCACACTGCAGTTAGAGGGTGATGCCGCAGAATCCGAGAATAGCGAGAGCTGGGCAGAGATCAGCAGGGATCCTGGAGGTCTAGAACAGAGGGGCATTGGGCATCCCATGAGAGTTTGATGGCGGGAAGCCCAGGTTCTGAAGCAGCGACAGCTGCCCTGGCCGCATACCGCAGGTGGCGTCATGAATACTCCCTTTGTCCACTCAGACTTTCCTTGTCATCTTTCCCTGTCACTGGACCGAGTCTCGGCCCCTGTCTGTCCCCGTGAAAAGAACCGAAAGAGGTGAAGAGAACAACGAGTAACTGCCCGGTTCATGAGCCTTCCCTGGCCCTGAAGTGGGCGTGTCACAGGATTCAGAGAAATTACACACATATCAACAAGCTGTAGATGTTATTCTAGAGATACACAGCAACCAACGTCGAGTGACACTGAAATCACAATGACACATTGCGACATTGGATGTAATGATTTCTTCTGGTGTTGCACTGTGACTTGTGACATACTGCAATGGAGACAAAAAGCTGCACGTTTCCACATTAGTTGGACTCTGTTGCTGGTCACATGATACACAAGAAACACTTGCCATTGACTTATATGCAAGTTGCATGCAACATGCAAATAGTTTGCGACTTTTTTGCAACTTGGGTATTTCATTTATGGCTCAATCAGGGCTCTAAAATAGTCACACAACACCAAGTGACAAACAAGAGGCGCCCTAGCCAGGGCCGCACCGTCCATTGGACAGTGTGAGCCCTGAGTCCAGAGCGGCGGCAGCCATGGGGAGCGGCATGAGAGAAGGGGCGGCGCCACCAACATCAGCGGCGGGCTCAGGAGAGACGGACGCGGACCCCGGTAACAGCGGCAAGAGGGCGCGCGCGCGCTCTGGCACTGTAGGCTGCAGGGGCGGCGGGGCTGACATCCACCAGCACCCCCCCCCCCGACGCTGCAGGGGCGGCGGGGCTGAGATCCGCCAGCACCCACCTCCCCCCCGTCCTCCGATCGGCTCAGGCGGCAGGGTGGCTAGATGCACCCCTGGCCCTAGCTTAAACTCGGCACCTACTGTCTGCTCAACACAGAACCTCCAGCAGAGAGAAGACAGTAGCTGAGGGCCAGGAGACAACTTGTCGAAAGTTAGGTATGGAGGGGAAAACTACAATCCACATGTTAAGGAGTTCAGTATGCATTATGCATTCATAGTATGAAGTAGCAGGAGTCATTAAATTTTTTCACTAGAGAATCCCTATATTTACAGTATTACAACATGAAGAAAGTAATACATTGCTGACTTATCTCTTGCAGGAATAACAGGTAATTTATTTTGAAATCCAAGATTCTCAACTATCCTTTGACCTCCCTGTTATGGCACTAAAGAGAGACCGCTATACACCTAAGATTGCCAACTGATTCTATTGAATTTGCCAAAAGTGGTAAAAAGTGATCTAGACTTTCTGTAAAGGTGCAGTCTACCACCGTCCACCTCCGTTTTGAAACATAGTGATACTGATGATGTTGCATTGGCAGTTACTGCCAAAACATGTGTATGATCAGCAGATGTCATTCACCTGTACTATTCAGTATCTGACTCCATATATCTAGTAATCTAGTGAATAACACAAGGGCACAACACCTGCTGACCATCCTCGAGTTCTGGTAGGTATCTGCCAATACAAGGTCATCCGGACCATTTCACTTTCACATGCAGAAGTGTGCATTGCAAGACAGCCCTTTTAAAGGGTGACATTATGTTCCACAGCTTATTGGCTTTCCAGATTCAGTTTTTCATAAAATCTGTAAAAGATTAAAATATAATAAACAAATACAAAACTCTGACTGCTGTTGTCTAAGACAATGAATAAAAGCAGGAAACGAACAATTATCTTTTGTGTTCAGAGGTTTTATATTATTTCTGGCTAAACAAATTCTTTTTCAAGAGGATATTAAGGAATCTTTAAATTCCTGGACAGTAAGGGTCATGGGATCCATAATACCTAATGGAGGTTTAAAACACTTTAACACCTTCATGACATCATCTGTACATGTATGGCGCAAGTCAGAAGTGGGTGTATGGAGTGCCCCCCATAATCATCTGGTGGTGATGGCTGTGTATTGCAGCCAGGAACTGCCTGTAAAAATAACTTGTGGAGCAGATCTCTTCACCTGATTACCAACCTGTTAAATACACCATCAAACTCTGATGGCATCATTTTACAAACACTGGCATGGGGGTATGTCATTATAAGCAAAAAATAAGCCATCACAAGTTCATCAATTGAAAAATGAAAATGTTATTGGTCTTAGGGCCCTTTCACATCAGCGTTTTTTTTCAAATCGCGGCAGATGCGGTGAAAAAAACGCATCTACCGCGATTACCGCATACCGGCTGCACTTGCGGCACGGGTGCGGGCAGGTTGCGGTAAACGGCATACAAGGTATAGGCGGACTTGCGGCAGGTGCGGCAAGTGCGGTTTCGGCACTTGCGGCAGGTGCGGCCGCGAAAAAAAAACGCGGCTGACAGCATTTTTTTTCGCGGCCGCACCTGCCGCAAGTGCCAAAACCGCACTCGCCGCACCTGCCTCAAGTCCGCCTATACCTTGTATGGCGTTTACCGCAACCGCACTGCAACTGTGCCGCAAGTGCAGCCGGTATGCGGTAATCGCGGCAGATGCGTTTTTTTCACCGCATCTGCCGCGATTTGAAAAAACGCTGATGTGAAAGGGCCCTTAGATCGTATATTTTTTACCTTAAAAATAATAAAAAAACTGGACATGTTTGGTATCGTCATAATCATTGTTGATGAGTAGAATCATATTGTAAGGTCATGTGTACCACAAAATGAACACCATAAAAACAGTTACAAAAAAAAACCATGTCAAATTGTGTTTTTTTTCATAATTTCTCCCAATTTACTATTTTTCCCTGTACATACCACTATGTGAAAAGTGGAAAATCAAATTACAGGCTCATACAGCTTCGGTGTAATGCCTCAAAATAAAAAAAAGAGGCTCAGTTGTATATGTAGTCACTACATGACCTCCCTACAAAGCTTGAGCGTGCCCCTGATGAGGCGGCGGTAGTGATGGGCGAATCTACTCGCTAGGACTCGTTACTCGGCGAGTAGTAAGGGACTCGCAGGACTCGCTACTCGGCGAGTTTCCCAGCGAGGACTCGCAAAGTAGCGAGTCCAATGCAAGTTAAAGGGAATCCTAGTTTTACTAGCGAGACTCGCTATATCACATCGCTATGTAGCTTGAATCTCCCCCAAATCGTTTAGAGAATGGCACCGCTTCACGGATACCCGCTGTAAGTAGCGATTCCGAGCGAGTCTTAGCGATTCCTAGCGAATCCTAGCGAGTCTACGAATCCGAGTCCTGTATTCTGTATTCGGGACTCGCGAATACAGAATCTGTTATGTTCCGACAAATCTTCCGAGACAGCCTAGCGTGTTAGGTCAGACAAACTTGTGAAGATGGACAAGCATGTTAGCCAATCTTATTCAGTAATGCCACAGCCCTCTTCTTGTGGCATTACTATGATTGGCTGCTGTCCATCGTGATGGCTATGTCATCGATGACAGGCAAGGCTGTATATAAGCCTCGCCACCGCCATTTTGAGCACATTTCTCTGAAGATCTGAGCTAGAGCAGGGTGAGGTAGATTCTGGAGCAGATCATAGGGATTGTCAGTGAGTGTAGGGAACTTCAAGATTCCTTATATTAACCCCAAAAAGCTCTTGTGAGAGCTAGCAGGAAGACAGAGGAGTACTGTGTACTGTGACACTGTAGGCAGGCAGGGAAGCAGGGAGCTGCAGCCTTTACAGTGTTCACAGGAGCGACCTCATAGCTTCGCTTACTCACTCAGCTGTTCTAATAGCTGAAGTGAGAGGCTTAGCTGAGGTACTATTTACAATTTTTTGCCAGCTGATAGATTTTGGGTCCTAAAAACCCCTTCAGCGTTATTTTGTCTGTGGCAGAACAGTGCGTTGCTGCTCTCCTAGCTGCAAATAGCACGTACGCCACCTACTTGTGCGACTAATTGTGCGCACTTAATAATTTTTTTCAGGGAATAGTGTGCTGCTTCACTGCCAAGTGTTAGCACACACTTAACCCGCCAGTAAGTGACGCCTACAGCAACACCAAACTCCATCTAGGTGGCTGTGCGCACTTTCTAATTTTTTCAGGGAATAGTGTGCTGCTTCACTGTCAAGTGTTAGCACACACTTAACCCGCCAGTAAGTGACGCCTACAGCAACACCAAACTCCATCTCGGTGGCTGTGCGCACTTTCTAATTTTTTCAGGGAATAGTGTAGTGCTTCACTGCCAAGTGTTAGCACACACTTAACCCGCCAGTAAGTGACGCCTGCAGCAACACCAAACTCCATCTCGGTGGCTGTGCGCACTTTCTAATTTTTTCAGGGACTAGTGTGGTGCTTCACTGTCAAGTGTTAGCACACACTTAACCCGCCAGTAAGTGACGCCTGCAGCAACACCAAACTCCATCTCGGTGGCTGTGCGCACTTTCTAATTTTTTAAGGGAATAGTGTGCTGCTTCACTGCCAAGTGTTAGCACACACTTAACCCGCCAGTAAGTGACGCCTACAGCAACACCAAACTCCATCTCGGTGGCTGTGCGCACTTTCTAATTTTTTCAGGGAATAGTGTGCTGCTTCACTGTCAAGTGTTAGCACACACTTAACCCGCCAGTAAGTGACGCCTACAGCAACACCAAACTCCATCTCGGTGGCTGTGCGCACTTTCTAATTTTTTCAGGGAATAGTGTGCTGCTTCACTGTCAAGTGTTAGCACACACTTAACCCGCCAGTAAGTGACGCCTACAGCAACACCAAACTCCATCTCGGTGGCTGTGCGCACTTTCTAATTTTTTCAGGGAATAGTGTAGTGCTTCACTGTCAAGTGTTAGCACACACTTAACCCGCCAGTAAGTGACGCCTACAGCAACACCAAACTCCATCTCGGTGGCTGTGCGCACTTTCTAATTTTTTCAGGGACTAGTGTGGTGCTTCACTGTCAAGTGTTAGCACACACTTAACCCGCCAGTAAGTGACGCCTGCAGCAACACCAAACTCCATCTCGGTGGCTGTGCGCACTTTCTAATTTTTTCAGGGACTAGTGTGCTGCTTCACTGCCAAGTGTTAGCACACACTTAACCCGCCAGTAAGTGACGCCTACAGCAACACCAAACTCCATCTCGGTGGCTGTGCGCACTTTCTAATTTTTTCAGGGAATAGTGTGCTGCTTCACTGTCAAGTGTTAGCACACACTTAACCCGCCAGTAAGTGACGCCTACAGCAACACCAAACTCCATCTCGGTGGCTGTGCGCACTTTCTAATTTTTTCAGGGACTAGTGTGCTGCTTCACTGCCAAGTGTTAGCACACACTTAACCCGCCAGTAAGTGACGCCTACAGCAACACCAAACTCCATCTCGGTGGCTGTGCGCACTTTGTAATTTTTTCAGGGAATAGTGTGCTGCTTCACTGTCAAGTGTTAGCACACACTTAACCCGCCAGTAAGTGACGCCTACAGCAACACCAAACTCCATCTCGGTGGCTGTGCGCACTTTCTAATTTTTTAAGGGAATAGTGTGCTGCTTCACTGTCAAGTGTTAGCACACACTTAACCCGCCAGTAAGTGACGCCTGCAGCAACACCAAACTCCATCTCGGTGGCTGTGCGCACTTTCTAATTTTTTAAGGGACTAGTGTGGTGCTTCACTGTCAAGTGTTAGCACACACTTAACCCGCCAGTAAGTGACGCCTGCAGCAACACCAAACTCCATCTCGGTGGCTGTGCGCACTTTCTAATTGTTTAAGGGACTAGTGTGGTGCTTCACTGTCAAGTGTTAGCACACACTTAACCCGCCAGTAAGTGACGCCTGCAGCAACACCAAACTCCATCTCGGTGGCTGTGCGCACTTTCTAATTTTTTCAGGGAATAGTGTGGTGCTTCACTGTCAAGTGTTAGCACACACTTAACCCGCCAGTAAGTGACGCCTGCATCAACACCTAACTCCATCTCGGTGGCTGTGCATTTGTCAACAATGTCCCAAAAACACCAAATTCCCAAAAACCAGTCTGCAAAGGGACAGGGACGAGGTCGGGGCCCTAGCAGTCGTGAACAACAAGGCACTGGTAGAAGTAGACAGACAAGGATTGATCGATCCACCTTCCTGCTGTCTAAATTTCCCAGTACTCAACCGAAACGTGTCTTGAGGCCGGAAGATCAAGACCAAATAACATCTTGGATGGCTGACAAGACCTCAACCACGGGTTCTGGCAGCACACAATCATCGTTGACACCATATTCAAGTGCCGCTACTGACAACGCGGGGTCATCTAATCCACAAAATCTTCCTATTTCCTCAAGCCATCGCCAGACGGAGGAAAATTTAGACCGCGAACTTGGACATTCGGAAGATTTATTTGGTTCTTACCAGCCATTAAGACAACCTGACCTTTCTTTGTCACTGCCTGAACAGATACTTGAACCAGACGTACATTCCATCTATGGACAAAGTTTGGATTCACCTCGTCCTGAAGAACGTCCCTTTCAACAAAGCCATAGACCGTCTCAGGAGGTGGAGGATGATGATGATGATGAGACACACATCTCATCTGGCCAGCCTGACCAGTCACGTTATCCAGATGACTTTGAGGAGGAGGGGGTGGATGATGAGACCACTGATCCAACCTGGACACTTGACATGCAGAGCCAACAGAGCAGCCAGGAGGAGGAAAGTGGTTATGTACCACCGCCTAAAGCACCCAGGCTGACTCCTTTATCCAGAATCCAAGCTGTGACAACAGTAGCCCAAATTGTGTCAACTGTTGCACAAACTGTACCAACTGTTGCCCCAACTTTCAGAACAGTTGGCCAAAATGTGTCTACAGTTTGTGTTGGCCAGACTCATCCTTCAGTTCCTACACCACAACCTAAAGGACGAACATCCATTGTCTGGAAATTTTTTAAAGATAGTCCATCAGTACCAAATGTGGTTATATGTAACATCTGCTATGCCAGGCTGAGCAGAGGCCAGGGCAAAGTAAACTTGAGCACCAGCAGTATGCGAAAACACATGACTCTTAAGCACCCAAGTCAGTGGTTGGCCCATCAGGGTTCGACATCAGGGCCTTCTGACCTCAACACCGTTATGCCACCTCCGAATCGTCCTTCACCATCTACTGTTCATGCAGCAGCTCCTACTCATACGATCTCCTCACAAGCTGCGTTAGACCAGAGATATGACAGTAGTCAAGTGACTTGTGAGTCTGCGCCAATTGTCCAGTTGTCTGTTCCACAGCTGTATGAGAGGCAGCGGAAGCACCCATCCACACACCCTTTTTCTCGACAAATGACAGCGCAAATTTCTAAGCTGTTAGCTGTAGAAATGCTGCCATTTAGGCTTGTTGATACTGAGGCTTTTAGGGAGTTGTTGGCTGTGGCAGCACCACGATACACTGTCCCCAGTCGCAATTTTTTTTCACGTACTGCCATACCCGCGCTACATCAGGACGTGGTTAACAACTTGAAGCGTGCACTGACAAATGCTGTGAGCGGAAAAGTTCACCTGACAACTGATACCTGGACAAGTACTTGTGGACAGGGCAGATACATATCCCTAACAGCTCACTGGATCAACCTTGTCGAGAGTGTCCCAAAGTGTAATAGTGGAATATCTGCGATCCTACCAACTCCACGAATAGCGGGCACAGCATCATTCCGGGTGTCCGCGTCCTCATATACTTCTACAACACAATGTGCGTCTTCTACTTCCTTGACCACTGCTGATTTGTCCGCCACATCACGTCAAAGTTGGGAGCTTTGCAGTACTGCATCAGCCAGGCGACAACAGGCTCTTCTTAAGCTCATCTGTCTAGGTGACACACCTCACACTGCAAACGAGCTGTGGAAAGGTGTTAAACAACAGACAGATGAGTGGCTGGCCCCACTGCAACTACAAGCAGGTCTTGTTGTCAGTGATAACGGACGAAACCTTGTTGCAGCAATAAAGCTCGGTAGACTTCAACACGTGCCTTGCATGGCTCACGTACTGAATCTTGTAGTTCAGAAATTCTTGAAAAATTACCCAGAGTTATCTGATCTACTAGAGAAGGTGCGTAGAAATTGCGGACATTTCCGACATTCATCAACGGCACTTGCAAGTCTATCTGCCCTTCAACAGCAATTTAATTTGCCCAAACACAGATTAATTTGCGACATGCCCACACGATGGAATTCTACATTCCATATGTTGGCTAGGTTCAATGAGCAGCAGAGGGCTATAGCGGAATATCAGCTGCAACATGCCCGTCACCCAGGAAGTAATACAAGACACATTGGTACGATGGAGTGGGTCTGGATCGCTGACCTTTGCGAGGTTCTAGAGAACTTCGATTACTGCACAAAACTGGTAAGCGGTGATGAGTCCATTATTAGTCTCACCATCCCCATGCTCTGTTTGCTTAAAGATTCTCTCCTGAATCTTAAAACAGAATCATTGAGGGCACAGCAGAGGGCTATGGATCCACATTTTAACATCCAGGATCAGAGCCAGCAAAGCCAATTTCAGCCGGCAACATTGGCTGCAGAACAAAACAGTGATGAGGAAGATGAAGACGATTTATTTCTTCATGGTACTGAGGTGCACCCTGATGGAACTCCCAACCCCAGTTTTATGTCGGTACAGCATGGGTGGGCTGAAGAGCAGGAGGCGGAGACCGATTTTGAGACCATGATGCCTATTGTTCATCAGTCAGGTGACACAGAAGACATGAGTCTTTGTAGCCTAGCACACATGTCTGACTTCATGTCTCAATGTCTGTCCCAGGATCCACGCGTCATTAACATCTATGACAGCGACCTCTACTGGTTGTCAACATTCCTTGACCCACGCTACAAAGACAAGTTTCCATCTCTGCTGTTGCAGTCACCAAGGGGCTTAACGATGGATTATTTCAAAAGTGTGGTGGTTGACAATTTAATGTCAATTTCACCATCTGACTCCGCTATACCACGAACAAGCAGCTCTGTGCCACAGCAGCCTTTGGTTCGAACACAAACTGCCACATTGTCAAGAAGAGGTGGTGGTAAGATGTCCACCAACTGGGCGATGTTCAACAGACCTTCCAATCTGCAACGGATTGTGCCTACGGTCCCCTTGTCTAGGAGACAAACATTGTCAAACATGTTGAACGAGTATGTGTGTGACACTACCAGCTTCTTAACCGACCCCTCTGTACCCTTTAATTACTGGGTTTCCAAGCTTCACGCTTGGACTGAGCTGTCTTTGTATGCCTTGGAGTTGCTGGCCTGCCCAGCTGCTAGTGTGACATCAGAGCGTGTTTTTAGTGCCGCTGGGGGAATTGTCACTGATAGAAGGTCACGGCTGACTACAGAAAATGCCGACAGACTCACTCTCATTAAGTTTAACAAGGACTGGATATCATCAAAGTTCTTAACCCCTTCAGATGACAGTACCCAAACCTAGAGGGACATTTTCAAATTTGTTACGTTTGGCTGAGTGCGGTTTAAACATTATGTCCTCTTCTGACACAAAGGATAAACAATGTCCCTCTGCTAAGAAGATTGGATAAATAATGTTCCTGCTACACTTGCTCCATGACAACAAAACTACACAATCAGTGTCAGTAATGTTACTTTCATAATGCATGCACTTGTGATGATTTTTGACCGTTGAATTATGTCAGACAATCCAATACAGTCTCTTGGCTGAATTTTTTAAGGCAACAAGCCTATGCCTGCATTGTGGGCATTTCTCAAACTGAAATAACACATATAGTTTGGCTCAAGTGCCTTGCATAAATTTTAAAAATGTTGATCCCGCCCCTTGGGCTAATTTTTTGAGGCAACAAGCCTATACCTGCATCGAATACGTTGCTTGTACTATGCTCTCAGGACAAGCAAGACTATACTATGGGCCACGCTCCCTCCTCTATATCTAAAAAGAGTTGATCAAGCCCCTTGGGCTAATTTTTGGAGGCAACAAGCCTATGCCTGCATCGAATACGTTGCTTCTCCTATGCTCTCAGGACAAGCAAGACTATACTATGGGCCACGCTCCCTACTCTATATCTAAAAAGAGTTGATCTCGCCCCTTGGGCTAATTTTTGGAGGCAACAAGCCTATACCTGCATCGAATACGTTGCTTCTCCTATGCTCTCAGGACAAGCAAGACTATACTATGGGCCACGCTCCCTCCTCTATATCTAAAAAGAGTTGATCAAGCCCCTTGTGCTAATTTTTTGAGGCAACAAGCCTATACCTGCATCGAATACGTTGCTTGTACTATGCTCTCAGGACAAGCAAATAGTATGGGCCACGCGCCCTCCTCAACTTCAAAATAGAGTTGATCTCGCCCCTTGGGCTAATTTTTTGTGGCAACAAGCCTATTCCTGCATCGAATACGTTGCTTGTACTATGCTCTCAGGACAAGCAAGACTATACTATGGGCCACGCTCCCTCCTCTATATCTAAAAAGAGTTGATCAAGCCCCTTGGGCTAATTTTTTGAGGCAACAAGCCTATAATTCATCATTGACCATTGCATGCCCTTTGCTTCAAGTGCTAGGTACAGTTGGACATGTGCTCTGTGGCCTGCTTAATTTTTACAATACATACATCCGATACACCGTTGCAATGTTTTAGAGACAAACGTATGCCGAAGAGAGTGAACAATTAAATGCGATGGTCCTTCATGAATCGAACGATAATTTATGTTACGACGTTGCAAATGGATTTCAGCGCCGATAAAACTTCACAAACTGCATTGTACCTGTAGACGGGACACATGTTTAACTAAAAGCCCACAAGAATGTGATAATCAGCTTCAATTATTAATGGAAATGTAAACCCCAGGCCAAATCCCACCTTAGGTGTATCCCATAAACTGACCTGACATTCTTGACTAAGTGTTCGTGTGGAAAGTGTGTGAGATTTCCAAAATCATGGAATGAGTGTATTACACATGACACATACAACTGATATGTGGCTGTCAAAACAAATATTTTTATTAGGTGGTAGACTTTAATGCCTGTTGGCTTTCTAAGTATGTTTTCTCTGTGTGTTATTCTTTCCACCTTTTTTTTTTTAAAGCCATCCAAAAGCCACATTTAGTAACATAACATAAAAAAAAGAAACACACCGAAAGGGTGTTAAGATACCAAATTGCTACCTAAAAACTAACATAAAAAGAATGTTTAATATCTCAAAAAGAGAAAAATCAAAGTCTACAAAACACCCAAAAACAAAATTATTATTGATAAAAACTTCAATAGGTCCATTACATTAGAGGACATGGTAACTTCGGCCACCATTGTCTTCCACAATCACATCTCCGTCACCCTCATGGATAGGCATGTTGATGACGTTGAGCGCCTGGTTGATGTCCTCAGCCAACGGCCTTTCATATTCTGCCAAACCTCTTGACCCAACATTAGGCACATTCACCGGTAAAGGCTCATAGGGTCGCCACAAGGTATGTGCAAGAGGGGTCCAACAATACTCTGTGAGCCCAGCAGGGGTCCTGGTTGGCCTGGCTGCTGGCGGTGTGACCTTGACAATACGTTCTGTTCTGAACGCTGCCAACTCTCCAGCATATTTAAGACCCGTGTGGGGGAGTTGGGGGGCACATTGGCATCAAGTACAATTTGGACGGCTGCCCTTGCACTGAGTCTACGCTCATGTGGAATGTGTGTTAGATATCCAATGAGACTGTGTGCAAAGGCAGCCGCCCACTCTACTGTGTTAGGGTCTGCACTGGATGCACCAACCACCCCTTCCCAGGGAGCAAAGTAATTTGGACCAACAGCACTCGAGCCATATCTGTGTAAAGGTGGGAAGCTGGGGGTAAAGGCACCTGTGTTGAAGCTGTAGGAGGCCCCATAATCACGCCAAAATGCTGATGATGGATCAGCTCGACCACAGCTGGACCTAAGTGGAGCAGGGACATAATGGCAGGGAGCTGGAGCAGGGACAGAGGAACAAGGAAATGGACCTTGCGTTGAAGAAAACTGAAAACGAGCTGGGGCAGTGCAGGAGGGAACAGGACCAGGGCCACTGTTGGACTGGTCTATATCATGGCCAGAGCTACAGGGGACCACAGCGGCTGCAACACCGGATGGCAGATAAACTGGTGGAGCCGCCAGAGCCATACCACTCACAGCATGTTCTTCTACAGGCTGCGGTGGTAACGGTGGTGGAAGCTCATCAGCCACGGGTTGGTTGGGGTCCGGCATCACCTCATCTGCTTCATCCACATCCTGTTGCTGGGCTGGTCTGTCCGGATGTTGAACAGCTGCCCCAGCGGCCTCCTCTGCGCCTTGGTGACCTTCCACAGGCTGGGGATTTGGACGTCGCGGTCTATTTCAAAACAAAAAATGAAAAAAGTAAGCGCACATTTTTTGTAATTACACAGTTATAATTAAAGTGTGCAGTGACCAACATTACTTTAAATCTACACTTACATTTACCCTTGTGTGTCTTCTACCTAAATAAATCTAACTTTACTGACATTTTGGCAAAGTTAAACATGTAAAATAACCACTCAACAAGCTGAGCAAAGTACATACAATATAAATTGGCTTCTAGTAGCATAACTTGTGAGGATTACCTTACTATTCGAAAGTATTGTTTACCGTAAAATAAATAGTTAAAACATTCTAAGTAAATATTAAGCAGCACAACACATATGTATCCTACGTATATGGGAGCGTTAGGGTACAAATGGCAGCCCTTTCAAGTCAGGTGATGCCATTGAGCTAGGAAAATAACGCACCCTTCCCGCAATAAGAAATCACGCCTTTCTATGCTGCTATGACCACCATCTCACACTATATAGTTACCCGTAAGATGCCTTCAGATATGCTACACCATATTTACATAAGGTAATGGGCCAAGTAGCATTTTGAAATTATGGCACAGGCATAGGCAAGTTTAATAATATTAAGACCAACACACAAGTGTGCGAAGGAACAACACACCAGGAGACCGCTGTGCCTCTTGAACGGATATGAAGACTGGTGAGCACAGACAGATCTATACTGTTGATCAGACACAGAGCGCATTGACATGCTACTGTATACCCTGGTTTTCCTCAAAAACAAGTAAGGTACCGATGTGGACTGCAGTAATATCCACAGGGTCATTTTGTAGCCACCTTGTGTGGAGACATTTTTGCCCTCTAAAATTACTTTAAGATGATGGACACCTTGACATGATCAACTGTGTTCATAAAATAAGTGTTGCACATTTGTAGTTAGTTACCCTACTGTATCTAACAAATGAAATGGGGTTAAACATATAAATAACATTGCGACACACAGTGTAACCTCCAAACTGTTAGTAAACTTAACAATAACAGTGACATGTCTGTTCATCTTTTTTAACACAAGCTATTTTCCTTGAAATTACATAATTCTTGCAAAAAAGTGCAGTTTTGAAAAGCTTCTTGGATTTGAATGTGGTATTCTCAATGATAAATTTATACTTTATTAAGAACCAAACATTATTATACAATGACAACTTCTGAGATATGGTGTTGTCTCACGCCACCCTCACAATAGTCATTTCACCACTAATGGAGACTATGACAATTAAACAGGTCAAAACTCCATTTGTTAAAACACATAATGTTGCAGGTTGACAGGGTTATTCTCAACATGCACCAGGCCTCTCTGAACCTACAAAGTGAATTGTTAACCTGGGACCAATTTTGGTGTCCCACTTGTTTTTTGTACAAGGTGGGTACCTGTAAGAAGCACATTAGTGGAGTGACAAACATATAAGGTGTCTTCCTTGAGCCACAAGACTAAGCCCTTGTGAGCCAGTCACTACATGCCCACGTCATGGTCACATGCCTTCATGGCGGCTGTTGTTATGGCGAATCTCTCACAAACAAATACATACAGTACCCATGGTCCCACTAAAATACTTTGCTGAGTGTGGACTATGTATGTGTTATGCAGATCGTAAAAATCTGAGGTCACCTAACATAATTGTGTGCATGATGACCACATATTTTTTCACGCTTTCAACAGATCAGCATCCGCCTTCCAATGTGACATGGCTACAATAGCAATGGGGACATATAACATATACTCTAATCTTACACATGTTAAGGTTATGGGCAAATGAAAATCTTCCATTACGGACCTTCTAAGACGAGCAAATGGACGAAGGAATGCCAGTCTGTAAAAGTGGGCGTAAACACGCAACGGTGGTGCAGCTTGTGGGCCCAGGCGTAACTGCCGTTCGTACTCCTTCTTGTACTGGTCACGGCAGCTCCTCCATCTCTTCATCACCATATCAACTGCAAGCAGATGAATAAAATACAGACATCAGATTTGATAACACATTGTCTTCTCTCAAACAATAGTGCCAAACATACAATAGACATCCACTTCTTGCCCTCTTTGTACCCATGGTTAAGTATACCGTACACCTTCAGAGAAGGGAGAGAAGGATAAACCTCCAAGGACCATATTGCGAGAGGGTTGTGGCTAGAGAAGGAACCTGTCTGCGCATCCTCTCCCACTGTTTTCTCAACAACAGTCCCAAGTTGGAAGCACTGCAGCACTGCCTCGGCGAAGCGGCAACAGGCTGTGCTGAATCTAAAATGGATAGGTGACAAACCCCAAAATGCAGAAGAGGTGTGGACATCTCTGAAACAGCAGGCAGATCACTGGCTCACACCTCTGAACCTAAAGCCAGGAAGGTCGTGTGCGACAAGGGCCGAACATGTTGGCGGCTTTGATGAGAGGCTAGCTGACACATGTTCCATGTGTGGCCCATGTGCTCAACCTCTTGGTTCAGCGGTTTCTAAAATCATACACAGAGCTGTATGATCTCCTCTTCAAAGTTTGACGCCTGTGTTCAGTGTATGTAAATTAACCAACAGCTTCATGCTGCGTTGACGGCTTTGCGGGGCCTTTTTCAGCTTCTGGCTCACAGACTGGTGTGTGATGGCACGACGCATTGTTACGCAACTATGTACATGTTGATCAGGATTTGTGACCAGAAGAGGGCAGTTGTTGAGTTCCTGCCTCACCTAAGGCGTTGGGAAAAGGGTCAAAATCTACACATAACACTTGAGGAGTGTAGATGAATGTACGAACTATGTAGCGTCATCCAAAACTTGTTGGAAACCACGAAGATGGTGAGCGTCGATGACGCCATTATTAACATCACCATACCGCATCTCGGCCTTCTAAAACGGTCTCTGGTCAAAAACAAACATGATGCATTGCAGGCGTAGCGCCAAGAGTTGGAGCGAGAAACAGTAGTGGGTGTGGGTGATAACACACAGCACAGCCTCATGTCATCACAATGGGCAGTGGCGGACTATGACGAGGAGGAATAGGAGGACGAGTAGCAGGATGAAGACATGGAGCTACTCTCCGGACACATTGAGGATATGACATGCACACCAGTCATACCCTGTGTTCAGCGTAGTTGGCCAGAGGACAGGGGAGATGAGGAGGAGGAGGAGGAGGATGATGAGGAGGAGGAGAAGGAGTACTACAGCATGTTCAGTCATCGTGTTGCTCTGGACACCGAAGTGCTGGCTGTTAATAGTCTGGCGCACATGGCTGACTTAATGTTAAGTTGTCTCGCTCATGACCCTCGATTTAAGAACATCTCGGGCCAAAAGACATTACTGGTTGGTAACAGTGTTAGACACATGTTACAATGGGAAGTTTGTCGCTTATTCCTGAGGCGGAGAGGTCAGCAAAAATGGAGCATTTCCAGAAGGCCATAGTTGTGGAATTACACAAAGTATTCTCCACACAAAACGATAGCCGCATCGATCAGGAATTGGTGGACAACAAAGGCATACGGACGAGAGGGGCACAAGTGTAATCCGCCCGAGGTAGGGGGACAGTCTTTAAGATGTGTGACAGTTTTCTCAGCCCCTAACGTTACACAGCACCTGAGGTGCGTGGTAGTGCCACAAGAAATGCTAAGTTTTGACAGATGCTGATGGAGTTCCTTGCCGATCTAATAACTGTACTCCGACATTGCTGTGTGCCTTCCAATTATTGGGTATCCCAGATGGACATGTTACATGAATTGGCTCTGTACGCCTTTGAAGTCCTGGCCTGCCCTGGGGCTAGCGTTTTTTCAGATTTTTTTTTGAGTTTCCTCAGGTGGAATCATTACTGATAAACGCACCCGCCAATCAAATTAAAATGAAGACAGAATGACTCAGATCTTGATGAACAAGGGTTGGATTGGGCAAGACTTCACCACACCACAAGGAAATGAGAGCAGAATTAAAATATTGAAAAGCTAATTTTCTATTAACCTACACTCACCCGTGGGTACACAATTCTGTACTTTGGTTAATCGCTGGACTGCTCAGCCTTCTCCTCATGCGCCACCATGTTGACCGTTAAAAAAGTTAGGCCTTTATTTCATGTATACCCCCATTGTTAAATTATTTCATAAATGGCATTACAACAACAATACACCCGCTCCTTTGAAATGGGTATAATGTTTTGATGCCCTCATGCACGTCTCTATCCATGGAGAATGCGTAGCCTCCAAATGTTTGGCCACCCTGGCAAAGGGAAATAGTACAATAGACACACTTCCTCAAAATGGGCACATTATGTCAAGAGGCCTTCATGTACATCTCTTATCAGTGACATCTGATTACAACACAATGTTTTCACGGAAAATATTTAATGTCATCACACAAAGTAGCAAACACCAGCTGTGTCTCACTAGTGGGTATGTGCCCTTAACATTTCCGCCATGAAAATTATTCTTGGTGTCATTTATGAACTTCATCTGTTGAGTCTATATAAATGCCATAAAACTCAAACAACATTTTTCACAGCTGTGACTTTTCAGTCAGAAATGCTTACAGGGTTCTTCACCATGCTGTCGACATGTCATTTCAGCACTCTTCTGAGAGTTTTGTGACATTTATAGGGTTTCTACATGCTGGCGGTGGTCATTTAATAAAAATACTCCCATAGGATAACATTTGGCTCGGTGCTCGGCCCAAGTGCACCAGTATCTTGGGATGCTCGGCCCGAGCATCGAGCACACTAGCATTTTTGTACTCTGTCAGCACTACGGGTACCTTTACACGCCGCTACTGGAGGATGGATACAATCCGCTACTTCACGTGCACGAGCACGCCCAAACGGTTACAAACGGGAAACGCACCTCCTTTACACGCCGCCACAAGGTGCGCTACGCTACGCAACATCTATAGCTAGATACATCGCCGGGTGTCTGAAGTAGCCATCTGTAGCGTACCTTACCTCATTTACACACCGCTACAACCAGCTACTATGGGCGTACCTGGTGCAGCAGGGACAGCACATAGGCGTGCTACAATTGTGGATTACGAGACGTCCGTACGCTGATAGGACAAAGCAATAATACCATGATTGGGCAGGCATCGCAGGAGGCTGATTAATAGTTGACGCTCGAGCAATTGTGTACTGTGACTCGTCAGCTCCTTAAATATGCCGCCCTATGCAGCGACTACCAATCGCAACGCTGGAGCTTCCTCCAATGATCGCTGAAGGGGGCGCGGAAACCCGGAGCCTGTGTCACGCCCCAGCTACATAGCATGGTGTAGAAACAACCCTTCTGTTCCTTCTTTACACGCCGATACAGCTCACTACAATCGGCTTTGTAGCCATCTGTTTTCGAGCAGTGCTCGGATACAGATGTATCTGTTGCCGGCTGTCTCGTCCCGTCTTCACACGCCGCTACGGGCTATAATGACGCTACAAGCTACATTTGTAGCCTGTAGCGGGTTGTATCCATCCTCCAGTAGCGGCGTGTAAAGGTACCCTACAATTGACATCACATAACTCTTACCAAGGTTTGCCTGTCCATCTTGTCCAGCTTCATCAAAAGACGGGAAGATACTTCTGGCAATGGACCTCCAACACAGATTTCGCTGTCTGTCATCCCGATAGCCAGGGTGGGTGGGCTGCCACAGCTGAGGCCGCTCTTCAACCAGGCAAATGAGCCTCTCTGTATCTCTTTTGCTACACATCTTTGGTCGGCCTGTGTGTGCAGATCAGATCAGATCTCTGCAGACAACATCAGCCTGTGCTTAGCAGCGAGGCGACTTCCTGTTTATCTTCTTTAGTGCTGTTCAAACGACTTTCTGTGCTACCGAGCAAAACAGAGGACTTCTAAATCGCTAGTGAACACAGCAATCCGTGCTGAATGCGAGTTATTCACTGCTCTGTCTGCTCTCGTTAGGATCCAGCAGCACATTACTCGCTATTACTCGCTTCCCCATTCATTAACATTGGACTCGCTAGACTCGCTACGAGTAGCGAGTCCCGGGCTCGGACTCGCTAGAGTCAAGCGAGTCCGAGTAATTTAGGATTCGCCCATCACTAGGCGGCGGATGTTCACCTGAGGAATCTCCTTCCAAACCTGGTTTAAAACATCAGTCAACTCCTGGACAGTCCGTGTCACAATGTAGCATTGGTGGATGGAACGAGGCATGATGTCCCTGATGTGCTCAATTGGATTCAGGTGTGGGGAATGGGCAGGCCAGTCTATAGTATCAATGCCTTCATTCATGTAGGAAACGTTGACACACTTCAGCCACATGAGGCCTAGCATTGTCATGCATCAAGAGGTAACCCAGTGCCCACTGCACTTGGTCTCACAATGGGTCTAAGGATGTCATCCCAGTATCTAATGGCAGTCTGGATACCTCTGGCTAGCACATGGAGCTCTGTGCAGCCCTTCTAAGAAATGCCTCCCCACACCATTACTGACCCACTGCCACTGGTCATGCTGGAGGATGTTGCAGGCAGCAGAGCATTCTCCATAGCATCTCCAGACTCTGTCATGTCTGTCACGTGTGCTCAGTGGGAACCTGCTCTCATCCGTGAAGAGCTCAGAGCGCCAATGTTAAATCTGCCAACCTTGGTGTCCTGTGGCAAAAACCAATCATCCTGCTCAATGTTGGGCAGTAAGCACAACACACATTTGTTGACGTCGGGCCCTTATACCACCTTCATGGAGTCTGTTTCTGACTGTTTGAGCAGACACACGAATATTAGTGGACTGCTAGAGGTCATATTACAGGGCTCTGAGTGGACTGCTGGAGGTCATATTACAGGGCTCTGAGTGGACTGCTGGAGGTCATATTACAGGGCTCTGAGTGGACTGCTGGAGGTCATATTACAGGGCTCTGAGTGGACTACTGGAGGCCATATTACAGGGCTCTGGCACTGCTCCTCTTCTGCCTCCTTGCATAAAGGAGGAGGTAGTAGTCCTGCTGCTGGGTTGTTGCCCTCCTACTCCTACAGCCCCCTCCACATCTCCAGGTCTACTGGCCTGTCTCCTAGTATCTGTTCAATACTTCGAAAACTGTGCTGACAGACACAGCTAACCTTCTTCCCACAGCTTGCAGTTGCTTGCACCTACTGTGAGTTGTAGACTCTCGTCATCCTACCTCTAAGGGTGAGAGCAATGATAAAATGCAAAAGTGACCAAAAATAGTGAGAACAGAGAAATTGTCTGTGGTCACCACCTATAGAACCAATCCTATATAGGCGGTGTCTTGCTAATTGCATGTTATTTCTACCTGTTGTCTGTTCATATTTCTAAGGGCCATAACCTGGAAGTAGAAAGAGCATAATTTAACCATAAACCACCCGCGACCAAGAGCTTCCCGCAAGATTTCAGACAGAGAAATGAAAAGAATTATCAGAAGAGTTGTCCAAGGGTTAAGGACCACTCGTGTAAAGCTTCAGGTACAATTGTTTCATAGAAAACAATAAGTAGTGCACTCAATCTCTATGGACTGTATATACGCTCACCACACGAGACTCTATTATTGAACAAAAACCATGTTCAAGCTTATTTAAAGTTTGCTCAACAATATTTAGACAAGCCTGTGAAATACTGGGAGTATATAGTCTGGTCAAATGAGACCAAAATGTATCTATTTGGATGCCATAATACATGCCATTTTTGGAGGCAAAAAGGCACTAAATATCACCCAAAAGAATCTGTAGCCATCTACTAGGAAAATGAAGATAACACATGGGTGACCATTTCAGCAAGGCAATGATCCCCAACACACAGCCAAGGAAACTCTCAATTAGTTTCAGAAAAAGAAAATAACGCTGCTAGAATGACCCAGCCGGAAATTTATGGAAGAAACTGAAGCTTAGAGTTCATAGAAGGAACCCATGAGACCTTCAGGAGTTAAAAAGTATTTGTGTGGAAGAATGGCTCAAAATCCTACCTGAGGAATGCAGGTGACTAGTTTCTCCATATATGAGCCGTCTTGAAGCTTTCATCACTAACAAAGGCTTTTGTACGAACTATTAAATACATTTCAGTAAACGTGTTCAATACTTTTTCCCTGTGTCAACTCTTATTATTACACATCACCGACATCTGGTGAGAACTTAATATCAATAGCACCTTTAGAAATATATTTACTTTGAAATTTTTGTGGAGTTCAATACTTATTCCACCCACTGAATAGAACAAATTAAGATCAGATCTATAGTAAAATGTAATAATGCAAATGTACATTTTAAGTCAAAAGAGGGATGTTTGTGAGATTTGATTAAAAATGTAAAACTCTCCCTATAAAAGATTAGTATGCTGTCCATGTCTTCTCACACCATTATGATTTTAAGGAGAAATGAAGAAAGCTAAATACTTAAAGCATATCGGGAACACAGGATATTTTTCTTTGGTCTCCCTATAAAGGAGGTTCAATTGGGAAATATAGCAATGTGTCCCCTCGTGAGTTTTCCAGATAAATGGTCACTTATATGTTACAGTACTTCCAGGATGATTGAAGAAAAGGCAGCACTCACTGGGATATGGGCAGGGTGATCTTTAATCCATAATTTCAGGAAAAGACAGGGTGCAGGGAGGTGACCATGGAGGGCCGTGGTCACCTCCCTGCACCCTGTCTTTTCCTGAAATTATGGATTAAAGATCACCCTGCACATATCCCGGTGAGTGCTGCCTTTTCTTCAATTATCCTGTATTTGCTTGGTACTTTGGCTTTGCACCGCCGAAGGGGATCCCGGCTTCAAGGGAGAACGTCCCGGTACCTGATTGTTGTCACCGCTTTGTGCCCTGATTCTCCTCTCCGCTGTTACAGTACTTTCTCTGCCACCGCTGATCTCCATTAACAGAATTAGGGCAGGAAAGTTTTATATGGAACCATTGTGACATTTAAGCCTTTTGACTTTGCCAGAAACATGTCTACCCTTCAACGAGTCTTGGAGATCTATCTTTTTTTTCAGGAGAGTCACAGACATTTCATGGAGACAAATATGTCTTCTATGAGAGTAATGAGAGTAAAAATGATCAATACCTTGGTGGTTATTGTAAAATCAACCCATAAATTGTGGTTAAAAAGTAATCTGTGTGATGGACGCAAAAGCTTTGGCTAGTCTGATAGTGAAGAATACAAGCCTAGACGTAGCTCAATTGTGCACGCAGTGACCTCTAGTGACGTAACCACAAATCCTACCGGCTGCAGTTAAGACTCAATGATTTGTGCAGAATCGCAGGTCAGTTAAGAAATCTTGGCAGACATAACAAATCAAGTCTATTTAATTTAAAATTCTGATACAAAAATGGGACACTTTACTCAATACCTTAACTCTGTTAAAAAATGAAAAGGACAATGGATTGCAAAATGATGGGTGAAAGTCTGCAGGGTCTGAGCTAAAATCTGTGATACTTTAGGAATCTGACTGGAGAGTTTGTATTATCTAATTGTGTTTGCATTAGTTTAGGGGGGTCTGGATTGGGGTCTGTAATAGTTTTAAGGATCTGAACTAGTGAATGTATTCGTACGGAGGGGGCGTCTAGCCTGAGGCCTGTATTTATATATAGGGTCTGGACTAGGGACTTTAATTATTTAGAGAAGGGGGTCTGGTCTGGGGTCTTTACATATTCTAGAGTCTTGTCTTGGTTCTGTATTTGTTTAAGGATTATGTTTTGGGATGTGAATTTATAGAAGCTCTAGTCTGGGGTCTGTATCTGTTTAGGGTGTCTAGTTTGGTATTGTATTCATTTAGAGAGTGTAGACTATTGTCTATATTTAAGTGAGGGGGGGCTACATTTATTATAGGATCTGGTCATTGTTCTGTACTTTTTTAGGGGATGTGTTCTGATGACTGTTTTTATTTACGTGGTCTGGACTGGGCTCTGTGTTTTTTTTAAGTGGTCTGATCCACAGTCTACATTTATTTAAAGGGAGTGGATTAGTGGGTCTATATTTTTTTAATGAGCCTGGGGTCTATGTTTATTCTGGGATCTGATGTGTGTTCTATATTTGTCTAAGGGAGTCTGTTTTGGTGTCTTTGTTTATTAAGTTGCTTTGGACATGGGTTTCCATCAGTTTTTTGGGTGTGGGCCATGGGGAGTCTATTATGGAGGCTTGGGGTCTTTATCTGCTTAGGTGGTCTGGTCTAAGGCTGCCTTCACATTTGCGTATGTGTCTGCATGCTGATGGCATGCAGACACAAACGCAGTGCAAAGCAGGGCCATTTGATGTGTCCGCAGCGGAGAATGTCCGCCTGCTCCACACTGTGGAGCCCGGCCAGCCAATCAGCGGTGTCCGGGGGCGGAGATCAGCGCCGGAGGTGGGGAGAACAGCTGATGTGACAGCTGTTTGAATCTTCCCGCGCCGACACCGAGAGGAGATGTCGGCGCGGGAAGATTCAAACAGCTGACAAATCAGCTGTTTATCCCCGCCGACATCGCTAGCAAATTACCAGCGGCGGGGAGGAGGAGATCAGCAGAGGCTGAGCTGATCTCCCGGTGGCCGTCGGTGAGCTCCTGTGACAACACCGGCGGCCACCGGGAGATTTTTCAATGGGTCTGCAGCGTTCTCCTGCGCTGTCAAGCGCAGAACACTGCGGACCCATTGAAGACAATGCAGGTTTTGTGCGCTTGGGGACACTTGCTGATCTTCCAAGGTCCCCGAGCGCACAAAAAAATGCAACTGGCTGCGTCCCGGGTGCGGACGCTGGACACCGGAAGGAGCAGATATCGTCCGCATCCGCACCCGAACGCAGCAAACGCAAGCACTATGCGTTCCTATGTTAAACATAGGAACGCAGTGCGTAGGGATGGGCGAATCTACTCGCTAGGACTCGTTACTCGGCGAGTAGTAAGGGACTCGCAGGACTCGGTACTCTGCGAGTTTCCCAGTGATTACTCGCACGAGTCCAATGCAAATCAATATCAATCCTAGTTTTGTCAGAAACGCTGACAAAACTAGGATTGCCATTGTTTGCATTAGACTCGTGCGAGTAATCACTGGCTACTGTGCCAGTGATAGCAGGGAAACTCGCAAAGTAACTGCTGTTTCTTTGCGAGCCGAGTCCAGCTGTCTTCTCTGTGCAGCTCCAGGGTCCTAGAGCCCGCCTGCTGCCTGATGTAGCAGTGCTGAGATTGTTCTCAGTCTGCTCATTCCCTGTGTACAGACATGAATGTCTGTGCACAGAGATGATGTAGCAGTGCTGAGATTGTTCTCAGTCTGCTCATCCCTGTGCATAGACATCTATATTTATGCACAGGGGATGTAGCAGAGAGGACATCGCGTTTTGGACTACGTCGGACGGAAGAGGATTTTTTTAATTAAAGATGGAGTCCCTAATGGCTTTTTTTTTAATTTCAAATAAAAAATTTTCTCTGTGTTGTGTTTTTTTTAACCCTTTATTGGAGATTCTTAGTGGCTGGGTCAAACGTGGCCTGACATTAAGAATCTAGGCCTTAATACCAGCTTGTATAACAAAGCTGGTATTAACCCCTTTATTACCCAGCGTGCCATCGCCACCAGGGCCGCTGGAAGAGCGGGGTTCAGCGCCAGAGGATGGCGCTTCAATGAACGCGCCATCTTCTGGGGTGGCTGCGGGCTGCAATTTGCAGCGGGGGGTGCCCAGAAAGCTTGGGCATCCCTGCGCTGCGGATTCCAGCCCCCAGCTGCTTAGCTGTACCTGGCTAGACATAGAAATTGCGCGGAGCCCCACGCATTTTTTTTTTTATTATTTAATGAATTTCAGAGTCAGAGGCTCAGAGTCAGAGTCTCGGAGTCGGAGTCTCCTCAGAGTCGGAGTCGCTCAGAGTCGGAGTCGCCTCAGAGTCGGAGTCGCCTCGAGTGTAGTCGTCTCGGAGTCGAGTCGGAGTCGTCTCGGAGTCGGAGTCGTCTCGGAGTCGGAGCGTCTCGGAGTCGGAGTCGTCTCGGAGTCGGAGTCGTCTCGGAGTCGAGTCGGAGTCGTCTCGGAGTCGGAGTCGCTCGGAGTCGTCTCGGAGTCGGAGTCGTTCGGAGTCGAGGTCGGAGTCGTCTCGGAGTCGGAATCGGAGTCGTCTCGGAGTCGGAGTCGTCTCGGAGTCGTCTCGGAGTCGGAGTCGTCTCGGAGTCGGAGTCGTCTCGGAGTCGGAGTCGTCTCGGAGTCGGAGTCGTCTCGGAGTCATCTCGGAGTCGGAGTCGGAGTCGTCTCGGAGTCGGAGTCGTCTCGGAGTCGGAGTCGAGTCGGAGTCGGAGTCGTCTCGGAGTCGGAGTCAAAAAAATGCGTGGGGCTCCGCGCAATTTCTATGTCTAGCCAGGTACAGCTAAGCAGCTGGGGGCTGGAATCCGCAGCGCAGGGATGCCCAAGCTTTCTGGGCACCCCCCGCTGCAAATTGCAGCCCGCAGCCGCCCCAGAAGATGGCGCGTTCATTGAAGCGCCATCCTCTGGCGCTGAACCCCGCTCTTCCAGCGGCCCTGGTGGCGGTGGCACACTGGGTAATAGAGGTTAGGGCCAGCTTTGTATTATCAGCTGGCCCTAAGCCCGAAATTTATGGCGGTCACGCCAATATTAGACATGACCGCCATGAATTTCTATTAAATTGTTTTAAAAAAAACACAACACAGAGAAATTTTTTTATTAGAAATAAAAAAAAAAGCCATTAGGGACTCCATCTTTAATTAAAAAAATCCTCTTCCGTCCGACGCAGTCCAAAATGCGATGTCCTCTCTGCTACATCCCCTGTGTATAGATATAGATGTCTGCACAGGGAATGAGCAGACTGAGAACAATCTCAGCACTGCTACATCATCTCTGTGCACAGACATTCATGTCTGTACACAGGGAATGAGCAGACTGAGAACAATCTCAGCACTGCTACATCAGGCAGCAGGCAGGCTCTAGGACCCTGGAGCTGCACAGAGCAGACAGGACTCTTCTCTTATCTGTGCGAGTTTCCCAGCGATTACAGTTGCAAAGTAAACGAGTCCAATGCAAATAAATGACAAAACTAGGATTGCTTCAGGCTGAAGCTTCCGAGACAAATCTGCGAGTTGTAAATCTCACACTACTCGCTATTACTCGCTTCCCCATTCATTAACATTGGACTCGCTAGACTCGCAACGAGTCCTGGGCTCGGACTCGCTAGAGTTAAGCGATTCCGAGTAATTTAGGATTCGCCCATCACTAGCAGTGCGCATGCATTTGACTGCGTATGGGAAAGCAGCATAAGCTGCGTTCACATACGCAAATGTGAAGGCAGCCTAAGGGCAGTATTTTTTACCTACTATTTTGGGGGCTTTGTTTGGGGTTTTTAATAGTTATTTAGGATTTTGGGACTATATTATTTTTGGAGTGTTAGGAAGACAGTGAAAGGCAATATTTGTGCTATATTATGAAGATTATTGGCTTGTTTTATGTAAATGGAGAGGATATAATGTGCATATAATCTCATAATGAACTTTTTAGTATCTCAATCTAAATGTAACCATTACCTGACATCTAATAGGAAGTCTTCTGTCTTTATTAGGATATAGTCATCGCTATGGCTTGGGTGCCTGGATATCATATATTTCCATACATGCCTTTACAGAATCCAAGATGCTGATAAAAATACCAAATGAATACTGTTTTCCACTGCAACAAAGAAGCTATGTCATTACCAGACACAGGACAAGACTATGAGAAAAGTAGAAAACAGTGATCTAGACGCCTAAAAAGGAGATTTTATCAAACTGTGCTAAAAAAAATTACAAATAGATTTCTGTATATTCAATGGGTGCTAGTTTGCCATTGCATCCCGGTGCATTCAGTACATTATCATGTACTAGTTCTGAACAGACACAACTTTTTACAAGAGCAATAAGTCAACAACATGTCAATGACAGGCATTTTTCTGGAATGATAAAATATTAAAACCACCTAAGGTGTCCATATCACGTTTCTTTTAATATGTGTGAAATAGCTTTTAGCTATTACCATGTAATCCATATGAAATATTTGACATTCTAACAACCCGTTTAACCCCTTAATCGTTTTACAGCGGTCGTTAATGCGACTTTGTCTGAAGCGGTGCCGTAAAAATAAGTTTGCAGCGCTATCTATACACTCTCAGTTCCCGATGACCAAGTCTTGAGATCAGAGCAGTAATCAGTGGCCCACTGGACTGGTTCACAAGTTATAAAACCCCCTTGGATGCTTAGGTTAATGGTGAGCACAGCATTTAACGAGGGAGCTTTAATATGGCCCAAGGTATGGCCTAATAGATTACCTGTCAGTGTACTCTTGTCAGGCAATAATGCTTTGAAATACCATATATTTGAAAGTATCATACTAGCGATTGTCCTACAGGGATAGAAAACTTACAAGGTTTAATAAAGCGTTGTAATATAATAAAAATGCCACATACTGTATTAATACCAACCTATGGGAAAAAGGTTGATCTTTTTAAACACTAAAAAATAATGGGATAGCGGAATTGCTGGTGTAAAAAGTTAGTAAACGTTAGATGTTCATTAAAATGGTACTCTTGTAAAATACAACTCAGTCCTCAAGAAAATCATGGAGTGCCGAAAAAATAAAAAAGTCATGGTGATGAATAAACTAATGTGACAATAAAAAACCATGTGGCATTAAGAGTTTTCCACATGAAGAACAAAGAAGAATACCGTAAATAAAAGGTATGTCATCTACTATATAATTGCTTAATGGTCACTTCCATCTGAGGCCGAAATCGCGTGCCACAGACGGAAGTGGCCAGTATGCAAAAGAGCCGCATGGCTCTCCTCAAAGCCCCACCCCCTGCCCGCGCTCCCTGCGGCCCCCCTGCTCCTCCTGGCCCCTGCAGTAAAAGTAAAAATAAAAAAATCCACAGTGAGGATACTCACCTGTGCGCATGCTTGCTCCGACCCTCTCTGTACAGCGGTCATGTGACAGGGCGGGCTGATGTGATGTCACACAGCCCACCCTGTCACATGACCCCTGTATAGTGCGACTGAGCTGGAGAAGACAGGTGAGAACAGAGGAGTGCGAGGGGGATCTGGTCCCCCACCTTCATCCTGCCCCCCCCATCTCCATCCTGCCCCCCCCGGCTGCATCCTGCCCCCACCTCCATCCTGCCCCCCTGGCTCCATACTGCCCCCCACCTCCATCCTGCCCTCCCCCACATCCATCCTGCCCCTCCAGCTCTATCCTGACCCCCAGCTCCATCCTGCCCCACCTGGCTCCATCCTGCCCCACCTGGCTCCATTCTGCCCCCCAGCTCCATCCTGCCCCCCCAGCTCCATCCTGCCCCCCGGCTCCATCCTGCCCCGCTCGTTCCTTCCTGCCCCGATCGCTCCATCCTGTCCCCATGCCACCATCCTGCCCCCCCCCGGCTCCATCCTGCCCCCCCAGACTCCATCCTGCCCCGCTCCATTCTGCCCACACTGATTAATCACGCCTGGCCACTGAACACCAACACCGCCGCACCCAGACACTCACAAAATTTTGGGAAGCAAGGTGTGTAACAGTCCGCGCTGCTGAGTCCACAGGAAACACAAAGAATGCAAGAATGCAAGATATATCTTGTAGCAGTATTCTTCTTTATTTCCTACGCGTTTCGGTGCAGTTCCAGCGGTCTTGCTTTGAATTTTAAGAAGTTTCTTTCATCATTTTGTTGTTATGATTTTTATGAACGTTTTGAATATAGTTGGTTGTTAAATATGTGTATATTTAAGATTTTTTTATAGAAATGGAGCCAAAACATAGCCCTTCCCCCAGTGATGATGTCATTTTGTAAACAAAACACACCCCTAATTACTGCTGGCTATGATACTGCTATGATACTGTATGTAATATCCCTGAGGAAGGTGCATGGAACTGCACCGAAACGCGTAGGAAATAAAGAAGAATACTGCTACAAGATATATCATGCATTCCTTGTGTTTCCTGTGGACTCAGCAGCGCGGACTGTTACACACCTTGCTTCCCAAAATTTTGTGACGGTTTTTCCACGTGCGAGTGGTCGGTGGACGTCCTGCAGCAGCTGATATTACTTTCATGCCTTCAAACCAGTTGTGGGTTACACAACTGGAATAGGTGAGTGGAATCTATATACACTACCTATACTGTCAGTGTCACTTTTAATAGGGCACTATTGCGCCTCTTGTTCCCCCATTTTTTATTTATGCACACAGACACTGCCACACAATACTGACACCGCTGCACACCGCAAACACCGCTTCATACTGACACCGCTTCACACCGATACTGCGGGCTCCATCCTGCCCCGCTGGCTCCATCCTGTCCCGATCCTTTCTGCCCCTGCTTATTGATCTCGCCCAGCGACTGAACACTGACACTGCCGCACACCGACACTGCCGCACACCGACACTACCGCACAACACTGACACCGCCACACACCGCAGACACCACTTCACACTGACACCCCTGCACACCGGCACTGCTGGCTCCATCCTACCCCGCTCGCTCTATCCTGTCCCGCCCCATTCTGCACCCGCTGATTAGTCTCGCCCGGCGACTGAACATGGACACCGCCGCACACTGACTCCACCACACACCGACACCACCGCACAACACTGATACTGCTGTACACCCACACTGCTGTACACTAACACTGCTGTACACCGCCACACACCGACACCACCGCACACTGACACAGCCGTACAACACTGATAGCGCCGCACACCGCCACCGCCATACACCGACACTGCTGCACAACACCTACACTGCTGTACACTGACACTGCTGTAGGTACTATATAATTGCCTAATCGTGTCTGTCTGTCCAGAAAATCGCGCGTCAGCACTCATTGGTTGCCGCTAGCTGCAAAACAGCCGTGCGCATTCAAAACTTGCGCCAGGCTGAAACCTCGCAACGGCGACGCATCACGAAGTGGCACGGAATGGCGGGAAATATGAATCCCACGCCAGTGATTCGTTTCCGCTCTCAGCAGTGACCAATCCGCTGCGCAGGATTCAAAATCCCTGCCAAGCCATGCTCCACTTCGCCTGCAGCGACCAATCAGCAAAGCATGTTTTAAAACATGCACCAAGTGCGCTGATTGGTCGTCGTGGCTGGTTGCGACCAATAAGTGGAGCTCGGCTTGGTATATTGGCGCGCAATTTCAACTGCCGCTCATAGTGTGACGCACTTCTCTGCTATTTACAAGGCTGTTAGTCATAGTGTCACGCAGTACACTCCTGTTTGCAAGGTATTCTAGAATACCAGCTGCATTAGAATCAGGCCACCATCTAGTCTACTATATAATTGCCTAATTGTGCCTGTCTGAGACCGAAATCACGCGCCAGCTCTCATTGGTCGCAACCAGCTGTGGCAACCAATGAACGCAGCGATATGCAAGACAGCCGTGCGCATTCAAAACCTGGTGACCGCGATGCATTAGCGACGCGAGATTGCCGTGACAGCGCTACACTCACATAGCGGGCGGGAAATCCAACTTCACTGTCGGCTTTCCAGCCCCGCTATTTGAAATGAACAGCTGATGCTTCGGTACCTCCCCCCGCTTTTCCACTCCCGCTGTCCCGCTCCATGCTCTTGCTGCTCCGCTCCATGCTCCCACTGCCCCGCTCCATGCTCCTGCTGCCCCGCTCCATGCTCTCGCTCCATGCTCCCTACTCAGCACTCACCGCCGCTCAGCACCCAGTCACCTGCCCAGCACCCAGTCACCCCCACTCAGCACCCATTCACCCGTCTCAGCACCCAGTCAGCTGCTCAGCACCCACTCCACCCAACTCAGCACCCACTCACCCCCGCTCAGCACCCACTCACCCGCTCAGCACCCAGTCATCTCTGCTCAGCACCCAGTCAACCGTCTCAGCACCCAGTCATCCGTCTCAGCACCCACTCACCCCCTCTCAGCACTCACTCACCCCCACTCAGCACCCACTCACCCGTACTCAGCACCCACTCACCCCCGCTCAGCACCCAGTCACTCGCTCTGCACCCAGTCACCTCTGCTCAGCACCCAGTCACCCATCTCGGCACTCACTTACCCCTGCTCAGCACCCACTCACCCTCACTCAGCACCCACTCACCCCCACTCAGCACCCAGTCACCCCCCTCAGCACCCAGTCACCCGTCTCAGTACCCACTCACCTGCTCAGCACCCAGACACCCCCGCTCAGCATCCAATCACCTACTCAGCACCCACTCACCCCTGCTCAGCATTCACTCACCCCTTTCAGTACTCACTCACCCCCGCTCAATACCCACTCTCCCCCGCTCAGCACCACTGTACACCAACACCACTGAACTACCACAGCACTGCACACCGACACTGGGTACACGAACACTGCTGAACACAGACACTGCTGCAGACCAACACTGCTGCAGACCGACACTGCTGCACATCAACACTGCTGCACACCGACACTGCTGCACAACAACACCGCTGCCCACTGGCATCGCTGCCCACCGACACCGCTGCCCACCGACACCGCTGTCCACCAACACCGCTGCCCACCAACACTGCTGCCCACCGACACTGGTGTACACCAACACTGCTGAACAAAGACACTGCTGCACACTGACACTGCTGCACATCGACACTGCTGCAGACCGACACTGCTGCAGACCACTGCACACCGCTGCAGCACACGACACTGCTGCAACCGACACTGCTGCACACCGACACTGCTGCACACCGACACTGCTGCAGACCGACACTGCAGCACACCGACACTGCAGCACACCGACACTGCTGCACACCGACACTGCTGCACACCGACACTGCTGCACACCGATCCTGCTGCACAACGACACCAGCTGCACAATGACACCGCTGCACACCAGCATCGCTGCCCACCGACACCACTGCCCACTGACACCACTGCCCACCGGCATTGCTGCACACCGACACTGCTACACACCAACACTGCTACACACCGACACTGCTGCCACACACTTGACACTCCGCTGCACAACAACACCGCTGCACACCGGCATCGCTGCCCACCACCACCTCTGCCCACCGACACCGCTGAACATAGACACCGCTGCACACCAACACTGCTGTGGCCGCGACCAATCAGTGATATTGGCGTGGGATTTATATCCAGCTTCACATTGCGTTATTCTTACATCTTCATAAATAAACTATGGTACATACATATTCTAGAATACCTGATGCATTAGAATCGGGCCACCATCTAGTGGTATATAAAATCCTAAATCGTAAGCATATTGCTGCTATTAAAAGGCATATAAGTGTAGTCCTTTGTTTGTATGCATTAGCAGCATGTATTAGATGCAGAAAGCTCTTTCCTTAGTAGGTAGAGACACCATCCCAATGCAGGTTTCAACAGCAGAGCCGTCTTCTTCAATGGGCCTAGCTAATACAGTTGCATCTCAAAAAGTGAAACGCATATATTATATAGAGTCATTACACACAGAGTGATCTATTTCAAGTGTTTATTTCTGTTAATATTGATGATTATGGCTTACAGCCAATGAAAACCCAAAGGTCATTATCTCAGAAAATTAAAGTAGGAAGGATGAAGGGTCTGAGAGATAAAATATGACCTAAATAGGGATGAGAAGCTTCACCTTGTGTGGTTGTGAGAGTCACAACCACTATAAAAGTATATCACGGCTGCTGCAGTCCTAAGCGTGGTGCATATAGAGTAGTGAGGATGAAGGGTTTATTAGGCAACATGTTTCAGGGCTCTCTGGTCCGTCCCCCAGCAAAAATCAATATCATATTGCCATGTTTCAGGGAGCCCTGAAAGGCTTTAACTAATAAATCAATATTATCTTCACCATCTGATGCCAGTGTGGTTTTTAACCCTTCATTCTATAGACTATAACACGCCCTCCTCACTTTCCCAAATGTTTGTGTCTTTAGTCAGTGGTGTACACTTCTATGAATTGCTTGATTCAAGGAATTCTTGAACACATAAATACACTGATTACCACATCCAGACCCTATAATACCACCTAATAGTGAGTGCTACAGATTTAGGATACAAGCACTAGGACTTTATAATATTCCTATTATTTCGATTTTGGTCAGGTGACAGCAATATAATTGTTTTCATTTTTGTAATTTCTTATCTCATATTGGTCTACATCACTGACCTTATACTTTACTATGTCCCATTGAGATATTGTGTTATCAACTATAACTGTCTACTATAACCTCCACTGATAATATTTAGTGTCCTCCTACAGCCCACGCCCCTTTCTATATTACATTCTTTGCTAAAATTATATGTTTTTATTCTGTTTTAAACAAAATATAATTTTTTAGTCATAAGTTTCTCTCTTGTCATCTCTATGTCATGCCAGATTAACAGGTCTGCTTTAAAGAGTTTAATGTTGCTTTGAAGTGCTTTCTAAAATAATTGATATTCTTGGACTAACAGGTATTACTTGTGATCTACAGATACCTGGACCATGTTCGGTCAGGCTATCTCAAGGTCACAAGGCTCCTGATGAAGAAGCCAAACATGCGCCAATGTACTCGTGTGATCAGCTTGGACCTTGTCCCAACATATACAAGTGTATACAAGGATTTGTGTGTTTTGGGTGTTTACTGTTGGATATCCTACAGATGTGTTATGGTTTCCCATCACACTCTTTTCCTATGGTCAGTTGCACTGATTTGATACTGGCCTAGATGCTTTATTGTAGGACATCTTTGTTGGTTGGTAATCAGGCTTTCCACATTGTCTTTTTGGGGCATCCCAAGGATGTTTTGTATTATTTGTATATGAATATAATATCTGGTAAATTACATAAATTAGGGATTTTGTATATATTTATTAATAAAATGTGATTAATATATTTTACTATGTATTAAAGTATTTCTGGAGGCTCATGTATAGATTTAATAACTCAAGATTACAGCAGCCATTCAGCATTTAAAGAGTGTAATAATAATATAATAATATTTATTCATTTATATAGCGCTATTAATTCCATAGCACTTTACATACATCAGTAATGCTGTCTCTCTTGGAGCTCACAATCTAAATATCCTATCAGTATGTCTTTACAATGTGGGAGGAAACTGGAGTGCCCGGAGGAAACCCACGCAAACACGGGGAGAACATACAAACTCCTTGCAGATGTTGTCCTTGGTGGGAATTGAACGCAGGACCTCAGGACCCCAGTGCTGCAAAGGCTACAGTGCTAACCACTTGAGCCACCGTGCCGCCCATGTAAGCAGCCCCTTCTTAGCCTCATCACCTGCGTGTCTCACGATAAATCCAACATTACATCAAGTACAAAGATTGTGTCTGATCACCTGTCTTCCTTCTCCTGTGTTCCTCCCTCTCAGCACGGATCCCAGCGGGCTTCAGGCTGCCTCCAAACACATCAATGATTAGCCAGCGAGTGAAGGAACTTGGCGCTTTGAGTTCTTCATGAAATCTCCATTTATTAGAAAATTATTAAGAACAATTTTTAGCATAGAAAACTCTAAAAGGTCAGTGTATCATGGTTTTTAGGTGACGCATTTCGGCTACTGAGTAGCCTCACTCATGATCAAGAGTAAGGCTACTCAGTAGCCGAAAAACATTGCCTAAAGGCCAAGATACACCGGCCTTTTGGAATTTTATGCGCTAAAAATCGTTCTTAACCAATTTCTAATAAATGGAGATTTTATGAAGAATTTAGAGTGCCAAGTTCTTACACTCGCTGGCTAATCATTTGATGAGAAATCCAACACAGTTCCGATTTGTGACTTGCTTTTTTGCGGTCACGGTACCATGCAGGTCGTAATGTAACTTTACTCCATTGCATTATGCTGTGGTATAGCAGTGGCATATGGTGATGTTTGTCTGCACAATCCTTGCTGCAGCCAAAATTACCATGTAACCTCAGCCTATATCATCCACATTCAAGAAGAATAGAAGAAGAATGTCACAAAGTTCTAAAAAATAATGCTCCAAAAGTATTGAGAAACACAAAATTAAATTTAAAAAGACATGTCAGAAGATTAGACAGATTTGGCAAACAAAAGTCAACTTCCCTTTAAAACTATATGGTTCAGAAACATGCACCACTAATGTTTTAAATTCAATGTTCCGGAACCCATATGGTTAGGTCAGTGCAAGGAAATGCATTTCTTAAAGAATCCAAACGTGAAGATTCCTGTTAATAGAGATGTAACCTCATGTGATCTCAGCATGTAATACTAATACAATAATATATACAGTATAATGTGATGTGCGTAAGATAGCAGGCTCACACTTTCTAAAGAAGAATTAACCACAACCCAGATGTGTGAAATCCACTGTATAAACTAAGGTGAAAACTCCCACACTGACATTAACAAGTTGTTATTTCCCCAACTGGGAGGTAAGGAACAGACAAAGACATAATGTGAAGCATCAAGACTGATAGTTTACTGTGGGAAGTCATTATTAGATAGCACAGGCTAGGGTCAGACTTGCGTCATGCATTTGCTAAAGGCATGCGTTATTTTCATGTACAAATGTTGAAAAACGCATGCGTTAATACACCCATAGGCTCCAATGCAAAAACGCATTGCAAAAGTGCAATGCGTTTGACGCTATGCGTTTTTGGTAGTGCACCCAAAAACAGTCTGCAGCGTTTTTGGGCCTGTTATTGAATACACATGCTTTTTTAACATCGGAGTCTATGGGTAACACATGCATTAACACATGGTACATATGTACCATATGCATGCATTCAAAATGAACACACATGTCATGGGATTGGCAAAGGAAAAAAAAGCATTCTTTAATGCATCCTTTAATGCATCCTTCAAACAGATGCAACCTCCCAAATGTGACCCTAGCCAAACAGAGCCAGGTGGGAGATGAAGGAGCTATCAGACATATTCTAAATATTCATATCCTGTAGAAATCTAATAATCCAGGAGCCATTGTATAGAATCTGACTTTACTATCCCTTAGGGTACCTTTACACGCTGCTACTGGCGGGTGGATACAACCAGCTACTTCATGTGCACCAGCACGCACAAACGGTTACAAACGGTAAACGCACCACCTTTACACGCCGCCACAAGGTGCGCTACGCTACGTGACATCTATCCCGCATACACCGCCGGGTGCCATAAGTCACCTTCTGTAGCTCACCTTACCTCATTTACACACCGCTACAACAAGCTAATATGGGCGGCCCTGGTGCAGCAGGGACAACACATAGGTGTGCCACAATTGTGGATTACGAGACGTCCGTACGCTGATAGGACAAAGCCAGAACATGATGATTGGGCAGGCATCGCAGGAGGCTGTTTAATACATGACGCTCGAGCAATTGTGTAGTGTGACTGGTCAGCTCCTTAAATATGCCTCCCTATGCAGCGACTACCAATCGTCATGCAGGAGCTTCCTCCAATGATCGCTGATGGGGCGCGGTAACCCGGAGCCTGTGTCACGCCCCAGCTACATACCAGGTACATAGCCTGGTGTCGCCACATCCCTTCTGTTGCTTCTTTACACGCCGATACAGCTCGCTACAATCGCCTGGGTAGCCACCTGTTTCAGGGCAGTGCTCGGAAACAGATGCATCTACTGCCGGGTGCCTCCTACCGTCTTCACACGCCGCTACTACGGGGTACATTGCCGCTACAAGCTACATTTGTAGCATGTAGCTGGTTGTATCCACCGCCAGTAGCGGCGTGTAAAGGTACCCTCAGGGAATCTGTCCGGCGTGGCGATATGTTGCCCTGGCACCATCACCGTCAAATTGCCTCCCAGTTGCGGCGTGTAGTTTGGGAATTTGGCGGCGATAAAAATTCTGTCGCCTGGTTCCAATTTCAGAGCACTGCTCCAAAATCAGAGGCAATCATGAAGGCGAGATTCCCTGTTTTTGGCGATAGTGATGGAATCTGCGTTGCCTATTGATTTCTCGTAGGCGTGCCACACCGTGCTGGAGTCCACACCCTGTCAGCGATGATTGGTGGTGGCTGCTGTGTCTCCATTGGCTGTCACTTGACACTGCTCCATATTTGAACAGCTGTCCATTCACCACCACACAATGGCAATGGCGTCATGTATCTATTCCAGCGTAGGCTGCCCAAACATAACTTTATTGCGTTGTCTAATCAGCGTGTTTGGGGTACGGTATTCACCAGTCTGCCACGCCTATGTTCTCGCGGCGCTGAACATGTACGCCCACATTCCTTTAGGATTGCGGCGTGTGAAGCGGTGAGAGAAGTCTACCGGATGTTTCCCACTGTTGATGTGGTGATTTCCGGGGTGACACACCACCTTAGGTTGAGGGCGAAATTGTGGTGTGCAAAAGCGCCATCAGCAATCTGAGTCGACCATAAAAAATGTGCACGCGCACGTTAGATCGCCTCCTATCGCCACCAATAATTGTGGCGTGTAAAGGTACCCTTAGGGTACCTTTACACGCGGCTACATTTCTAGGGTGGCTACAGGTAACTTACTGGTTGCAGTGAAATCATGGAGACAAGGTTCTATCTTGTTGCTGTGTACAAATGGAATCATCTCTCCATGATTTCACTGCAACCAGTAAGTTATCTGTAGCCACCCTAGAAATGTAGCCACGTGTAAAGGTACCCTCAGAGTTAGCATAGTTGCAGTCTGAGCGGTATAAGTGGCACTAAATCCTCATTCACCCACAACCCACAAATCACTTATCCTCATTTGCTCAGGAGAGACTAGAAGCAATCTCATGAAACTGGATAAGAGGAGACACAGATTAGTAAAAAGTTTTGACAGTGAGAGTAATCAACGAGTGGAACAGGCAGCCATGAGAGGTGGGGAGTTTCCCTTCCATGTTAGTCTTTAAACAGAGGAAGAATAGACATCTGTCTGGAACGATTTAGTAAAAATCTCAAATGTATTAATACTTGGATAATCCCTTCTCCATCCCTGTTTCCTCCGAACAAAATAAAAACACATATGGGTCAAGGTGTCTGCACCGTTCCAGCGATGTCGGCACTGCCCTCTCCTGGGGCTCAAGTGATGTTGTTATGTCACATGATCCCTGCGGCCAATTAGCATTGGCTTTTCTCTCACCTACATTGAATAAATAAAGATGTACATAGGAAATGACATAGGAAATAAGAGCTGTAGCTGCCCTCTTTCTTACTCTAGATTAGTATCGCAGGTGAGTAGAGAAAAGCCAGTGCTGATTGGCTGCAGGAATCGCATCACATAATGTCACGTAAGCACCTGGAGAGCTTGTGATGATACTATTGGAATGGCACTGGAGGTGAGTACAGCTCTTGTTTTTTTGTTGAGGGGAAACAAAGGGATGAAGAAGGGATTGTTCAAGTTGTGGACAACACCTTTATATCTGGCAAATTGACTATTGTATTGATACATTTCCTACCTTAGATAACCATAGATACATAGATCTATCCTCTCTTGCTCTTTTTCTTCACTTGAGCTTATATTACCATATTAGTATATTAGTAATGCAAAAGCACTCACGTATAAATGTTATATTTTACACCTACCGTATACGTATGTGTTCTTTGTTCTTATTGTGATGTATATTGGATCTATTAATTGACATTTCCTTTGATGTCTAAATTAGACAAACATACATTTCCATCTTACACCTATTATCTGCAATAACAAATAAATGTTTATTATTGGCATTAATGATTTCCATTCTAGTGAATACAAAATGTCCTTTTTCTATCCTAACTCAACACGTTTTATGATGATTTATATAGAAATTCTATTGTCCATATAAGTTCATCAGTAAAAATATTGACAAACAAATAATTATCACAGCCCTAAATATTAAATATGTTGTAAATATGAAAGTCATATCTTTCTAAGACCAGAAAGCAGAGTTTGGTCCTTATGATGGCTAATGCTTCTAGGTCTCTAAATTTTGAGAAAAGATGCACAAATTTTCTTTGTTGGATTTTCTGTTGTTGCAATCAAAAATACAGTTGGGTATAGTTCAGACGGTCCGGACACTGCGTCCTGGATGCAGTGTCTCTGGACCTGAGGGAAGCCCCTGGCGAACACATGAAGATCCGCGCCGCCCTGTGCCCACAATCTGCACTCAGGTCAAAGTGGCTTCTCCCTGCATTCACCTGCTGGAAATTGCTTCTTACTCCGCAGAAATAAATTAACATGCTGCCGAGATGCGGAAGAATGGCAACTCGCACGCAGCTGAAATAATGCTGCAGAGGGGAGAAGCACAGTGAGCACGAGATTTCTAGAAATCCCATCCACTGTGCTTGTTTTGTTGAAACAGCATTTTCGACACATCGGTAATATGCTGCATCCAAAATGCTGCTATTACTGATCATGGGCACGCAGCCTTAAGGGGGATTCTCAAGTCACAATAAACTTTCACGACACTCAAGCAACACTCTCATGTCTTCATCTATACGTTTGAAGGTGGAGGATAAATTTATGGAGATGATTCTCCTGGACATTCAAGGTCTGGATGAGTAGCTTTCCATTGGTGTCATTTATATTTCAACATTTCAATGGAATTAGCTTAAGGAACGAAACATCTCTAGAGTTGACTTTAACAATTGTCTTTCAAACCCACCAAACATTTATAAAGTACAAGCAACACAATCTATAAAGGTGGAAGTGGGGACTATTTTGAAAATACTTGTGATGAAGAAAGTATGAGTTATGCCATAGAAAATAAGTACATAGATTGTAGGCAAATAGTGAATATAGATGGTCAAATTTCACAAGACAAGAACGGTGATAGCTTATGTGATCAGAATGAAGAAATGGAACATATGGTCATAATGACATCCGGAGAGATATCAGCCTTCTAGATGATATGGATATCTTTACTATGATAAAAAGTACAAATTCTCAAGTAGGCAACTCATTCTTTCCCCCCAATGGTAAGTACAAGAGTTTTGCAAACTTTTTGCTTTAGGCGATGAAAACATGCATGGAAAATAATTCACATTATTACAACCTTGCAGAGATTTACTCTACAACTTTAGCTAAATTACGTCTACTAAAATATCTTAATGCTTACCATCCATTGCTTGTTCTAAAAGCTTCATGTGTCTATTATATGTGTGCTTCCAATCTGTATACACTGGTAGGATTTTATCTAGAATTAGAGTTTTTATGTAATGTCCATCTTTAATTAAGTAAAACTGTAAGTTGTCCCTTTTATACCATGAAATGCATTCTTGGAGCTGCAGATTGAAGTTCTATTCGAGATTAAAAAATCCAAAGTCCAATATAAGGAATCTAATATTATACTCATGGGATATTTATGGGTAATATTACAAATTTATTATTGGGGACCAAAACTTTAATATATTCCACTGCCTGATAGCTTCAACTATAATATATGGAAAAGGGCTACTTTTAATGCATTATTCGAGGGTAAAGAGTCATCTTAAAATAAATCTGAAAAGCCTCATAATATACTCTTTAACCCATTAATATTGGAATACCCAACTGGATCTTGCCATCGCAACCTTATGGCTCTGTCACACGCATCAATCTGGCCTGCGATGTTGGAAGCGATGTGCGGGTGCGCGCTTGCTTCCGACATCGCAGGCCAGCTGTCACACGGCAAGATGTTGCCTTTGACGCGGCGTCAATGCGGGCGGAGCCATCTCTCGCTGGCTGGGCTCAGCCCAGCGAGCGATCCTCAGCAACGCTGCGGTATAGGCTGGATCGCCGCCGACATCGCTATTGCGATGTCAGATGGTGCGATCCAGCCTAATCGCTGGTTGCAGATTGACAGGTTTACGTTCATGCTGGTAAACCTGTCAACCTGCGACCAGCGATAAATCGCAGTTGCGTCGCGCTGTCACACAGCACGATGCACTTGTGATATCGCTAGCGACATTGCTGATGCATCACTTTTCAGCGATGTCGCTAGCGACATTGACACATATGACAGGGCCATTAGTAGATGGTTATTCCAGGGGCGGACCAAGATAAAAGAGGGTTCCTGTGCGAAAACAATACATGAACCTTTTGCAGTCCAGTAGATCATCACAATACAGAATTTTACATACTTTATGGGTGATAGTGGCCCCGTTACCTCTTGGGCCCCTATGCAGCTGCACTGGTTGTGTCAATGGTATATCTGTCCTTTGGTTATTGCTATCTCAGCCTTTCATAGCTGAGATTGGAATAACTCTGTCCAGGTTTCGACCACTGGAGTTGGAGCTAAGGAAACAGTTGAGAGCAGCTGAGCTATAATTTTTACAGTAACTTGCTTACGAATGAATGAGCATTACAGAAGCAGTATGTTTCAGGCACTGCAATTAGTGGAAACAGTGTAGATCAGCCATTATTGGAAGTTCCTTTAACGTTACCTCTGGGAACAGTGTTTGGACATAGGTATTTCTGTCTTGGCCATGAAAGGCTAAACATGGAATAACAGTCAAAGCTTCGTCCATCTATTCTACACATTACTGCATTGGTCAGTTTCTGGTCATAATGATAACTTGCTTGTCTATAATAGTCATGTGTCCATAGATAAAACATCATTCAGCAATGATAACAATACATTGAGATACCCTGGAACCATTGGCATGAGAATGACTCAGAATTTACATGCCATGTGTATTTGGATTCTTTTTCATCTCGCGAAGAATTTGGTAACTATTAAAAAAATCTTGCTTAAGGGTATAGTTTTGTTATATTAAATAGTATATGAAATGAAATGCTCACTGTTGAGTGTCTAATAGCAACTTTCTCCTTGTTTTCTTGAATTCTGAAAATAAATGCATTTTCCAAGGTCTGGAAGCACAATAATTTTACCCTCTCCAATGAGGAGATATGAGATCTTGGCTTCAGTTTCTATTATGAACCTCTTTTAGCATTATAGTGATAAATACCTGTTAAATTTCTTTCTTTGATCTAGTCTACATGTCACTCAACAGTCTTTTAAACTCGAGATACCCACTCTCTTTCTTGACATTTGCCATTGTCTTCTCATTGAATACTTTGCCTACCATTTTCTAAAGCTAGCCAATATACTAAAGAGGCCAGATTGTGGTATCAAGTACCAGGGCTTTAGGCTTTCAGACAGCTGTCTTTTTCTAAAAATAAAAAAAAGATGCCATTATTCCAGCAACCACAAATGTAATATCCTATAAACATAGCCAACATAAACTAATACAGTATTTCCTAAAAAATCCGGTAATTGCCCTTTTCTACGTGTCCCATCATATTTTCTCAAACATTCTTTGTTTCAGGACAAAAACAAAGTTGAAAAACTGAACACATGACCATTATCATTTTCACAAAAGACCATGTATTGTGAGATATTATTTTCCCTGGAAGAATGTGAATAATCTTATAAAGAGAGCATCGAGCTCCTGGGCTCAGAATAATAGGTGACATAGATCCGCGAAGAAATAGCTAACGAGACAAACACCTTATAGATTTCATTCAGGCATCTTCTTTGATGTTCAGTAATATGCAACCTGTATTGTAGCAACCATTCAGGAATGCATTGACATTCTCTACAGACACCTGATCTTCCTTCAGACCTAACACAGACTGGGATATTGTCGAAATTCAAATAAAAAATCCATCATGTATAAAATACACAATTAGAATGCAATGCATAATGGCTGCGCTTAATTAATGTACCCCCTTATTATTTAACTTACCGTATATACTCGTGTATAAGCCGACCCGTGTATAAGCCGACCCCCCTACTTTTGCCCCCAAAACCTGGGAAAATCTATTGACTCGTGTATAAGCCGAGGGTGGACCCTAGCACAAGTATACAGCCCCCAGCAGTGTGGTATACACCAGTCCCAGAGGTAGATACAGCAGCCCCAGTGGTAGTATACACGCAGCTCCAGTAGTATATACAGCCCCAGTGGTAGTATATACAGCCCCAGTGGTAGTATACAGGGCCCCAGAGGTATATAGCAGCCCCAGTGGTAGTATACAGTGCCCCAGAGGTATATAGCAGCCCCAGTGGTAGTATACAGGGCCCCAGAGGTATATAGCAGCCCCAGTGGTAGTATACAGTGCCCCAGAGGTATATAGCAGCCCCAGTGGTAGTATACAGGGCCCCAGAGGTATATAGCAGCCCCAGTGGTAGTATACAGTGCCCCAGAGGTATATAGCAGCCCCAGTGGTAGTATACAGGGCCCCAGAGGTATATAGCAGCCCCAGTGGTAGTATACAGTGCCCCAGAGGTATATAGCAGCCCCAGTGGTAGTATACAGGGCCCCAGAGGTATATAGCAGCCCCAGTGGTAGTATACAGTGCCCCAGAGGTATATAGCAGCCCCAGTGGTAGTATACAGGGCCCCAGAGGTATATAGCAGCCCCAGTGGTAGTATACAGTGCCCCAGAGGTATATAGCAGCCCCAGCGGTAGTATACAGGCAGCCCCAGTAATGCAGGCCCCCCCCAGCGTCTCTCCGGTCACCTGTAAAGCAAGCTATACTTATCAGTGTCCCGCTCGCACCCGCCGCTGCCGACATCCACGATCCTCCATCTTCATGCGACTCCTCTTCCTGTTTCCTGTGCGCGTCGCCGGGAATGACGTCATTGCCGGCGACGCGCACAGAAACAGGAAGAGGAGTCGCATGAAGATGGAGGATCGTGGATGTCGGCAGCGGCGGGTGCGAGCGGGACACTGATAAGTATAGCTTGCTTTACAGGTGACCGGAGAGACCCTGGGGGGGCACTGCATTACTGGGGATGCGGGGGCTGCTGTATACCGATGTATACATCGGTATGTACCGATGTATACATCGGTATACAGCACTGACTCGCGTATAAGCCGAGGGGGGTACTTTTCAGCCCAATTTTTGGGCTGAAAAACTCGGCTTATACGCGAGTATATACGGTATATTTATTGTACCTTTATATCTAAAAAAACATTTTTTTTTTCAAATAACCTTATGGTCAATATGATATTTATATAAATATAAAGAAAAAGCCAGCTCACCACAATGTGGTATTCACCAGCCCCTTAGATATATGCACTGAGATGGAGGAAGGAGCAACCACGATCCTATGTATCATCCAGAAAAGATCTCTAGCTAATCCCCGTTGGTGATTATAACGTAACCTTTATTGTCATTCAATCTTAAGATCCACCTACCACAAACAGATAGTATAGTTCTATGTATTCCCACTCCGGACTACACGTTGCAGCACCTCACTTGCGCCTTCATCAGGATTTAGACTTTGATGAAGGCACAAGTGAGGTGCTGAAACGCGTAGTCTGGAGGGGAACTACATAGAATTATACTGTCTGTTTGGTGGTAGCAAGATCTTAAATATGGATGACAATAAAGGTTACGTTTTAATCACCAATCAGGAAGAGCTGGAGATCTTTTCTGGATGATACATATATATTTACAATTAGGCACCATTGAGGAAGGTTAAGACCAGACTGAAACTTTGCAGTTTTTATTGGCCAATGAAAAGATGAATTAATCAACTGTATCTATGTGTGCTGCCTATCTTATTTTTTTGTTTCTTTCTGTGCTGCTCTTTTTTCTCTCTTGAGACATATATGCTAGAAAAAAACCTTGCAGCACTCAGCTACTACCAATGATGTACATATGCTGACAAGCTATATATATATATGAGAAAAAAATTAAAAACTTACGTTTTGTTCAAAAAACTCAAAATTCTTATTATTTTTTTTTTAAATCTGAAGTTCTTAGTACACACATTGGCCAATGTCTGCTTGCTCGTCGACTGCGACAAAGTGACTTCAGGTCTGACGAGTCCTATCGCTGACACCCAAGTCCTCCTTGTCCACCCTACCCCACTACTAAGTGGGCAGACACCATCTAGACCCTAGATCACCTGTAGGCGATGAGGGTGCACATTGCAGTAATGGAGCCAGCCACTCCACACGATACAAAAGAGAAAAAAAACTGCACAGCACTCACAGACAATGTGAACTGGTGCCAGCAGGGATGCTGGGTCAATATACTAGAAAAAAACCTTGCAGCACTCAGCTACTACCAATGATGTACATATCCTGACAAGCTATATATATATATGAGAAAAAAATTAAAAACTTACGTTTTTTTCAAAAAACTCAAAATTCTTATTATTTTTTTTTTAAATCTGAAGTTCTTAGTACAGGGATGCTGGGTCAATATACTAGAAAAAAACCTTCCTTCCATCAGTCTCCTGACTCTGGAACCAATAAGTGTCCTCAGAAGTGAGGTGAATTTATGGACAGAACATCATCACTTGGAGTGCCAGAAAAGGCCACCAAACTGGCTGTGTTGGAGCAGCAACAATCAGACTTTTAAGTAACATTTGTCTCTTCAGTGTTAAAATTGCACTCAGACAATGTGTGAGAAATAAACTAGTCATAAAGCAACTATTATCCAAATCATCACAGCATGAAAGATTACAGGAAGAGAGTTAAACACAGACAGTATAGAGGAACTACGCACATATCAACACTGTATCTGTCACTACAGGAGAATGATCGGGAAGAGCCGCTGGGATCACATGTGTGGCTACTCTTCCATACGACTTGGACTCTGGTGGCTTTTAATATATGTTTTTCTCTGAAGAGTTGCAGTATTTCAGACTCAAACATGCATGTATTGTACAGCGAAAGTCCATGGATTAGGCAGCATGTATCAGATGTAAGGTTTCTTTTAACACATTATCACTTACTGTTTGCTCAAGGTAGTCCCTCCATCATAAGGCTACAAGCTGTTATATGCTCCAGCTCAAAAACGATACCTTCCCTCTGGCTAGGGTCACACATAGCAATCCGTTTTTTAGAGTGTTTTTAAAAACAAATCTGTTATTTCTAGTCTGCGTTTTGTGCCTCCTGTGTCCCTGAACGTTTTTTGGACTTAGTCATTTTTGCTTAAAAAACGCATATGCGTTAACGGATGGTACCTATATGTACCATGTACCATGCGTTAACGGCAGCGTTTCCCATAGGGCTCCATGCGTTTTTTTCCTGCACCCAAAAATATTGCAGGCAGCGTTTTTTGGGGGCAGGAAACAAAGGCATAGCGTATTTCAAAAACGCAGTGACACATGTACACTTGTCATTGCAGAGAAAACAAACCTTGATTTAATTCGTTGAAGTATTCCGGCTCTCCATTGGAAGCTTTACTAGGTAATATTTTATTAACCATATTTTACGTACTTTAAGACACACCGGACTATAAGATGCACCCAGATTTTAGAGAAGGAAAATAGGGGAAAAAATTAAGCAAAAAATGTGCTTTTAATTAACCGTTAAGGGGGGCGATCTGCTGCAGACACTGTTATGGGGGTGTTGTCTCCATCCCTGGCCCTGTCCAGGTAATATATGTCCCCCACCCTGGATATGGCCTCCCTTTCTGGTATATAACCTTCCAGCCTAGTATATAGCCTCCCACCCCGATGTATAGCTTCCCATCATGATATATAGCCTTCCATTCTGGTATATAGCCTACCATCCTGGTATATAGCCCCCATCCTGGTATATAGCCTCCCATTCTGGTATATAGCCTCGCATCCTGATGTATAGCCTTCCATCCTGGGATATAGCCGCCCATCCTGATAAATAACCTCCCATCCAGGGATATAGCACCCCCTATCCTAGGATAAAGCACCCTCCATCCTGGGATATTGCACCCCCCATCCTGGGATTTTGCATCCTCCATCACTGTATATGCCCCCAATCCTGGGATACTACAGCGCTGCATCACTGGATATAGCCTCCATCCTGGGATATTACAGCCCCCCCATCAGTGAATATGGCCCCATTCTGGCATGTTGCAGCCCCTCATCAGTGGATATGGCCCTCATCATGGCATATTGCAGCTCCCCCATCAGAGGATATGCCCCCCATCCTGGCTATTGCAGCACCCCACCAATGCATATGGCCCCCTGCTACAGCACACATTAAAATAATAAACGGTATACATACATACCTGTCCACCATCCCCTCCATCTCTCCCTCTACAGTCGCATCAATCTGTGCAGTGCCGGGGCACATGATCAGATGGCGGCTTGAACGACAGGAAGAGATCGATGCGGCTGCAGAGGGAGAGACGAAGGAGGTAGCAGACAGGTATGTATACTGTTTATTATTTTAATGTGTGCTGCAGCAGGTGGGCCATATCCTCCGATGGGGGCTGGAATATGCCAGGATGGGGGGGGATCAGTACAGTTAGTGTACTGTACTATGCACTGCCTCCCGCCACTGCTCAACGCTAGAGTCAGCACTGAGAGGTGGACAGCAGGATGCAGTAAATATTACAGTAGACTAAAGAGCGGACCCATGTGACCACGGGCTGCTTTTGCAGCCTGCACTGGCCTCCTCCAGCCCGCTATAGAGCTTCCCCCCCTCCCTCCAGCACAGCCCGCACAGCACCACAGTAGATTACATTTGGACCATAAGTCGCACCCCCCATTTTCCCCCACAATCTAGGGGGAAAAAAAAGTGTCTTATGGTCCAAAAGATATGGTACTTATTTTATAACATTCCCTACTATTGTAAAATCTCAGATAATGTCTTTAGCAGTACCTATGCTAACAATGGTACTTGGTAGGTGGCAGATAATGGACTACGTACTGTATCATTTGGGTCACATTCTGCAAGCTTGTATTTTTGGAAACTGTATATTTAAACATAAAAGAACATCAAGAAATCAATTACTTATATCAATAATGTTTCACTTCTAAGGTCTATGACCATGCAACATGTGGATGTGAGGAAGGTAAAATACATAAGCAAATCCAATAACTGCTATGTATAATCAGTTGTACGTGCACAATACACAGGTGGGAATGTTCATTTGTTATGCTCCGTATTTATGTTTTTTCCATTTAGTTACTGACTGTTCCCTGCAAAATCACAAATCTACATAACTGATGGGCCTTCCGTATATAAACACAAAGTCACCTGTGAGCCAGGACCTAAAATACCATGTTCCCCTTTCATTTCTCCAAGAAAAACATTCTTCTCATTGAACCATAAAACAGGTTGTCGTAGCCAAGGGCAATTATAGTTTCTACTGTTTTAAATGCCAGTAAAGTCTTATAAATAACCAACCCCATATAAGCATGAAAGATCACGTCAAGTAATGGCTACGATGATGTACACGATCTGCTCACATATACGTTTCTTAAGTGATACAAATGTGTATCTCAGTCCTGTCCTTCCTGCATGCTGGTATCAACACAATGCTGCAGAATGGATATCAATACAGGCCGTTCTCATCAGAAACACTGAAAAGGGTAAAGACGTTTCTTTGGGATTTAACATTTTTGTCCTATTCTTAAAACAGAATGATGCAAATTAAAAGTGTTTTTATTGGGAGATCCACTGTCAGATGGCAGAGATTTTGATACATCCCTGGACCTTTGTCAAGACCGTTAAAAGTTAGCATGTATGTAAGCAGCTTTCTCCATGTGCACGTACCAAAGTTAGCATGTATGTAAGCAGCTTTCTCCATGTGCATGTACCAGAGATAAACAAAGCTTTTCACAGTCAACTTCTCTGACTTGGACAAAATGTTATATTTGTGCAAATCTCAGTACTGAAAAGATTGCGGTTGTTCATAAAATACACATAGGAAGAGGGGAGAGATAAAGAGGACCTCGCTGACCATAAGAGCTTACACTCTATAGGTGAGAAATAGACAAGACCCTCCAACAAGAAGAGCTTACATTCTATAAGTGAAGAATAGACAGGACCCCTCTGACCATAAGAGCTTACATTCTATAAGTGAAGAATAGACATGACCCCTTTGACTATAAGAGCTTACAATCTGTAGGTGAGGAAAAGACTGGACCCCTCTGACCATTAGAGCTTACACTCTGTAGGTGAGAAATAGACAGGACTCCTCTGACCATAAGAGCTTACACTCTAGGTGAGGAATAGACAGGAGCCTTCTGACCATAAGAACTTACACTCTATAGGTGAGGAATAGACAGGACCTCTCTGACCATAAGAGCTTACACTCTATAGCTGAGGAATAGACAGGACCCCTCTGACCATAAGAGCTTACATTCTATAGGTGAGGAATAGACAGGACCCCTCTGGCCATAAGACCTTACACTCTATAGGTAAGGAATAGACAGGACACCTCTGGCCATAAGACCTTACACTCTATAGGTGAGGAATAGACAGGGCCCCTCTGACCATAAGAGCATACACTCTATAGGTGAGGAAATAACAGGACCTCTCTGGCCATAAGACCTTACACTGTATAGGTGAGGAATAGACAGAACCCCTCTGGCCATAAGACCTTACACTGTATAGGTGAGGAATAGACAGGACCCCTCTGACCATAAGAGCTTACACTCTATAGGTGAGGAATAGACAGGACCCTTTGGCCATAAGACCTTACACTCCATAGGTGAGGAATAGACAGGAGCCTTCTGACCATAAGAACTTACACTCTATAGGTGAGGAATAGACAGGAGCCTTCTGACCATAAGAACTTACACTCTTTAGGAGAGTAATAGACAGGAGCCTTCTGACCATAAGAACGTACACTCTATAGGTGAGGAATAGACAGGACCCCTCTGACCATAAGAGCTTACATTCTATAGGTGAGGAATAGACAGGACCCCTCTGGCCATAAGACCTTACACTCTATAGGTAAGGAATAGACAGGACCCCTCTGGCCATAAGACCTTACACTGTATAGGTGAGGAATAGACAGAACCCCTCTGGCCATAAGACCTTACACTGTATAGGTGAGGAATAGACAGGACCCCTCTGACCATAAGAGCTTACACTCTATAGGTGAGGAATAGACAGGACCCCTCTGGCCATAAGACCTTACACTCTATAGGCGAGAAATACACAGGAGCCTTCTGACCATAAGAACTTACACTCTATTGGTGAGGAATAGACAGGACCCCTCTGACCATAAGACCTTACACTCTACAGAAGAGAGACTTACCCAGTGATTCAGGAGATGGAAAATTACTCTGCCGTACAAACTGTGCTCCTCTGGGAACCTCTGATCTGTGATGGGCACGTACTGACCACCACTGAACAAGGTATGATTATGGGTAAGATATCATAGCTGCAGGGCAATATCGGGAGGCCCATATGACAACATAAAATTACATAATCCAGCTCTTATGCTTCAGCAGTTTGAGACGTGGAAAAGAAAGTTCTTTTTTTTTGAACCACAAATTGAATTTCAAAACGTTAGAATTTGTCTGAAAGCACAGACTTCATGAAATGTGAGTCATTTACAATGCTCCATGGATCGATCCAGTCATCTCTAGCACATACCAATGCTATTTGACAAAGGTCCAGAGATGGACATAAGCATTGGCCATCTACGACACTGTAGATTTTAACCTATTGTTGATTTCCCAATTAAACCACATTTAATTTGCATCATTTTTAGTACTGAGGTCTTTTTCGTACTATTACAGATTCGCTTGTGTTCTTCTACCGAGCTCCTACCAGGATTCTTGACTGCTAGAAATATTTTTGTCTTCTGTTGTTAAAACTTGCCATCAATGCATGCTTGGATGTGATCCAACCAGAGGCGTTGCTAGGTGTTCAGCTCATGGGGGGGAAGAAGTACAAACATCTGAGTGGGCCCCTAACTTAGTGACCCTGATTAAACTATGATGGTGAGCCTTAATAGTGGGTGTACAGCAGGTGTGCACAACTTTAGTCCTCAGGAGCCTCCAGTGGTACATGTTTTCAAGTTTTACTTAGTTTTGCACAGGTAATAAATGAATCACCTACATAGGTGATGATTCCAACACCTGTGCAATGCAAAATAAATCCTGAAAACCTGCACTGTTGGCGGCTGCTTTCGGGGACTAATGTTGTGCACCCCTGGTATACAGGATCCTCAGCAGATGACTAGGCTGTATGTTACTAAAAATAAATCACTATACAAAGACCAAAATTAATATTACCACCATATAATGACTAGATAGTGGTATATACTTGTCTTGTCATATGAGATTACAGTACAGTTATAGATGATAACTTACAGCTGACAATCTTTCTTATGGAGTTGTTCAATTTTCCCATCTTCTCCATCTTGCACAGACCTACATAACAATTGCTCATATTTTTAGCAGTGTCCCCATTTATTCCCAATCTGCACAAAGTCCCCATCCTGCTGGTACCGCAATGCTGACCCGCTGCTACTGTGTGTCTATATTACAGTACCTACTACCATATGTGGTACAAAAACAGGGCTCCTCTTACTGCTCCAAATAATAATGTCACCACTGTACCCCTTACAAAGTAATAATGCCTCATTTGTGCCCTCTAGATGGTAAAATTGCCCCCATTAAATTAATGCCCTAAAAAACTGTTCCCATTTTCCCCTATAACAATTATACTTCTTAAGTGTACAATTAACATTTATGAATTTCCCTTGAGCTGCCCAATGTACAGATCCTCTATACACAATATAATGAGTCCACAGCTTTCTATACACAGTATAATGGGCCCACGGCTCCACTATACACAGTGTGATGGACCCACAGTCCACTATACACAGTTTGATGGATCCACAGTTCTTCTATACAGAGTATAATAAACCCACAAGTCCCTTATACACAGTATCATTTTCCCACAGCTCCCTTATACACAGTATAATGGACTCACAGATCCTGTATACACAGTATGATGGACTTATATCTTCTCTATACACTGTATAATGGGCCTACAGCTCCTGTATGCACAGTATGATGGGCCCATAGCTCCCCTATAGACAGTATAACGGGTTCACAGCTCCAATACACAGTATTGTGGATCCATAGCCCCTCTATACACAGTCTAATAGGCCCTGAGCTCTTCTATATGACACCTCCCCCAGGGCTGTGGGGTTCTCGGAACTGGGTTAACAGTTCTGCTGGGGGGGAGTCACAGGGGTTGAGACCCGGCTTTGGGGAATTGAGATTTAGGGATGATGGTTGTGACAACACCCGTGGTATTCGGGTTGACGCTGCGGTGCAGGGCCTCTGAGGATGATGGCAGTGCAGCTGTGGTGGTTTCACTCCCATCAGGTGGAACGATTCCCCAGGGCAACCAGTGGGTTGTTCGGTGATAGAGGGCGAGCAGGGTTGTTTTTGGTGGGGTAGGGCAGTTGGAGCTATTCTCTGACAGGACTCCTGCAGCATGCGCGTTTTATTAGTCTACTGCTCCGCAGGCGGGAAATAAACAGTGTCACACACATTTCTGAGTTCTAAACCGGTTTACTTAACTTCTTATTAGTGGTGTTACAGGGTACTGTCCTTGCACAGTCTCAGTCTGGATAGTCCTCAACAACCAGGATAGGTCGTACAAGACACCCCCTTTATGTTCCTTTCTTCTCGGGTTGCTTTCTTTCTCAGCGCTGCCTGCCCGCCTCTTTCCTGCTCGTGCCTAAGCACACAGTGCCCCAATCCAACAGCTACAGCTTCTGTCAGGCGACTGCCCATTTACCCTTACCCTAGTATGGCTGCTTTCTCTGCAGATGTGTCGGGAGTTAGTCACAGCTCCTCTAGATCTCGTGGCCTCTGGTTCCGTGGTTGGAGCGTAGGGCCTCTTCACCACCTTCAGGGCTGGTCCCCTGGTTCTCAACCTGCCCTTCCACTTCACTTCAGATTTGGGCACACGGGTGGATCACTCACTGCCCGTGACCCTAGGGCTCCCTCTGCCTCCCTGCAGTCGGCTGTTGCGGGACCCAGGACAAGCTCCTCACAGCTCAAGTCCTCTGGATCCTCCTCTTTTCACTGCTTCCTTTCAACTGACCTGTACTAACTTCCCACCCTCCACCTTTCTTCCCGCCGTCCCACTGACTAACCGTGTCCTCCCCCTGTCGGGTCCACCCGCCATCCCTGTGGTGACCAGACTACAGGGGCGCCATATATACACAGTAAAATGGACCCACAGCTCTCTTATACACAGTGTGATGGGCCCATAGTTTTGCTATACATAGTAAGAAGGGTCCCACAGCTCTCCTATACACAGTATGATGGGTCCATAGCTCTCCTATACACAGTATGATTTGAACCTCAAATGGGGCCCCAAAGCTCCCATATAAACAGCATGATGGGTAAACAACTCTCCTATAGACAGTATGATGGGCCACACAGTTCCCCTATATACAGTATGAGGGGCCCACAGTTCTCCTATACGGTGACCAGAAAAATGCCCACAGGAAAAATGCCCACAGGAAAATTGCCCACATGAAAAATGCCCACAGGAAAATTGCCCACAGGAAAAATGCCCACATGGAAAATTGCCCACATACAAAATTGCCCACACGGAAAATTGCCCACACGGAAAATTGCCCACATGGAAATTTGCCCACACAGAAATTTGCCCACATGGAAAATTGCCCACACGGAAAATAGCTCATACGGAAAATTGCTAATTGCAGTATCACAAAGTTTCAGATCTCTGATATTTGAGGTGCAAAGTGAGGATGTTCACCTGATATGTGAAAAATGCCCACAGACATGAATGCCAACAGGAAAACAGGACTGGAGAATAATACAGAATTTTAGGTTATATGCTCTGCAAGACGAGGAATGGTATAAAGGTGTAAGTGAGATGCTTTGCAAGACTGCGGATGGTATAGAGGTGCAGGTGAGATGCTCTGCAAGACAGGGGATTGTATAGAGGTGTAGGTGAGATGCTCTGCAAGATGGGGATGGTATAGAGGTGTAGGTGAGATGCTCTGCAAGACAGGGGATGGTATAGATGTGTAGGTGAGATGCTCTGCAAGACGGGGATGGTATAGAGGTGTAGATGAGATGCTCTGCAAGATGGGGATGGTATAGAGGTGTAGGTGAGATGCTGTGCAAGACAGGGAATGGTACAGAGGTGTAGGTGAGATGCTCTGCAAGACAGGGATGGTATAAAGGTGTAGGTGAGATGCTCTGCAGGACTGGGGGATAGTATAGAGGTGTAGATGAGATGCTCTGCAAGATGGGGGATGGTATAGAGGTGTAGGTGAGATGCTCTGCAGGACTGGGGGATAGTATAGAGGTGTAGGTGAGATGCTCTGCAAGATGGGGGATGGTATAAAGGTGTAGTTGAGATGATCTGCAGAACTGGGAGATAGTATAGAGGTGTAGGTGAGATGCTGTGCAAGATGGGGGAAGGTACAGAGGTGTAAGTGAGATGCTCTGCAGGGCAGGAGAATAACAGAATTGTAGGTGAGATGCTTTACAGGGTAGGTTAATAAAGAATTATAGGTGAGATGCTCTGCAGGGCAGAAGGGTAGTATAGAGGTGTAGGTGAGATGCTCTGCAGAACAGGGAACAGTATAGGTGTAGGTGACATGCTCTGCAGGGCAGTGGGATAGTATAGAGGTATAGGTGAGATGTCATGCAATACAAGGGAATAGTATAGAGGTGTAGGTGAGATGCTCTGCAGGGCAGGGGGATAGTATAGAGGTATAGGTCACATGGATGTCACACTGATGGTAGCTGATAAAAAAAATGCATAATTGCATCACACTCGTACCAAAGTCACCATGACCATACGGAAAGCACTCACGCGACTGTCAATCATCAAAATCCCTCTGATAATGCATACCTTAAGGCCGCGTTACACACAGCGATATTGCTAACGTTATCTCTGCAATGTCACAGGTTTTGTGACGTTGCAGCGACCTCACTAGCGAAGTCGCTGCGAGTGACATGCCGCAGCAATCAACGATGAGCTCGCTGATTGCTAGTCGCTGTGGAATGGCCGCGACCATTTTCCCATCGTTGGTCCAGCATCCATTGGCATGTGTGACAGGGTCATCGACCAACGATCCTCATCCTGTGCCCGAGACATTGAGCAATCCAAGTGAGCGTCAGGGGACGCAGCATCGGTACGTGGATCACCCAGTGTGACTGCAGACCAGCAATCACATAGCGATGTTCCAGCGATCCCTGTCAGGTGAGATTGCTGGTGGGATTGTTGAAACATCGCTATGTGTAACGGGACCTTTAGTGTGCCTGTACCCTATAAGTGAGATGTTCTGCAGGCAGAAGAATGGTATAGAGTTATAGGTGAGATGCTGTGCAGCAAAGAAGAATGTCGGGGGAAATTGCTCACATAGAATTGCCCACTAAGATGATAATGTATTAGACCTGCAGTCCCATGTAACTCCACAGATAATCCAGTGATACTCCTGTGAGTACAGATAGCAGTGATGGCTCCTCTGAATCTGCTGCTGGTTCGGTTCTGCTGTTTTGGGCTGGTGGGAGGGAGGAGTAAGGCAGAATCACTGAGAGATGACAGCAGACTGGATCTATCTATTGGGGTCATTCCATGTCAAGTGAACCAATGATTATTACCTCTATATTTTTAATTCTTTTGAGATTTTGTTATTTGATAATAGCATGTCAGACAATGCAAAATGTGAAGAGAAAAATTTTTTAAAAAATTTATTTTTTTTTTAAATGATTTTCAAAGTTCGGAAAAAGTGTGAATTTCGCTGTTGCCTGCCTTTACGTTTCTCCTCATAACTAAGGCTAGGAATAAGATAGAGAGACAAAATAAACACCATTCTACTCAGAACTATACAGGCTTTCACCAGATATGTCACAAGAGGATCTTTGTTAATATTTTACCCATGTGATCGCAAGCGCAAAACTTTAAAACGTATTTCCGAAAAATCGGCGCGCTTTAAATATTTCAAAAACTGCCCATGTGTCTGCTTTGCTCTTAGCCACATCTGTACCAAATTTCAAGTTGGGATCGCAATGGGATCATATTTTAACATATTTTACTATTAATAGCGTCAATGGGTCATTCCATATCAAGTGATCTAAATATGAATATTTTTTTTTACCTGACGTCTTTAGATTTTTTTTTTTTTTTTCCTTTATGAAGTACTACTTTAGTTAATTACAAATTAAAAGTTTGGAATTTTTTTCTTCATCAGTTAATTTTTTACAGATTTTTAAAGTTTAAAAAAAGGGTGAATTTTGGCCTGGTACGACTTTAAATTTTTTTATCTCGGGCTAGAAATAAGATAGAGAAACAAAATAAACACCATTCTACTCAGAACTGTCCAGGCTTTCACCAGATATGTCACAAGAGTATATTTGTTAATTTTAATTTTTTACTTATGCGAATGCAAACGCAACATTTTGAAACGCATTTCCGAAAAAAACATTTTAATAAAAATTTTCCAAAACTGCCCATGTGTCTTTTATGCTCTTAGCCACATCTGTACCAAATTTCAAGTTGGGATCGTGATGGGATCATATTTTAAAATATTTAACTATGGTTAATCTCATTTTTATTAAATTTTGAAAAAACATATGAAAGACATACATTCAATCTTTTAACAAAATCTTGAGACATATAAAATATACAAAAAGAGAATTCACAAAGTTATTAGTAACTTTAAGATAAGCTGCAAATTTACTTTTGCGCTTATCTCTGGTGCAATATAACTACAATCTAAATATAATTCCAAACACTCAAGTATACAACCTTTCTCAGGGTTTTGAGATGTTCTGATGTCAAGGGGACAAGCAGCCCCAGCAGAATGATTTTTATTACTTGGCCCCTTCTAACAGGTTGACCACGTAAGTGGGTCATTACCCGTTGAGGCCTAGTTGGAATAGTCTATCGACTGGTGTACCGGAAAGGAAGGCCGAAATATTAATGATCTACTCACAGCTCAGAGTTTTCGATACCTGTCTAATGTTCACTAGAATTCTGAAGGTATAGGTGTAGAAAGGAAATACCTAGACTGAATGTATCAGATGGGAAGAAAAGAGAGATAGAAAAGAAGAGAGAGAGAGAAGAGAAACAAAAACCATTAGAAAAAGTTATACTGGGAAAGAAAAGCCACGTAAGAAAAAAAGAAAAAAAGAGGGGGGGGGACGGGTGAGGTATGGGAAGGAGAAAGGGTACTCATCCCACTGGCTCCCCATCAGCCAGAGGTCGAGCCATATTATCTGTGCTGGAAAAGATACTCCTACATTCTGCAGAGTCGTGAAAAAGAATCCATTCAACCCAAATCCCTAAGAATTTGTTCCGAGATCCCGACGCATCAGCTGCGAGCTCCTCCATTCGATATGTGTCCATCAATTCTTTGAACCAATCAAGTAGAGATGGAGCCCGGCTTGATTTCCAGAACCTCGGGATCACAGCACGAGCAGCCGAGATGCAAAAGCGGAGAATATCCCTCTTCTGCAGCCCAATAGGACCTGGAAAAATGGATAACATTGCCGATTCTGGGCAGCATTCGGCTTGTTTACCTGTTATCCGGGCGTATGCATTGAAAACCTCAGACCAGAACCGCCGGATTTCCCCACAACTCCACCAAATGTGTATCATTGTACCCTTCTCTTCCCCACAGCGCCAGCAGGTATCAGGGGTTCCAGGGAACATGTTCCGGAGTGTCGTCGGGCACAAGTACCATCTAGTGAGCAGCTTATAGCTTCTTTCTTGTGCAGAACAAGCGCTAGCTAGTGAGTGAGTAAATATAAAGCATTTCTGCCAATTAGCTTCTGAAATGCTACACCCCAATTCCCTCTCCCAAGCACGTTGGAAGTAAAGGGTGCCCTGCTCTCTCATGGACCCTAAGGCCTGGTATAGAAATGATATTTTGCGCCTCGGTGGAGCCTCCAGTTGGAATAACCTCTCCAATACGTTGGGCGTCAATCTTACCCTGCAAGAGTGGTCAGCTGAATATAAGTATGCTCTGTATTGGAGAAATTCGAATCACTTAAGAGGTCTCGTAGGTTCTTTGAGTTGTAGCTCTGCCATCGGGTGCAAACCACCACTGGACAGAGTCTGTCCTACTCGGGTGTCATCCACAATCCGCCAACATAAAAATCTCTGCCTGTCAAATCTGGGTGGGAAAGATGGGTTGGAAAAAAGGGGAGTCAAAGGGCTAAGTCTGTCGTTTAAGCGGAGGATTTTCGTCACTAGGTGCCATACCTTCAAGGTGTTTCTGGTCATGTCTGTCAAAGGTACTAGGTCTGTGGAGTCTTTAGGGGAAATCCAAAGCAGGTGTTTCAGCGGAATCCCCAAACCCTCTTGCTCCACCCCTACCCATTTCTTGGAGGACGCATGATAATGCCAATCTAGAGCTCTAACAAGAGAGGAAGCCTCAAAGTACGCTCGTATGTTGGGTAGTCCAACCCCTCCTCTGGTCTCGGGCAAGGATAGGATATTCATTCGCAATCTGGACCTCTTGCCCCCCCAGACAAATCTAAGGATCATAGATTGCATTTTGGAGAGGAAACCTCTATCCAATAGAACAGGAACTGTCTGAAAAGTATATAAGAGTCGGGGCAAGACATCCATCTTGACTACGTTTATTCTCCCGAACCAGGATAGCTTTAATTGTCTATAGGAGGTAAATGCCGATTCCGCGTTAGTCAAAAGGGGTTGATAATTTAAATTGAATATTTGTTTAAGATCTTTTGGTATAAGGACTCCCAAGTACTTAATGGCTTCTACTTTCCATTTAAATGGGAACTGTTTAGATAGATGAGAAACCAATTCTCCAGGCAAAGAAATATTGAGTGCCTCGGTTTTGGAGCAATTCACTTTAAAGTTGCTCAATTGTCCGAACCGTTCAAACTCCATTAAGACCGAAGGGATGGAGACCAGGGGCTGGGAGATGTAAAGTAGCAGGTCATCTGCAAATAAGGCTAATTTGTGATGACTCTGTCCCAGCTTGACCCCATGGACGCATTCATTGGACCTAAGTGCAAAATATTTAACTATTATAGTGTCAATTCAAAAGTCACCAAGAACACAGTCATTTTTTCACAATTGCCCGTCAATAGTTTGAATTTGATATAAAGAAACATAGTCTTGTAACATCTCAAATGAAAGCTGTTACCGTTCTGAGTAAAATGATGCCTCTCCCACTTCATTATCTTATTTCTAGCCTGAGATAAAAAAATTTAAAGTCGTACCAGGCCAAAATTCACCCTTTTTTTAAACTTTAAAAATCTGTAAAAAATTAACTGATGAAGAAAAAAAATAATTAACTAAAGTAGTACTTCATAAAGGAAAAAAAAAAAAAATCTAAAGACGTCAGGTAAAAAAAAATATTCATATTTAGATCACTTGATATGGAATGACCCATTGACGCTCTTACTAGTAAATATGTTAAAATATGATCCCATTGCGATCCCAACTTGAAATTTGGTACAGATGTGGCTAAGAGCATAGCAGACACATGGGCAGTTTTTGAAATACTTAAAGCGCGCCGATTTTTCGGAAATGCGTTTTAAAGTTTTGCGCTTGCGATCACATGGGTAAAATATTAACAAATATCCTCTTGTGACATATCTGATGAAAGCCTGGACAGTTCTGAGTAGATTGGTGTTTATTTTGTTTCTCTATCTTATTTCTAGCCCGAGATATGATAGAAAATGTAAAGCCATACCAGGCCAAAATTCGCACTTTTTTAAAACTTTAAAAATCTGTAAAAAATTAACAGATAAAGAAAAAAATTCAAAACTTTTTTTTTGTAATTAGATAAAGTTGTTCTTCAGATAGAAAAATTTTTTTAAAAATCTGAGGACGTCAGGGAAAAAAAATATTCATTTTTGGATCACTTGACATGGAATGACCCATTGCAGATAATGACCGACTGCTACAAACCACAGATCTTCAGCATTTCTGCACTAGGTCCACTGTAATTCACAAGATGATCATAGATCATGTGAATCCTCACCTGCACCTCAAATATCAGAGATCTGAAACTTTGTGATGCTGCAAATGGCAGTTTTCTGTGTGGGCAATTTTCCTGTGGGCAATTTTCCATGTGGGCAATTTTCCTGTGGGCAATTTTCCATGTGGGCAATTTTCCATGTGGGCAATTTTCCGTGTGGGCAATTTTCCTGTGGGCAATTTTCCATGTGGGCAATTTTCCTGTGGGCAATTTTCCGTGTGGGCAATTTTCCTGTGGGCAATTTTCCATGTGGGCAATTTTCCTGTGGGCAATTTTCCGTGTGGGCAATTTTCCTGTGGGCAATTTTCCTGTGGGCAATTTTCCATGTGGGCAATTTTCCGTGTGGGCAATTTTCCGTGTGGGCAATTTTCCGTGTGGGCAATTTTCCTGTGGGCAATTTTCCATGTGGGCAATTTTCCTGTGGGCAATTTTCCATGTGGGCAATTTTCCATGTGGGCAATTTTCCGTGTGGGCAGTTTTCCTGTGGGCAATTTTCCATGTGGGCAATTTTCCTGTGGGCAATTTTCCGTGTGGGCAATTTTCCTGTGGGCAATTTTCCATGTGGGCAATTTTCCTGTGGGCAATTTTCCGTGTGGGCAATTTTCCATGTGGGCATTTTTCCGTGTGGGCACTTTTCCTGTGGGCATTTTTCCGTGTGGGCATTTTTCCTGTGGGCATTTTTCCTGTGGGCAGTTTTCCTGTGGGCAATTTTCCTGTGGGCATTTTTCAGGGAACCCTCCTATACACAGTATAATTGGCCCACAGCTCCTGTATACACAGTATGATGGATCAACAGCTCCTGTATACACAGTATTATGGGCACATAACTCCCTATAGACAGTATTACGGGTCCACAGCACTTTCATACAAAGTATAGTGGATCCACGGCCCCTCTATACACAGTATAAGTCGCCCTCAGCTCCTCTATACACAGTATAATGTACTCACAGCTCACTTATACAAACTATGATAAGTCCATGGTTCACCTATACTGAGTAGGATGGGCCCCAAAGCTTCTCTGTACACAGTATGATGGGCCCAGAGCTCCTCTATAAACAATATGATGGGCTCACAGCTCTCCTATACACAGCAAAATGGCCTCATAGTTCTCCTATACACTGTAGTATGAGTCCCACAGCTCCTCTATACACAGTATGATGTCCTCACAGCTCTTCTATACACAATATGATGGGTCCAAAACTCTCACCCTTTCACGACCTATGGCATACAGGTACGTCACAGGCCGCCTAATACCCTTTGATGCAAGCTCATTCTATGAGCCCGCATCATCCCCTGCACATTTCAGCTGATATCATCAGTTGAGATGTGTATTTAACAGTGCCAATTAGATCTGCCATCCGATTGGTGCTGCTAACCCTTTGGATCGCGCTGTCACTCACTGACAGTGCAATCTAAGGCACCCAGCAGGGATCAAGCAGTTCCCCGCTGGCTTCTCAGGTCCCGATAAGCGATCACGGGACCTGCATCATGTTAGCTGGAGAGTCCAGGGCCTCTAACGACCCAGGTAGCTGTCCTGATTCACTTGCCAGTGACAACATTGGCAGGGGTGATCATTTCCCCTGTCTCCAGATGGGCTGTAGCCCATCTGAAGACAAGGGAAGCGATCAGACAGTGGAGTACTGAGGCCCTCTAGTGGGCAACATAAAGTAGGGAAAAAAATTAAGTTTTAAAAATTATAAAAAAACCATAAAAGTTCAAATCTCCCCCCTTTTGCACCATTTAAAATAAAACTATTCAAAAAAATAAAAAAAAACACACATTTGGAATCAGAAATGCCCTATCTATCAAAACATAAAATCAATTAATCAGATCGGTAAAATGTATAACAGAAAAAAATTCCAAATGTCAAAATTAAATTTTTTGCTCAGTGCAACATTGCAATAAAAAACGGCTATCAAAACAATGGATCTACACAAAAATGGTATCATTAGAAACATCAGGTCAAACTGCAAAATACAAGCCATCTTACAGCCCCAGACCCCAAAAAATGAGAACGCTACGGGTCACGGAATACGGCACCAAAACTGCAATTCTTTTTCTTGAAAAACTTCCACATTTTTTTTCACCACTTAGTGAACAGTAAAAGTATACATGTTTGGTGTCTACTCACCTGAGGCACAATACCGACACGTATATTAACATATATATATATCAACATATAGTGAGCATGATGAGTAAAAAACACAAAAAATAAATGTGTAATTGCACTTTTTTTTACAATTTCACCACACTTACAATTTTTTCCCATTTTCCGATAAATTATATGGTAAAATAAATGATTTAAGATATTTTTCGGACCAGAAGATGCACTTTTTTCCCCAAAATTGTGGGGAAAGTGGGGATGCGTCTTATGGTTCGGATAAAACAGAACCTATGCTGGATGTGCTGCTGCGCATGAAGGTGGAGCGCTTCTGGTTGGAGTGCTGGAGAGGGTTGCACTGGCTGCAGAGCATCCCTATGTTCACGTAGAGGCGCTTATTTTGCTCATGAATATTCAGCAATGATCATCGTCCATCCCTTAGTGTTGGAACAGCACTGAAGATGGCGGGGTACGATATTACATGTGTAATGTATACTGATCTCCATCCAATGTAATGGCAATCAAGCACTGTAGCGCTTTTATGTGTAATAATGCACTGCTATGTACAATGTTGCACAAATTTTTTTTATGGATATATGCACTAATAAGTTTGTTGAAAATGAATGTATAATTGATTGTAATAGATTGAGCACTATAAAAAGTCCACTGTTGTTACACTGAGCACACCACTTGAGAAAGTCTGATGTACTGAAATGTTGTGGTAACGTTAGGACCAATAAAATACACTAAGCTATTGAAGATTGGAGTGCTGCCTCTGCTATTTTTTACTCTCTATATACAGTATGTAGACATTAAAAAAAAACTGAACAGCACCAAACTTAAGTATAAAGTGTAGAGTTCTCAGCCCAAAAGTGCTCTTTCCCAAAACAACATCAACAGTAGAAATAAATAGACAAAAAAATATATACATATACAGTTGTGGCCAAAAGTATTGACACCCCTGCAATTCAGTCAAATAATACTCAGTTTCTTCCAGAAAATGATTGCAATCACAAATTCTTTGGTATTATTATCTTCATTTAATTTGTCTTAAATGAAAAAACACAAAATAATTGTCCTAAAGCCAAATTGGATCTAATTCCACACCAAACATAAAGGGGGTGGACAAAAGTATTGGCAGTGTTAGAAAAATCATGTGATGCTTCTCTAATTTGTGTAATTAACAGCACCTGTAACTTACCTGTGGCACCTAACAGGTGTTGGCAATAACTAAATCACACTTGCAGCCAGTTGACATGGATTAAAGTTGACTCAACCTCTGTCTTGTGTCCTTGTGTGTACCACATTGAGCATGGAGAAAAGAAAGAAGACCAAAGAAATGTCTGAGGACTTGAGAAACCAAATTGTGAGGAAGCATGAGCAATCTCAAGGCTACAAGTCCATCTCCAAAGACCTGAATGTTCCTGTGTCTACTGTGCGCAGTGTTATCAAGAAGTTTAAAGCCCATGGCACCATGGCTAACCTCCCTAGATGTGGACAGAAAAGAAAAATTGACGAGAGATTTCAGCGCAAGATTGTGCGGATGGTGGATAAAGAACCTCGACTAACATCCAAACAAGTTCAAGCTGCCCTGCAGTCCGAGGGTACAACAGTGTCAACCCGTACTATCTGTTGGTGTCTGAATGAAAAGGGGCTGTATGGTAGGATACCAAGGAAGACCCCACTTCTTACCCCAAGACATTAAAAAGCCAGGCTGGAGTTTGCCAAAACTTACCTGAGAAAGCCTACAACGTATTGGAAGAATGTTCTGTGGTCAGATGGACAAAAGTAGAGCTTTTTGGGCAAAGGCATCAACGTAGAGTTTACAGGAGAAAATTCAAAGAAAAGAACACGGTCCCTACAGTCAAACATGGCGGAGGTTCCCTGATATTTTGGGGTTGCTTTGCTGCCTCTGGCACTGGACTGCTTGACCATGTGCATGGCATTATGAAGTCTGAAGACTACCAACAAATTTTGCAGCATAATGTAGGGCCCAGTGTGAGAAAGCTGGGTCTCCCTCAGAGGTCATGGGTCTTCCAGCAGGACAATGACCCAAAACACACTTCAAAAAGCACTAGAAAATGGTTTGAGAGAAAGCACTGGAGACTTCTAAGGTGGCCAGCAATGAGTCCAGACCTGGATCCCATAGAACACCTGTGGAGAGATCTAAAAAAGGCAGTTTGGAGAAGGCACCCTTCAAATATCAGGGACCTGGAGCAGTTTGCCAAAGAAGAATGGTCTAAAATTCCAGCAGAGCATTGTAAGAAAGTCACTGATGGTTACCGGAAGCGGTTGATCACAGTTATTTGGCTAAAGGTTGTGCAACCAAGTATTAGGCTGAGGGTGCCAATACTTTTCTCTGGCCCATTTTTGGAGTTTTGTGTGAAATGATCAATGTTTTGCTTTTTGCTTCATTCTCTTTTGTGTTTTTTCATTGAAGACAAATTAAATGAAGATAATAATACCAAACAATTTGTGATTGCAATCATTTTCAGGAAGAAACTGAGTATTATCTGACAAAATTGCAGGGGTGTCAATATTTTGGCCACAACTGTATATATATCAATTAGATTTTTTTTCTTGTTTTTTCAAATAGCAAATATCAATGAGGGCATTGAGAATAATAAAAATAAAAAGGAGTATGATTATATATAACATATATACAGGTTCACTAGGAACATGAGGTGGACCACTTCGGCTGAAAGACTCACATGTAGCTCTATTGAATCCATGTGAGCACACATTTGTCAACAGAAGCAACAGAAGTGGGGGTGATGTGGTTGCCACTAGTGACTGGAATAGTGCATTAATATGCCTCCGGAAAACACCTGTAAAATATGTAAAAAGAAGTATTTTGAGGGAATAAAGTCCAATTTATATATGCCTAATAGCATTAGTGCACTATAATTCAGTTTATTTTTATGCCAAAATAGTGCTTTTGTATTGTAATTTCCCAATAAGAATAAGTGTGGGCAGTTTGCAGTATAATATCATTGCTTTCCTATAATCAAAATGACGACCATGGAACTTCCAGTACTGGGGAGCATGCTCAGTGCCAATTTGTAGTTCTTCCCCTCTGCAGTATAAGTAAACCGGAAGTGACATATTGGACATGCAGGAAATGATGTCCAGGATGGTGAATCTCAGCCATAATGGAGACACACAACAGCTATGGACACGATTCAGGAAATACATTTGGTATTATGTTATAATACGATACAACTATGAAAGATTAAGCCTCATTAATTATGAGGATGTGTTTTTAATGTTTATATGGCACTGTAACACTGTTTTATCACTGAAGGATTACTGCACTACTATGCATTATAGTATGTATGCTGTATTTATGCACTTGCACTTTACTCTATACAGTACAATAATGTATGACTTCTTAATGATGTTAATTGTTTGCACACCTGTTGGACATATAAGGAACTCTGTTCACATTCACTGTGTGTTTGAGATCCCTGCGACCGAAATGTCACTTCACGGATAATAAAAGTCCACTTTTCTTTATTACTAGGAGGTGCTGCATGATTTTTCTTTACTATATATACATTATATATATATATATATATAATATATAACTAGAAAAAATTCTCTGCAGCACTCAGCTACTACCAATGATGCACAAATGCTAATAAGCAGTATACATTTGAGGAAAAGATTTAAAAACTTACGTTTCTTTCAAAAAACTCAAAAAACTCTTTGTTTTTTGTTTTTTGGGGTCCTTGGTACAAACATTGGCCAATGTCCGTTTGCTCATCAGCTGCGATAAGGCGACCCCAGGTCTGATGAATCCTAACGCTGACATCCCTGCCCTCCTTGTCCTCCCTATCCCACTTCTAAGTGGGCGGATACCATCTCAACCTAAGACCACCTGTGGGTGATGAGGGTGCAAAGTTGCAGTCATGGAGCCAGATTCTCCATTTGTTATACACAGAAACAGAAAAAACTGCACAGCACTCACAGACACAATGTGAACTGGTGCCGGCAGGGATTCTGGGTCAAATAACTAGAAAAAATTCTCTGCAGCACTCAGTTACTACCAATGATGCACAAATGCTAATAAGCAGTATACCGTATATACTCGTGTATAAGCCGACCTTGTATAAGCCAACCCCCCTACTTTTGCCCCCAAAACCTGGGAAAACTTATTGACTCGTGTATAAGCCGAGGGTGGACCCCAGCGCAGGTATACAGACCCCAGCAGTGTGGTATACAGGCCCCCCAGTGGTATACAGGCCTCCCCAGTGGTAGTATACAGCAGCCTCCCCAGTGGTATATACAGGCCCCAGCAGTATTACAGCAGCCTCCCCAGTGGTATATACAGGCCCCAGCCGTATATACAGCAGCCCCAGTGGTATACAGGCCCCAGCAGTATATACAGAAGCCCCAGTAGTATATACAGCAGCCCCAGTGGTACACAGCAGCCCCAGCAGTATATACAGCAGCCCCAGTGGTATATACAGCAGCCCCATTAGTAAATACAGCAGCCCCAGTGGTATACAGAAGCCCCAGTGGTATACAGCAGCCCCATGGTATATACAGCAGCCCCAGTGGTATACAGCAGCCCCAGCAGTATTACAGCAGCCCCAGTGGTATATACAGCAGCCCCAGTGGTATACAGGCCCCAGCAGTATATACAGCAGCCCCAGTAGTATATACAGCAGCCCCAGTGGTATACAGCAGCCCCAGGTATATACAGCAGCCCCAGTGGTATACAGCAGCCCCAGCAGTATATACAGCAGCCCCAGTGGTATATACAGCAGCCCCAGTGGTGCACAGCAGCCCCAGTGGTACACAGCAGCCCCAGTGGTACACAGCAGCCCCAGCGGTATACATCCCCCCCCATCAGTGGTATACAGGGCATACATGGCCCCCCCTTGCTGCCGCACACCTGTAAAGTAATAGATCATTATGCTTATCCCTGTCGCTGTCACCGCCACTGCGCTCCTCCGAGTCTTCATGCTTCTTCCTCCGGCGCACAGACAATGACGTCATTGCCTGCGCCCGCCGGAGGAGGAAGCAGGAAGAAGCATGAAGACCCGGAGGAGCGCGGTGCAGAGCGGCGGCGACAGCGATAAGTATAATGATCTATTACTTTACAGGTGTACAGCAGCATGGGGGGCCCTGTATGCCCTGTATACCAATGATGGGGGGGGGGGCACTGTATGACTCGTGTATAAGCCGAGTGGGGGACTTTTCAGCACATTTTTTGTGCTGAAAAACTCGGCTTATACACGAGTATCTACGGTACATTTGAGGAAAAAATGTAAAAACTTAAGTTTTTTTCAAAAAACTCGAAAATCTTTGTTTTTTATTTTCTTGGGGTAGGATAGTGGGATAGGGAGGACAAGGAGGGCAGGGATGTCAGCGTTAGGACTCATCAGACCTGGGGTCGCCTTGTCGCGGCTGATGAGCAAACGGACATTGGTCAATGTTTGTACCGAGAACCCCAAGAAAATAAAAAACAAAGATTTTTGAGTTTTTTTAAAAAAACGTAAGTTTTTAAATCTTTTCCTCAAATGTATACTGCTTATTAGCATTTGTGCATCATTGGTAGTAGCTGAGTGCTGCAGAGAATTTTTTCTAGTTATTTGACCCAGAATCCCTGTTGGCACCAGTTCACATTGTGTCTGTGAGTGCTGTTTCTGTATGTATATATACATATACCGTATTTTTCGCTTTATAAGACGCACCTGATTATAAGACCCCCAAATTTGATGAAGGAAAAGAGAAAAAAAAATATTTTTAATGTTAAACGGGGTCCATCTTATAATGCCAGTGTCCGTCTTACAATCACTTTATATGTACCCTATTCTGGTATATTTGTCTCCATTCTGGTATATGTGCCCCCTCCTAATATATGGTCCCCCACCTGGTATCCATGCCCCCATCCTGGTATGTGTCCACCTCCTGATATATGGCCCCCCTCCTAATATATGGTCCCCTCCTGGTATCCATGCCCCAATCCTGGTATGTGTCCACCTCCTGATATATGGCCCCCTCCTAATAAATGGTCCCATCCTGGTATCCATGCCCCAATCCTTGTTTATGTTCCCCCTCCTCATAAATGTCCCAAAATGGGGGACATGCATCCTGCTACATAGCCCCCCAACTCTTACCGGTGGTGCTCTGGGGCCATGGAGGTTGGGTCCTAAGCAGGAGCTGTGCGGGTGCCACAGATGTTGGGGGCTAAGGAAGAGGCTGCGGGGGTGCCACGGTGGTTGGGAGCCAAGGCACAAGCTGTGGGGGTGTTGCGCCGATCTCCGGTGGGTGCCGCCATTATTATTTACCAGCATGCATTGCCGGTCTGGCAATGCACGCTCTTGTGTCCAGAATTGTCTGCGAATCGCAGTCTGCGCATGCGCCGCGGCCATTTTATTGAAGACTGGAAAACAGTACTGTAGTACATAGAAATGGCCGCGGCGCATGCGCAGACCCCATCCGCGGCCATTTACAGACACAAGAGCGTGCATTGCAAGACCGGCAATGCATGCTGGTAAATTATAATGGCGGCGCCCACCGGAGACCGGCGCAACACCCCCACAGCTTGTGCCTTGGCCCCCCAACCTCCTTGGCCCCGTAACAACCGCATCAGGCACCTCCGATCCATCCCATCCCACATCCCCCCTAGGTAATATTTTTTTTTTTACATTTTTTTTTTATATTCTCTTTTTAAGACGCACCCCGTTCTCCCCCCAGTTTTGGGGGAACAAAAGTGCGTCTTAAAAAGCGAAAAATACGGTATATATACTTTATATCCTATATTATTCATGGTCATGTAATTATTAGTGAAGCTACTTAAAAATTTGTCAAACACTTGGATCTCTTTCTCTTTAACTTTTATGTCAACATAATATTAACACTACATTTTAATGCAAACCTAATTGTGAAATCTTACATTAGCTTAGGTATTTTGAAACATTGAGTACTTGTATGAAAGCAAATGTCTTCACATGTTGGTTAATAATATGCCATCATTAATGTGGGTGGGGCCCCCTAAAGACCTTGGTGGGCCGATTGAACGCTTTAATGCTATCTGTAATAGGTTACTGTATTACTTTATTTGTAGCACTTATTCCAGATTTACATGAAACATTACCGGTTTGTCTAGATAAAATTTAGATTGACTACTGTATTTTGGCTAATGCTCAAAATATTTTGAAATGTGTACAAAGCATAAGTGGATCCCAAGCAGAATCAGATAGACCTCGGAGACGGTTGTCTGTCAGACGTTCTCTCAATAGAAATCCACCCAAAATGTTGAACTGGCCATGTAAAAGTTCAATTCGTGTATAACTTCATCTGGATGTGCAGCCATATTATTTGTCCCTTTTGAATTTGTTTATCAAAAGTCATAAATAGGAGCTTTCAAAATCAAAGAAACTGTTTTTCCTTGTATTGTTGAATTTGGCAGCTCTTCTTGATGAAGAAGAAACTTTTTTCCCCCAACATTTGGAGGTCACAGATGCTATAAAATGCCATCATGACACTAATCATACACTTATGGGAAATTTCATTAACTTGCTGTAGGTTTCTATGGTTGAAAAATACCCGTAAGGAATATCCCAGTCTTAACACAAATCACCTGTCCACTGGAGAGGTAATAATTGTGGTTAACACCACTTGGATCCCAATGATAGCAATCTACGTCTCCATTCTTCTCTACTACTATTCCCTGAGGAAGGAGTTGGGACTAACTCCGAAATGCGTCGGAAATAAAAATTATAATGATGAACACCATCTGATCCTTTGGTCCTTGCAGCGCAGGTCCATATACACCGCCCACCCTTTTGCTTTCCTGACTCCATTCTTCTCTTGACACAGGACAGTCTCCAGAACTATTGAAAGAAGCTTCGAGTTGCACATGTGTTCTGCCAACCCATCAGACATCTATGGCACTGAAGAAGAAAGTGCAGTGCGCTCAGCTATAAAAGGCTGCCCAATAGAGAATGGGAGCATCAAGGGAGAACAGAGGACAAAACAGTGGCCCCAGGCTAGACTCACATCAATCTAGCAGTTATAATAATAATAATAATAATAATAATAATAATAAAGCTTTATTTATATAGCGCCAACATATTCCGCAGCGCTTTACAATGTAGGGTTAGAGTACAGAAAATACAGTAAGTAATTACAGTAGAGAACAAATAAAATACAATAATTGGATACAAAACAATAGGCATAGAATCAATGTAAAAAGAAAATACAATAAATAAAGCAAGAAATGAAGGTGACCCTGCTCAAAAGAGCTTACAATCTACGACGGGATAGGGGTTGCACAAGGTGCAGGGGCTTATTGCACTGATGGTCGGGCATCTTGAGGAAATGGGGCATAGGGCTAAGCTTACATGGATGGTCATCAGACAGTCTGTGTAGACCTTTATGGTTTGGTGGAGTTTGTAGAAGAGTAATGTCCAGAGGGATAGCCCATTCACTGTCTACAGTACAAAGGACTCTTATTAGGGAGTATGATAGGCCGCCTTAAAAAGATACGTTTTTAGGGATCGTCTGAAGCCATGCAAGTTGTGGATAGTCCTGATTTCTTTGGTTATCACTTGTTCAGTGGAGAAGTGATAATTTTTATACACTGGAATACCATCTAAAGCCAGTTTCAAATTGTTGCATCAAAAAATGGGCATGTAGTGTGCATAAAATGTGGATGTAATTTGGTCCATGTACAACTCTGTGTGCTCATTCATATGCAAAGGGAAAGCCATTTGTGCTGATTTCACTGAATGGTATGCACAGCACTTCTGAACTCTCATAGACTTTACTGCCTTCAGGATAGACATACAGAATTTGATGCAGAGTCTCAAAATCTGCTTCAAAAGAAACATCAAACAATGTGCTGAGGGCAGGTACTGGTGAGAGTGTTACAAGTGGTGTCATCACAAACATTACTGCAGTTGGACTTGAGGGATCACACAGGGGTTATCCGCAAGTATGAAGTGTTCTGCATCCCCTGACATCACCACTCCTCACGCACACTGTCTCATGATTCCGGCAAGATATATCTGCTACATCTTGCGCGATATCGCAGCTTTCACGAGAAAACTAGTGTTACGAGGGCCGATGTCACTGAGGTTATCTCAGGTCACACAGTGGGATTCCCTGCTGCATGATACCCATTATGTAACTTTATACAACCTCACAGAAGTCGTGAGGATGTCTGAGGTTCATGAGCGGGCCCAGAAGCATGGTGACAGCGGCACTGAAACTTGCTAAGTAATAAATTAGGAAGATAATCTCTGTGCCAAAACAGCGTAGCTCCATTGTAAAATGGCAGGAGCTGTGTTTGGCAGCTTGTGGGCACCTTGAAGGTGTTTTCTAGGCCCTTGATTTTGCCTCCCATTGATTTGAATATGTTTTGAAAGTTCGGTGAACTGTTTATCAAACATATGTCCATTCGGTGAACCGAACCAAACTCGTACTTTAAAAGGTCCGCTCATCTCTACTTTTAGCCTCTCCTTTTCCTATGTTTCCTATCTTGGCTGCATTGCCTGTAAGTCCTCATCTGCACATGTAATTTATAATGAGGTTGCCTGCAAATAATGCTTCATTCTGTTAATTTCTTACATCAGACCACTATGGGACATACTATTTTGATGGGGTTTAATAAACGCTGATAGACCATTAATGCTTTTTGATACCTCGTTTTTTCTTTAATGATATAGTTGATAAAGTACAAGATTTGAGTGTATATTTGGGTCTGTTACTAGCATCTATTTCTGTTTGATTTTTCTCATTGCGATTTTCTTTTTTGTGTTTATGCAATTTTGCCACATTTAATCACCTCACAATTTTTTACTCTTTGTTGATCTAATAAAACTTGTATATATATTTTTGCATCAAACTCCTCTATTTCACCTGTGTTCCAGTGATTGAAATATTGTATGGCTTTATTTTATGGCAATTTATTTTTTTTAGAAAAAAGTGCAGCTGTTGGCTTTGCGACATGAAACTCAATACAAAAAATAATTTTTTTGTCCTCTGTATTTTTTCTGTAATCACAGTATGCTCTAAGGCTGCCTTCACACTTGCGTTTGTGTCTGCATGCGTATAGCATGCAGACACAAACGCAGGCAAGCACAGCCATATTAATGTTAACGCAGCGGAGAATCTCCGCATGCGTTCACATTAGTATGCACCCCAGCCAGCCAATCAGCTGTCTCGGGGTGGCCGGGAGGAGGAGATCAGCGGCAGAGATCTCTCGGCCACAGCTGATATCCCGCCAGTGTCAGCGCGGGAGATTTGAGGATACAGCAGATCTGACAGCTGTTTAAATCTCCCACGCCGACACCGAACAAGGTGATATCGGTGCAGAAGATAAGAAACAGCTGATCGCTGCTTCAAATTTCCTGCACAGACCTCACCTATTCAGTGTCAGCGCGGGAGATTTAAACAGCTGTCAGATCTGCTGTATCTTCAAAACTCCTGTGCTGACACCGGCGGGAGAACAGCGGCGGCTCTAGCTGATTTCCCGGTGGCTGCCACTGATCACCGGCGGCCACCGGGAGAGATTTCAATGAGATCCGCAGCGTTCTCCTGCGCTGTCATACGGAGGACACTGCGGATCCATTGAGATCCATGCATTATTTGGGCGCTAGCAGATAAAACAAGCGCCCATGAACGCACAAAAAATGCAACATGCGGAGTGCGCTTGGAGGGTGCACAAATTGTGTGCATTCGAACGCAAATACAGCCAAACACAGCCATACGCAGGCACATGCGTTCCCATGTTAAACATAGGAGTGCATGTGCCCAAGCGTTTTGCTGCGTTAGGTGCCCTGCGTTCCGAACGCAACTGTGAAGGTAGCCTAAGTATGACTCTTTCTTGCATTTTCCCTTCCCTATCTGTAAGTGAAAAGAAATCCTTAAACATGCTTGAAAAACAATTCCTACTTATATCTATGTATGGGAAATCCACTTTACCGCTCATATGAGAAGTTTTTTGAGCTTTTGTTTTCCTGAAGAGATTGGTGAAAAATCCCAGGTGGAAAAAACAAAGTTCACATTACTTCTTTGAAGTGGATTCTGAAGGAAACCTCTCCACACTACACACTGTCTAAAGGCTGCAAAGATAGAAGAATATTGCAGTCAGATGGAGCACTGGGCAAACAGAGGGGCAGAGGATTATTATCAATATACAGACCTTTATTTTAAACAGTGCTTCACAGCGCGTTTCGGCATCAGTATGCCGCCTTCATCAGGTGATCAAAACAAAAATAGATAAAATAAAAGTTTGTATATTGATAGTAATTCTCTGCCCCTCTCTGTGTGCCCAGCACTCTGTCTGACCGCAATATTCTTCTAGCTATTATCTCCCCTCTTTGAGTGTTGCGGCTGGAGCAGCACGGGCAATGTGTATTGTAAAGCTGTAGGATCTTTGGTCTTCCAGTCCCATGACCACTTGGATTCCAGGCCCCGCAACCCAGCAGCCGGCTCCATTCCGAATACAATCTCTTCCCGGGGTTGTGCAAGGGTGCACAACTTGGATAGGTGAGTTTATCACCACTCATGTTATACACACCACTACACCACCAAGTTTTATGAGCGTCTATGAGCGCCCCGCCTGTTTTCTTCTTATGTAAAAGGCTGTGAAGGACATAACTCTTCCAAAACTCTTCAGGACTGCTTCGAAATTGCATTAGGAAATGCTTTAGGAAAAAAAGTTTCTACTAGAAAATCTCATGGTTTTAAAACATTTTAAAAATTCTTTGTGAAATTAGCCTCAAAGTGAAATTTTGTGAAGATTTAAAAAAAAAAAATCAATCTATACTATATTATCTGAATTTATCTATAATTATATTTTTACAATGTGTCTCATGGGACGACAGAACAAGTCTGAAGATTGCAATGCTTATTTTGCAAATATTTCCTTATTTAGTCAGTCTCCATACACGTGACCAAACGTTATTCACTTTCACATGACATTTACATTTCTGAGAAATTAAAATGAGCCAGCCATATCTATTCAGATAGCAAGTACAGCTATGCCATGAAATATTGCATTTGTCTATAGAGATCACTTGAAATGAGTTGATATGGCATTCCAACAAAAATAAACTAATAAAAACAACAAAATGAGAAGAATGTGCTCAAAACATCATCGTCAGAAATGGCTGAACTTTACAACAATCTAGAATGGCAATTTCCAATCTGTTTACCATGGGGATCTATTGCTCCTAGGGACATTTTTTGTCATTCTAAACCTACAATACTTCAAAGAAGCATTTATCATTCTTAATATTAGTCCCCTATCATTTATCATTCTTAATATTAGTCCCCTATCATTTATCATTTTTAATATTTGGCCTCTACCATTTATCATATTTTATCATTGGGTCTCATTCTGATGTGTGTATTGCACATGCATGTTGTATTCAGTTTTTTTCACGGATACAACACATACCGTATATACTCTAGTATAAGGGCCCTTTCACATCAGCGGTAATTTCAAATCGCGGCAGATGCGGTGAAAAAAACGCATCTGCCGCGATTACCGCATAACCGCGACACTTGCGGCACACTTGCGGCAAGCCCCATGCAATGTCTATGGGCTTGCGGTAAGGGTGCGGCAGATGCGGCAAGTGCGGTTTCGGCACTTGCGGCAGGTGCGGCCGCGAAAAAAACCGCTGCAAGCTGCAAGCGTTTTTTTTCGCGGCCGCACCTGCCGCAAGTGCCGAAACCGCACTTGCCGCATCTGCCGCACCCTTACCGCAAGCCCCATAGACATTGCATGGGGCTTGCCGCAAGTGTGCCGCAAGTGTCGCGGTTATGCAGTAATCGCGGCAGATGCGTTTTTTTCACCGCATCTGCCGCGATTTGAAATTACCGCTGATGTGAAAGGGCCCTAAGCCGAGTTTTTCAGCGCAATTTATGTGCTAAAAAGTGCCCCCCTCGGCTTATACTCAATTCACTCGGCATTTGCTGTGTGGGGGAATTGTGATCGGGGGCTAGAGGAGGCAGGGGTGGCCGCAGTGACCGCGGGCAGTCACGTGGGGCCACCCATTAGTGTAATGACTATGCACTGCATCCCCCCGTCCATCAGCGGCGGGGGGAGCGGTGCATATTGCACTACACTGGCCCCCATCAGTGATATACAGCCCCACCTCCTTAGTATCTGTCCCCCAGGCTGCGGCATCTGTTAAAATAACAAAAATTTTATACATTACCTTTCCGGCGACTCCTTGCTGGCACTGCCGCTCCTCCGGTCTCCCTGCTTCTTCTTGCTTTTGCCGGTGTGATGTGACCGGCGCAGCAGCGATGACTTAATCACTGCTGCGTCGGCCACAGGAATAGAAGCCGACACAAGCAGGAAGAAGCCGGGTGACCGGAGGAGCGGTGGTGCCAGCAAGGAGTCGCCAGAAAGGTAATGTATACAATGTTTGTTATTTTAATGTGTGCCGCAGCAAGGGGGCCAGATAGTAAGGAGTGGGGGCTGTATATCACTGATGGGGGCCAGAATACAAAGGAGGGGGCCTGTATACTAAGGAGGGGTCTGTATACTAAGGAGGGGGCCTGTATACTAAGGAGGGGGCCTGTATACTACTGATGGGGGTCTGTATACTACTGCTGGGGACCTGTATACTAAGGATGGGGGCCTGTATACTACTGCTGGGGGCCTGTATACTACTGCTGGGGGCCTGTATATCACTGCTAGGGGCCTGTATACTACTGCTGGGGGCCTGTATATCACTGCTGGGGGCCTGTATACTACTGCTGGGGGCCTGTAACTACTACTGGGGGCCTGTATACTACTACTGGGGGCCTGTATACTACTGCTGGGGGCCTGTATACTACTGCTGGGGCCTGTATACTACTGCTGGGGCTTGTTTACCACTGCTGGGGACCTGTATACTACTGCTGGGGACCTCTATACTACTTCTGGGGGCCTGTATACCACTGTTGGGGGCCTGTATACCATTGCTGGGGGCCTGTATACCACTGCTGGGGCCTGTATACCATGGCTGGGGGCCTGCATACCACTGCTGGGGGCCTGTATACTACTGCGGGGGCCTGTATACTACTGCTGGGGGGCACTATTGTGCAGCCCACTGGGACGGGGTACTCAGTACCGGACTGGGGTACTGCTGGGGATGTCACGGAGTTCCTGGTCTGGACCGTGTCCCGGGTTCTCAAAAGTAAAGGGATATTTACAAGGATTAGTTTGTCATGACGCCACCCATGGGTTGTGGTCAATGATGGGACCACCGCTGCAGCGCTGCTCTGCCAGGAGGATGGATGGTGGGGCTGCAGCCAGATGGATGAACCTGCCACGGGTCGGACTGCTCCTGGCAGGGTAAAAGGGATGATGCACAGTTCAGAATACCTGGAATCAGACATGGACACTGAGGCAGGGTTTACCGGGTTTACTTGTAAGTCCTTCAAGCAGTTCACAGCAATTTTCAATACAGTTCTCAACACAATTCACAGATCAGTTAACTCCGGGCACTTTGAACCCACTGCAGCCAGGCTGTCACTCCGAGACCCCTCACTCCTTCTAAGTGTCCTTCCAGGCTGTTCTCTCCCACTCTGTTCTCTCCGCGGGTTGTATGGCGGCAGCTCGGGCCCTTCTAGGTCCTCGTGGTTGCTGCTGTGCCTTCAACCCTGTTGTGGGAACTCCCACCTGGAATTAGGGCTCCCCGTCGGTTTGTCTGGGAAGCCGGTATGGAACTTCAGTTCCCCTCAGAGCCGACACTCTGGTGTGTAGCTAGCCAGCAGTAACCCTATCTTCCAAGGCATTACCAGGCTCCTTCTAACCTGTGTGATTCCAGCACAATCAGGGAAAACTTCTCCACCTGTAGTTAGTCAGTGCTGCCGTTTTCCTTGGACCCAGTAATGCTGGTCCTGTCTCTTTCCTCACACTCCCATGGAATGCCGGCTATGGATGAGCTTTCGCTCCATGGTTTCTATGACTCTGTGGATTCTGCTTCTCCAGGGAGCCCAAACCCACCGAAATGTGTAACTTTCTGCTTGGTGTCTTTACAGCATGGCTCACTCTGGCCTACTAACTCCTTTCTCCTCTTTTTCCTCTGATTTGAGCTCTCTGTCACCTGATCTATATTCCCCACCCACTTTCCACTAAACCCACCACCCCTTGCCCGCCTAGAGTCCCGGGTTCCAGGTTGGGTGCTGCTTCTAGTGGGTGTGTGTGTGCTGTGAGGGTGTTTGTTGCACAAACTGTCTATCTTCCTGCCTGGCTGCAGTTCCCTATGTGGCCACCGTGGTCGCAGGGGCGCCACACTATATACCGGGATGGGGGCTATATAACAGGATGGGTGTCTGCTGCATTTCTCACCCTAGGCTTATACTCGAGTCAATACATTTCCTTAGTTTTGGAGGTAAAATTAGGGGCCTCGGCTTATACTCGGGTTGGCTTATACTCGAGTATATATGGTACTCATTACAATCTATGGTGCTATTCACTTGTTTTTTCATAGATTGTGAGTCCATGCAAAACTCACAAGTCCATTTTTTTCTGGCATCATGGATGAAAGGGGTCAATACATATCTATGGGTCCACGAAGAACAAGTACAACACACCAATGGCATCAGTGTGGAATCCATGTGCTGTATGTGTTTAACATTGAAAAGGATAGAAGAAGCTTTGTCATTTATTTCTTTATCCATCTGTGAAGAACACTGATGACAACTGACGGTAAAAATGGATATATGTTTGTACACGGATTTAATACTCTGATGATGCGTGTGTAACATATGTGTGTAACTATGGACATATAAAGGATGCTAATGGACAACTGTCACTGGTATCTTTCAGGGAAACGTCCAACCAGTTGAGCACCAGGAAAGACTTTCTTTAGACTAACTGCCAATGTGTAGACTTAGATAGCCAGACAAGAGTTTGAGGGGTGGCATGAGTTACGACATTAATGGACAACAATGAACTAAACCAAGTGAACCCCACTTGGAATTACATTGGAGTTACTTAGTAATAGTTTACAAAATTCTATTAATGAATGATAGAGTAATGTTTTGAATTCAGCATACACAAACTTTAATTCCTTCAGTTTTATTTGTTGGGATATAGTCTGGGGGTCTCATACAAAGAAGATATTGATAGTGTTGGCCAACTATAATGTGTACAAAGGTATGTATACCTTATTGTTGATATACTTGTCTGTTCAAAGATAACAACAGAAGTTAAGATGCACAGCAAATAAAGTAGGAGATGGGCACATTGAGCCCCAGCTTAAGAGGAATGTGGATGAGTTACAATTGGGGATGAGTGTACTGCATACCTTACATCTGGAGCTGAATCTCAAGCACAGCTTTTTTACTGTACGTACAATTTGTGTTCTGTTTCTGCTGTTTGGCAGAGCAGCTAATCAGCAAGCTTTTACTGTGTGGGCACTTCCAGCTTCATCACAGCCATGTTAAATATTGGCATAGCTGTGATTGGGTGGCGCACCATTGTACAGGACTAAATAAAAAAATTATATGGGCTCCTGTCCTATTTTTGATAATAAACATGGGTAATGCAGCTTCTACAGACTGCAACCCCCAGCAGTTTGCTTTACCAAAACTGTTATGGTTATCAAAAATAAATGTGATCTCATCATTTAAAAAAATGGCATAGGATCCCCACCATTTTTGATAACCAGCCACGATTAAGCTTACAGGTGGGGTATGGTAAACCAGAGTGGGAAAGCCCATGGTTATTGAACCCCCCACCCTGCAGCCATCCCAGAAGTGGGACATCCATGAGAATCACCACTTTTGGCGCTTTCCTGGCTCATCTCAAATTGGAGAATTATATATATGGGGTTGATGACAGCTGTGATTTGTCAAAAATCACAGCTGCCATCAAGACCTAGGTTAGAACTGTGGAGGGGTCCCATTGCTAACCTATAAGTCAAGGGAAATAAATATACAGAAAAATTCTTTGTTTGAAATAAAAAATACACACACCATCTTTCAACCATTTATTAACCCCCCAAAAACACCCTTGCAGGTCCGAAATAATTTACACAATGTCCCATGAAGATTGCAACTCTGCTACATCCAGAAGTTGCAGTGATAGAAAACATAACCACTCACTGTAGCTGACTCACCGCGGCCGGCTGACTCCGGTTTAGACAGGCGATTCTTCTCCTTCCTTGTCACGGGTGGACCGCGCCTGCCGGTAGTGGGGCCCGGTGTAGTGCAGATCAAAAGTGAAGACGTCTTGCGGGAACAGATTAAAGGGGTTTTAATTTGTTTTCTTCGTGACGCCACCTATGAGTAGTTCGGTAAGGGCTACCGACGCTGCGGAACCCCCGGGGGATGGACAGCAGCAAGATGTTACGCTCCCCACAGGCTGAGCGGTGATCCCCGGGGGCTGGAGCTGCTCAAGATGTTGTGCGGCAGCTGCGGTTACCTTTTAGTTAATGACGGACAGTTCATAAGGAATCACGGACACAGACAGTCTCTATAACGGTCTTTACTGTAACCAGCAGACAATACATGGTATACAGTGGTTGAGTAGTAGACCGGGTGGACTCAGCAGTGATGGTGTCCCTTAGAAATCCGTAGTGCTCCTCCTAGCTAAGTGGTTGCCAATGTCGCCCAGGAATACCAGATCGGGTACGGGGAGGCTGCTTCAATGCCCTATCCATGCTGTACGTTCTGGATGTTTTGGGGAGCCTTGGGTCCCTCAGTGGGTACACCGCTGGTTAGACGACTGGATATTGGCTGTTGGTGGGGTGCTCCTGTAAAGCTGATCCTCCACTCTTCTGGTTCGCGTAGCAGAGGTGAACTGCTGCCAGCTTCGGTACCAGTGAACCGGCTGTGAGTTGTGGGCACGGGAGTCGTTTTGGTAACCCGTGTAGAAATGCCCAATCCCGGTGGTTAAGGCCTCAGGTGCTGACACCCGACCGGTGATGGCCCAGGGGCCCGCACGGGGTGCGGAGCCCCCGCTCCTCTCCAAGTTCTAGTCTGCTCTCATCAGGTTCTAGACTCCTTCTCTCTAGACCATGTGTCTGTTCTCCTGCACTACCCTAGCACTCCGCCCACCAGGACCTAGGATTGGCCCTCTATTCTAGGTGATGTATGCTGGGTTGGATTTCTAAATTAACCAGGTCATTGCTGAGTCAGAGGATATTGCGGCTGCATTTGTGGCTGCAATACCCTCCTGTGACGCACTCGTTGCGGGGCGCCACACTCCCCCTTGGTTGAATACGCTTGTCCCCAAGCGTCTCACTACTCACATTACAGAGGTTTTTTTATTATTATATTTTATAACAGGTAATACACTTTTATTAATGACAGGTCATATATGCATAAAAGTGAGGTAGATAAACAGGTTAACACATTGCGCGGACCCGGCGGGCGGTCGGCTGTCCTTAGAGTAAAAGTTCAGGCTGTAGCCGCCAAGTCGCGGTGTTATGGTGCAAACAGGAAGAAGTCTCTTTTAATAGCAAAGTTCAAACAACAACTTAAGTCACTGATGAATGGCAGTGTTCCGGACTCGTATAGCGAACCACCCATCACGGCATATATTGCGCTCATAGGTTACTATGTCCCCTCTATACAAGTCTCGGCTTGGATGGCCTCGCAGTAGGTGCGATTCCACATCACGGCGCCCCACAAACACTTCAGTACTTATACCCTCCTCCCTTACAAATCCCCACCCGGTGGACAAGTTAAATGTGCTTACCCACCCGGTTTTACGGAATTGTTCAGGTAATGGAGATTGGCGGCGGGCCTCGGCACGAGCATGCATGTTGGCTTGCAGTCGAGTGTGCCACTCGTCTCTCCGGATACGACATACCTCTTCGTCGGAGTGATGCGGCGTGTGGATAAAGTCACTGCGGCGGGCTGGTTGTTGAACCGCTCGAGCTTGGTGGGCAGTCTGGAGTGGAGCCCGGTTTAACGGAACCGGAGAAGATACTGTTGCGGCGGCACCCGACCAGTGCACCCGAGCTGATCGCCCGGCAGAAGGGTTCCTTGTGTCTCCCCAGGCGAACCCGGTGTAGAGATCCTCAGGTGAACTGTAGGTCTCTTAGTCATCCTCCTCGACCTCCTCGATGACTACGTCGGGCTGCTCGGCTGGCGAAGACGATGGGATGGAATCCTCTGGATCGGTGGGTGGCTGTGCTGCAAAGTTCTCGTCTGGGTCGTTGTGCAGGACTTCCAGGCTGCCTGCCTCTTCTTCTGTAGCAGCTTGAAGTGGTGTTTCAATCCCGGTCACCAGGTAGGCCTCTGTAGTTGCAGAGGAGGCCTCCGGTTCAGGGGAGAAACAGGCGACAGTCTCGGTAGTGTGGAAACTAGTCGCGGGTTCCGCAGGTGGAACCAGGTAGAGGTCGGCTTCTTCGTGGGAGCGTATTGGAAGCTCCGGCTCTGGAACGGGGTCGGCTGCGGTATCGTCCGCTGGAACGGGTCGAGCTGTGGTCCTCACAGGAATGATACAGTCTATTGGCTCCGGTGACGAAGCAGGACAGGTGGTGGGCGACGGTGAGACTGTTGAAAAGCTGGCGACATCGTCTGGGCTTGGAGAAGCTGTACCCGGTCGGCTCTGCTGCATCGCATGATGGAGTCTTCTGCCTAGGGTCGCGCTCCAGCTGCGAATCGTCCATTCCACTGTCTCAAGTAGTCGCACCCGGAGGTCTTGTAGAGCCTCTAGCCAGAAGTCGGGGCTGCCGTCTATGGTAAGGGCAGGATCCGGACCCGGTTGGCCTATGGCTGCTCTGGCCTCCGCCTCGACCTCCCGCATCAGGTCTTGGAGTCTCGTGCTGGCCATTCTCTTCTTGGAGGGAAACCACACCCGTTCAACCGGTAAGACGTTCTGGTAGAGCTGGTGAAGAAGTCCTCTCTCTCTGTCGGTGTGTCTATCTATGACACTCCCATTTCCTCTGGGCTTTCATAGTCCAATTGTGGGAAAGTCTTTAGGGTCCGCCCTCATGGTTGATTCGAGCAATCAGGGCGGACAAAGAGTTTGGCGCCTTTTGTCTCTAACCCTCCCACAGTGAGGGGGGGGGTTGACTCACTCCTGGGCTTCACGTGGCGGGAACGCCATCTTGGGCGCCATCTTGACCCAATGGTGTAAAGGCGGGAAAGTTCTTTTAGGGACGAACAAAGTCCAATTGTAGACAATAAAGTCCAGTTTAAGCACAATATACCCGTTGGGTAACGGGCCTGCTCGTATCCTGTTCGTGACGCCATTTTCTGACTCACCGCGGCCGGCTGACTCCGGTTTAGACAGGCGATTCTTCTCATTCCTTGTCACGGGTGGACCGCGCCTGCCGGTAGTGGGGCCCGGTGTAGTGCAGATCAAAAGTGAAGACGTCTTGCGGGAACAGATTAAAGGGGTTTTAATTTGTTTTCTTCGTGACGCCACCTATGAGTAGTTCGGTAAGGGCTACCGACGCTGCGGAACCCCCGGGGGATGGACAGCAGCAAGATGTTACGCTCCCCACAGGCTGAGCGGTGATCCCCGGGGGCTGGAGCTGCTCAAGATGTTGTGCGGCAGCTGCGGTTACCTTTTAGTTAATGACGGACAGTTCATAAGGAATCACGGACACAGACAGTCTCTATAACGGTCTTTACTGTAACCAGCAGACAATACATGGTATACAGTGGTTGAGTAGTAGACCGGGTGGACTCAGCAGTGATGGTGTCCCTTAGAAATCCGTAGTGCTCCTCCTAGCTAAGTGGTTGCCAATGTCGCCCAGGAATACCAGATCGGGTACGGGGAGGCTGCTTCAATGCCCTATCCATGCTGTACGTTCTGGATGTTTTGGGGAGCCTTGGGTCCCTCAGTGGGTACACCGCTGGTTAGACGACTGGATATTGGCTGTTGGTGGGGTGCTCCTGTAAAGCTGATCCTCCACTCTTCTGGTTCGCGTAGCAGAGGTGAACTGCTGCCAGCTTCGGTACCAGTGAACCGGCTGTGAGTTGTGGGCACAGGAGTCGTTTTGGTAACCCGTGTAGAAATGCCCAATCCCGGTGGTTAAGGCCTCAGGTGCTGACACCCGACCGGTGACGGCCCAGGGGCCCGCACGGGGTGCGGAGCCCCCGCTCCTCTCCAAGTTCTAGTCTGCTCTCGTCAGGTTCTAGACTCCTTCTCTCTAGACCATGTGTCTGTTCTCCTGCACTACCCTAGCACTCCGCCCACCAGGACCTAGGATTGGCCCTCTATTCTAGGTGATGTATGCTGGGTTGGATTTCTAAATTAACCAGGTCATTGCTGAGTCAGAGGATATTGCGGCTGCATTTGTGGCTGCAATACCCTCCTGTGACGCACTCGTTGCGGGGCGCCACATAGCTTCTGGGGTACACTGACAGCCGCAGGGGACCCTCAATTGTGAGGACAGTAATGGCACTGAATTCACTAGAGTTCATAGCCAAAGACTTCGCCGCTGCCATCAGTAAAAGCAATATAGCCCGCTGCCAGAGTGCAGGACATGACAGCATAGTTGGTTAAAGGTGAATTTGCCCCTAAAAGACACATTCACTAACCTATAAGAAGCAATTTCGATATTTATTGAAAGCATTTGTATTTGTTTTTGTATCTACATTTTAACAATATGTCCATGTGACAGAATAACGAGACATGATGTTATACGTAAAAATCACTTGAATCCAGAATCCCAGACACTTAGCTGAGAGCAGACTATACTTCCATCATACCTCCCAGCTTCACCAGTAATGGGAATATTTAGATTAGCGGAAAAATGACCCTTCAGCTCATGTTCCAGTTACGCACAGCTCAGTCAGCAGACTTATGCATACAAATACCCGACAACAGCATTTCCAACACAACAAACACCACAAAACCTGCCACCCAGAATAAGAGAATATTTCATTACATCCAAAAGGGAATGCTGAGCATTTTTTTTTGTTAAAAGAGAATTTTTAGGCCAAACATTACAAAGCTTGAAACTATACAAAATCAGGAATTGAAAAAACATAATTAGAAGTGCCAAAACATCATCTATAACTCTGTTAAGTAGAGTAGGCACTTTTACAACAGTCTTATTGCTTCTGTGCTTCTTGAAATAATAATAATAATAACAATAATTATTATTATTAATAATAATAATAATAATAATAATAATAATAATATTTTGGCTTAAATATCTGACCAGTCTGCATGCACAAATGGTCCAACAATTTAATGATATTCTGCAGAGTGGAAATATTAGTGAATGATTAACAACTGGGAAAACATATTTGTTACAGAAAGATCCAGTAAAAGGAAAAAAACAGGAAATTACAGACCAATAATGTGTTTGCCTACAATGATCAAACTGTTGACAGACATAATAGCTGACCAAATCCAGGATTACCTGGAGACAAATAACATCTTGCCAGAAGAACAAAAAGGCAATAAAAGAAAAAGCAGAGGCACCAAAGATCAACTCATGATTGACAAAATGATACTGGAGAACAGTAAAAGTTGTAAAATCTATATACAACTTGGATAGATTTCCAAAATGCATTCGATTCGACTCAATGCCACACAGTTGGATCATCAAGTGTCTGAATGTTATCGGGGGTCTGTGGAAATATTGGCTGATTCATTGAAAATGCAATGAACTACTGGAAAACTGAGTTGTTTGTCGGCAATCAAAGCTACGGAATAGTCAACATCAAGAGAGGAATTTTCCTGGGGTATTCGTTGTCACCACTGTTATTTATCATTGCAATGATTCCACTGTCATTAATTCTGCAAAAAACAAAATTGGACTATTAAACTGCCAGGAATTCACCAAAAATGTCTCACCTGTTGTACCAAAAATGTCTCACCTGTTGTGCCAAAAATGTCTCACCTGTTGTACCAAAAATGTCTCACCTGTTGTGCCAAAAATGTCTCACCTGTTGTACCAAAAATGTTTCACCTGTTGTACATGGATGATTTAAAGTTGTATGGAAAGTCTTAAACTGAGATCCAGTCTCTGACCAACACTGTTAGAATTTTTTGTAATCAGCATGGAGTTTGGCCTGGAAAAATGTGCCACAGTGGCACTGAAGACAGGGAAAATAATTGACAGTAAAGGTATAGAAATGCCTAATGGACACAACATAAAATGCCACCAGCCTGAAGCTTACAAATACCTGGGCATATTACAGCTGGATAACATCAAGCACGAACATGTGAAAAATGTGGTTAGTAAGGAATATGTCCAAAGAGTCAGGAAAATTTTGAAGAGCAAATTGAATGGTGGGAATACCATCAAGGCCATAAACACCAGAGTCGTTCCTGTCATCAGACACACTGCTGGAATTGTGAACTAGACACAGATAGAGCTGGATGATCTGGATAGAAAAACAAGAAAACTGATGAAAATCCACTACTCATTGCATCCACGTAGTGATGTTGACAGACTTTACCTGCCAAGAAAATCAGAAGGCAGAGGGTATTTGCAAGCGAAGCAAACTTTATAAGAAGAGAAACATGCACTGGCAGATTATGTGAATGATAGTGGAGAACCAACCTTGATGGAAGTTAACAACAGAAAACTGCTTAAATTACAACAGACAAAAAAGGAATACCATAAAAACGCAGAACAAAGCAGAAGAGAAAACTGGCAAAAGAAAGCTCTGCATGGACAATTCCTAGAGAAAATCGAGGGTAAAGTTGACAAGGAAAGGACCTGGTTGTGGCTTACTAATGGAACATTAAAAAAGGAAACAGAGAGCTTAATTCTAGCAGCCTAAGAGCAAGCAATCCGCACAAATGCGATTAAAGCCAGAATTGAAAAATCAACTACAGACCCCAAATGTCAACTGTGCAAGGAAGCAGACGAAACAATGGATCATATACTGAGCTGCTGGAAGAAGATCGCGCGGACAGACTTCAAGCAAAGGCATAATACAGTTGCTCAGATGATTCACAGGAACTTGAACCACAATTACCATCTTCCTGTCACAAAGAACTGGTGGGATCATAAACCTGAAAAGGTTATTGAAAATGATCATGCAAAACTACTATGGGAGTTCCGAATTCAGACTGATAAAGTCTTGGAACACAATACTCAGGACCTTACCATTGTAAGAAAAAAGGAAGTGTGGATCATGGATGTGGCAATACCTGGCGACAGCAGGATAGAGGAGAAGCAACTGCAAAAACTTACAAGATATGAGGACTTTAGGATCAAACTGCAAAGACTCTGGCACAAGCCAGTGAAGGTGGTCCCAGTGGTAATCGGCACAAGCCAGTGAAGGTGGTCCCAGTGGTAACTGGCACAAGCCATTGAAGGTGGTCCCAGTGGTGATCGGCACAAGCCAGTGAAGGTGGTCCCAGTGGTAATTGGCACAAGCTAGTGAAGGTCGTCCCAGTGGTGATCGGCACAAGCCAGTGAAGGTGGTCCCAGTGGTAACTGCCACAAGCCATTGAAGGTGGTCCCAGTGGTAATCGGCACAAGCCAGTGAAGGTGGTCCCAGTGGTAATTGGCACAAGCCAGTAAAGGTGGTCCCAGTGGTAATTGGCACAAGCTAGTGAAGGTGGTCCCAGTGGTGATCGGCACAAGCCAGTGAAGGTGGTCCCAGTGGTAATTGGCACAAGCCAGTGAAGGTGGTCCCAGTGGTAATTGGCACAAGCTAGTGAAGGTGGTCCCAGTGGTAATCGTCACACTGGGTGCGATGCCTAAAAACCTTGGCCAGCACTTGAAAACAATTGGAGTTGACAAAATAACAATCTGTCAGCTGCAAAAGGCAACAGGCAACAGGCCACCCTACTGGGCTCTGCACGCATCATTGGCCGACATATCACACAGTCCTAGACACTTGGGAAGTGTCCGACTAGTGATTTAATACAAAATCAAGTATAATGATCTTATTTGCTGTGTGTAACTGTTATAATAATAATAATAATAATAATAACAATAAATAAAACATCTTTACAAATAGCTTTGAATAATAATACAGGTTTCTGTAGCCAACATTTTTCTTTCTATTTTCTAACAATCCCTCCTGAACACAAGTTTTGCACAAGTCATGGAAATTCTCTTTAATGTCATAGTCTGTGATTATACCATGAATTTCTCATAGTCGAGGGTCACACATTTATAGAACCTTCGCCTATTGTGGGAAGCACTTATGCTTGCCGCTTTCTGTAACTACCATACACTTTAATGCATAGAACTACCTGAAGACTATTTACCTCTTATTGAATTCTGTGCAAATTGTACTGCTGTGAATGAGGACTGGGGTTGCAAGTAGAGATAGAACTAGAAATGAGAGAATGTCTGGATGTTCGGGTCCGGTGCTGCCTGTTTGGGACCCGCACGTGACTCCGTGTGTCCTCAGAAGTCACTAATTGGCTGTTTGACTCCACCCACATACAGCCATCCATAAGCAAAAGACTTCTGGGAAAGCAGGGTTTTTAATTTATCTTATTTTCCAACCACACTATGGCCGATAACACAGAATTTAACCCCAGTGCGAGCCAATTACACATTGTCAGAGGTTCGCACTCACCCGACCAGCCAGCGTTCCTGGCTTCAGCACTTAGGAGATGGAATTCCCCTGAACTCCAGACTAGAACAGGCCCCAAACAGGTTTGCTGATCTCTAGATAGGACCTGTACCCAGTAGACATTTATAGGGTGTGAGATATGTATTTGAAGATGACCGCATTGTTGTAGATCATGAAAGTTCCACACTCCAAGGTAGATTCAAGTAGCTTTATTTCCATATGGCTGGGGTCACACATAGAAGTCCGTTTTTGGAAGTGATTTCCATGACCAATCCGTTTTTTTTGGGGTGCTTTTTGAGCCTCCTGCACCCCTGAACGTTTTTGGACTCAGTCATTTTTTCTTTTTTTTTCATTAAAAACGCATATGCGTTAACGCAGGTGCCTATATGTGCCATGCGTTAACGCATGCGTTTCCCATAGGGCCCCATGTTAAAAAAACGTATGCTTTTTTTAACTGATGCCAAAAACGTTGCTAGCAATGTTTTTGGCTCAAAAACGGACAGAGCAATGTTTTGAGGTCCAGAAAAAAACAGATAGGGTGTTTATTACATCCAATCCGTTTTTCTGTCAGTTTTTGGACTTAGAAAAAAAAAAAGACAAAAATGAAGCCAAAACCGGACCAAGGGCTTATGTGTGACCCTAGCCTATTTCTGGTTTGAGTAAAACCTTTTTTCCAAATAATGGTATGTTTTATCTGTAGGTCACATCCATGTCACTGAGTGGCAGACCACATAGCTGCTATGGGGCTCGTGAGTCTATGGCACCGGGAAACCCTTGCCTGCAGCCCTCTCCTGCTCCCCCACAATAATGAAAGAGTGAGCGCTTCATTGTCTGCCACTCCCTCCTTCCTCATTCTCCCCCTCTGCCTGCGCTGACATTTCAGTGATGTCACTACTGCCCATCATACTGTGCTGAGATATGAAGAGTGCAGGGCGCTCTCAGGGAGACCAGAGCTGCAGGAGAACCGAAGAGAGGTGAGTACTGATTTATTGTTTTAATCAGTGAGTGAATGGTGGCCTAAGGACTATAGGGGGTGCATTTTATTTTATAAGGCTACACACTATAATATATAGAGGGATATGACCCTGCATTTTACTATATAGAAGAATATAAGGCTACATTTTACTATATGGAAGGATATAAGGCTTCATATTAGTATACGGAGGGATATGAGACTGCATTTTACTCTATGGTGGGATATGAGACTGCATTATAATATGTGGAGGGATATGAGGCTGCCTTTACAATATAGAGAGATATGAGGCTACATTTTGCTATATGGAGGGATGAGGCTGCGGTATAATACATGGAGGGACATGAGGTTGCAGTGTAATTTATGGAGGGTTATGAAGCTGTATTATAATGTATAGAGGAGAACGTGAGTGCATTATAATAATTGAAGGACTATGGGATGCATTATAATACTAGAGGACTATAGGGGTACATTATAATATATGGAGGAATATGGGGGTGCATTATAATAATTGGAAGACGATGGTGACAGGAGGAGGAGGACCCTATATAGCAGAATGGTGGACATATATACTAGGACAAGGGCTATATTCCAGGAGTTGGACAACATATACAATGAGGAGGACCATATATAGCAGGATGGAGACTATATATGGCAGAATGGACCCATATATAGCAATATAAAGACCATATATATCAGGATGGAGACCATATATAGCAGGATGTGGAACATTAATAAATAACACAGGTCTGCGACTAAAAAGCTGTTTGATTATTTTCATCTAATTTCCATGTATTTTGGTGTGCTGAAAACGAAAAATATATTTAAAAAAATCCTGGATGTCAGGTTTTGCCACAAAATGCAAAATTCTCTTCAAATTTCCCGTATATACTCGAGTATAAGCCGAGCTTTTCAGCACAATTGTTGTGCTGAAAAGTGCCCCCCTCGGCTTATTCTCGAGTCACGGTGTGCAGGCTGAGTGGGGGGCCGTGATCGGGGGCTGGAGGAGGCGGGGGGAAGCTGTAGTAGGGATGGGGGCTCTTGTACCAGGGATGGGGGTGCTATGTAGCAGGGATGGGGGCGCTATGTAGCAATGATAGGGGGCTATGTAGCAGGGATGGGGGCACTATGTACCAGGGATGGGGGCACTATGTACCAGGGATGGGGGCGCTATGCACCAGTCATGGGGGGCGCTATGTACCAGGGATGGCGTGCTATGTACCAGGGATGGGGTTTCTATGTACCAGTCATAGAGGCACAATATTATGAGGGGCTATATACAGTGTATATACTGGGCTATATACACCATTATGAGGGGCTATCTACAGTGATGAGTGGTTATATATCAGGATAAGGGGGTGCTGCATTTCCCACGCCAGGCTTATACTCGAGTCAACAGGTTTCCCCAGTTTTGGGGGGCAAAATTAGGAGCCTCGGCTTATACTTGGGTCGGCTTATTCTTGAGTATATACGGTAGTAAATTTTTCTCAATTGTTGATATTTTTTTTTATCTTAGGGTTTTGAAAGTCAAAATTACTATTAATTAATTTACATCAATGCACTGAAGATGTACAAGGCCAAAAAAATATAACTTTCAAAGAAAAGAACTTTCAGAGTGAGCTAATGAAACCAGCATCAACATGTTGCAAGCTGAACGAGCGGGCTCTCACATGCCCCCGGGCTTGTTTCAATTGTTTTATCTTGGTTCTCGCCTGTTCACACTTTTTAATGTCAATTCGTGTTAGCTCATCATATTCAACCGTGTTTCCCAAAATTAGCATTATGGCTCAGCGGAGGTGTATTAATTCGCCTGACAGTTTCTGTTACATTTGTGGTGAATGTACAGTGTTGAAGCAACAGCTGAATATTACAGACTTTGTGAAAAAAGTATACTTCGCATATTATGGACTAAAGCTTGGAGATCAAGATAAAGCTTGGGCGCCTCATAAAGTGTACAAATGGTGTGTTAAGAACCTCCGAAATTGATTCAAGGGTAAGAAAAAAGCTTTCCGTTATGGAATTCCTATGGTATGGCGAGAGCAAAAGAACCATAGTGGCGATTGTTACTTTTGTTCATGCGATGTGAAAGGGTATAATTCAAAATGGAAGCATTCCATTTCATACCCCAATATTCACTCACCAATTTGTCCCATCCCCCATGGCACAGATATACCAGTACCCAAGGCCCCTGCTACCTTGGAAGAGATAACTAGCTCCGATGAAGGTGGAGTCATACCTGAACCAGATGATGAATCAAATTCTGACTTTGAAGATGATACAAGACCAAAATTGTTTTCCCAGGAGGAGATGAATGATTTGGTAAGAGACTTGAATCTTCCCAAAGATGCCGCTGAGTCACTCAGCTCAAGGCTCAAAAGCAAGAATTTATTGTTGCCAGGAGTGACTTTTTCATGGTTCAGACATCGTGAAGACGAGTTTGTTCCTTACTTTGCCCTGGAAGGTAAGTTGGTTTATTGCATCGATGTCGAAGGTTTGATGGGTCAATTCAAAATCCAATAAGATTCAGCGCAATGGTGTCTTTATATAGATGCTTCAAAAAGAAGTCTCAAAGCAGTTTTACTCCACAACGGAGGTTTTTATGCTTCCATCCCTGTAGGTCATTCCGTACACCTCAAGGAAACCTACGAGAACTTGGAATTGGGAATTGGTTCTTTGTAAACTTAAATATGAAGACCACGGTTGGCAAGTGTGCGGGGATTTGAAAGTCTTGTGCATGCTGCTCAGGCAACAAGCTGGGTATACCAAATATACTTGTTTTCTGTGTCTATGGGATAGTTGAGACCGACAAAATCACTGGACCAAGAAGAATGGGCAGCCGAGGGTGCTCACAGTTGGTGAAAAAAATGTCCTCGGAGAAACTTTGGTTCCTCCCCATAAAGTTCTTCTACCTCCTCTCCACATCAAATTGGGATTGATGAAGCAATTCGTAAAACCCCTTCCAAAAGAATTAGAATGCTTCAAATACTTGGTCGATAAGTTTCCAGGCCTCTCTGAGGCACAATTGAAGGAAGGTGTGTTCATCGGACCAGACATTAGAAGGCTTATAGCTGATCAAGAGTTTATCAATACCATGACGCATCCTCAAAAAGAAGGGTGGATTGCATTTAAAGAGATCGTAGAGAAATATTTAGGCAATACCAAAGACCCTGACTACAAACAGATCATCGGACGAATGCTGAAAGCATTTCAAGCTTTAGGTTGCCTGATGAGTTTGAAAGGGCATTTCCTCCATTCCCACCTTGACAACTTTCCTGAAAATTTGGGAGCTGTGAGTGAAGAGCAAGGCGAATGATTCCACCAGGACATTAAAGAGATGGAAAGAAGATACCAGGGAAGATGGAGCATTACAATGATGGCAGAAGATTCCAGGGAAGATGGAGCATTACAATGATAGCAGAAGATACCAGGGAAGATGGAGCATTACAATGATGGCAGACTACTGTTGGACGCTTCAGAGAGACATTACAGATGTGACTCACAAGTGTAAATGTACCAAGAGAAGCCTAACAGGGAAGAAGAATCGATTTTAGTGTATGTTAGTGAGTTCATTGCAGTTAAAAAAATTATTTGCATGAAACATTTGTAATAAAAAATTAATTTTATGAGTTTATTTTCATTTTTTTTGAGGTGTTGTCTTATTTAACATAGTTACCGGTACTTAAATTGTCAGAAAATGTGATGTCCTATGACAAAACGGAAGTCATTTTCGGATTCAGCGCGCTCAAAAACAAAGATTACGTGGAATAACCAAAACAGTTCTCGAAAAAATTTTTTTGCAGACCTGTGTAATGAAGGAGGAGAGGGATCAAAATTATCACTCAGATACCTTATTTTTTTTCCCATTAGACATTATTTTATCTTTTACAGTTTAAGAAAATTCAAATGTTTTAACTTTTAGATTTAAATTTGTAAGTCTTTATAGGATTTATAACTCTACACAGGGCCCATACAACTGACCAACGTGGATTGGGGTGGGGGTGGCAACATGGATAACAGGAGAAAATGGACTGTACAATTTGTTGTGCAATTTCTCTTGAGTATGATGATACCCCATATATGATGGAAAACTACTTTTTATAGGCCCACGGCAGGGTTCGGAAGTGAAGCGGCGCCATTAGACTATTTGGAGAACAAAATTGTCTGGAAAAGATAGTGGATGCAATGTCACATTTTAAGAGCCCCTGATGTGTTTAAACACTGAATCCCCCCCTTTTGGAAACTAAATCTAGAGGCATGCGGACTACCTTGATTCCCTGGGTGCCTCACAGAATTTTATAACATTGAGCCATGGAAATGAGTGAGGATATTTTTGCCGCAAAAATGTTGCTTTAGCACCAAATTTTCAATTTTCACAAAAGTAACAGTAGGAATTGCCCCATACAATCTACTTTATGGGCCCATGGCATGGCTCAGAATAAAGGAGTACTGTTTGAATTTTGGAGCATCATTTTGGCTGGAATATTTTGCAGATGCCATGTAACGATGCCAGAAGACCAGAATCCGCCCATATGCCCCCATTTTGGAAAGTACACCCCTCTGGAAATTTACAGTCATGACCGAACGTGTTCTCTTGAAATTGTTTGTAGAAAATGAAGTATTTCTCCCATAAAATAGTTTCAATAATACATAGTTTGTTATACACACATTTATGTCCATTGTGTGTATTGGAACAACACAAACAGAGAAAAAAGGCAAATTAGACATAATTTCACACAAAACCCCAAAATGGGCAAGAAAACCACCTTTCCTAAAGTGTAGATAAACAACTTTGTTTCAAGAATGCCATGCTTATTGAATCTCCTATGTGGCAAATAACAGGTGGGGGCAATATGAAAATCACACCCAAAAACAGACAAAAAAGGGAGAAGTTGACTCAATCTTTGCATTGTGTCACTGTGTGTGCCACACTTAAGTATGGAGAACAGAAAGAGAAGAAAAGAACAGTCTGAGGACTTGGGAACCAAAATTGTTTAAATGATTTGGGTACAGCTCCTGTGCCAAAATGATTGTCATGTCGTACCCATACGTCACAGGAAACCAAGCAGTTAGTTTGCTCCTGTTCAAAGAGGCAGGGGCTGTTCTGGGTGGGTCATGCGAGATTGATGCGAGTATCTCACATGCATCTTGCAAAGTGTGTACCCACTCTTAGGTTTTTGTCACAAATTCCACTGCAAATGCAGGCCCCCGCACACCAGACGATGGGGCTGGGGATGTCGGAGGCGACTGGTGGGGGCGCGCACATTTTTGGCGCCCCACCAGCGTCGCCATCCTCTGTTTACACAGGGTGACACCACCAGCCCCGTGCCGGCGATCTGTCAGGCGGCATCACTGCTGGGGTGTCTGGAAACCCCAGTGGCGATGCAGGACAATGGGAGCCTATGGCTCCCATCGCCTGACAGGTCGCCGGCGCCCGGTTACATGGGGCGATGTGTGCACATCGCCCCATGATGGTTGCCTGGTTTCAGAGCACTGCTCTGAAACCAGGCGACCGCCCGGCACCGGCGACATCGCCCCTTTACAGGGGGCGACGTAGGAGCGATAACGCCGGCGATAGGCCAAACCCCCACGTCGCCTCTGTAATGGGCGGTGATGTTGCCCCGTGTGACGGAGACCTTAGAGCCTGTTCACATGTACCATATTTGATGCATTTTTCTTAGCACATTTTTCTATTAATTTTAAGCAGTATTTTTTTATGAATTCTCTTTTTATAAAAGAAAACCTTTGATTCTGCACTTAAAGAAGCAACAATGAGCTTTCATGAAATCACATGGACTTTTGCTAGGTCAAAAAAACAAAGAAAAAAATTGTGTATTTATGCCATATGGGAACACAACTTGTACTGCAGTTTTTCCATATTGAGATCAAAATGGCATGGCACCCAAACAGATGAATAGAAAAGGCATAGAAAAAGCCTCAAAATAATGTTCTTTCCTGCAGAAATAAATGCATCAATAAATACATTAAAAAAGCTATGTCTGAACTCACCCTGAATTGTACCAGAACCATATCAACCCTTTACACATGACCAAGACAGATTTTTTTTTTTTTTTAACCAGTCTACAAGTAGACAATGGTGGTTGCTATTGAATGACTCTAAGCAGAGAAAACTACACACCAGAAGGAATTGGTACAAGGCATATTGGATGACTTTCCATTTGAAAAAAAATACCATATATTTAATGGAAACCAAAATACCCCTTTATTGGGCCACCAAAGAAATGTCAGCATAAAAAAATATGTGTTCCTCTTATTAAATGATAAAGTTGAATCCAAATAAAAGCTGGATGAACAGAGACGATCAACATCAATATCTTATGGTCAACATCCGAGCATGTGATGCTTTGGGTCAAACTACTGGATCCCATCCATCATACACAGATCAATGTCCTCCCCAGACTGCAGTTAACCACATGCCCTGTAGATGATTCATTATTATGACAAGACAGATTTCATGTTCCACGACACTCGGCCAAAATTGCCTAAGCTACTTTAAACAGTGTGGGTGGTAAGCACGCTGGCTCTTGTATCTCTCGCTTACTAGAAATGCAACTGTTTCAAATGCAGACATAATCAACATATAAAAAAATAGAACTGAACATGTACAAAGCCTTAAAAGTGTGTTCTGTGAAGTATTCTGGTTAAAACAAGTTACTAACACCGCTGGGACTCACAAGGATTACAAAAATGGGCAGCTTGCTATTGTCATACACATCCATGGCTGCAAAAATGCTGCCCGAAAAAGTTAGAGTGACAAGTGTCCGAATACAGGCGGAGCACATATCTGAAGTTGCTGTGGACAAACAAGTGCAATATAGTCTTAACCAAGTATAACAGAGGGTACTATGTAGGCAAGGTGCTAACATTGGGCCACGTCACACACACAGATATCTGTGCAGATATTGTTGGCAGATCTCTGGTTGCAGTGAAATCATGGACACATTGCTCCATTTTGTGGCCATATACAAATGGAACAATGTGTCCATGATTTCACTGCAACCAGAGATCTGCCAACAATATCTGCACAGATATCTGTGTGTGTGACGTGGCCCATTGTATGATTGTGTCACCCACAACCAGCAGTAGAAACAGCTGCCACAAGGTCCACAAGCTCCAAGGCCGAAGCAGTATGCAGGAACCAGGAGAAAATGTGGATGAATCTGAGCTGCTGTAAATGAAAAGGAATTCCAGATCACTGAATAGTATATGAGGGTGCTTTATGCAACATGTTTCAAAGTGAAACTCCACTTCTTCATTCGGAAATTAAGTTGAAATGGATGGACATTATCACTTCCAGCTCTGATGGATACCACCAAGTTGTCAGAGCTAGATTGCTGGGGGATTTATTTTATAGCAGTCCCTTTTCTCTCCCAAATTGTATCTACAGTGCTGTGCAAATTATTTGGGACAAAGCATTTTTTAAGTCAAATCGTAAGTTGGGGTTACCAGTCAGTGATTCAAACCAGTTTTAACTACTTTGAACAGGTGTGAGTGTACAACCTTGAGTAACAAAATGTGGTTTGACTGATTTCAGTCAGGAAATAACAGCTAGCTGCCCCCTCAGCTTCAGGTGAGAGCTTGTTTCTGTGAGGAGTGGTTTAGTGTACTTTTTCTCTCAGTGTCATTCGTACCTGTTAAAATGATGTTACTCCACAGAAGAGGTGTAGAATTATTACTCTTAATGAACATACAAGTCTGACTGTAAGAGAAAATGCTTCCACCGTTGGTATTGGAAAATCTACCGTTTCAAGAATAATTCGCACACAATGAAACTGGATCGTTTTCTCCAAAATGAAAAGGGAAATGTGGAAGAAAAAGGAAAACGACACCAAGAACTGATAAAACACTTATCATAAATAGTAACACTAATGCAAGAAAAACAAGTAAAGACTTGCTTTGTCCCAATGAATTTGCACAGCACTGTATTCTTCATGATTTGGAGTATTACCTGTACTACTCTTGGCAATGAAGCTAAAAGGGTAAACCCATCATTTTTTTTTCAGGAGCGCAAAGCTTATCAGCCCCCTGACTTCTTCATTACTGGATGGCTTGTGATCCTGTTTAATTAATAGCTCGGTTCTGCAGAATTGTGGCACTGTCGACCTGAACTGTGTGCGAGCCAATATTACTGTACGAGATGAAATAATAAAACAGTGGAATACAGAGCTGTCATCACGTTCCTTTACATGAAAGGCCACATACCAACGGAGACATTCGATGATATGAAGAGGTTTATGGTGATGATTCCCCATCATATGATGTAGTCAAGAACTGGCATTGTCATTTGAAATATGGTCGAACTTCAGTAGAAACAGCTCCAATGCCAGGGCGACCTCATTCTGCTATCAATGGACACACCATCCAGCAAGTGGAGGCTGCCATTTTGGAAAATGACAGAGCAACTATTCACTACTTCATCACTTGTAAAAGAAAGACAGTTATCAGTTCAGAGTTGCAAACTGGCACATAACCTATAGAGATTTATATCATTACACTTGTGCAGTTTAAGCATCATGCGATAAATAGAAGTGGGTCAGGGAAAATCTTTGATGAAGCCCCTCATATCTTTGCCTCTGCAGCATCTGAAGCACAGAGAAGCATGAAGAAGTCACAATGCCACTCCATGGGTTCTGGTCCAGCCTCAGTGCAGTACTTACAAACTCACTGTAAAACAGCTTGAAGCACTGCGCATGGCCACTTTGGTAATGACCAGTAAACAATAGAATAAAAAAATTAAATTAAAGATTGGAGGGAAACTTGGTCAAATTTAACTTTATTTAAGGAGTAAATATTAACCTAATTCTAAAATTGTTTACCATCTGAGAGTATGGGAATAATCCTTCAAGCGTTTACAGTTAAACTAAGCTCTTATCTCCTGCGCACAAATATAGCCATTTTACAATCATGATATCGCTGTTCCATGTGGGATTGTCAATAAAAAAATAGCCTTATTATAAAATACACCTTGTGACAGATTCTTTTAAAATAATAAAATTAATTGTGTGGTGCTTCCACAAGAGGGAGCTCAGTTCAATTTCATGCCTTCAGCATTATGCTTTATGGTTTCATTGCTGAGTTTTTTGTTCACAGTATGCAGGCTTTATCTAGTGGCTGAATTTGGTTATTGGCACTAGTTTTGTGCCTCTGCTCTTCCCATCTCGTCTCTCTAGTGGTGCATTGGGGAAAGCATGACATTATTTTCCTCATGTACTGGGTGCATAGGACATCCTCCATTTTATTCCGCTTTATGATAGCATCGCTGGTAAGAAGGACTATGTGGCACCTATTTGTAGCCATTAGATACCTAAGACTCTCACTCCTGTAGGTGTGGACTGACTGCCTCACTTACATAAGAAAATGTAAGTGCATAAATGCTTTTTTCACCTTTATCATTATACTATTAGCTCAGACAGGGATGATTAGAATAGTAATATGAAGCTGCAGGTAGAGACAGTGATAGCTGGGGGGGAGGGGACATAAGCGGCCTTTAAAGGCACACTGTCAGGTCATTTTTCAGTATGATACTAGTATTATCTTTGAATAGTGCCTGGGCAGACCTTTTAAAAACATGTAAAATTATTATTTTACACTTTCTAGTTTCCATGTTATCAGCATTGTCAGACCCTGCAGCGAGTTCCTGGATTAGTCCTCTCCATTCTAACCAAACAGGAATAGTCCTGTGCTGTATAAACTGTCATATAATTATGCATTCCCTCTCAGCAGCTCTATCCTTCCTTCTCCCTTTGTTTATAGTGCAGTGTCAGGTTTCAGTAGCTTCTGTTCTGATGAAGACAAGAAGGGAGAGAGCTATTGCAGATCTGCCTTATCTAGACTCCATCTGTTTTTGTAAGCAGGTATTCTGCTGTGACAGTTTCTATGTTGTATTTTACCTCTTTCTTGGCTGCAGACACAGAGAGGAGAATACAGTCCCCTCCCCAGTGATCTCCTGTGCAATGATGTGGTGTGAGTATGTGGCATGCATATTCATGCATGGGGAGTGGACAGCAGAGAACCAAGTGGATCATTCACTGTGTGACAGATGGAATGAATCTTTTTATTTTGAAGTTTACAGAAGATAAGAGGGAAATATAAATAAAAGAAATACATCAATAGAGAGACTTTAGAGTGAGGAATTAAAAAATGATAGCAGCTACATATGGATTTTTGACCTGACAGTTTTCCTTTAACACATGTTGTTTATACCCTGTTCAGCCATTTGACACATACATTTCTGTGTTATCCCTTACAAGTGCGGAGTAGAGATGAGTAAACTTTCCCCGAACATTTTCGCCAATTTCAAATTCACTATGAACATTGCAGAACCTGAGCAATTTACCAAATAATCGGTGAATGTGGCATTGTTCAGGAAAAGATTTGAAATTTAAATTGGCCCTAAAACTTTCCCTGATTTTTTATGGCCAAAGCGCTCATCAGAAGATTCGCTGGCTGGGAACAACACCTAACCTTACAGTTAGGAGTGTTCCAAGCCATCAGATCTACCAACTTGTGTCAAGCTGAAGAATTTTTTGAGCCTTAAAACAATTTTTTTAGCTTCCCGGAGCCTGCCGGTTTTTTGACACCTGCAGGCTGTGAATTTTTGAAACAGTACCAGATGTGGCAAAAGCCTTGAACTCCAGGAACCTTATAATGTCCTTTAAACACCTGTTTAAGAGAGCTTTATATATACAGTGCCTACAAGTAGTATTCAACCCCCTGCAGATTTAGGTGGTTGACACATGCGGAATTAACTTGGCATTGTGACATTTGGACTGTAGATCAGCCTGGAAGTGGGAAATGCACTGCAGCCAAAAAGATTTTTAAATTTTTTTTTTTTTTAAAGCGTTAAAAGTTAATTCAGAGGGTCATTTATTATTCAACCCCTCAAACCACCAGCATTCTGTTTGGTCCCCCTAAAGTATTAAGAAGTAGTTCAGGCACAAAGAACAATGAGCTTCACATGTGTGGATTAATAATCTCTTTTGCCAGCCTTTTCTACTATTTAAGACCCTCCCCAAACTTGTGAACAGCACTCATACATGGTCAACATGGGAAAGACAAAGGAGCATTCCACGGCCATCAGAGACAAGATCGTGGAGGGTCACAAGGCTGGCAAGGGGTACAAAACCCTTTCCAAGGAGTTGGGCCTACCTGTCTCCACTGTTGGGAGCATCATCCGGAAGTGGAAGGCTTATGGAACTACTGTTAGCCTTCCACGGCCTGGACAGCCTTTGAAAGTTTCCTCCCGTGCCGAGGCCAGGCTTGTCCGAAGAGTCAAGGCTAACCCAAGGACAACAAGGAAGGAGCTCCGGGAAGATCTCATGGCAGTGGGGACATTGGTTTCAGTCAATACCATAAGTAACGTACTCCACCACAATGGTCTCTGTTCCAGACGAGCCCGTAAGGTACCTTTACTTTCAAAGCGTCATGTCAAGGCTCGTCTACAGTTTGCTCATGATCACTTGGAGGACTCTGAGACAGACAGGTTCAAGGTTCTATGGTCTGATGAGACCAAGATCGAGATCTTTGGTGCCAACCACACACGTGACGTTTGGAGACTGGATCGCACTGCATATGACCCCAAGAATACCATCCCTACAGTCAAGCATGGTGGTGGCAGCATCATGCTGTGGGGCTGTTTCTCAACCCAGGGGCATGGCCATATGGTCCGCATCCATGGGAAGATGGATAGCACGGCCTACCTGGAGATTTTGGCCAAGAACCTCCGCTCCTCCATCAAGGATCTTAAGATGGGTCGTAATTTCATCTTCCAACAAGACAACGACCCAAAGCACACAGCCAGGGCCGGCCTTATGTTGAATGGTGCCCTGTGCGAATTTGCCTTATGGTGCCCCCACGCCATTACTTACTCAGAATACATGAGCATACATGTTTGTACATGATCTATTCATGGTCTTCAAGGAGAGCATGGAGGGGCATTGCTATGCTAGGGTCAGAAAAAATCAGGGACCGAAGACCTATATCTCTCTCCCACCTGTCATTACCAACCCTCCCATATATAGAGGTGTTACCTGTCATATTACAGGAGGAGGAGGTGAGCTGTGATATCACCTATTGTGAATGGTGGATACTGTATTTTCTACTGTATATAGAGGTGTTATCAGTCATTGTACAGGAGGAGGTGAGCTGTGACATCACCTATTGTGAATGGTGGATCCTGTGTTATCTACTGTATATAGAGGTGTTATCAGTCATTGTACAGGAGGAGGTGAGCTGTGATATCACCTATTGTGAATGGTGGATCCTGTGTTATCTACTGTATATAGAGGTGTTATCAGTCATTGTACATGAGGAGGAGGTGAGCTGTGATATCACCTGTTGTGAATGGTGGATCCTGTTATCTACTGTATATAGAGGTGTTATCAGTCATTGTACAGGAGGAGGTGAGCTGTGATATCACCTATTGTGAATGGTGGATCCTGTGTTATCTACTGTATATAGAGGTGTTATCAGTCATTGTACAGGAGGAGGTGAGCTGTGATATCACCTATTGTGAATGGTGGATCCTGTGTTATCTACTGTATATAGAGGTGTTATCAGACATTGTACTGGAGGAGGTGAGCTGTGATATCACCTATTGTGAATGGTGGATTCTGTGTTATCTACTGTATATAAAAGTGTTATCAGTCATTGTACAGGAGGAGGAGGTGAGCTGTGATATCACCTATTGTGAATGGTGGATCCTGTGTTATCTACTGTATATAGAAGTGATATGAGTCACTGTACAGGAGGAGGTGAGTTGTGATATCACCTATTGTGAATGGTGGATCCTGTGTTATCTACTGTATATAGAAGTGTTATCAGTCATTGTACAGGAGGAGGAGGTGAGCTGTGATATCACCTATTGTGAATGGTGGATCCTGTGTTATTTACTGTATATAGAGGTGTTATCAGACATTGTACAGGAGGAGGAGGTGAGCTGTGATATCACCTATTGTGAATGGTGGATCCTGTGTTATCTACTGTATATAGAGGTGTTGACTCTTAAACAATGCAGCATTTCAAATAAGAACATACTCCAAAAGCTTCTGGGGACCGAGACAGATAGGAGAGTAGCAGGAAAGGCTAGTCCCTTGCGAATTCACCCTATTTGCGTGTATACGGAGAGACCGGTCACTCAAGGCAGTGGGCAGGGAGAAGCCGTCAGGGAACAGACTTTCTGACTAGTCTCCAGCAAGACTTGACCCCTGAAAGCACCCCCCATAGTATTCCACATAGTATATTGCACCCCCAAATTCCTCCATATATTATGTACCCCCATAGTCCTCCATATAATATAATGCACCCCCATAGTCTTCAATATAGAATAATGCACCACCACAGTCCTACATATAGTATATTGCACCCCATAGTCCTCCAAATAACATATTGCACACCCACAGACCTCCATATAGAATTTTGCACCCCCACATTCCTCCATATAGAATAATGCACCCCCACAGTTCTCTATCTAGAATACACACCCAAAGTCCTCCATTTAGTATAATGCACGCCACAGTCCTCCATATAGTATTATGCATTCCACAGTCCTCCGTATAGTATATTGCACCCTTAAAGCATGACATATAGTACAATACACCCCCACATTCCTCCAGTCTCCTCAGCATCTGCTCTGCAGCTCTGCACGTCTCAGCACAGTGGGACTCACTGATGACAATATCGTGCCCCGTCATGCTGAGCTGCAGAGGGCAGACAGCGGCGGCCGGGACTCGGGAGAAGAATGCTGCAGGCAGAGGTGACTGGGACTATAGGAGTGGGAGCAGCATCCGCGGGGGGCTACCACTGGTACACACACCTCGTACGCACTCGGCTCCACTCTGTAAACCTCGTACACACTCGGCTCCACTCCGTACACCTCGTACACACTTGGCTCCGCTCCATACACCTCATACACACTCGGCTCCACTCTGGAAACACACGGCTCCGCACACCTCGTACATGTGGCTCAGCTCCGTACGCAACACAGGTTACTCTGCTCAGTACACCTCATACACACTCAGCTCCGCTCCGTACACACGCAGCTCCGCTCCGTACACCTCGTACACACGCAGTTCCGCTCCGTACACCTTGTACACACTCGGCTCTGCTCCGTACACCTCGTACACACTCGGCTCCACTCCGTACACCTCGTACACACGCGGCTCCGCTCCGTACACCTCGTACACACTCGGCTCCGCTCCGTACACCTCGTACACGTGTGGCTCTGCTCCGTACATCTCGTACACACGTGGCTCTACTCCATACATCTCGTACACACTCGGCTCCACTCCGTACACCTCGTACATATGCGGCTCCGCTTTGTACACACACGGCACTGCTCCATACACCTCGTACACACGTCTCCGCTCTGTACACCTCGTACACACGCGGCACTGCTCCGTACACCTCGTACACACTCTACCCCATACACCTCGTACACACACTCTGCTCCGTACACCTCGTACACACTCTGCTCTGTACACCTCGTACACCTCGTACACACGTCACTGCTCTGTACACCTCGTACACACGCAGCTCTGCTCCATACACCTCGTACACACGTCTCTGCTCCGTACACCTCGTACACACGCGGCTCCGCTCCGCACACTTCGTACACACTCGGCTCTGCTACGTACACCTCGTACACACACGGCACTGCTCCGTACACCTCGTACACACGTCTCCGATCCCTACACCTCATACACACGGCTCTGCTCCATACACCTCGTACACACTAGGCTCCGCTCCATACACCTCGTAAACATGTGGTTCCGCTCCGTACACCTTGTACACACTCGGCTCCGTACACCACGTACACATGCGGCTCCGCTCTGTACACATGCGGCTCCGCTGCATACACCTTGTACACACTCGGCTCCGCTCCGTACACCTCGTACACACGCGGCTCCGCTCCATACACCTCGTACACATGTGGCTCCGCTCCGTACACCTCGTACACACTAGGCTCTGCTCCGTACACCTCGTACACACGTGGCTCTGCTCCGTACACCTCGTACACACGCGGCTCCGCTCCGTACACATGCGGCTCTGCTGCGTACACCTTGTACACACTCGGCTCTGCTCCGTACACCTCGTACACACGCGGCTCCGCTCCATACACCTCGTACACATGTGGCTCCGCTCCGTACACCTCGTACACACTAGGCTCTGCTCCGTACACCTCGTACACACTTAGCTCTATACGCCAAGTACACATGAGGCTCCGCTCCGTACACCTCGTACACACGCGGCTCCGCTCCGTACACACGCGGCTCCGCTGCGTACACCTTGTACACACTCGGCTCCGCTCCGTACACCTCGTGCACACGCGACTCTGCTATGTACACCTCATACACACGCAGCTCCGCTCCATACACCTCATACACACTCAGCTCCGTACACCTTGTACACACTCGGCTCCGCTCTGTAAACCTTGTGCACACACGGCTCTGCTCCTTACACCTCATACACACACAGCTCTGCTACATTCACACTGTACATCCCTCCTGATCCCACACAAACTCACCTCATCCATTTCTTCACTTCATCCTGCTTGGTGGAAGCTGCCCTGCATACTCGGAGATGCTGATCATGTGATCCCTGACTCCTCCTCTCCATTGATATCATGACAGGTCCTGTATGCACAGGCCTGTGCAGCTCCACAGGTGGGCTCACACTGCTGAGTGGAGGGGGGGTATAACACGGCGGCGGCCAGGACTATAGTAGAGGGAGCGGCATCAGCAGGGGACCTCGCTACCACCAGGCGCTCCTGCGGATGCCGCCCATTGTCTACTAGCAGCCGCACAGATCTAGCGAAGCCCCTTGGAGCGGGAGCAGGGCAGCAAATAACAGTGACAGCTGTCTCCCTGCGGCGCCCCCTGGAGCGTGGCGCCCTGTGCGGCCGCACGACTCGCACATGCCTAAGGCCGGCCCTGCACACAGCCAAGAAAACCAAGGCCTGGTTCAAGAGGGAAAAAATCAAGGTGATGGAGTGGCCTAGTCAGTCTCCTGACCTTAACCCAATTGAAAACTTGTGGAAGGAGCTCAAGATTAAAGTCCACGAGACACCCAAAGAACCTAGATAACTTGGAGAAGATCTGCATGGAGGAGTGGGCCAAGATAACTCCAGAGACCTGTGCCGGCCTGATCAGGTCTTATAAAAGACGATTATAAGCTGTAATTGCAAACAAGGGTTATTCAACAAAATATTAAACCTAGGGGTTGAATAATAATTGACCCACACTTTTATGTTTAAAATTTATTAAAATTCAACTGAGCAACATAACATTTTGGTTTGTAAGATTTATGCTTCTGTTAATAAATCCTACTCTCGTTTGCAGTTTGAAGGCTCTAACCTTTTTGCATCTTATCAAACCACCTAAATCTGCAGGGGTTGAATACTACTTGTAGGCACTGTATATATTATACTAGCTGGGTGCCCGATGCACATGCATCGGGATTCTAGCAGAGCGAGTCTCTGACTCGCAACGGCCGCTTCGCGGCCAATGCTTCGCGCTGCTAAGGCGACTCGCCATGCCCGCTGCGCGGGCATAGCGAGTCGCCTTAGAACTGCTCGCAATGGCCGCTGCGCGGCCAATGCTTCGGGCGTATCCACATGACCACGCTGACTCGCAGCGTGAGCGGACTCAAAAGGGGCAAAAAACCCATTCGTGATTATATAATAGATATATAATATTTTTTTAAAGCAAACCTTTATAATTGCACAAGGAATGGGATTTGTAAGTCAAGTACCTTCTGCAGCCCACACCATGGATGGGTTAATGAGGACCTAGGTAACGAGATTGTGCAAACAATAAATATCCTATAGGCGATTCTGTCTTAGTGCTGAAAGAGGCAGGCCTCTGGGTAAAGCAAAGAGTTGTCACTGCAAAGCCCGGCACCATCTTGGCAGTACCGTACAACGCAACTACCCTGTGCTACAGTGTTCCTGCAGTACGCAGTTTGGAGATGTGATGTATCCACCAGAAGAAATGCCATCTCTGGGAGAGGTGATCTTGCTGACCACCACAGAGGCAAAGGGTGCTTCTCAACCAAAACCGGAGAAGCCTGCAGAGGACATGGACATGGCCTCATACGTGATCTGGAGCTCCACCACGCTATCAACATTAGGCCTGATATGCAGCAAGGTCAGAATCCAGTGCTGGTCTCATATGACTGAGGAGGTCCCACTGGAATGGAACTCATAGTCATGAAGTAAGCAATTCCCCATGGCAGCTGGGACCAGCACAGGTCAGAGTCAGGAGCATCTTGCAGCATGCAGCCTCATTACACCTGCAGCCGGTGCCACAGCCGGTGGATTGGCAAATCCAAGATGAGGAGGACAAGGTGGATGAGCTGAGGAAGAGGAGGAGGAGCAAGGCAAAAGGCCCTGTTTCCCAGCCTTGTGTAGCACCCCCGCTATAGGCCTTTGACTGAGAGATTGCCATGTGGGGGCTTCTACACCCTCCAGCAACTATCCTATTAGGCATAGAAGAGATTAGGCTCATGGATGACATTGCCAGAGATTGGTAGCATGGGCCTAAAGCCACTGACTTTGATGAGCAAAGTACCCAATGCATGGTGGTTACATTTATCCAGAAAAGGGGATTTGGGTTCGTAGTCAAAGAAGGGACTGGTGCTACGTCAACAAGTCCACCAAGCTGCAGGACCATCTTCCCTCAAGACACACTTCATGTTGGGTAAGAGGTCATCTTCATGAAGGTGGTGAAGGGCAGCAAGTGGTGGTTTGGGATAGATATAACTAGGGTTGCCACCACAAATAATTTCTAAAACTGACAATAGGAGTCCGACATGGAGATGATGTTGCATTAGCTGGATGCCATGCCTTTTCAGGTTAGCCAGCCAGCTGCAGAAAAATTCACAGGGACCATTGATCCCGAAGGGTCTGTTGGTGTTGCCCAAGTTCCTTCCATCTCTACTAGAGGGTGTTGGATACCCTAATTCCTCCATCCTCGTCCCCAGCAGTGGCCATGATAGGGTGTGCTGGGGGGAAGGTGGTGGTGGAGAATGCCCCTGGAGGAGTATCCCCTGTGACCCCCTGAGACTGTCTGGCACCAGGGTAAAATTTAGAACAGCACTATTTATCGCGGGTAGCATTCAAAAAGCTGCTCCAGTCTTTATTCTGATTTTAGAGGAATGCCCTAAAAAGCCCTGTTTTGAATTGCTGACTCATCCTTTAGTTGGCATATTGTCCGGAGAAGGACTTTTTTCAGTTGTTGAGCTTTTAGAAGAGTGAGGACTGTCTTTTTGCTCATTTTATTTTTCTCCTTCCCAAGTTTAGTGCCGGTTGAATAAGTACCCCCTATTTTTCTTTGCTGATTAGGGTATCGCAAACAGCTGCAGCCCTCATATCACAGCTGCTGGCTTTATCTTAGCTGCTTATTTATTTGTTTTTACAGTAATCTGACATCAGTTTGGTTGTCATGCTAGCAACCAATCACAGATGGTGGCAGAAAGGGTGGACAAGGCTAAGTCTGTCTTTAACAGGGGGAAGGGGTAAGCGGTCAATATGTCTGAAGTTAATGAGTGAGCCCGGAAGCATTGTGACAGCAGTGCTGAAGATTGCTAAGTAATAGAGTAGGAAGATAATGCCTGTGACAAAACAGCAGGGCTCCACTGTAAAATGGTTTCAGCTGTGTTAAAAATCTTTTGGGCCCCTTTTAAGGAGTATTCTAGGCCCTTGATTTTGCCTCTTATTGATTTCAATGGGGTTCAGAAGTTCGGCAAAGTGTTCGTAGAATAGTTTGCCAAACATATGCCAATTTGGCAAACTGAACCGAACCCGAACTTCAAAAGGTTCGCTGATCTCTAGAACTGAGCCCTTCTCATTTTATTGCTGCTAGATTCACCAAATACATTTACTTAACGTTAGAAAAACTGCATAGACTTCAATATACGCTTTTCTTATTGGACTACAGTAGATCGGTTCAGCTGCCTGTAAGGCACCTCAGGGTGCTGTGTAGGGACGATGGAAAATAGGGATTCATACATCTAAACTCAATGATAAATTAGTAAACAATTGGCTTCGGTATACTAAGACCACCTTTGCCAAAATATGTTATTGCTCCATATCAGACTAGACTAGAAGTGGGAGTGAAGCCTGATCACACTTAATAGATCATAAAAAAATTGGCATTATCTCCTGTTGCCCACCGATGGTCTACATGTTCTCCCGAGAAGAACTAGGTGCTCTTTTCATCTTCTACCAAAACATTCCTGAAAGCTTATTGTTTCTTACTATTGTTAATGTTGATCTAAGGAATAAAATAATCCCCTGGCTTCTCATTCAAAGCCACTTCAAAGGGCAGAAAACTACAGTGCAAAGACTTTTCCATAAGAAAATGAAGTGCAGCTATGCGAGTTAAAAGCAACACCTTAAGTGAATGATCTCTCCAGAGTCACCTGGGGACCACACTGTGTAACATAATATACCAAGAACTGTTAAGTAACATAACAATACAAAACACAACACCGCTAAATGCATGTCATATCCATTCTCTGCTATGTTACAGATGCAGATTTACAAGGTTATTATATGTCTGCAATTGACCAGAATATACTTGATATTCTGCATGAAACCACAACTGAAGAACGAGAAAGGTTACTGTCTGCTGTCTATAAGGAACTCCACCCTGAAGATATTGTCAGCCAGACTCTGGATGGAGAAACTTTTATTTTAGTCTTGTATAGTGAATCATTGCCAGTTCTGAATATTTAGTTTTTTGCCTTTCTAATGTGTAAGCAATTTTCTGTTACGGAAATATACACTATATAACCACTTCCATAGCTAAGCCAATTACTGTAGTAGTGTGGATTTATCTTGGTGGGGACAACAGAATATTATCCCACTCTTATGGGAATAGTGAAAAGAATTTAGTTACTTTAATGGTGGGATATGACATTGCCAACCTAATACTAATATCAAATCTAAAAATAAATTCAGGCTGCCGAGAGAATTTCTACACTCTCTTACTACTAGGCTACAGAACCTATTTTATTGTATTGTCTGAATCGTACCCGTATAATAGAGCTCAGTGGTATGATTATAGTGAAGATCAGAGCATCCCTAAGGCTATGATCACACTTTGTGCTTTATTTGTGCTTTTTTGCGCAGGCGCTTTTTGCCGCATTTTGCACCCACGCAAAAAAGCCTCGTAAAAAAACACAACGCATTTTTTTTACGGGCTCATTTCTCCCACTAAAGCGCAGGGGAGAATTGATGCCACACATGGGAGGGAGAATTCTCCCCTGTGTGACATCTGTGACAGCCCCTTTTGGGTTTCGTAGCATATTAATATACACTGCGAAACCCAAATTTAAGTAATCCAAATGGTATTAAAAATAATAGAAATTGAATACTTACCTTTCTGCTGGGTGTTCAGGAGTCGAGAGCCGACAGGTACCAACCTTCCAGGACCTGTCAAGATCGCTGATTGGCAGCTCACAGTCATGTGATATGCGCGTCACAGCACATCACATATCACATGACTGCAAGCGGCCAATCACCAATCACAGGCCCTGGAAGGACAGTAGATGTGGAGGATCTCTCGGCTCCCGGTAACCGGAGCACCCGGCGGAGAGGTAAGTATTCAAATTTTTATTAGTTTTAACACATTTGGATTAGTTTATTTTGGATTTCGTAGTGTATATTAATACACTACGAAATCCAAAAGGGGTTAACACAGATGTCACACATGGGAGGATTCTTCCTCCCCTGTGTGACATCATATCCTGCAGTGGCAGCATATTCCCGCTGGAATTGCGCATCGTCTGAACGGCGATGCGTAATTCCAGGGGGAATAATGGGCTCCTATGGGAGAAAGCGTATGCGCAGGTGTGTAAAGAATTGACATGGTCATTCTTTTTACGCCCGCGCTTTCTCCCATAAAAGTGCTGCACATATTTATGCAGCGTCTGAACGGAAAAGTGAATTTCACATTCACTTTGTTGGCATACGCACACACACTTGCCCTTCTTTGAAAAGCGTGCGCAAAATAGTGCGCAAAAAAGTGCACTGTGTGAATGTAGCCTTAAGCATCAGACCCTAAGGCTATGTGCCCACTGTGCGTTTGTGCTGCATTTGTTTGCTGCATTTTTGTAGCATTGACAGCTTTAACATTACAGTCAATGAGACTTTCAAAAAGCTGTGACCACTGGGCATTTTTGCTGCAGAAATTGCCTGCGTTTATAAAAGTCCTTGTCAATTATCATGCCTGTTATTGGGCTGCCTTTACCCCATTGACTCCATTCTCCTGCAATTTCCACAGCAAAACTGATGAAATACTCACCCTCCTCAGTGATCCCAAGGCAAACCCTGTTGATTTCTTCCTCCTTGCACCAGCAAAAGTTGTGCTATTGACTTACAGGACATGTGCCATGTGACTGGTCATGTGACTCAGGCTGTCACATGTTGTTCATGCTCTGGAAGGATAGTTTCTACTGATGCCCAGAAGGAAGAAATCACTGGTGATCACTGCGGACTCACCAGGGAGGGTGAGAAAGTGTGTCTGTGTGTGTGTCTGTGTGTCAGTCTGTCTTTGTGTGCCTCCTTATTTGCTTATTTGTGCTGTGTTTTTGTGCTGCATTTGCATGTTCACAAACGCAATATGCTAGGGCTACTTTTTTTGCAGCTGACAAACGCAGCACAAAAGCCTAACCCAGTATACTCATCTGTTTCTTTCTCTAACTAGAGATGAGTGAATTCACAAAGGATTGAATTCAAGTTGAATTTTCTGAAATTCATAGCATCACGAGAATTAAAACATTTTGAGACTTGATTTGCGGTTTGTAAAAAGAATAAATAAACTTGCCCAGCGCTATAATGCCCTGCAACTATACCATGTAGCAGATTATCATAATTTGTGCAGTGGTGGTCAGTACCTCGGCCTTCAAAGAACAGCAATTTTCTATTGAGCAAAGTTTTTACAGCAGAGTAAGTTTCCTTCTCCAGAGTCACTGGGTGAGTCTTTCTCTACTGTAGTATGCTCCTATGGTCAGCAGGGTCCTTTCTCTTCTATAGAGTAGATGGTAAGCATTTACAGTCAGCTGTGTCCTCTCTCTCTTCTGTGTAATGTAATTTCTTACAGTCAAAAGGGCCCTTGATCTCTTGACTGTAGAATACAATCCCACATAATCAGCAGTGTCCTTGTTGAGCCCACTGGGACGAGGGTACTCGGTACCGGACCGCATCTGCTATTGGGGAAGTCACGGGTGGTCCTGGTCCGGACGGTGTCCCGGGCCCTGGCAAATAAAAGGGTGTATTTACAGGGGAGAATAGTCTATCGTGACGCCACCCACCATGTGCGGCCAGTGATGTTGCCGCCGCTGCTGCAGAACCTCCGGGATGGTGTAATGGCAGCACAGATGGAATAGTTCCAGTAGGTAGAACTGTATTCCCCGGGGCAGTGATGGTAAAGTCTATAATGGATATGGATAGTGGAGACGGGGTTAAAGAACACACCCCCTGCTCCTGGATTCACCGTGCTGTGTGTCAGTCACAGTACCGGATCCGGTGTCCGTTCTGTGCGCTTCTCTGGGGCGAGAAATGGTTGCACTCGAGCTCCCAGGAGTGTCTCTCTGCTTGTAGTTCTCCTTTCCTTAGACCCTCACTAGGCCTGGAATCGGTGAGCAGACTGTACAGAGGCCTCTTGCAGCTTCTTGACACTACAGTCTCTCTCCTCTTCACAGCCCTGCTCCGAGCTGAACTGAGCTACTTCCTCATGAGCTGGAGTATTTAAGAGAGCAGGTTGTGCTCCCCCTCCTGGCCCGGAGGTGCTAGTGTTTGTCAGTGTGTTGTGGGGAGGGTACCCATGTGATGTTATTGTGGCACATTAATCCATGGGGTGCCACATTCCCCCTTAGTTAAATACAGTACTCCGGGACTGTGGAAAAACAAGTAAACAAACAGTTAACACAATTAATATTGACAGAGACTTAAAAGTAAAAAGTACAAAAATCACTAAAATTTGAAAAAGAGTAAAAAAATTTCAAAAAGCAGTCTTTCCGGGGGTTTAGTCTATTGCCTCCGGGCTGATAAGTATATTCACAAAAGAGTCCTTACCACAACCAGTCCATGGTGTATATGGTCCATAAGTAAAAAAGAAAAGTTTAAAGTTCATACAGGATAGTCTCTGTAGGTACTGGGCTTTTTAACGTTGCAACAACTATATACATTTGTCCACGGGCGTTTCTGCATAGGAGGCCTGGATACGCTACACGACCCCCAGGCACTTTCTTTCCCTAACTTAATGTACATGGGGGTCAATTCAGTTCCTCCACCCTCTTAGACACAGTCTACCAGGTTCAATTTACGTTTACTTTACATTTAAACAAACATATTTACATTACACATTTAATTACATTTTACTCTCTGTACCTAACTGGTAACTGCCCTTGGGTACTACACTCTGATCTGCGTAAAACGGGTAAACTGCTTGCACGTGGGCTACTAGTATTAGTGGGTATGTACCTACGTGTTGTGCTTGGTACTATGACAGATGATGATCTGACTGCGGGACTGGCAAGTTCACTAGGATCAGGAATTTGTTCTTCCTCTTCAGATTCTACTTCCAGTTCTTCAAGTCTTGGGTCTTCTTCTGGTAACACGGGTTCTGGTAACACAGGCTCTGGTTTTGGGTCCACCATTGGAGGGAATGCAATCATTGGTACGACAACTGCTCCATGGTAATTTGGCCATGTTTTAGGAAAATCTCCTAGTACCGTATGGAATACTTCATCTTCTTTTTCTTTCTCTTTAGTAGGTTGGACCTGACAGGTTCTATTACTTCAAGTGTCTTCAGGGTTTCAGGACACAATTTTAGTTGATCTCGAGATACGACTGCTGAAGTTCTTCCTTCATCTTTGCTTATCAAACAGGTTTTAACATTGTCTAGATTAGATGGTAAGACTGTGTATGGGACGGTTTCCCACTGATTATCCAATTTGTTAGTGCGTCTCTTTCTCTTGAGAACTTGATCACCTTCTTGTAAGGGCATCACTTGAGCATGTTTGTTAAAAGTTTTCTCTTGTCTTGCTCTTGCTTGCTGTAGGTTTCTCTCTACACATTCTTGTACTTGTTGATACTGTTTCTGACGTTTGGTATCCCAATCTGTTTCTTCTACTTCTGCATCTGGTTTTTCAATTCCCATTTCTAGATCAATTGGTAGCTTACCGGGTCTTGCACGCATAAGGTAGGCTGGAGTGCAGTTTGTAGAACTCACAGGAACATGGTTGTATAAGTCTACCAAATCGGGTAATTTATCTGGCCACTGATTTCTTTCAGATTCTGGTAAGGTCTTTAACAGTTCAATTACAATATGATCCATCTTCTGGAATGCTTTTGCTGCCGTCTTCACTGTCAGATCTTTGACTGGTACTACCACTAAGAAGCGTGAGTAATGGTCCACGATGGTTAAGGCATAGACATAGCCTGACCAGCTTGGTGACAACTTGACGTGGTCTAACGCGACTAGCTCGAGTGGCTGCTTGGTTATTATTGACTGAAGTGGAGCTTTCTGTATATCTTTCCTTCTGAGGTTGCATGCGGCACATCTTCTGCACCATAGTTCAATGGATCTTTTCATGCCAATCCAATAGAATCTTTCTCTCAGGATTGCTTCTAACTTCTTCCATCCGAAATGACCTGCACCGTCACGGTAGGCTTCTAAGACCATTCTGATGTCTCTCTTGGGCACGATTATCTGCCAGACCAGTTCATGTGTTTTGGGATTGATATGCCTTCTGCAGAGCTTCCCTTGATACAGGAACAACTTGCCTCTGTCCTTCCAGAGCTGTACGGCCTCAGCTGGGGCATTTTGATCAGGGTTTGCACCTTGTCACGTAAGCAGTTCTTTCACTAGCTTCACAGCTGGATCAGAATCTTGGGTGTCAGCCCAACCGTGGTGTCTTAACGGGTTGAGGTTTACTTCCTGCTCTCTTTGGTAGACGCCGGGTTGATAATCTTCTACCTTTGAACGATGAAAGGCCGGTAGTTCAATCTCTTCCAACACTTCCGGTTCCTCTTCCACGTCTCTCAGGTGTGGCATCCGTGATAAGGCATCTGCGTTCCCGTTCTTGCGGCCTGCCCGATATTTGATGACAAAGTGGTAATTAGATAGCCAGGCAATCCATCGCTGCTCCAAAGCACCTAGTTTTGCTGTATCCAGGTGAGTCAACGGGTTGTTATCCGTGTAGATGGTGAATTCTGCACCTGCCAAGTAATGTTTAAAATGTTCAGTCACAGCCCAAACTACTGCCAGTAGTTCTAACTTGCAGGAGCTGTAGTTCTCGGGATTTCTTTCTGTAGGCCGGAGCTTCCTGCTTGCAAAGGCAATAACTCTCCCTTTGCCTCCTTGCTTCTGTGATAACACTGCTCCCAGTCCCACGTTGCTGGCATCCATGTAAAGAATGAACGGTTGATGGTAATCAGGGTATGCCAGGATTTCTTCTCCCGTCAGTGCACTTTTCAGCTTGTTGAAGGAGTCTTCCTTCTCTTCACTCCACTGGAACGGAGGATTACGGGATGACTTTCTTGACTGTCCTACCAGGATGTCTTGCAGGGGAGCTGCTAGCTTTGTGAATCCGCTCATAAATCTTCTATAATAGCCTACCAGGCGCAGGAATTGCCTCACTTCTTTAACGTTTGTAGGTCTTGGCCAATCCCTTATCACTGTGACTTTATCAGGATCCGGTGCTACTCCCTCTGAACTCACGACATGTCCCAGGTACTGTACCTTTGGCTTGAGAAGGTGACATTTGGATGGCTTGATCTTCATGCCATATTTTGACAAAGCTTCGAACACTTCTGCCAGGTCTTGTAGATGTTGCTCATACGTCTTGGAGTAGACTATGACGTGGTCTAAGTACAAGAGGACAGTTTCAAAGTTCATATGTCCTAGACAGCTCTCCATCAGGCATTGAAAGATCCCGGGTGCGTTGCAGAGTCCGAACGGCATGCAATTGAACTCACAGAGGCCCATTGGCGTAGTAAAAGCTGTCTTCTCTCTGTCGGCCTCAGCCACAGGAACCTGCCAGTAACCACTAGTCAGATCAAGGGTGGAAAAGTAGTTAGCAGATTTTAATGCAGCTAATCACTCCTCAATCCTAGGTAATGGGTATGCGTCCTTATGTGTGATGCGATTAATCTGCCGGTAATCTACGCACATTCTCATGGTCCCGTCCTTATTTTTAACTAACACTAGAGGTGCTGCCCAAGGGCTACAACTGTCTCTTATTACCCCTGCAGATTTCATTTCTCTGAGCATGTCTTTGGTGTAGTGATGAGCGAGTACCAAAATGCTCGGGTGCTCGATGCTCGGGCCGAGCATCCCAAGATACTCGTGTACTCGGCCCGAGCACCGAGCCCAATGTTAGCCTATGGGAGACCCAAGTATTTTTATGAAATGACCGCCGGCAGCATGGAAAAACCCTAAAAATGTCACAAAAGTCTCAGAAGAGTGCTAAAATGACATGGCAACACCATGGGGAAGACCCCTGGAAGCATTTCTCACTGAAAAGTTACAGCTGTGAACAATGTTGTCCGAGTTTCACGCTAATTTTACGGAGTCACCAGAAAACCTTCCAAAATGACACCAAAATGAATATTCAGGGTGGAAATGTTAAGGGCGCATACCCAATAGTGAGATACAGCTGATGTATGTTACTTTTTGTGATTACATGAAAGATTTTACGTGAAAACATTGTGCGGCACTCCGATGTCCCTGAGAAGAGACGTACATGAAGCCCTGTCTTGACATAATGTGCCCATTTTGAGGAAGTGGGTGTATTGTAGTATTTTCCTTTACCAGGGCAGTCCAAAATTGTGAGGTTCACCAATGACCCATGCATACAGACATGCATGAGGGCCTGTAAACCTGAAGTGGGTGTATTGTAGTATAGCCCTTTGGCAGGGCAGCCAAAAATTGGGAGGTTCAACAATGACTCTGTATACAGATGTGCAGGAGGGCCTGTAAACCTGAAGTGGGTGTATTGTAGTATAGCTCTTTGGCAGGGCAGCCAAAAATCTGGAGGTTCACCAATGACCCATGCATACAGACATGCATGAGGGCCTGTAAACCTGAAGTGGGTGTATTGTAGTATAGCCCTTTGCCAGGGCAGCCAAAAATTGTGAGGTTCCACATTGTCCCTGGATAGAGACGTGCATGAGGGCCTGTAAACCTGAAGTGGGTGTATTGTAGTATAGCCCTTTGGCAGGGCAGCCAAAAATTGGGAGGTTCACCAATGACCCATGCATACAGACATGCATGAGGGCCTGTAAACCTGAAGTGGGTGTATTGTAGTATAGCCCTTTGGCAGGGCAGTCAAAAATTGGGAGGCTCCACATTGTCCCTGGATAGAGACGTGCATGAGGGCCTGTAAACCTGAAGTGGGTGTATTGTAGTATAGCCCTTTGGCAGGGCAGCCAAAAATTGGGAGGTTCACCAATGACCCATGCATACAGACATGCATGAGGGCCTGTAAACCTGAAGTGGGTGTATTGTAGTATAGCCCTTTGGCAGGGCAGCCAAAAATTGGGAGGCTCCAAATTGTCCCTGGATAGAGACGTGCATGAGGGCCTGTATACCTGAAGTGGGTGTATTGTAGTATAGCCCTTTGGCAGGGCAGCCAAAAATTGGGAGGTTCACCAATGACCCATGCATACAGACATGCATGAGGGCCTGTAAACCCGAAGTGGGTGTATTGTAGTGTAGCCCTTTGGCAGGGCAGCCAAAAATTGGGAGGTTCACCAATGACCCATGCATACAGACATGCATGAGGGTCTGTAAACCTGAAGTGGGTGTATTGTAGTACAGCCCTTTGGCAGGGCAGCCAAAAATTGGGAGGTTCACCAATAACCCATGCATACAGACATGCATGAGGGCCTGTAAACCTGAAGTGGGTGTATTGTAGTATAGCCCTTTGGCAGGGCAGCCAAAAATTGGGAGGCTCCACATAGAGACGTGCATGAGGGCCTCAAAACATTTTTCCCATTGAAAAGGAGCGGATCTCCTGTCGTTGTAATGCCCATTCTAAAAGAATGGGCGAAAAAATTTACCACTTAGCGGTATACATGAAACAATAGCCTAACTATTGTAACGGTCATCATGGTGGCACATGAGGAGAAGGAGGAGCAGTCCAGCGATTAGCCAAAGTCCAGAAGTGTTTACCCATGGGTGAGTGGAGGTACATGGCAAATTCCCATAACAAAATTTAAATTCTGCTGTCATTTGCTGGTGGTGTGGTGAAGTCTGGCCCAATTCAACCCTTGTTCATCTTGATTAGAGTCAGCCTGTCAGCATTTTCAGTTGACAGGCGGGTCCATTTATCAGTAATGATTCCACCTGTGGCACTAAAAACACGCTCTGACAAAACGCTAGCGGCAGGGCAGGCCAGGACTTCCAAGGCGTAGAGAGCCAATTCATGCCACGTGTCCAGCTTGGAGACCCAATAATTGTAAGGCACAGAGGAATGTCGGAGTACAGTTGTTCAATCTGCAAGGTACTCCTTCAGCATCTGGCCAAACTTAGCATTTCTTGTGGCACTACCCCGCACCTCAGGGGCTGTGGTACGTGAGGGGCTGAGAAAACTGTCCCACATCGTGAAGACTGTTCCCCTACCTCTTGCGGATTGGACTTGTGCCCCTCTCGGCCGTACGCCTTGGTTGTCCACCGATTCCTGACCTATGCCGCTAGCGTTTTGTGAGGGGAATGCTTTGCCTACTTCCGTGACTATGGCCTTCTGGAACTGCTGCATTTTGGCTGACCTCTCTGCCTCAGGAATAAGAGACATAAAGTTCTCCTTGTAGCGTGGGTCTAAGAGTGTTGCCAACCAGTAGTGATTGTCGGCCAAGATGTTCTGAACGCGAGGGTCACGAGCCAGGCAGCTTACCATAAAGTCAGCCATGTGCGCCAGACTCTTAACAGCCATCACTTCAGTATCCTGACCAACACGATGACTGAAAATGCTGTCCTCCTCCTCTTCCTCCTCCTCCTCATCTTCCCTGTCCTCTGGCCAGCCACGCTGAAGCGAGGGTATGACTGGTGTGCATGTCACATCCTCAATTTGGCCAGAGATTTGCTCCATGTCTTCATCCTCCTCCTCATCCTCCTCATCATAGTCCTCCACTGCACGTTGTGATGGGATGAGGCTGGGCTGTGTGTTATCACCCACACCTACTACTGTTTCTTGCTCCAAGTCATCGCGCTCCGCCTGCAATGCATCATCTTTGTTTTTGAGCAGAGACCGTTTTAGAAGGCAGAGTAGCAGTATGGTGACGCTAATAATGGCGTCATCGCCGCTCACCATCTTGGTGGAGTCCTCAAAGTTTTGGAGGATGGTACATAGGTCAGACATCCATCTCCACTCCTCGGGTGTTATGTGTGGAGTTTGACCCATTTCCCCACGGCTTAGGTGATGCAGGTAGTCAACAACTGCCCTCTTCTGCTCACATATCCTGACCAACATTTGCAGCGTTGAATTCCAATGCGTGGGGACATCACACACCAGTCTGTGGGCCGGAAGACGCAAACGGCGCTGAAAGCCGGCAAGCGGCGAACTTTTACCAGCAGATCAGACAGCTCTGGGTATGACTTTATAAACCCCTGAACCACCAGGTTGAGCACATGGGCCACGCATGTAACATGCGTCAGCTGGCCTCGCCTCAAAGCTGCCACCAGGTTCCGGCCATTGTCACACACAACCTTTCCTGGCTTTAGGTTCAGAGGTGTGAGCCAGTGATCTGCCTGCTGTTTCAGAGCTGTCCACACCTCTTCTGCATTGTGGGGTTTGTCACCTATGCATATTAGCTGCAGCACAGCCTGTTGCCGCTTCGCAGAGGCAGTGCTGCAGTGCTTCCAGCTTGGGACTGGTGTGGAGGGTAAAGTGGCTGAGGATGCGCAGGAGGAGGAGGAGGAGGCTGAGGAGCATGACATTCCGGAGCTGTAGAGTGTGGGTGAAACCCTGACTGAGGTAGGGCCTGCAATCCTTGGTGTGGGAAGGACGTGTTCCGTCCCTCGCTCAGACTGGGTCCCAGCTTCCACAATATTAACCCAGTGTGCCGTCAAGGAGATGTAGCGGCCTTGCCCACAAGCACTTGTCCACGTGTCTGTGGTTAGGTGGACTTTGGCTGAAACAGCGTTGTTCAGGGCACGTGTGATGCTTTGTGACAAGTGGTTATGCAATGCGGGGACGGCACACCTTGAGAAATAGTGGCGGCTGGGGACCGAGTAATGTGGGACAGCAGCCGCCATGAGGTCGCGGAATGCTTCCGTCTCCACCAGCCGGAAAGGTAACATTTCTAGCGCAAGCAGTCGCGAAATGTGAGCATTTAGAACTGTGGCATGTGGGGCGTTGGCAGCGTATTTGCGCCTGCGTTCAAAGGTTTGCTGAATGGATAACTGCACGCTGCGCTGGGACTAGGACGTGGTTGATCGTGGTGTTATTTATGCATGGGCAACTTCATGTGCAGGGCCGGAGGCTTGTTCGCGGGCAGCATGGACAGGGGATTGGCTCGCACGCACAACACGCGAAGACGTAGCAGTGACATCAGCGAGCACCGCTCCTTGACTCAGTTGTATATCCCATAAAGTTGGGTGCTTGGCTGACATGTGCCTGATCATGCTGTTGGTGGTCAGGCTGCTAGTTGTCGTACCCCTGCTGATGCTGGCATTGCAGGTGTTGCAAATGGCCTTTTTAGAGTCATCTGGAGCCAACTTAAAAATTGCCAGACTCGGGAAGAGCTAACATTTGCACAAGCACCTTGTGTAGTGTTGTTGCTCCGGGGAATGGTTGCTTGCCTTCTGCCTGCGGACACCACCCTGCTTCTTACTGCCTGTTGGGATGCTACGCCTCCCTCCCTCTGTGCACTACTGGCCTCGCTCTGCATATCCTCCTGTCAGGTTGGGTCAGCTACTGGATCATCCACCACGTCGTCTTCCTCTTCCGCACCCTGATCCTCCTCCTGACTTCCTGGCAATTGTGTCTCATCATCGTCACCCCTTGTTGAGAGACGTTGCCAACGTTCCCTTCGTGAGAACGTGGCTGCTCAAATATTTGGTGTCTGTCCATACGCTCTCCTCATGACCCACTTCAACAGGAGCTGGCGAGAGGCCAGATTCTGCGAATGGATACGTGAACAGCTCTTCCGAGGTGTCCAAGTGTGGGATCAGAAATGTCTGTGGACGTTTACTCGGCCTGGTGGTAGGAAGGAGGATCAGGTTGGGAAATGTGCAGGGCAGTATCACGGCTACTGACACTTGACCGTGTGGAAGACAGGGTGTTTGTGGAGGTGCCAATCTGACTTGAAGCATTATCCGCTATCCAAGTAACAACCTGTTGACACTGGTCTTGGTTCAAGAGCGGTGTACTGCTGCGGGCCCCAAGAATTTGGGAGAGGACGTGCGAGCTAGTAGATGTGGCACTTTGTTGTTGCGAAATTAGTGCTTGCACACGACCTCGGCCTCTGCCTGCACCACCATCACGTCCACTTCTTTGTTCCTTGCCAACGCCCTTGCGCATTTTGCCTGTATACAGTCTCCTGACTGTTCTGGTCACAGGAAAGCTGGATATGGATATTACACCCTGCCTGTATAGTGCTAGTCAGCTACAACAGTCTCCTGACTGTTCTAGTCACAGGAAAGCTGGATATGGATTTTAGACCCTGCCTGTATACAGCTAGTCAGCTACAACAGTCTCCTAACTGTTCTGGTCACAGGAAAGCTGGATATGGATTTTAGACCCTGCCTGTATAAAGCTAGTCAGCTACAACAGTCTCCTGACTGTTCTGGTGACAGGAAAACTGGATATGGATTTTAGACCCTGCCTGTATACAGCTAGTCAGCTACAACAGTCTCCTGACTGTTCTGGTCATAGGAAAGCTGGATATGGATTTTAGACCCTGCCTGTATACAGCTAGTCAGCTACAACAGTCTCCTGACTGTTCTGGTCACAGGAAAACTAGATATGGATTTTAGACCCTGCATGTATACAGCTAGTCAGCTACAACAGTCTCCTGACTGTTCTGGTCACAGGAAAGCTGGATATGGATATTAGACCCTGCCTGTATATAGCTAGTCAGCTACAACAGTCTCCTGATTGTTCTGGTCACAGGAAAGCTGGATATGGATTTTAGACCCTGCCTGTATACAGTTAGTCAGCTACAACAGTCTCCTGACTGTTCTGGTCACAGGAAAGCTGGATATGGATTTTAGACCCTGCCTGTATACAGCTAGTCAGCTACAACAGTCTCCTGACTGTTCTGGTCACAGGAAAGCTGGATATGGATTTTAGACCCTGCCTGTTTAGAGCTAGTCAGCTACAACAGTCTCCTGACTGTTCTGGTCACAGGAAAGCTGGATATAGATTTTAGACCCTGCCTGTATACAGCTAGTCAGCTACAACAGTCTCCTGACTGTTCTGGTCATAGGAAAGCTGGATATGGATTTTAGACCCTGCCTGTATACAGTCAGTCAGCTACAACAGTCTCCTGACTGTTCTGGTCACAGGAAAGCTGGATATGGATATTACACCCTGCCTGTATAGAGCTAATCAGCTACAACAGTCTCCTGACTGTTCTAGTCACAGGAAAGCTGGATATGGATTTTAGACCCTGCCTGTATAAAGCTAGTCAGCTACAACAGTCTCCTGACTGTTCTGGTCACAGGAAAGCTGGATATGGATATTAGACCCTGCCTGTATACAGCTAGTCAGCTACAACAGTCTCCTGACTGTTACTGTTCTGGTCACAGGAAAGCTGGATATGGATTTTAGACCCTGCCTGTATACAGCTAGTCAGCTACAACCGTCTCCTGACTGTTCTGGTCACAGGAAAGCTGGATATGGATTTTAGACCCTGCCTGTATATAGCTAGTCCGCTACAACAGTCTCCTGACTGTTCTGGTCACAGGAAAGCTGGATATGGATTTTAGACCCTGCTTGTATACAGCTAGTCAGCTACAACAGTCTCCTGACTGTTCTGGTCACAGGAAAGCTGGATATGGATTTTAGACCCTGCCTGCATACAGCTAGTCAGCTACAACAGTCTCCTGACTGTTCTGGTCATAGGAAAGCTGGATATGGATTTTAGACCCTGGCTGTATACAGCTAGTCAGCTACAACAGTCTCCTGACTGTTCTGGTCACAGGAAAGCTGGATATGGATATTAGACCCTGCCTGTTTAGAGCTAGTCAGCTACAACAGTCTCCTGACTGTTCTGGTCACAGGAAAGCTGGATATGGATATTAGACCCTGCCTGTATATAGCTAGTCAGCTACAACAGTCTCCTGATTGTTCTGGTCACAGGAAAGCTGGATATGGATTTTAGACCCTGTCTGTATACAGTTAGTCAGCTACAACAGTCTCCTGACTGTTCTGGTCACAGGAAAGCTGGATATGGATATTACACCCTGCCTGTATAGAGCTAATCAGCTACAACAGTCTCCTGACTGTTCTAGTCACAGGAAAGCTGGATATGGATTTTAGACTCTGCCTGTATAAAGCTAGTCAGCTACAACAGTCTCCTGACTGTTCTGGTCACAGGAAAGCTGGATATGGATATTAGACCCTGCCTGTATACAGCTAGTCAGCTACAACAGTCTCCTGACTGTTCTGGTCACAGGAAAGCTGGATATGGATATTAGACCCTGCCTGTATATAGCTAGTCAGCTACAACAGTCTCCTGATTGTTCTGGTCACAGGAAAGCTGGATATGGATTTTAGACCCTGCCTGTATACAGTTAGTCAGCTACAACAGTCTCCTGACTGTTCTGGTCACAGGAAAGCTGGATATGGATTTTAGACCCTGCCTGTATATAGCTAGTCAGCTACAACAGTCTCCTGACTGTTACTGTTCTGGTCACAGGAAAGCTGGATATGGATTTTAGACCCTGCCTGTATACAGCTAGTCAGCTACAACCGTCTCCTGACTGTTCTGGTCACAGGAAAGCTGGATATGGATTTTAGACCCTGCCTGTATATAGCTAGTCAGCTACAACAGTCTCCTGACTGTTCTGGTCACAGGAAAGCTGGATATGGATTTTAGACCCTGCTTGTATACAGCTAGTCAGCTACAACAGTCTCCTGACTGTTCTGGTCACAGGAAAGCTGGATATGGATTTTAGACCCTGCCTGCATACAGCTAGTCAGCTACAACAGTCTCCTGACTGTTCTTGTCATAGGAAAGCTGGATATGGATTTTAGATCCTGCCTGTATACAGCTAGTCAGCTACAACAGTCTCCTGACTGTTCTGGTCACAGGAAAGGTGGATATGGATTTTAGACCCTGCATGTATACAGCTAGTCAGCTACAACAGTCTCCTGACTGTTCTGGTCACAGGAAAGCTGGATATGGATTTTAGACCCTGCCTGTATAGAGCTAGTCAGCTACAACAGTCTCCTGACTGTTCTGGTCACAGGAAAGCTGGATATGGATTTTAGACCCTGCCTGTATACAGCTAGTCAGCTCCAACAGTCTCCTGAGGACTGTTCTGGTCACTAAGAAGCTTGGACTCCGATCTGGATCACCCTGCCTATATCCTCCTAGATTAGTCCTGAGAAGGACTGTTCTGGTCAGCAGCAGTTTGCAGCCCTACTCCGGATCTACCTATGAGGGCAAAAAATCTGTCCATTAAGCGGCAGCAGACACTCTCCCTATACTGACTGTTTGGATGGCTGTGTGCAGAGCACAACGTGGCCAGGTCTTATAAAGGCTCGGTCACGCTGTGCGGGATGGCCAATCACTGCAATGCCACAACTAACAGGGCTGTGGCATTGCAGTGACTGCCAGCCAATCCCTGCATGTGGGCTGGCTCTCTAAAGAGCACCAACATGCAGGAATGAGGACCTCGAGTACAGCACGAGTATCGCGAGATTACTTGGTACTCGCCGAGTAGCCCGGGTACAGTGATACTCGTGCGAGTACCGAGTAGTCACAAGCGTACTCACTCATCACTACTTTGGTGGTTTGGTAGTGAGCTGGTGGTAATGGTCTATTCCTTTCTTTTATAGGCTGATGGTTACCTGTGGGTATAGTGTGCTCTACCCCTTTAATCTGCCCAAAGTCTAACGGGTGTTTACTGAATATTTGCTCATATTCCTTCACTACCCGGTATACTCCATGCTTGTGACGGGGAGGTGTAGAACTGGTACCTACATGCAACTTCTGGCACCAATCCTCCAGCTTCTCTCCTGAGCCATTGTCATCCGCCTGACTTGACGGGTCCAAGGGCTCGATGGATGTGATGTTGTTGTTATCAACCGTGTACAACTTAGCCATGATAGCATACTTTGGTAATGTGACCTCATCTTCTCCGCAATTCAATAGTCGTAATGGCACTCTTCCCCTGTGTACGTCAACTACTCCTCTAGCAGTGAGTATGGTCGGTCTACTGTCTGAGTACACGGGTTCTACCAGGGCCTGATAGTCTCGCCCTATGATGCCTATTGTGGCTCTGCACCAGACCAACATTTCAGTTTTGGGAGGTATTACAATGGGTATTGGATCACTTACTCGTACACTGCCGATCTCACCTCCGGAGATTTCTACCTGTTGCTTCAACATCAGGGCTTTGATCTATTTGTGCAGAAGCCTCTGTTGTCCAGTTCCGGCAGTCTCGGCGATTTGCTGCAAAACACTTAACACTCCGTAAAAACATTTCTCAATTACATTCATTCCTAGCAGCATCACTGGCTCACGTTCTCGCCGGTTAACGTCTATGATTATAACACCTGGTTCTGCAATTCTACCTTCCCAATCTGGATGTTCATTTCTCTAAACCCAACCTTTGGTATTAACTGTCCATTACTAGCCCATACATCAAAGTTAAAGTCATCTGGTGCACTAGTAATGTCTGAATCAGCCCAGTACGTTTTATATAGAACATGTGGGATTTATGTTATATGGGACCCGGTATCCAGCAAGGCACTAAAGGGAATGTCATTCAACACGATAGGGATCACCGGCTGTCCTCCCACGAATCTGTCATACCAGGCTGAGGGGCCTTGAGCGTTCATTCCTGGGGAGCGGCCCGCCTGCCCAGGGAATCGTCGTTTAAAGGACACTCACGAGCAAGATGGCCTGGTTTTTGGCAACGGCGACAAATGGGCTGTCCATCTGGTTGATAGCGATCTCTGAGTCGTCCTCTTGCTGCTGGGTATCTTCTGAGCCTCATCCTCGGGACATCCTCTCTGCTGGTCACCGACTGGATCTTGGGTGCACGCCTTGACTCTCGCAGTTCCTTGATGACCTTGGCCATAGAGATCACGGTGTCTGTCAGGGCATCTAGCTTTTGGTTGAGGGCTGCATTGGAGATCAACCCCCCGGTCTCAGCAGCAGCTGCTGACATTGCAGATGTCGCTGGCGATGCCGGTTGCTGAGGTGCGGCTGCAGTGTCTGGTACAGATGTTAATTCCCGGGGCTCTTCCAGCTGCTGCAGACGAATAGCTCTATCTTTCAGCTCAGTAAATGTCATGTCGGGGTTCTGCAGCAGTATCATGCTCAACTGTCCTCGGTGGTAAGGGGAATGGAGGCCCTCTATGAATTGATCAATTAGCATTTTATCAGCTCCCGGGGCTAAAGCAGGTTCTGCCGGCTTAAGGGCTTTGAGTTCCTGTAGGTTCAAGGCAAAGTCTCTGGCACTCTGTTTAGGTTTCTGGTGGCATGCAAAGAACCTCATCTTAGCCCGGGTATCAGCAGCAGATTCAAACGTTGCTTTCAGTCTGGCTACTAGATGCTCTACAGTGTCCTTATCTGTGTCCAGCCAGGACGCAACCTCTCGCCGTGCATTGCCCGTTAATTGTCCCATTATCATTCCTACACGCTGGGCTTCATTGAGGGGATACATCACATAATACTCTTTAATCTTTAGCAAAAATTCAGTTAGTGTATTAGGCCACATTGCCCCTGGAGTATACGGCATCAGGAACGGCATTATTGGTGCTGTTCCTTGCGCCGCTGCGGTGCTATCGCTGGGTCCGGCGATGCAGCTCCACCGTCTGCTCCGTCGCCGCCTTGTGCATCGGGCTGCGACATCTTGGGCCCCTTTAGTTAATATCCGCCCTCCGTCTTCCACTTCCGTCCGGATGTCTCTGGGAGGTTCCGCGGTGCAGCAGGGATCTTCTTCCCCACCGGATGTCGTCAGCACCAAGGGAGGAGGCTGGGTTCGTTCCAATGCAAGGAACCGCCCCCTTTCTTTCCCACACGCTGCGCGCACCATAATAGCGGATTCTCAAATATACAGTTCAGATGGCGCAGTTCAAAAACAGTTTTCGCATCAATCACGGCACACGCTGCCCGTTTTAACGGGCACGGTAGATCCTGTTCGTGACGTCAGGTTTGACGAGCCCACTGGGACGAGGGTACTCGGTACCGGACCGCGACCTGCTATTGGGGAAGTCACGGGTGGTCCTGGTCCAGACCGTGTCCCAGGCCCTGGCAAATAAAAGGGTGTATTTACAGGGGAGAATAGTCTATCGTGACACCACCCACTATGTGTGGCCAGTGATGGGGCCGCCGCTGCTGCAGAACCTCCAGGGATGGTGTAATGGCAGCACAGATGGAATAGTTCCAGTGGGTAGAACTGTAATCCCCGGGGCAGTGATGGTAAAGTCTATAATGGATATGGATAGTGGATACGGGGTTAAAGAACACACACTCACGTTTTGTAGTAAAAGGTGCAATTCTCTTTCTCTCCTGATGCTGCAGCGTTCTTCCAGCCCGTGTGCAGAGCTAACAGGCTTGTAGCTCTTCAGGTGTGACCTCTCTGCTGTTGGATGTAGGGCAAAGGTTGCAATCAATACACAGACTCACAGTTTTGCTGTTTTCCAAAGCTTTACTGCAGATGTTATTGCAAATTATAGTCCACGGAGTCTGTACTGGGGCTATGCTTTCCTACCACCCTGTCCGGGTCATCGGCTTCCTCGTGCTGCGCTGTGTGTGTGTCCTGGCTGCTGCTTCTAGATGAGCTGGTGGGACTGACTCACTCTTTCTCTCTTTCTGCTGCTGGTACCACTTGGCTAGGCAACTTGAGTCCTTTGTGCTGTGCTGACCCCGCCGTGTTGCTTTGCTCTGGTACTGTGGGTGTCTAGAAACCCCACTGTTCCTGGATTCACCGTGCTGTGTGTCAGTCACAGTACCGGATCCGGTGTCCAGTCTGTGCGCTTCTCTGGGGCGAGTAATGGTTGCACTCGAGCTCCCAGGAGTGTCTCTCTGCTTGTAGTTCTCCTTTCCTCAGACCCTCACGAGGCCTGGAATCGGTGAGCAGACTGTACAGAAGCCTCTTGCAGCTTCTTGACACTACAGTCTCTCTCCTCTTCACAGCCCTGCTCTGAGCTGAACTGAGCTACTTCCTTATGAGCTGGAGTATTGTGGGGCTCTCTCATTCTTTCCTCTCTCCCATGTGCATTTTTTTTATTAATTACAAGCTTCCCAAAATTGAGATTCACAGAATTGTTTTTGCCGCACATCTAGCTTTTCAAATTTTGGGCTAAATTCAGTGAAGTCGGCAAATTTGAATTTCAAAAGATCCTTTTAAAAATAACCCTTCATCATCATTCATAGGTTCAGCCCATACTGTACAATGGACAATTATGAACACAGGAAACACAGCCTTATATAAAATGGGCTTTAATCAAGGAAGCTATACAAATAAGAAATCCAAGCTCCTATGTCAAATATAGAGCACCTCCAGCAAAATAACATTTCAAAACAAACAGTAAATGCTGTATGGAAAAGGACATGCAAGTACAAATATAATTGATATAAAAGGGAACCTATCAGTTCCCATGGACCACCATTACCATGAGCAGTCCTGTGCCCATATATATATAATCCCTACCTAACAGGCCCTTTACATAGTAACATCCATAAACAGATCTTTAGAAAAAGGATTTCTAAAATCTGTTTATGAGATGCTAATTAGGACTTTGACTAGTCGAGGGGGCGTTAGTTTCCTGACTAATCGCCCACTTAGCATGCTTTACAACAGCTATTGTCAGTGCTATGCAAAGCCGCACAAAGCTTTGTATACCTCACCTTTGAGTTTCCCTAATGATCAGTGTATGCATCCCGGCTTCAGTGGGGCTCATTGCACATGATTGGACATCGTCCGTATTTATGGTCATGTGCTCTATGCTCTGAAGCCAGGATGCATGCCCCTGGCTTCAGAGTAGTGCACATGACTAAAAGGACGGACGACATCCGATCACGTGTAGCGAGCCTCTTTGAAGCTGGCGTGCATACATCCATTGTCAGAGAAACTCAATGGTGATGGATACAAAGCCATGTCCATGCATGGATCTCTATGGCAATGCAGATCATGCCGCTATGTAACGCATGTTATGCTGCCCACCAGAGGTGTAACTAGGTTTTCTGGCACCCGGGGCAAAGATTTATTTTGGCGCCCCCCCCCCCCCGCCAAATTTTATTTGATGCGTAGCTCTATTGAAACGCTCACTTACTAAGTAACCGTGGTTTTTTTCGCGCCCGCACCTGCCGCAAGTGCCGAAACCGCACTTGCTGCACCTGCCGCACACTTACCACAAGCCCCATAGACATTGCATGGGGCTTGCCGCAACTGTGCCGCAAGTGCAGCGGTTATGCGGTAATCGCGGCAGATGCGTTTTTTTTCACCGCATCTGCCGCGATCGGCAAAAACGGCTGATGTGAGAGTACCCTAACATATACACAGTATACACCTCATAGTGTGTGCCTGCCTGATGATGTATACATAAACACACCTCATTGTGTGTGCCTGCCTGATGTATACATATATATACCTCAGGTATACAGGCACTGCTGTATATAAAGCACGCACAGGCTGCACACACAGCACAGCTGTATATAGATGACAGTCATCTATATACAGCTGTGCTCGGTGTGTGCAGTCTGTCCTCTATATACAGCTGTGCTCTGTGTATTATATGTTTCACTGCCTGATGTATACATATATATACCTGAGGTATATATTATACATCAGGCAGGCACACTATGAGGTGTATACATGTATACATCACCAGGCAGGCACACACTACCTCATAGTGTGTGCCTGCGCCTGATGTATACATATATACACCTCAGCCAGGCCAGCCCAGGACAGGCACTCCCCCCCCCCCCTCCTGAGGTTACTTTATTACCTCATTACTTTATTAGGAGCAGATTGCCTTGTAGGCGTAGCCAGGACGGACCGGACCCAGACGACTCAGTCTGAGTCAGGAGTCAGGAGGAGGCAGCCGGCCACACAGCAGCTCCTCGGCTCTGTTCTTCTCCTCTCCAGCCCAGACTGTGCGGCGCGCCGGGTGACGTCAGCCGCAGCGCGACGTGCCTGGGGGTGGGGGGGACTACCAGGGGCGGACCAGCAGCAGGGGGGGTTGTGCACGCACAGGTCATCGGCCGCCCTGCACAATATGCGGCGAAGTCGCAGGAGATTAGTTCCGGCGGCGGCGCTGCAGTTGCCACCGCCGGACGCCTGGGCACATGATGATGGCACCGGCGCCCCCCACTGAGTGGCGCCCGGTGCAAAAAGTCCGGCTGCCCCTCCCTAGATACGCCCCTGCTGCCCACAGGGATGTGATGACATGCTAAGTGGGCCAACTAGTAGAGTAACTCATGCCCCCTCAACTGTTTAAAGCCTTAGTTAGCAACTTATAAACAGACTTTAGAAATACTTTTTCTAAAGATCTGTTTATGTATGCTTGTATATGCTGGGACTGGTAGGTGGAATTAGAGTTATGCACACAGAACTACTCATGGTTCTGGCTGCCAAGGGGACCTAACAGGTTTCATTGTCCTATAAAGTAATATGCTAAAATTTCAGTACAAAGTTATAACCAATTGCCAGGAGAGGGGTGAACTTACATATCTCCATATTATATCTGGTATTATGACTCAGGGTGGACTTGAGGTTTGCTATGGAAAGTCTGTACAAGAGATATTAACATATTTTTACTACGCATGATTATAGTATTTTCATCCCACTGCTGTCATTTTGGACTTTTTACCAACAGATCTTCCCAGCAGTCCTGTGCTGTAATAGGGAATTTTCAGTATTGAGCTTGGCTCATAGACTTAGCAATTTAATCTAGTGGTTACACTCATCTTTCTTCTAAAACCCGGGCAATATATATATTGTTTATCTCAATTTACTCTTTACTTTCCATTGTAAATTATCTCAATAAAACTGTCATCACCGGTCCATGGTAATTAAATCTGGACCTCGTAATTTTATAATGTAAGGCTGAAATATGCAATATCAGCTTTAGCGTCAATTTACATAGGGCTTTTGTTTGTATTACTTTTGCTTCTTTTTAGTGTGCAGAAACAGGATTGAGTGAGTTAAAAATCAGGAATTCTAGACAATATTGACGGATGTTCCCCTGTATGTGTCATGTTCTATTTGAGGGTTACAGTCAAGGTTCCCTTGATAGGAAGAATGGATAAAAATAGCATTTTAAAAAATTAATATCTCTGTATTCACTTTAATGGCCTATTACGGTAAAGTGAAATAGATCTATGAATTTGCGAATCTTGCCAATCTATAGTTGTTTCTTTTCAAACCTTGTTATATTTACTTAATACTCCATTTAATGTACATCATCTAAATTAGAGGTGGGGAACCTCAGGCCCCAGGGCCTAACGTGGCCCTCGATGACTTTTATGTGGCCCCCGGGGCAAATGCAGTGCTCAGGCTGGTAGACACGTTTTGCTGACTGTCTGCCCTTTAAATCCAGCTCCCCAGTGATCTCTATGCCCCAGCCTCGGCCTCCCCAATGAGGTATATGCCCCCAGCCTCTCCTGTGATGTCTGGGGCTCTAGCAAACCTAGAAATACAGTTGAGAAGCAACATACATGACCAATATCACCCAGGCCAAAGAGAAGCAGCTCCAGCCACCACAGTAGGAGTGAGTTGATTGTTTAACCAAATATAGCGGGTAATTTTCAAGTTGATAATTTTGTACGGCGCCCGAAGGATTATAGAAATTTCCAAATGGTCCTCAACAGAAAAATGATTCCCCTCCCCAGATCTAAATAATAAAACATATACAGTAAATGTTATAATTAGTCTATAGAAGCATGGCAAATCACAAAGATTGGAGCAGTCAGGAGTAAAACAAACAATCAAAATTCCAGCAAGTTTGCAAACACAGCAGATACCGAGGAATCAACCTGCCAAATCAAGTGAGTGAAATGTAACAAATATAATAATGTTGTTTTTTTCATCTATGGACACATTTGCATCATTGTACCCAACGAGTACCCATGGCATAGGGCAGATACCACAAGTCTCTGGGAAACCCTATTGGCTTAAAATGCATTCCGTTAGGCTTTGCTATGACATCTGCCTCTTTGCTATTAAAATATTTGCCAATTTAGTCCTCAAGGAGCCTCGACAGTCTTGAGTGTTTTAAACAGTGAAAAAACATGTGAGTTAATGAAAGTAAAGGGCTAATTAGGTAAACCCTTTAAGGTAGGGGTCCCTGTAAGGAGAAAAAGCATTCCCAGATTCTTGTTCTGTACGTATAGAAAAAAAATAATCAAAAAATGGCCACGAATAGGTGCATCTCAATGAATTAGAAGATCATCAAAAAGTTAATTTATTTCAGTAATTTAATACAAAAAGTGAAACGTATATATATGATATAGAGTCATTACAAACTGAGTGATCTGTTTAAACTGTTTAGTTATGTTAATGTTGATGATTATGGCTTACGGCCAATGAAAACCCAAAGGTCATTATCTCGAAAAATTAATGTAGGGAGGATAAAGGATTTAAAATCGTGCTGCCGTATTCCACAAGACATCAAAGGTTGAATATAATATTGATTTATTAGCCAACGCGTTTCACTAATAATTCAGTATTATCTTCACCTTTTGATGTCCCGTGAAATATGGCAGAGTGGATTTTAACCCTTCATCTGATGGGCCCCGTGGGGTCCATGGGGTACTTGGAACGGGGCCTCTTCCTCACTTCTGGCAATGTCGTCTGCGGAATTGGGAATCTCTGGGAATGTTACGGTGGTGTGACCCGGTCTATGGCCCCAGAGTGGTCAATGAAAATGGGATGGGGGATTGTCGAAAAGGGTATTTTGGGGGTGGTTCTTGTGATGCCACCCGTGGTATGCGGCTATTAATGGCCGCCGCTGCAGATCGGGACCTCTGTGGATGATGGGATAGCAGCTATGATTGTGTCACTCCCCTTGGGTGAAGCGGGTCTCCAGGGCAACAAGAGTAGGGATATTAGGGTGATGGTGGTTCAGAGGGGCTGATTTGGCTGCAGGGAAGGATCAGAGCATCTCACAGGCAGACTCCTGCAGCCTGTGCGGCATTTCAGTCTACTGCTCCTCAGGGGGGAAGTGATCAGTCTCACACAAAGTTCTGAGTTCCAAACCCGGTTTACTTAGTTTTCTCTGCTCACATCACAGGTTACAGTTAAGGTTTAATCGCAGTCTGTTTAGTCCTTAGCAATCAGGATGGCTTGTCCATTGCAACCCTTTCATGTTCCTTCTCTCTTGGGTCGTTCTTCCTCAGCGCTGCCTGCTTGCCTCACTTTTGCACGCGCCTCCACACACAGTACCCCAATCCTGTAGCCACGGGCGTTGTCGGGCGACCGGCCAAGTCCCATGGCACCAAGTATGGCTGTCTTCTCAGCAGATGCATTGGGAGTAGGCCACAGCTCTTCCTTCTCTAGATCTAATCGTCTCTGGTTCTGTGGTTGAAGTGTAGAGTTTCCTCACCACCTTCAGGGCCGGGTCCTTGGTGCTCTCCCTGCCCCTCCGCTTTACTTCAGGTTCAGGCACATGGGTCGATCGCTCACTGCCCGTGCCCCTAGGGCTCCCTCTGTCTCTCTGCAGTCCGTTGTCTCGGGACCCTGGACAAACCTTATCACTGCTCCAGTCCTCCGGGATCTTCTCTCCTGCTTACTCCACCAACATTCTCTCAAACTGTCATTCTACTTTCTGTGGTGTTTCCCTTTTGTCCTCTTTCCTACTTCCTGACTGCTCTTCCTAACTTCCAACCCACCACCTTTCTCTCTGTGCCATCCCACTGACTGCCTGAGCCATCCCACTATTGGGTTCACCCGCTGTCCCTGGGACCAGGTGTGTTGGGTGTGTTTGTAAGTGACTGCACTTACCAACCTGGTTACTGCAGATGGGGATACCACACCCGTGGATTGGGTGCAGTACCCCTCGGTGGCGACCAGACCGCAGGGGCACTACATTCCCCCTTAGCAAAGATTAGCATGTCCTCGTGCTAAAACATGGGTTAAATGATGTTGCAATGGAAACTCACATTTTTATAACATGCATGTAAAATAACTATAAAGCAAGTACAAGAAGGCTTCTTCCCTTATGGGAGGTTCTGGGCTTAAATGTTACATAACAAAAACACACTGAGTATACACATATTTGTATAAATAGGGGTAAGTATAAAAGTATAAAGTATAAAAGGGGTAACTATAAAAATATAAAAAGGGAAAGCGCAAACAAGGTTTTTGTTTCAACAAGTGTCCCTCACCGGATGCCTCAATGATTTTTGAGTTCAGTTCTTTTCTATTCTTCGGCGGGACCCACCACAAACAAACCCCCAATCGTGGTCCTGGGTGGGCGACAGAATGTAGGACAAATCTTTTTCAACCACATCGAGTGGGTATTCTTCGTGGTCAACAGGTTAATTTAGTCACATTTAAAAGGCACAGGTAAAAGCAGCATTGTCTAAAACCAACAGGGCGCACACAGGGATGTGCTAACTATTTACAATCTAGTCCAGACCATTCACTGTCCACGATCTATAGTCCGTAAACATCAATCCCACACATAAGCATAAACACAGAAAGAAACTATTTACAAGCAGGCAGTTTACTCCTTCACTGTCCTTTCCAGGATAGGGTAGCCGGGGTCACTGCTCTTTCCCGCGGAAACACCGGGTTTAGGTACCCGACCACTGGGGTCACAGTCCGCTGCTCCTGCAGTTGAGGGCGCATCATGGCTTGGACCTCTAGTCAGGCCTTCTTGATGTGGAGGGTGTATGGCCCCCACTCTCCCTCTCGCCACTCAAAGGTAACCCAGTTTCCGGGGTGCAAGTCCCTGCTGGGTGGCCCTTCGGTAGATGCTCCTTCACATCCTGACGGGAGACAAAATGTTCCTGGAGGGTCCCCAGGAGTCAGAGGAATGCCCATCCCCTCTTGAGGTCAAACGTGGTGATTGATCTGTGGTGGTGTTGCCCCTTATCAGCGGGGGAGTCTTGCCGGCTTCGACCTTGGCCCACATGGTTCGTTCTTCCCTTGCTTGTTGCTGGGCCCTCCGTTCCACCTCCTCCACCTTCCAATGGGCAATCTGCCACCTCAGGTGTTCCCTTCAGGTGACCGTCTCTTTCTTTGCCTTGCCTGCCTCTACCTCCCGAGGGGAATCCCATCATCGCGGTTCTTCCAATAAAAGACCATGGGCTCACCGTGGACCTCCTGGGACGGGTTTCGGTGTCATTGTGGTTGAAGCCGCATCCCGAGGATGCGGGTATCTTCCCATGACAGACTGAGGAGCATTGGGCTGGGGCTTAGGGGATAAGAGGGGTCTAGGTACACGAGGGGGGCCTCCTTGGTCAACAGGGTAGTGGCTGTACCTGTCCCGGCACTAGGCTCCATCTCGTCCTCCTCCATATCACTAGTCATAGAAGCAGGGCGCAAAGCCACCCACCTCGTGGTTGCCTTCTACAACAGGGCTTGCTGCTATCTCCCGACGGTGGTGATGTGGGTTCGAACCAGATGGCGGCTCAACTCCCGGACCTCCACCTGCAGGAACTCAGTATCCAATCCATGCTGCTGGCTCAGGCTGCTCTTTGGTGAGCTGGGGATGTCCTCCTCTGCCATCCCAAGCTCTGGGTTTTCAGGGCCTTTTCCCGCCATTCCAATTACTAGGCAGATGATGCTGCAGTTCCCACCACACCTTGCCATCCAGTTTGCGCCAGAGTGCTGGTCTGACCCCTCCCTTTGTGGGCGTGTCCCTACTTCTAGGCTGTCAGTCACACCTCTGGGTTGAGTAACACAGTCTCTTGGTCTGCCCTCCCGAGTCCTGGAGGGCGAAGGGGGTGTAGGTCATTTTTCCCGCTGTGTGCTGGCCTGGTCCATGATGGGGGACTGTGGCACGCCTTCCCAGCCAGCACATGCTCTCTGTCTATTGTGGCCACCATTACTGCAGCCCAAAACCAATCTCTTTGTAACAGTTCGGAAGGCGCATGGGACTCGGCAACACCGCGTCGGTACATCCTTTCGTGACACAAGTTTGACGCACCCCGTGGAGGCCATGGGTACTCAGAGCCTGGCCTCACCCTCACTTCTGGCGATGTCATCTGCGGAATCGGGAGTCTTTGGGAATGTCGCGGTGGTGTGACCTGGTCCGTGGCCCCCGAGTGGTCAATGAAAAGGGGATGGGGGATTGTGAATAAGGGTATTTTGGGGGTGGTTGTTGTGATGCCACCTGTGGTATGTGCCTATTAGTGGCCGTCGCTGCAGACCGGGACCTCTGGGGATGAAGGGATGGCAGCTATGATGGTATCGCTCCCCACGGGTGGAGCGGGTCCTCAGGGCAAAAAGAGTAGGGATATTAGGGTGATGGTGGGCCAGTGGGGCGGATCTGGCTGCAGGGAGGGATCCGAGCATCTCAGAGGCAGACTCCTGCGGCCTGCGCGGCATTTCAGTCTACCACTCCTCAGGCGGGAAATGATCAGTCTCACACACAGTTCTGAGTTCCAAACCTGGTTTACTTAGCTTTTCTCTGCTCACACCACAGGTTACAGTTCAGGTTTAATTGCAGTCTGGGTAGTCCTTAGAAACCAGGATGGCTTGTCGAATGCATCCCTTTCATATTCCTTCCCTCTCGGGTCATTCTTCCTCAGCGCTGCCTGCTCGCCTCACTCCTGCATGCACCTCTGCATATAGTGCCCCAATTCAGCAGCCACGGGCCTTGTCGGGCGACCGGCAGTGTCCCCTGACCTTAGAAAGGCTGCCTTCTCAGCGGGTGTGTCGGGAGTAGGCCACAGCTCCTCTAGAATTCGTGGCCTTCAGTTCCGTGGTTGGAGCATAGTCTCCTTGCCACCTTCAGGGCCGGGTTCCTGGTGCTCTCCCTGCCCTCCCGCTTTACTCTAGGTTTGGGCACACGGGTGGATCGCTCACTGCCCGTGCCCCTAGGGCTCACTCTGTCTCTCTGCAGTTGGTTGTCTCAGGACCCAGGACAAGACTCATCGCTGCGCCAGTCCTCCGGGTCCTTCTCTCCTGCTTACTCCGCCAACTTTCTCTCTAACTGACCTCCTACTTCCTGTGGAGTTTCCCTTTTGTCCTCTTTCCTACTTCCTGACTGACTGCTCTTCCTAACTTCCAACCCACCACCTTTCTCTCCTCGCTGTCCCACTGACTGCCTGAGCCATCCCACTATTGGGTTCACTCGCTGTCCCTGGAACCAGGTGTGTTGGTTGTGTTTGTGGGTGACTGGACTCTCCAACCTGGTTACTGGAGACGGGGATACCACAACCGTGGATTGGGTGCAGTACCCCTATGTCGCGACCAGACCGCAGGGGCGCCACACATCCTCCCTACTCTATATGCACCACGCTGGGGATTGCAGCAGCTGTGATATGCTTTTATAGTGGTTGTGACTCTCACAACCACACAAGGTGAAGCCTATGATACCTATTTAGGTAATATTTTATCTCTGAGACAGACCCTTCATCTTCCCTACTTTAATTTTCTGAGATAATGACCTTTGGGTTGTCATTGGCTGTAAGCCATAATCATCAACATTAACAGAAATAAACACTTGCAATAAATCATTCTGTTCTGTCTCTTCTTTCACTCTGCGCTTACTGCATTTAGTAAATTTCAGGCAATGTACATTGTGACGCCATAACCTGAGGTAGCGCATCTCTCATGGTGCTGAGTAGGCCTCAGGTAACACAAGTCTTGATGACCTGACATCACAGCATTCATCACTTATGGCCTAATCAAACCAGAAAGTGCCTGCACTGAGTGAAGGAAGATGTGGAGGAGGAATCACCTGCCATGAAGATCAGAGATGAAGAGAGCCAACAAGTATAATCACTGTTTTGTGGTCATAATAAATATTGTAAATCTAATGAAAGGAAATGTCTTAGAGATGATAATTTAATTATATGTAACCACAAATCTGAGATAAGATCTCCGACTAAGAGCCAGAGAGATAGTAAATAAAAAAGGAATTAATTCCAGCACCTGGTGACAGATTGTTGCAGTGACAGATTTTCTTAGGCTTTAATGTATTTATAGTGATATTTACAAGACTATATAACTGCAGTACTGGAGGATCTACTTACAATTATTTCTTGTTTACCAAAATTTTATCCATGTCAAATGTTCATAGAAGCAAGATTCTTATCAGTCTTTGCTAATGTCTCTGTGCCCTTATTGTAAGGCTGTGTAACCCTCTAAATGCCACAAATAATAGCAATCGCAGTATTTAGAAGATTAGGAGAAGGAAAGGGCTTCCTTTACCGCTGTATCAGCACCTTCCCGCCTGAATCGAAGGCTGCCGAAAGTAGTCATGAAAACTAAAGGTCAAATAATGACTTCCTGGTCTGTCAGCTATTGTAATCTGTTGGATGATGTCAGGAGCACGATCTAAAACGCGTTCTGTCAGTGTAACACTGTCAGGTGTAGTGCATTGCAGTACATGTGTATTGCACTGTTTTAGAACAGTGATCAGAGTAATAAAAGTTGAAGTCCTATAGAGGGACTAAGTGAAAAAGTAAAAAAAAAGGAAAAGAAAACCCTGTAAAAATATTGAATGAAAACAAAATAGAACATTTTTTTTTTTTTTTTTTTTTTTTTTCCAAATATCTTTATTAGATTTTCTTGGTTATCATAGAAATTACAATAAGTTCAGCAAATGATTCTATTACATCCAACAACCTCCATCCAAAAAGAAAAGTGCCCCAACAATAGACCCTCCAAATCTAAATAACCCCTCCCACCCACCCCTTTAGCACCACATCATCTCACTCCATCAGATATCCCTGCAGTCTATAGTCTTCCGTCTCGCCTAGCTCTATGACTATCAGCCCTACTGCAATTCCAGACGGCCCAAAGATCCCCTTAGTTGCTCTGTCAGGTACCATTCTGAATTTTTGAAAGGTGTGACCACTGATTTTACCTCAGTGTCCGTTAGGCAATGCGTAATAAAATTCCTCCACTTTTTGAAAAATTTTGTCGGCAACTTATCTTTGTTTGACTCCGCCTCTATTCTTTCCAGTGTCATTGCTTTCTTTATATCTGATATTATTCCCACTCGAGACGGCGGGGTAGCCTCCAACCATGCCCTGAGTATCGCCCTTTTAGTAAGGATTGCTATGGTATGCAATAATTTCTGAACTTCTCTGGGTCCGTGAGAACTTGTAATGCAATGAAACAGCCATCCCTCCCTCCCCAATATTGTCCCCATGCCCGTCACCGACCTAGCCATGCTCTCTACGAACTCCCACAGTGGGCGAATTTTAGTACATTCCCACATCCCATGTAGCAGATCTGTATCTTCTGTTCCACACCTCGGGCATGACTGCCGCCTGTCAGTATCAGTGTTTTGTGTATAGGTCCTGAACCCATAAATTGCCGAGTGCATGAACCTAAATTGAGTATCACGCCATTGTTCATTGACCACATTGTCTCTTAGGGCTCTCCACCCCCGTAATATCATATCTCCCGTACCCTCTGATCCTAAGCGTCGTTTCCAGCCCTTGAAGAGCCCCCCACGTCGGGTAGGTAAGAGCAGTCCCCTCAAGTCCCTATATAGCGATGAAACACTAGTATTGACTGTTCCTTTTCTTACCAAATCGTCCCAAGCATTCACCACGCATTCAGTGTGTACCCTATCTAGCTTCCTCATAATGTGGAATTCGAGCTGATTATATTGCAGTATGTGAAAATCTGGTAGGCCCAGAGTATTCATTATTTCTCTCCTCCCTAACCATCTAGCTTCCGATGAGCACAGAAGGTCTCCCGCTGTCTCCACCCCCTTCTCTTTCCACTGCCTAAATAGAACGTTCTCTCTTCCCAATGGGAACTCCGGATGTGCCCACAGATCCACATATTTAGACATGCGCCAGGAGAGACCCATTTTTTTGCGAACTAATTTCCACGCTGCCAGCGTATCTCTGAACAGCATAGACTGTTTGATCGCGATAGGGAGTTTTGCTCTCGGAGTGTGAAGAACCGAAGCCAAACCCCAGGGTCGACATATGGCCGATTCCATCTCGAAATCAGAGAATTTACTGGTCTTCCCCAGCCAGTCCAGCACATGCCTAAGCAGGCACACCACGTTGTATCCCTTAACATCTGGAATTGCCAGCCCACCCTCTTCCCGAGACAACATAAGTGTGCTCAGACCGATCCTAGGGCGCTTTCCCTGCCACATGAATCTGTTGAATGCCCCGTTTAGCCGTGCCACATCCCCACTGCGGAGCATCAGAGGTATCACCTGCAACGGGTACAAGAGCCTGGGAAAACACATCATTTTAAGGAGGTGACCCCTACCCAGCAATGAGAGAGGCAGTTTCTCCCATCTCCGGAGATCATGTTCTATTGCCTGTATGATCGGCAGGAAATTTTGCTTGTATACCAAGTCTGCTGTTCTAGCTATGCGTATTCCCAGGTATTTGACCGAATCTTTCACCATCGGAATTCCTAGAATATTGGGTGCCCTCCTCCTTGCCTCCCCCACAGTTTCTGCGTTGCCTGACAGATAGAATATTTCACATTTAGATTCATTCAGTTTAAAGCCCGAGAATGAGCCAAATGATTTAATCTGAGGTAGGATCCGTGGTAGCTCCACCATCGGGTCATTCAAATAGAGTACTATGTCATCGGCAAACATGTTGGCCCTCAACCATGTACCACCCACGGATATGCCCTGGAAACTCTCCCCACTTGTCAGGAATGTCGCCAGTGGCTCAATAGCCAAGTCGAACAACAGAGGCGACAGGGGGCAGCCCTGACGCGTCCCTCTACACAACGGAAAAACCTCAGATAGGAAGCCCGGTAATTTGACCCTAGCCTTTGGTGCCCCATATAGTGATCTAATATAGTTCCTGAATTGGCCCGTCAGACCCACTGAGTCCAGAACTTTCTCCAGCCATGGCCACCTGACATTGTCGAAAGCCTTCTCCGCGTCCAGAGTGACCATGGCTGGATCCCCTCTTGATAGGCCTTTCTCCCTCTGTGCAACCGCATCCACTGCTAACATTGCCCTCCTGATATTCCCAACTGCCGAGCGGCCCTTAACAAAGCCTGCCTGGTGGCGTCCAACCAACTTAGGGAGGAGGTGAGCCAATCTGTTCGCCATAATTTTGGATAAAATTTTCAGATCAACATTAATGAGGGAAATTGGTCTATAATTAGCTGGGTTTTCCAGATCTTTATCTCCCTTGGGAATCAGCGTGATATGTGCTGTATTCATCTGTTCAGGAATGGCTCCCCCCTCATTATTGTGTTGTAGAATTTAGTTAATGTGGGCACCACCAGTGGACCTATCGCCTTATAAAAACCTCCCCCAAATCCATCTGGGCCTGGTGCCTTATGGGCCCCCAATTCTTTTATCACTCCCAGCACCTCAGCTTCCGTCACATCTCTGTTTAATTCCTGCAGGTCGAGTTGGTCCAGGCGAGGTAGAGGGAATCTGTTCAGCCAATCCTCCTCCCCACCCTCCACTTCTATGGGTTTGCTATAAAGCTTGGCATAATATTTACCCAATACGTCCACCATGCCATGAGGGTTTTTCACCAAGTCTCCCCGTCTATCCCTAATGGCCATAATTGATGTATATTGTCTCCTTCCTCTGGCCAGGTTAGCTAACAGCTTCCCCGCCTTGTTCCCATAATGAAAGAGTGTAGACTCCCAGTGCTGTCTCGAGATTTTTTCTTTCTGACGTGTCCAGCCATTGAAGTCTAACCTCCGTCTCTGCCAGGCTTGTTTATTTTCCGTCGTGGGGTTCGCTATGAAAAGACGGTAAGCCTCCCTCACCCCCTCGCTGCTTTTCTTGAAGCATGTGTCTATCTGGCGCTTCTTTGTTCTCGTAAAGGCCAATATTCTGCCCCGCAACACTGCTTTAGCGGCCTCCCAAAATAGAGCCGGATTAGAGGAATGCTCCTCATTATCCCATGAGTACTCTCTCCACCACTCTGCTAATTGTCTTTTAAAATCAGGATCTTCCTGTATAGCCGTGGGGAACCGCCACAGGAAGTCACTACCCCTTGGGAATGTGTCAGCCACCCACCAGCATATTGGGCTGTGGTCTGAAATCACTAGGTTCTCTATTGACGCCTCCACTATTCTAGGCAGGAGAGAATCCCTTACCAAGAGAAGATCAATTCTTGACCAAGTGTCATGCCTGTGTGAAAAATGTGTGTATTCTCTGTCCTGAGGGTGACCCAATCTCCAAGCGTCACACAAACCCAAATCTCCTGCAAAAGATGTTAATGCTGTGTTTCCTCTATCAGGCGGTTGTCTAGCGTTATTGAGCGATGTGTTACGTCTTTCCCTATTCATTGATCTATCTTCATCCACATTCATTACCTGATTGAAATCTCCCCCCACCACCAAGTTTTGCCTAGCATCATGTGATATGTGGCTTTGTAAAGATTCCAGGAAACCCCCTGATCCGCGTTCGGCGCATAGACATTATGTATACTGAACATGTCCCCACCGCATTCAATCAACAAATGGAAATGTCTGCCCTCTGTCTGGCTGTCATGGGATAGTACTTTATAAGCCAAATTTTTGTGTATCAAAATGATTACTCCAGCCTTTCGTCCCACCGCCCCCGAGCCCAAAACCTCGCCCACCCACATTTTTTTCATTCTGAAAAATTCTTCTTGTTTCAGGTGAGTTTCCTGGAGGAGAACAATATCTCCTCTTAATTTTTTCAAGTGTTTGAGGACCATGGAACGCTTGGTCGGGGACCTCAGTCCCTTAACATTCCATGACAATATCTGGACCATGTCTGAACGTCAAAGTTGGATCTGATCCCCTCCAAGACTGCGGTGCTAAATTCCCCATTTTGAACTTTAACAACAGACCTATATATAACAAGTCTTTTCTTATGCTATATACCCCCCCTAATTTTGCAACACAGCAAGAAACTCCCTGTCTTCCCCACCCCCGCACCCTCCCTTCCCCCTGGTCAACTCAAATTTTGTTTTAAGAACTCCCATATTCCTGTGTAGTACTTCCTTACACCTCGCTCCCACCCACTCACCATTTGAATAGCTTTCCCGAACTGCAGCAAACCCGCTGATGTGGCCTGCGGTAAATGCAACTACCCACAGCTATCCCCGTTAGTTTAGACCAGTTAGTCCAGATCAGGTCCCAGACAATAGGTTCCCGTAGTGCAGCAAACCCCCACCTCCCCCACCCCCAATAGTTCCGTGTGTTGTGCGACTGTCCATTCCTTGCTATATTTAGGACACGGACGGGACAGAGAAAGAGTAAAAAAAAAAAAAAAAGGGGGGGGGGGGAACGGGACGGCACGCGCAGAGGCTCGCGGCCATCCCCCGCCGTCACCCCATCCAAAATGTTAATGTGTCCCAGCGGTCCTTTAATCAAAAATGTCACTCCGTGAATCAAGCTGGAGGATCACTGGGTTCCCTCGATGCACTCCTACGATTACGTGTGGGGCTCATTTCACCACTTGCAGAAGACCCCACGTGACTTCGCTGGACCCTTTGCTCCCTGGGCGAACGTCTCTCAGTGTCACTCATCGTGAGTGTACGTAAAGCCTCCGCTGCGTCTGTGAAGAAACGTGGTGCACTGTTCCTCCCGCCAACTTTCAGGGTTGCTGGATACAAAAGCTGGAAGGGTGTGTTTCTTTTGTACAACATTGAGCACACCTCATTAAACTGTTTGCGCCGGCGTGCCACCTCCGGCGAATAGTCACTAAACAAAAGAACTCTGGCTCCTTGCAACGTTAGGGGCTGACGTCTCCGCTTGAATGCTTGCAAGATCTTCATTTTATCTTTATAGTCCAGATATCTCATGATCACCTGCCTTGATTTCTGGTGGATCTGGGATCTATTCTGTGACTGGGGGCTGCTTCCCCTCTCTCTCTCTCATGAGCAGCTCTTGTCAACTGCGGTGGGGGTGGTGGGCCAGTTCTATGTGCTCTCTCCACTCTGCACAAGGCTTTTATTCCCAGCGCCTGGGGCAGCTCTTTCTCGCAGATGTCATCCAACAATTCATAAGGCACTGTCTCAGGGAGGCCCACAATTCTCAAATTATTTCTGCGGGATCTGTTTTCTAAATCATCTAATTTAGCACCCATTCTGGCAGACTCCTTGCACACAGATTCCAGCTTTATCTCAAGAGCTTGCACTCTATTTTCTGCCTCCATGAGTCTCTCTTCTGCCTCAGTGATTCTGATCTCACATTGTTGAACTGTGGTTTGTAGGGCTGCTAGGCTAGCTTGCACAGTGTCTCTTATTGTTTTATTTAGTTCTTCTGCTAGGAATGCCTTAAGCTCTCTCATCAGATCAGTGGATAATGAGCCCGGTCCCACTTCTCTCCCTTCCATATCTCTGGCACTCTTCTCCCCAGAGCTCCTCTGTTGCTGTGTGCCCTGTGCTGCGGCCTCTGGGCGCGGGATCCCACTGCTTTTTCTGGACCCCTCATTGCCCTTCTCCTTCCTCCTGCCCCCCGCGGCCGCCGCCGCCATCTTTGCTCCTCCTTCTCTGCTGGGGCCTCCGCGTCTCTCACCTCCAGTGCTGCCCGCACTGCGCAGCCACGGATCCATACAGCACCGCTCCGTGCCTGGTGCCTTCCCGACCTCCGTCCTGCGTGATCCCGGTGAGTCGCGGGTGTTATGTGGCGGTTTTGCGGTGGTGGGCGTCCGGAGCTGTGTCTCCCGCGTCCACTACATCAGGAGCCGGAACCGGAAGTAAAATAGAACATTTTAAAAATATACATCAATAAATATGCATATTTATGTAAAAATAAATAAAAAAAAAAGTACACATATCTGGTATCACCACATCCAGAATGACCTGATCTATAAAAGTGTCCCATTATTTAATCCCTTCAGAGAACACAATACAAAAAAATCTAGCGAAAATGGCCTTTTCATCATACAGATGACAAAACAGTGGAATAAAACATGATAAATAGTTGGAGATAAAAAGAAAAGGTATCCCTGAAAACGTCATCATGTCCCACAAATAATCAGTGAATTGATGCTTCATCTTCATTTTATCTCCCAAAAAGTAAATATGAAAAAATATTATGGGTCCAAAAGAAGTATCTTCAAAAATGTCAACTCATTTTGCAAACTATAGCCTTCAAAACATTGTGATGCAAAAATCCTTTATTTTGTAAAAAAAAAACAAAAAAAAAAACACCTGTTTTTAGCATATGGTAATCTGCTAAATTAAAATCATGGGGTTCACCTCAGAGTCTGTCAGAGATACCTTTCAACACTTTCCTCGGTCCTGCTCTTAAGGGCTCTTTTGGCTCTTTACTTTCCCACTCACAAGTCTAGTCTCTGGTCCTCGGGGTATATTGCTTCGAGTCCTTGTTACCTCTCAGCGTCTTGAACCCGGCTATGGGACAGGTGTTGGCCTTCTTTGATGGGTGCTGTGACTCCTTCTTATAAAGATCACAGCCTGCCGGTCAGTGGTTTGGGATAAACCTGGCAAACCACCTCGGTTCCAGTATACCGGTGTTGACCTGGACACTCCAGACGGCTGTCACCAAGCTTGGGGTGTCCCCTCTGCGTCTGGGTTACCTCCTTAAAGTTGAGGTACCCTCCTCTCAGAGCTGCAGGCTCTGCTGCGTCCGTCCTCTCTGCTCTCCTCACACTGTCTGACTGACTTCTGTCAACTGTCACTGATGTCACGTCTCCCGCTCAGCTATGCTCCACCCCCAGGACCTACTGAATGTACAGTCCCTGGTGCTAAAGTGTCTATGGCTGGGCTTGTTGTAGTTTTAGAGACAGAATCTGCAGTTTCCCCCTCTACCTGTGGCTATGGGGGCACTACACCTTCTATTTGTGGAGCAGTACCTCCCAGTGGCGTCCTGCCAGAGGGGCGCCACAGTCACGTGATTATTCTGTCATATTCCTATTTAGTCCTTAAATACTCTGTTTTGGTGCTCACTGTTTTCTCCTGGATGAAGCCTTTCTGTGCGAAATGTGCATTGAGTGAAGTGGGACCTAGATAACCTCTGCTGAACAGAGACCAGATGGAGTCCAGAGAAACTTTTCTGCATCATTAGTGAGTGGATGCTTCACGAGTTTCATCTGAATCATGTATTTCAGAGATTTGGATGATAAACTTGATGAAAGTGCTCAGTATAGTGCACAGGATAAATGTGAACTGATCAAAATGTTCTGTAACCCAAAATGCAACCAAGGAAAGCTTCAACCCATCCCACAATATACAAGTCTCCCAATCTGCGTTCCCAAATCAAAATGTGGTCCCATCCTTCTGAGCCTCACAGTGTCACTAAACCACAATTAGCATTCATATGTCTTTTTCATAACTGTGGTGAGGAGACTCACTTAATTTAAAGGGAACCTGTCACCCCCTATTAAAGTTCAAGAGCCACCTTCAGCAGCACTTATGATGCATTCTGTGAAGGTATTAGAATCAATGGAGAGAATCTGGCACCGGACTTCTATAGTAACATAGTAACATAGTTTTTTTAAGGTTGAAGGAAGACTTTAAGTCCATCTAGTTCACCCCATAGCCTAACATGTTGATGCAGAGGAAGGCAAAAAAAAACCATGTGGCAACACTAAGTTCCACAATGGGGAAAAAATTCCTTTCTGACTCCACAGACAGCAATCAGACTAGTTCCCTGGATCAACGCCCTTTCAAAGAATCTAGTATATATAACTGGTAATATTATCGTTTTCAAGTAAGTTCTCAAGTTTTCAAGAAAGTTTTCATATCTCTGATGGGACAGTTTTCATCCAAAATACATAAAAAAACTCTATTATATATAGCCAGGCCATCAGATACAATCGTATATATTCCAACCCTATAGATAGAGACAATCACCTAGAGGATCTCAGAAAGACCTTTTTGAGCCAGGGCTACCATCCAAGAGTAATTGAGAACCAGATTACAAAAGCCACTAGAATATCAAGGAATCATCTCCTACATTACAAAACTAGAGAAGAAAACAAGAGTTCCTCTCGTTGTCACCTACAATAAAAGTCTGGAGGTGCTTAGAGGAGCTGCACGGAAACTGCAACCACTCCTACAAAAAGATGCCCAACTAAAATCAATATTTCAGGATCCCCCACTCTTGTCTTTTAGACAACCTCCTAATCTAAAAGACATCATTGTCAGAAGTGCCCTGTGCTCTCCAGCAGTAACGGGAACCTTTTCCTGCAACCAGAACAGGTGCAAAATCTGTCCATTTATAATGACAATGGACATGACAAAGATTCCTGGGGCAGATCAGGACTACAAGATCCCAGGTAATTGCAGTTGCATAACAAGCAATGTGGTGTATTTAATCATAAGTACCAAATGTCCAACCGGTGGCATGTACGTAGGGAAGACCGGGCAAAAATTCAGGACAAGAATGAATTCTCATCGCCACTCAATAAAAGAAAAGTGTATGGACTTACCTGTAGCAAAACATTTTTCCAGCCCTGACCAAAGTGTAACAGATATGGGGCTGCTCATCTTAAAAAGCAACTTCAAATCACTGAGAGAGAGAAGAATTTGGGAATACAAATTGATAACGACCTTTGACACTTTCAAAACACAATTAAATGTATAACATGGATTCATGGCTTTTTATATAACATTAATGGACATTTGAGGACATCACAGATTCATGCAATTTGATATAAATTGAGAAGACATTTGGGGAAATCACATCTTACAACACACTCCATTTTGAGGACAATGAACTTTTGACACTTCTTATGTGAACACCCTTGCCTCCTTTTATTGCTTTCCCCAACTCATTTAAGTATTTTCAGTTCTCCACAGACCACTACCATATGACAATACAATTAGTTCTGCTTATCTTAGAATTTTAGTGTCAATTCCCCAGCCCATCTCTTCCTCTCTAGCCTGACTCTGCTTTACGTCACCTGTCGCATTTACTAGAGCATCTAAGACTGTTTTTTTTTTGTTGGTTTCATTTGCTTATGTATATATGTATGTGTCTTTAGACTCTGTGTCATTATCAGCCTGACGAAGGGGCCATAGTGTCTCTAAGGTTTGCTATGTTTACCATCTTTTCAGTTAGCCATTAAAAGGTATCAACCACTGAGGACTTTCATATTGTAATATTTTTCTATCTACTCACTAACACGCTACAAACATTTTTTACAGTTTTCAAGAAAGGCATCTAGCTCCTTCTTAAATGTTAGTAGTGAGTCACTCATTATAACATCATGTGGCAGAGTGTTCCATAGTCTCACTGCTCTTACAGTAAAGAATCCGTGTCTGTGATTATGATTAAACCTTCTTTCCTCCAGACGTAGAGGATGCCCCCTTGTCCCCGTCTCAGGCCTAAGAGTAAAGAGATCATTAGAAAGTTCTCTGAACTGTCCCCTCATATATTTATACATTATTATAAGATCACCCCTAAGCCTTCATTTTTCCAAGCTAAATAACCCCAAGTTTAATAACCTGTCTTGGTATTGCAGACCCCTCAGTCCTCTAATCACCTTGGTCGCTCTTCTCTGCACCCGCTCTAGTTCAGCTATGTCTTTCTTATACACCGGAGACCAGAATTGTACACAATATTCTACGTGTGGTCGCACTAGTGACTTGTATAGAGGTAAAACTAAGTTCTCATCATGAGCATCTATGCCTCTTTTAATACATCCCATTATGTTATTTGCCTTTCCAGCAGCTGCCTGACACTGGCCACTAAATGTGAGTTTGTCATCTACCCATACAGCCAGGTCTTTTTCAGTGACAGTTTTGCCCAGTGTTTTACAATTAAGCACATAATTATACCTTTTATTTCCTCTGCCCAAGTGCATGACTTTACATTTATCCCCATTAAAGCTCATTTGCCATTTATCAGCCCAAGCTTCTAGTTTACATAAATCTTCCTGTCTAATATCTACATATTAAGATAATATCCTTTATTCAATGCTCCATAGGCATAAAAAACATGATGTAGAGGGAACAAAGTCCCACACCGCTGGACACGTTTCGGACTGGTGTCTTTATGCTACAGTATCTAAAAAACACACACACAGTTCCTATATACCCAATAAAACGCCGCCCATGAAACACACATGTTTAATTAACTTCAATCAAAATTTTTTAATCCTATATATTACAGGATAAACAAAACCTGTGAAATGAACGCCACAAACCTCTTTTGACACAGTGACATAAAATAATATACAAGTTGTTCACTAAAGAATAAATATAATACAAACACTAGTGAAATCTCCATGCTGAAATCACCAGTTACATAGAGACTATACCAATGTGATAAAACACATAACACATATTTTATTGAATAGTAATATGACAAGTCTGACTGAAATGGAACCCTTCTGGGGCTCTCACATTCAGGGCCAATATCCAATGAATTTCACGGCATTGGACTGTTCTTTCCCAGTCCCCCCCCTTTTATTCCTAAAGACCCTCTCAATGCCTTTAACACATAAACTGCTCACATTTCCCCCATGCCCCTCTTTAAACATTGAATAAAGCATATCATCTTAATATGCAGATAAGAGTCTGGTGCCAGATTCCTTTCATTGATTCTATTACCAAGTGGATTCTAGACGTCCTATCCAGGCACCAACGGCTGTGAGTGAGTCCGGTTGAGCACATTCCCCCTTCCCCCATTTCCGCGCTATTATATTCTGTGAAGGTGGTTTCTTATGTCTATACCCCCCAGGGACACGGAAAGACTTTTATAAATTTCCCGCCGTGTATACAAATCCCTTTATTAGGTCCGAAAGGTACATTTTCTCCCCAGGACTTAAACGCCTGCCTGCTGTCAATCATCCTCCTCTGGCCTCTGGGCACCACCTCCACTCTTCCTCCTTACATTTCTCGGGCATGAGCCATGCGCATTGCCCGAGAATTTACATCACATGAATTAATCAGATTATGCCTACATATAGTGGAAGACCCAGATCCTGCCCTGCAGTGTGTTTTGATGTATTCACACTGCGGGGCTGGGAATCTGGCGCCTGCACAGAGATGATCACTGTTTCTGTCCCCACAGTGTGAATACATCATTACACAATGCAGGGTGGGATCAGAGGCCTCCGCTATATGCAGGCGCAATCTGATTAAATCATGTGATCTAAGTCCTACGGCGCATGCTCGAGAACTGACTGATGTGCACAGGCGCCGATGATGTGCGGAGAAATAGAGAGGCGGCGCCCGGAGGCCAGAGGAGGAAGATTGACAGCAGGCATGTGTTTAGGTACTAGGAAGAGAAGGTACCTCCCAGACCTGATAGAGGTATTTGCATACATATTGGGAAGTTTATAAAAGTCTTTCTTTTGGTGTCCCTGTGGGGTATAGACATAAGAGCCACCTTCTCAGAATGCAGCATAAGTGTTGCTGAAGATGGCTCTTTTACTTTAATAGGTCCTGGGGAGGGGTTTGACAGGTTCCTTTTACGTATTCAGTAGCACAAGCTGGGCACAATATCATGAACACTACAATGTACAGACATTACAATGTATTGGGCAATACAATGGTACATTTTCACTCTTCAACATTCACTGTGTTTGACTCCATGGTGTGTTGTCAAAAACAAAATCATCACAACACCTGTAGGTGAATTCCCAGAGAAATGCAATTTCTAAAATGGGGTCGTTAGAGGGGCTTTTTGTTAGGGCACTTAGGGGTTTTGCAACTGTAGTGTGCAAACTATTCTAGGAAAATCTGTGCTCAAAAAAGTCAAATGGCGCTCCTTCCCTACAGAGTCTCAGCCTGTGGCCAAGCAGTATTATAGAGCCACATGTGGAGTATTGCCACATTCAGGAGAAATTGTGTGGCAAATTATGGGGCCATTTTTACTTATTTCCCTTTGTGAAATTTGGGACTTTGGGGCTATAACAATATTTTAGTTGTAAAAATGTAATTATTTTTTTCTTCACTGCCCAATAGTATAAAATTTAGTTACACCTGTGGTGTCAATATGCTCACTGCACCCCTAGATTAATTTACTGAGGAGTGCAGTTTGTAAAATGGGGTAAATTGAGGGGGGATTTTTCAGGTGCTCTGCCAATGTGACATGGCACTCCCAAACCATAGTAGCATAATCTACACTCCAATATTACACTGCTTCATTTCTGAGGTTTGTACTATGCCTCAAAAGTAGGTCCCCATTACATATTAGCACACTCAGGAAAATTGTGTGGCGCCCCTGCGGATCCAGTTGCCACAGAGGTACTGCACCCCTGTTAGGGTGTAGTATCCCACTCACTGGTAGAGGGGATACAGACGGTTACTGAGACACCCAGATCATACTAGGAACGATTGTAGTAGGGTTGGGTGGTGAAGGAAATAGTCACAGGGAGCACTTGGGGAGGAGTGAGGTCAGGAAGAACACATGTAGATGACGTGGGACATGTGACAAAGTGGTATAAAGAGAGTGGGAAAGATCTAGAACGTAGGAGACAACAGTTGAACAGCTGAAGAGAGACAGTTGAGCTGCAGAGGGAGAAAAGGAGAGTGAAGCAGCTAGAGTCGAGCTGGAGGGAAGCTAGAAAACGTAGACTTGTGAAGTGTCCAGAGGACTGGAGCAAGTGGGCTCTCGTCCTGAGGCCGAACCCTAGAGCAGAAAATCACCCAAGTGGCTCCAGGAGAAAGAGGGGGTCCCAGAGGCATGGGAAGTGAGCAATCCACCCGTGGGTCTTGTATCCATTGTCAGGCACAGGCAAGTTGAGGTACCAGGCCGCAAGGTGCAACAGGAACCCAAAAGACTAGTGAGATGACCAGGCTCAGATAGCAACCCGGAGACTGTGTGGCACTTCAAAGGTGACACAGTCAACAACCGCGCACATCTGCTGAAAAGTTGGCAACTGTAGGGCTAAGGGGAGACACTGCAGGTTAACCCCTAAGAAAAGCCCACAGTCACTGGCTCAGAGCTCTGTGTGGCAAGGTGCAAGGCGAGGTAATTGCTGTGTGAGATGACCTGGAAAGGATAGAGAAGGGGTGCCGGTTATGTACCATCCTATTACCAGGGAGTAGCTGGATCCCTGCCTCCGAGAACCCAATGCTCAGCGGGTTGCTGCACAAACACTGCAACCCACTGTGTCTGTGAAGTTTCTTACATGTCAAAAGCACCAGTAACACTACTACCAACTCACTCAAGAACCTTCAGCTACCTTAGGGGTCAGCCCTACCCTTAGAGGGCTTAAGGACATTGCTGCCTTCCAACCAACGACCCGAAGGAGAACTGTCGAGCAGAGGCGGCCATCAATAGCCGCAATCTGCAGGTAGCGTCACATATAAATTAACAAGTATTCTGAGATCCAGACATCCCTACCCAGAATGAACCCTCCACGCCAGATCCCTGTCACTAAGAGAGAGAGAGCCACCAACACTGAACTTATAATTACACCGCCAGGGTTTCACGGGGCCGGGTCTCGGTCACTGTGATCCCCGTGATGAAGCCTCAAGAAAGTCCAGTTCTGAGTATCCTAAGGCCCTGGAGGGGTGTGTCAATTGCACAACAAACTGAGCAATCCATTGTTTTCTTATTATTCAAATGTTGCGCTAAAACAATATTTTAATAAAGAAACAGATCTTTTCTTCACTGCCGAATGGTATAAAATTCTGTGACACACCTGTGATATCAATATGTTGACTGTAGCCTTAGGGCTTGGTTCTGTTTGCATTTTCAAGGGACAAGTGAACCCACACCATAGTTATACAATCAGGCAGTGTCCATCCGTTAGTTTTTTCCCATGCCTTGTTGTCATGAGAAAAAAATCACAGCATGCTGCATTTGTCAGAGAGTCTTGGCTCACACACACCCATACAAGTCTATAGGTACAAGTGAAACATTGGACTTCACTCTAATGTCACCCGAGAGCAGCATGGTATACACTGAGACTGGCAATGGAAGATATGGGGTGATTAAGCTCTCCCTCTCCTCTGCACCTGTGCTCCAATTGCAGGTTTGGTGCGCAGTTTCCTGATACTTGGCACACACTCGCAGAGCCTGCTCAAAAATCGGATACCATACGCTAGTGGAACTCCAACCTCAGATTAATTAACTGATGGGTTTTGTTTCTAAGTGTTGTCAGTTTTTGGGGGTGCTGTTTTTCTGGCATGTCAGTGGGTATGCAAATGTGACAATGGTACCCTTTCACCATCTGAATTCAATTGCTGCGCTCCTTCCCTTCTGATCTTTACACTGTGCCTTGAAAGTAGTTTTCGACCACTTGGGGTATCATTGTACTCATGAGAAATTGCACAAGAAATTGTGAAGTCCAATATCTCCAAATACTCTTGTGAAAATGAAATATTTGGGGCTAAAGCATCATTTTTCTTTGAAATTAATTACATTTTCATTTTCATGGCTCAACATTATAAAATTCTGTGAAGCACCTGAAGGTTCAATTTGCTCAACATAGCTCCAGATTAATTCCTTGAACAATGTAATTTCCAAAATAGGGTCACTTGAGGGGGGGTTCCACTTTTTAGGCCTCTGCAAATACAACTTAGTATCCTCTATGTATTCCAGCCAATTTTGTGAACCAAAAGTCAAATTGCGTTCCTTCCATTCTAATGATGTGCACTCAAGCTGTAGTTTTCCACCATATATAAGGTATCGATGAACTCAGGAGAAATTGTACAAAAAATTGCATGGTCCATTTTCTCCTATTACCCTTGTGAAAATTTGAGGTTATAGCAATATGTTAGTGAGCAAAACACTTTTTTATTTATTTTTTATTTTCACAGCCTAACATTATAAAATTATGTAAAGCACTAAGTGGTGGCCCGATTCTAACGCATCGGGTATATGTATGTACTGTAGTTTATGTATGAAGATTTAAGAATAATGCAATGTGAAGCTGGGTTTAAATCCCGCGCCAATATCGCTGATTGGTCGCGGCCGCAGGGGTGTCAGGGTGCAAGCGGTGTCGGTGTATAATCCAGGTGGGAATCCGGGTGGAGGTGGGCCGGACTGTGCCTGTCTGCCTCTCTGTAATGGAAATCCCGGCCAGCCACGACCACTCAGCAACACGGGATTTCCATTACAGAAAGAAAGATGTGATAAGGTGATTATATAGTAGATGTGAGGGTTTAAATATGCTCAACACATCTCTGCATAAATTCCTTGAGGGGTGCTGGTTCAAAAATAGGACTAATTTTTTTTTGGGGGGGGTCCATTGTTTTGGTACATCAGGGCTCTGCAAACACAACATGATGTTCTCTATTTATTCCAGCCAATTTTGTGCTCCCAAAGTTGAATTGTGTTCCTTCCCTTCCAAGCCTTTAATTGATGGAGTCCCTATCTCCTATCTCCTATGGAGTTCCTTGTAAATTTTGTTGGAAATTAAAAATTTTAACCCTTCTAACTTCCTAAAAACAAAAAAAATATCTTTCAAAAATGTAACTTATGTAAAGTAGACATGTGGCAAATGTTATTTATTATCTATTTTGTTTGGTATAAATACGGTATATGGTATAAGGGCATAAAAATTAAAAGTTCAAAAATTGCCAAATTTAATATTTTTTTGGCAAATTTTCATTAATATACGCAAATCATATTGACCAAAATTTACCAATATCATCAATTATAAAATGACATGAAAACATTTTCTACGGACCCCAGGATTATGTTGAATCTTTCCAGGGTTATTGCTTCATAAAGTTGATGCTGGTGAAAATTGTAAAATTTGGCCAGATCTTTAGGGTGAAAACAGGCTTTGGGGTGAAAGGGTTAACTAAAACGTATCATAAACGCACTGCAGATAATGCCATTCCTAATGCCACTTTTCCTGCCCAAAATAATAAGTAACTCCAACTGGAGAATTAACTAAAATAAAACATAATTGCTCCACATGGGATAAGAAATATGTAATGTATTGGGCAGTTGTGGGTTACCCTAAATGTACAGCAAAAGGAGAGGTCTCAAAATTAGAAGGCACACCCAATGAATTGGAGATGTTTTTCTGATATTCCTGCATTTATATCAAGTTATAGTGTTAAATTAATCACAATTTAGTGCATTGTATTTAGAATTTTGCCCACAATACGCTGTAAAAAGATGATGATTTTGAAAAAGTACTTAGCAAGGGTTACAAATGCCATAAACATAAGCCACCCACTTTGTCTCGCATCTTGTCACCCATTTTAATTAAGGCCAGAATAGAACCTAAAATGTGGCCGAAAAAGGTTTTTATGGGTTTTATACCCATGGCTGAAACAGGTGCATGTGCTCTACATTCGATAATGGACCTAAAACATTTACGGATAGTATGGAAGGAGATAGCAAGCAATTTATTAATTGTAACCAGTACTTTTGTCGGTTATGTCATTAAATGTGCAGTATGTGATCTGCTATAGCCTGTCAGACTAGAAAATTAAATGTCAGGATAAGGGTATGTGAATGCAATGCCTTATTCAGGAGATTCTGCCTGGATCCCACCTGAAAAAGTACTAAAAAATGGCCAAAATGAATGGATGATTTGCAGAGAAATTTCAAAATGATCTACTGTGCATATGTTCTGTGTTTTTTGTTACTGATGCAATGCAGATCCGGCTGTCAGTCACTATAAGTAAATACTTTTTCAAATTATAATAGTTTGCTTATTTACTTTGTTACACTGATAGAAACCTGTACTCACTGTACATACTGTACTGTAATCTATTATATAATCACGAATGGGTTTTTTGCCCCTTTTGAGTCCGCTCACGCTGCGAGTCAGCGTGGTCATGTGGATACGCCCGAAGCATTGGCCGCGCAGCGGCCATTGCGAGCAGTTCTAAGGCGACTCGCTATGCCCGCCGCAGCGGGCATGGCGAGTCGCCTTAGCAGCGCGAAGCATTGGCCGCGAAGCGGCCATTGCGAGTCAGAGACTCGCTCTGCTAGAATCCCGATGCATGTGCATCGGGCACCCAGCTAGTACTGGAGATAATCAGAAAAGGCTATTCACAATCGTCCTCATTTATTAATTAAATATTAGAGCTACCAAAGTAAGAAGAGAATGCTCACACTGCTGTCCACCCTCTTCTTTGTGATCTAATACTAGACATACCAGGAATATTGACGTAAGAAGAGGCTGCTCACACAGCTGGCCACCCTTACTTTCAAATCTTATACTGGAAATAATAATGGGGCTGAGACAATAAGGTGCTGCTCCCACTGCTATCTATATTGTCTATCTGATTTAATACTGTAATTACCAGGCGGTCCTGAGTTAAGAAGAGGCTGCTCACACTGCTGCACAAATTGTCTTTCTGATCTAACACTGAAAATAATAGTGGGGCTGAGGTAAAAAGATGATGTTCACACAGCTGCCCATATTATCTGTCTGATCAAATGCTGGAGATACCAGGTGTGCTCAGGTAAGGAGATGCTGCTCGCACTGCAGTCCACCCTGTCATCCTGAATGACTCTATATACCTAAGATATCTTCACGTCACAACAGTGCTTCTACTAAACATGCTTACAGGTACTTGATTTAATATCCTAGGACAGGTTACTAACAGTCAAAGCCGTCTCTGCCCTTAGGAACTGGTGGGCATATGCCAAGGGCACCGGGCTGCAGGGGGCGGCACCAACACAGGGAAGAATAATTTATTTTTTATTTAACTTTCCCCTCCCCTCCGTTAGACAATCCAGAAAATCAGTTGTCTTTTTGGAGGGGTGGGGGTTGGTCGGGGTCAGGAGGGGGCGGAGGTGCTTCTCCATACTCCTCAGATACAGCAGGGAGCTGACTGACCAAGGAAGTACCTGCACTTCTGGGGTCATACAAGGGATCACTAAATCCCTGCTCCGAGGTGATGCTGCTGCCGCTTCATTGCATGTGATGAGAGGAGGATGAGATCATCTCACTGCAGACGTCAGACCAGGGTCAAGGAGGAGAAAGACAACATGGGAAGACACAGAAGCAGGTGAGAGCTCGTAGAGATGTGGGAGGGGGGTTGTGCTATATATTGGTGAGAGGAGGAGGGTTGAAACTGCTATATACTGCTGTATACTGGTGATGGGGGGGCCTGGAACTGCTACATACTGCTTTATACTGGTGATAGGGGGCCTGGAGCTGCTATATACAGCTGTATACTGGTGATGAGAGATATGAAACCGCTATGTACTGATGTATACTGGTGACAAGGGGGCCTGGTGCTGCTATATACTTCTGTATACTAATGACAGGGGGGCCTGGAGTTGTTATATACTGCTGTATACTGGTGACAGGGGGGCCTGGAGTTGATATATACTGTTGTATACTGGTGATGGGGGGCCTGGAGCTGGGATTTGGGGGAGGCTAACGCTATACAGGCAGGGGATTGGCGGAGAGGGAGGCTGATGCTTTAGAATGGGGATTAGGGGGCATATTACTGTAGACAGGGGTTAAGGGGTTATTACTATAGAATATTTTTTATAGGAGTTATAGAGTAAAATCTACTTAATTTAATATGCACATGAGGGGTTTCGCAGCACCCTCGTATTTGTATACTAAAGCTTGTCTTTATTGACAGCGCTCGGTTAGTAAAAGTGAGATTGCTTTCATTCCCTATGGGACATGCGGTCATGTGCGGCAAGAGCGGTAAATCGTGCACTTGCGGCAGTGCAAAAAAACACTGCTAGTAGCAATTTTTTGACTTGCTGAAAGTGCCAGATCCAGCAAAACCGCAAGTGCCACACATGACCGCAAGTCCCATAGGGAATGGTTGGGGCTTGCCGCAAATCAGCCGTTACACGGCAAAACTGCCGTATCTGCCACGATTGTACAAAAACGTTAATGTGAAAGCAGCCTTAGGTTGCTTTCATATCAGCGATTTTTGCCATTTGCCGCAGATATGGCAGTTTTGCCCCATTACAGCTCACTTGCGATAAGCCTGCATTCAGCCTAATTCATTCCCTATGGGACTTGCGGTCATGTGCGTCACTTGCGGTTTTGCATCCAGCCAATCCATCACTTGTGGCAACGGAAGAAAAACACAGCTAGCAGAAGTTTTTTGACTCGCCTCAAGTGTAAAACCCCAAATGCTTCACATGTCTGCATAGGGAATGAATTAGGCCGAAAGCAGGCTTGCCACAACTGAGCCGTTACGTGGCAGATGCGGCAAAACTGCTGGATCTGCCGCGAATGGCAAAAATCGCTGATGTGAAAGCAGCCCTAGGTTACTTTCACATCTGCAGTATTTTCACTTCCGGCAGATCAGGCAAAGCTGAATTTTTGAACTTCAGGTTTGCTTGATCTGCTGTTTTGCAAATCCGATGGAATTCTTCCTTTTTTGCAAAAACCCGATGTGCCCCACTTGTGCCAAGGTTGTGCTTGTGCTAATGCATTGTAATGGGACCTCCGGACTAGTGTGGAGACTCACCTTTTCCTCGCGATCTCGCACTTACGGAGCGGGACTAAAACTGCTGCTAAGCAGTTTTTGTTCAGCACCAGAGGTACTAGAAGTGCCAGATAACTGTCAAAAATGCAAGCCTTCGCACTTGTCCGGAAGTCTCTTCACATTGCATTAGCACAAACGCAACCTTGGTGCAAGTGGGGCACATTGCATTTTTGAAAGAACGGCGGATTTCTGCCGGATTGAAGCAGCCTAAAATCAGCTTGCAAGTCTGTGCTCACTCACTGAGGCTGGTTTCACCCTTGTGTTTTCTTTTTAAAGTAGGCAAGATCAGGATTTTGATCTTTTCCTGATCCATTTTTTTGCCCATTCACTTTAATGGTGTCAGGTAGCATCCAGAAGCGACAAGATTCTATCTAACACCATTAAAGTGAATGAGCAAAAAAAAAACAGATCCTGAAAAGATCAGGTTTTTGCTGAAAAACCTGATCTTGCCTAATTTGAAAAAAAAAATGCAAGTGTGAACCAGCGACATTGGATGAGTGCAGTAGCGCGCTCCAAGTGTCAGTGTGGGTGCACACAATGTGGCTGCAGGCTTGCTCTGATGCCTGGGACCTGTTTGCTTCTTGGCTTCCCTTTGAACAGCTTCAGTAAAGAGGAGGGGTGAATGAGCAGACAGCATGTCTCCATATCACTAGGCCTCTCCTCACTGAAGCAATGGTTAGGTCACCTATTTTATTCACTTGATGACTTTGAACAACTGAAGGTGTTAAAAAAAACGCTCAAAAGACTGAACCTTTGGGCAGCAAATGCAGACGTTAATTCTTTTAGTGTTTAATTAGCAATTTTTAAAGCATTTTACAGAGTAGATCTGCCTCAAATAGATGTCATGTGCACAGACTCAGTGTGTGACGTCAGTAAGGGGAGTGACCATTAAAAGTGCCTAGGGCAGCATGAAGGCCAAATACGGCCCTGGTAACAGTGTAACAAGACAACAGCCATTTTAACTTTATAGTAAATCATTATAGTGTTATATGTATTTAGGAATTTATTCACAGCAACATTTCATGTAGCTGTTTATTTTCTTATATTCCTAGAGAATGTTTTTTTTGATCATTGAACTATAGAACGCAACAATCAAAGTACATAGCACACCATTATTTTTTCACATGATTAAATCTAATCATTTTAAATTTGTAGGGAAACTAATCTGCAAAGGAGGTATTTTCCTTTTACAACAAATATTTTGTGCAACGGGAATTTAAGGAAAGGTTGTCAACTGCAATATTGCCATTTGGTGTTGCAGTAGATTTAATTTATGATAGGAGGTTTTATTATTGGTATTCGTAATTTGCATACCTACAGGGAGGGATTAGTAAAGAGTCTATGAGGATTAATATGATATAATCTATGATTAATCCATTGTTTCTTTGGGCTATCAGAATTCCAAACACATTATAAAGATATATGAACATGTTCACTATAGGGTTCTAGCATGATGAGAAAAAATGAATTGTGGCAGTGAACAACTCTAGGGGTATGTGCACTGCACAGGACACCTTTTCCATGTAGATTCTGCGCGGAACCCACTTGAAAAACAATGAACATATGTGCAGCTCATCAAAACAACATGCAGTGCATATGTCCCGATTTCTGTAAATTCTTTAAATTGTCTCAAGCTTTGAAAGCCATGAAAAAGCTAAAAAGTGACCAATCCCTTCTTCTGGGAGCTTCTGCTTGGAAGTCTAAAAAAGGGAGAGACAAAAGGCGCAAATGGGTCTTATCGTTTAGGTAGGATCCTATTGTCCGTGGGTGTATATGCTCACCTGGTTAGCTTGTGTTAACCCACAACCAGTATGCTCGCCTAGACAGCTGCCACTGGATCCGCACTTCCACGTGCACAGTGGTGGTGTAGTCAAACCCAAGGAAAATAGTGCTCCTATGATCCGTGCTGCCGTCAGGATGAAAGACAAGGACCACAAGGCTTCTTGAATGCTGCTGCTTTATTCCAGACGTGTTTAAGTGCTGTCCCAGCACCTTCCTCAGGGGTATAATCATAGAAGGGCTCCTAGAAGTTGAAACGATTCATCTGTATTCATGAGTCGGCTACAGCAAAAAATAAAAAGTCGCAAAATATTTCAAGACATTTTCCTCCATTTCCTTCATTTTTTGTGTTATCTTCTTGGTTATCTTACTTTCAAGCACCTAAAAGGACAGTTTGAGCAAGCTTACCCTTCAGTATTACTTCCCCTCTATACAGTTCTGGTAGACCCTGGTACTGGCACTCAGTTCCTATTCATTTCAATAGAAGCTGTGCAGTTTCCGTGAACTAATATTCTGCTGGAACAGCAAACAGCTGATTGTGGTGTTGCCAGGTGTCAGACTATTGCTAAGGCTACCAACAATACTTCATCTAGCGGTACAGGTAACCCTCACCTCTAATATCACAGATTGATTACTTATGCTAAGGATAGTAATCAATATCCATGTCTTGGAAAACTCTTATAAAGGAGGCAATGTTATTTTTTTTTAAAGTATCGAGCACTGTGTGAGACCGGTCTTCATTAATTCAGAGCAGGATGTGGAGTGTTTTCATCTCTTTTGCAAATTATATAATGGGGCGTTGTAATTTGCAAATAAATTGACTATGTCTGTAGGGTTTTTAAATGTTATATTACTGTACAGTAATTACAATTATAATGTATCTTCTGTTTGTACAATCTGGTTTTCAGCTTTCCTTAGGTCTTTAATCTGATAATGAATTGATTGAGTAGGATTACTGTTATGTTGATTTTTCAGGGAGGTTATTTTAGCATTAGGATTATGAGTTATGCTGTGCATCCATTTATTTTGTGTCATCAATAAATAGTCTAAAACAAAGATAGTAAAATGAAGGATAGCATTAAATCAAGATATGCAAAGCAAAGTATTATGGTGATTAAAATAAGAAAACAAAAGAACGACAAGATGGCTATGATGAGCCCACGACAAGGGGTACTCGGATACCAGGCCTGGGTTTGATGGATGTAACTGGGGAATCACGGGTGGTCAGGTTCCCGGTTCCGTGCCCTGGCTGTCATTTGTTAGATGAGGGATATTTACAGGGATAAAGAAAGTACATGACACCACCTGTGGATCCCGGTAATTTGGATACCGGCGCTGCAGCCGGCCGCTGAGGTGATGAAGGGTGCAGCTCAGTGTAGTCCAGCTCCCCACAGGTGGAGCTTTGACCTCAGGGCAGCAGTAATGGAGGATGAGGGGATGAGGGGAGTAGTTGTTCTTACCCCTCCGGTGAGATGCTGATGGTGCTGAAGCCCTCCCGCACTGGCAGGAAGAAAGACAGAGACCAGTTCAACTCCAACTCCACTTTACTGGGTACCGGCAGATGTTAAGGTGAAACATGGTACAGTCTGTTTTAACGGGTAGTAGTTGTTGGCTCAGGGTCCCCCTATGGAGTCTCCAGATGTTCCTTCTTAAGTCTTTCGGGGTCTAATTCTGTCCTTTTCTATCTTTCACCACCCTTGCAGAGCTCTCCCGCCAGTCCCTTGGTCTCATACAGTGAAGCACGGGTTTCTCCTTTACTGGTATGGACGGGAGCAACCCACAGCAAAATCCTCCTGCCACCGGAATCCGGACCGATACTCCAGTAATCTAGGACCTATTTTGGGCCTGAGGGGTGAGGTACCTTCTTGCGGCGCTACGGCTACCCAGTTTCAGAGGGCCCACGGCTCGTCGGTTTGCGGACAGAGTAAAACTGCTGACCACCTCGGTTTCCGTGTTGCCAGTGTTCCCCAGACTAAACCAGCTGGCTCCAACCGGTTCTGGACTGTCTCCTTCTGTCCTGGTCCCCCTCTTAAAGATGGGGATCCCTCCTGTCGCAAAGCTGTCAGGCACGTCCTCCCTGACTGCCTTCCCAGCACTAACTGAACTAACTGTCACTCAAGTCCTCCTGCACTAACCTAGGCTCCACCCCCTTTTGGATCTTCTGAATAATCAGTCCTTCTATACTAAGGTGGCCTAGTCCTGTGTGTGTGTGTAAAAACAGACTCCATAGGTTAAACCCTAAACCCACAATTACAGAGATACTACATATGTTCTCAAAGTGTAATACCTCCCTGTGGTGCCTAGCCATAGGGGCGCCACAGCTACACGAACGAACTGGGTGATAATTTCAGTTCAAACCTCTGTGTTGCATCAATAGCATCTCATTCCACCAAACAGTAACCTGCTTTGTACTGACATTGGCATAGAGAGGGGCAGGCTGCTGAGGCAGTACCAAATTCTACATTGGGGAAAGATTTCAGAGCTGTGCCCCTCCCCCACAGCCACTCAGATTATCTTGGATCAGACCATGGCTGGGTCTGTCGCTGCCTAGTAATGGAACCTTTATACTTACTGAATGGAACTGCTGCTTGAAGCAATCAAACTTAGGCTTTTTTTCAATATCAAGTAAACAAGAAACCTGGGCACTAGAGGCATTTGGTGCGGCTTAAACCAGCTTTTAACCAAGGCTGCTGCTTAGGCTGGTTTCACTTTGCCATTTTCTTTAATATGGGGGTATGCAGGAAAGGCCCACGGATCCCCTAGCAATGATGAAAATGGAGCATATGTTTGCATATTTTGCAAGGATCTGGCGGTTGCTAAATGACATAGAAATGTAGAAATACGTACTCCATATGTGCAGAACAATCAGCACAGACCGCTCCATACTAAGGGTATGTGCACACGGGGGCGGGTTAGTGGCGGCGGCGGCTGGGCGGGACCCGACAGGAAGCTCCGGAGCCGTCCACCGGCTTCCTGTCGGGTATGTGCGGCGGGAGACGGGCGGGTGACGGGCGGGTTAGCGCCGGCCGTTCTGCAGTGGCTGGAAGCAGCACATGATTCTGCTTGCAGCCGCTGCAGAACCGGCCGGATTAGCCTGAGGCTATGTGCGCACTGGGCGGGTTAGGGCCGGATTAGGTGTGTAAACCGCCGGTCAGTTTACATAAGTTTTATGTAAATTTATGTTAATCCAAACCGGCGTTTGGATTAACATAGAAACCTATGTAAACCGACACCCGCTGTGCACACAGCGGCGGTTTACACATGCTCATCCGTTGCTAACCAGCTGGGTTCCCAGCGGGTTAGCAAAGAATGAGCTTGTTCTATAATCCGGCCAGTTCTGCAGCGGCTGCAAGCAGAATCATGTGCTGCTTCCAGCCGCTGCAGAACGGCCGGCGCTAACCCGCCCGTCACCCGCCCGTCTCCCGCCGCACATACCCGACAGGAAGCCGGTGGACGGCTCCGGAGCTTCCTGTCGGGTCCCGCCCAGCCGCCGCCGCCACTAACCCGCCCCCGTGTGCACATAACCTTATAGTCCACCGTTGAGATTTTAGCTGGGGTGCCCTGGATCTGGTGGTTGACAATTTTTTTCACAGAGACAAAATCGCAACAAGATGTATCTAGGCCAAACTGTACACAACTGGATGCACCAACAAGTGTCTCTGGCCCCATTGATAGCCAAAAACTAAAAAGGTTGCATAGAGAAGTGGAGATGAAATGTGTGCAGCATTTGCTCGCAGGACTCACGACACAACACAGGAGTCATAAATGAAGTGAATGAAGGTCAAGCATAGAAGCTCACAATGATTAGTAATCAGTTTACGAATATAAAAAAAGTCTAACATGGAAAAATAAACCTTATTTAAAATAATAAATACTTCAAAGGATATACATTTAAAAAATTTAGAAAGATCAAAGAAGTATATATATATATATATATATATATATCTACATAGACACTAGCGATCAAAATTAGAAAACAACACACAATATCCTTAATATTTAGGTCATTATTTTGTTCTACGTGAAAATAGCCTAACATGAATAAATTAGCAGTTTTTAAGCTTATTTCATAAATTGAATATATTCTCAAGCACAGAATAAAAATGTAAATAAATAAATGGAAAAGGCACTGATCAAAATTAGAGAACACTTTCAGATACCGGCAAATTATTGGTGTTAATCTGACACATGGTGCTAATTTCTTTAATTATCTGACAAACTCTAACTGTCAGCCTGACTGTCCAGTTTACATTCACTTTGTAAAAATGGTGTGGCATTCCAAACTGACTGAAACACGCCGGCAGCAGGTTGTCCAATTGAAGTCCAATGGGGTCACTCTATCAGCCATAGAAAAAGAAGTTGGTAATTCCAAGTCTGTGATTTCGAGAATATTGCATCTTTACAACATCACAAACTCTTTCAAGTCCCCCAAGATGGCTGGTCGGCAGTTGCCCTTGAAAGACAAATGCAAGAGAGGACAAGGTAATGCGGAGAATCTCCATGGGGAATTGTTTCATCACTGCAGCTGGAATAGCTCAACAGTTCAGCACTGAACAGGGTAAGGATCTGTCTCATCATACAGGGTCACAACATTTAAGAGCATTTGGATTGAAAGCCCCCTCTGTAGTGACCAAACCTCTCATTATCAGAAGGAATCAAAAAGCTAGGCTCACCTTTGGTGAGGAGCATGTTGTGTGGACAGAGAAGTGGTTCACAGTCAATTTTAGTGATCAAAGCTAATTTAATTTATTTGGGTCTGATGGGAAACATTATGTTCATCGAAAAACTTGGAAAAGACAGAACCCAAAGTGGGTAAAGAAGTCAGTGAAAGGTGGTGGAGGAAGTGTCATGATTTGGGGAATGTTTTCTGGTGCAGGGGTTGGAGCTCTCATACAGCTACATGTTTGAGTGAAGGCAAGTGTGTATCAGGACCTTCTTCAACAACACATGGTTCATTACTTGCGTTCAGCACTCAATCAGCCAGCAATTTTCATACAAGACAATGCTCCCTGTTACACAGCAAACTGCGTAAAGCAGCTACTTGAAACAGAAAACATTGAAACAATAAAATGGCCGCCCAGAGTCCTGATCTAAACCCAATAGAAAATCTTTGAAAATCCTTGGTGACAAAGTTATGGCCAAGAAACCCACAACAGTCACAGAACTGTGGAAGAGACCGGAAGAAGAGTTGACCAAAATCACTGGAGCAGTGTGAGGGGCTAGTGATGTTCTGTGGCCACATATGTGCTGAAGTCATTCAAAGAAAAGGCCTGTACAAAGCAAAGGCCTGTACACTTCCTACTGATTGATGACTGTTGTAACCTTCACAATATTTTGATTTAGTCTTTCTCTGTCCTACATTCATTGCTGTTCTCTAATTATGGTCATCAGATTTTGTGTGAAAGAAAGGTTTTAGGTTGATAAACTTTGGTTATTTCGGAGAACACTGTTCTAGTGGCATGGTGCACCCCTTACATAAACAAATGACAAATGTTGATCAATGTAGATTACAGTCTGTCTGAAAAATCAAGTGATCATACATTGTTTTCTCATTTTGATATATATTTATATATGTACCGATATATATACATATATACAGTACATATATGTGTATATATATATATATATATATATATATATATATATATGTATATGTACTTGAAAAGGGTGTAGTCCACACCAAAACATTGTGCCACATTGGGTTAATTAAAGTCCATCTTTTTCGAGTGCTGCCAGATATTTCTCTTACCTTTGAACTACACAGTGGGACACTGTATCCTCAGGGCATTTGCACCAGATTGATAAGTATAAGCTTGTGCTGTTCCTTTTTTCTATATACATATACATATATATACACATGTATACAGTTAGGGCCAGAAATATTTGGACAGTGACACAAGTTTTGTTATTTTAGCTGTTTACAAAAACATGTTCAGAAATACAATTATATATATAATGTGGGCTGAAAGTGCACACTCCCGGCTGCAATATGAGAGTTTCCATATCCAAATCGGAGAAAGGATTTAGGAATTATAGCTCTGTAATGCATAGCCTCCTCTTTTTCAAGGGACCAAAAGTAATTGGACAATGGACTCTAAGGGCTGCAATTAACTCTGAAGGCGTCTCCCTCGTTAACCTGTAATCAATGAAGTAGTTAAAAGGTCAGGGTGCATTCCAGGTGTGTGGTTTTGCATTTGGAAGCTGTTGCTGTGACCAGACAACATGCAGTCAAAGGAACTCTCAATTGAGGTGAAGCAGAACATCCTGAGGCTGAAAAAAAAGAAAAAATCCATCAGAGAGATGGCAGACATGCTTGGAGTAGCAAAATCAACAGTTGGGTACATTCTGAGAAAAAAGGAATTGACTGGTGAGCTTGGGAACTCTAAAAGGCCTGGGCGTCCACGGATGACAACAGTGGTGGATGATCGCCGCATACTTTATTTTGTGAAGAAGAACCCGTTCACAACATCAACTGAAGTCCAGAACACTCTCAGTGAAGTAGGTGTATCTGTCTCTAAGTCAACAGTAAAGAGAAGACTCCATGACAATAAATACAAAGGGTTCACATCTAGATGCAAACCATTCATCAATTCCAAAAATAGACAGGCCAGAGTTAAATTTGCTGAAAAACACCTCCAGAAGCCAGCTCAGTTCTGGAAAAGTATTCTATGGACAGATGAGACAAAGATCAACCTGTACCAGAATGATGGGAAGAAAAAAGTTTGGAGAAGAAAAGGAACGGTACATGATCCAAGGCACACCACATCCTCTGTAAAACATGGTGGAGTCAACGTGATGGCATGGGCATGCATGGCTTTCAATGGCACTGGGTCACTTGTGTTTATTGATGACATAACAGCAGACAAGAGTAGCCGGATGAATTCTGAAGTGTACCGGGATATACTTTCAGCCCAGATTCAGCCAAATGCTGCAAAGTTGATTGGACGGCGCTTCATAGTACAGATGGACAATGACCCCAAGCATACAGCCAAAGCTACCCAGGAGTTCATGAGTGCAAAAAAGTGGAACATTCTGCAATGGCCAAGTCAATCACCAGATCTTAACCCAATTGAGCATGCATTTCACTTGCTGAAAACCAGACTTAAGACGGAAAGACCCACAAACAAGCAAGACCTGAAGGCTGCGGCTGTAAAGGCCTGGCAAAGCATTAAGAAGGAGGAAACCAAGCGTTTGGTGATGTCCATGGGTTCCAGACTTAAGGCAGTGATTGCCTCCAAAGGATTCGCAACAAAATATTGAAAATAAAAATATTTTGTTTGGGTTATGGTTATTTGTCCAATTACTTTTGACCTCCTAAAATGTGGAGTGTTTGTAAAGAAATGTGTACAATTCCTACATTTTCTATCAGATATTTTTGTTCAACCCTTCAAATGAAACGTTACAATCTGCACTTGAATTCTGTTGTAGAGGTTTCATTTCAAATCCAATGTGGTGGCATGCAGAGCCCAACTCGCGAAAATTGTGTCACTGTCCAAATATTTCTGGCCCTAACTGTATATATATATATATATATATATATATATATATATATATATATAAATGCAGGCAAAATCACAAAACACTACTGTCTACAAAATTGTCTGATATGATTTGTTTTGCAGGGAGCTTTACCTCAAAACTAAGTATCCATACTGGGTTAGGTCTCTTGAGAACGGGTATCCCCTCCCCCCTCAAAAAAATAAAGTGCAGTGTTCTGCAGAACAAGTAGAAGTGGTGACATCTAGGCTATTAGAAAGAGGTTATAAGAAGAGACAAATTGATTTGGCTATTAAAAAAAATTTTTAATACCCCATATAATTGCCAATTTAATGATATAAGAATGATTGTCAATAGAAATGCCTCTATACTACAGTATATCAAGTCTGGACCTGAATGCAATTCTGAAAGAAGCATTGATGTGTACCGAGGAGAGGAAGATCAATAGGTGATATTCTTTCCCCCATTCTATATATACCGGAAAGAACAATGGAAAAACCTGGCTTAGGTCTCTTTCACATCAGCGTGTTTCGCTGATGTGTGGCCGATCCGGCAGGTGGCGCCACATCTGCCAGATCTGCCGCCTAACGGCCAACTTGCGGCACGTATTCGGCAAGCCCCATGCATTGGCTATGGAGCTTGCAGTCCGGTGCGGCAAGTGCAGTTCAGCCAGATGTGGCAGATCCGGCACTTGCGGCCGCGAAAAAAAACGCTTTTTGCGGCCAATCTGGCGTAACCGCACTTGACGCACCGGACCGCAAGCCCCATAGACAAAGCATCGGGCTGGCCGGATACGTGCCACAAGTTAGGCGGCCGATCCGGCGCCACATCAGCGAAACACGCTGATGTGAAAGGGGCCTAAATGTTTTTTTCAAATGTGCATGCTCCAAATACACAATGTGTCAGTATACACTGCAAACATATCAGCAATGACATGAAAAATTTCATCAATTGCAATGCAAATTATGTTGTATACTGCATATTTTGCATGCAAAAAATTTTAAATAATGTATATTAGCTGTACAATATGTAAATTAAAAAAAAGAATGTCGGAACATGTTGCCAATATTAAAAATAAAAATGCATCCTATTCAGGAGCTTGCAAACATTTTGTAGAAAAACATAACAGGAATTAAATTAATTTTCATTCTATGGAATTGAAAAAATAGATTTTTCTATTGGAGGAGGTGATTTGAGAAAAAACTTCTCCTACGAGAATTATTCTGGATTATAAAACTGGACACAAAATATCCAAATGGCATGAATTATAGGAATGATACATTCTATTTGTATTAGTTTATGCAGATTTTTTCTGTGAGTAAACTTGAGAATGTATGACTTGTTCTCAAATGAGCCTGATTGTAAACATATATGTCTATTGATCAGCGGTAAGTCACTACCGTATATACTCGTGTATAAGCCGACCCGTGTATAAGCCGACCCCCCTACTTTTGTCCCCAAGACCTGGGAAAACGTATTGACTCACGTATAAGCCGAGGGTGGACTCCAGCACAGGTATACAGCCCCAGCAGTGATGGTATACAGCAGGTCCCCAGCATCGTATACAGCCCCAGCAGTGTTGTATACAGCAGGTCCCCAGCATCATATACAGCCCCAGCAGTGTGGTATATAGCAGGTCCCCTGCATCATATACAGCCCCAGCAGTGTGGTATATAGCAGGTCCCCAGCATTGTATACATCCCCAGCAGTGTGGTATATAGCAGGTCCCCAGCATCATATACAGCCCCAGCAGTGTGGTATATAGCAGGTCCCCAGCATTGTATACAGCCCCAGCAGTGCCAGCCCATTATACAGGCCCCCCTCACAGTATGGCGGCGCCCCCCCCCCTCACAGGCTGGCCCCCCTCACGCAGCGCTGCGCACATACATTACCTGTCTATCAGCTGTCACCCTCCAGCGGCGATTCGCTGCTCCTGGGCTCCGGGCTTCCATCTTCCTCTGTGTCTTCCTGCTTTGTGGCCGGGGCTCATCGCGATGACGTCATCGCGACTCCGGCCGGTCACGTGACAAGCAGGAAGACAGAGATGAAGATGGAAGCCCAGAGCCCAGAAGCAGTGAATCGCCGCCGGAGGGTGACAGCTGATAGACAGGTAATCTATGTGCGCAGCGCTGCGTGAGGGGGGCCATCCTGTGAGGGGGGGTCGCCGCCATACTGTGAAGGGGGCACTGACTCGCGTATAAGCCGAGGCAGGACTTTTCAGCCCAATTTTTGGGCTGAAAAACTCGGCATATACGCGAGTATATACGGTAATTGTTTTTAAACCATGTATCACAATGAATGTGTATCTCAGTGAATAAGGGATTGTCTCCAGAAACTCATTGAGAAGTTTTGATCCTTTTTAATGTTTTGGAAATAAAGTTGAGAATTTTTTATTAATTGTGATTCACCAGAAATTCTTCTTAGATTTAATATTTTTCTATCTACTGGCTAACACAGTCCAAACATTTTTTACCTTATATAAAGACAGAAGTTAATCTCCTTGCTGCTAGAAGCCTATGCAATAAATTGATTTCCAAGTTGACGGACAATTCTTTTGTTTTAGAAGACTGTGCTTAAAAGAATTTTCACACTTAAGTTTAATTGAACATGTTGCCACTGATCAGCTTTATGCTGCAAACACGTATTACTGTGATAGGTTTACTTTGAAGGGGTTGTCCAGGCTAAGGAAAATGTTGAATGAGGTCTTGTATATTCTGAAAGTAACACATTCTCGCATACTCACATGTTCTCCCGATCACCTTAAGCTCTCGCATACTCACCTGTTTTCCCGATCACCCCAAGCACTCCCATACTCACCTGCTGTCCACCCTATCACCCCAAGCTCTCCCATATTCACCTGCTGCCCGCCTCATCACCTCAAGCTCTCCCATACTGACCTGCTGTCCGCCCCATCACTCCAAGCTCTCCCATACTCACCTGCTGTCCGCCCCATCACCCCAAGCTCTCGCATACTCACCTGCTGTGAGTCCTATCATCCCAAGCTCTCTCATACTCACCTGCTGTCCACCCTATCACCCCAAGCTCTCGCATACTCACCTGCTGTCCGCCCCATCACCTCAAGCTCTCCCATACTGACCTGCTGTCCACCCCATCACTCCAAGCTCTCCCATACTCACCTGCTGTCAGTCCTACTATCCCAAGCTCTCGCATACTCACATGCTGTCTGCCCCATCTCCCCAAGCTCTCGCATATTCACCTGCTGTCCGCCCCATCACCCCAAGCTCTTGCATACTCACCTACTGTCCGCCCCATCACCCCAAGCTCTCCCATACTCACCTGCTGTCCGCCCCATCACCCCAAGCTCTCGCATACTCACCTGCTGTCAGTTCTATCACCCAAAGTTCTCCCATACTCACAGACTACTTCATTGTCTGCACCTGCACCAGACCTGATGATAATCTGTAAGAAAATCGGTTTAGTGGTCAGGTGCACTACAGCTCATCAGATGTTTCTATATCGATATGTTTATGTCAACTGGACGCTGCAGCCAATCACATGTCATGTTGGTCTTGTGATAGATGAATAGGGACATAATCACTTCTGATGACAACACAGACCATGGAGTAGCTTGTGCCGGATGCAAAGATGTCACAGAATATGAATATGGAAGTCTGTTATTTGCAGGTAATAAAAGTCCCCAGCCAGAATTGCCTTTAGCCTAAACAACTTATTTCACTTGTATTTGGGCCTTAAACGAATCCCATTCTTCAGCTAAGACACTTCCTCTGCAAAGCCTGAATATTTCTGCTCATTTCGGTACAGACATGACATTGCAGTGTTTTTCCTTTCCATCTATCGGAATGCACTCACCCATCCCTATTTCAGACTGTTTTAAACATGTTTTCAGTGTGTATTGTGACCTATATTTTGTTAATGACTGAATTAAAAGAGTCTTACATTGAACATGATTTTGGACAAATATTTTGGCAGTCCTGCCTGGGTGTGTCGCATCAGGGTGAGGCAGTTATTCAGTCCAAAAAAGAAAAGTGCAGATGAAACAAGCAACTTTCACATCGACAATATGTAAGATATTTTTTTGTATTTTAAAATCTGTACAATAATACATAGGTACAGTATTAACCCTATAATTGCAAAACTAAATATTTCTGTAAGTGAGCCACTTCCAATACATTTAAGAATTCTTTTCCAGCTACTATAAATACATGGGCAGACATATATCTATGGAGAACAGGCAGTGGTCCAAGGTCTCGTCAGAAGAATGCAAGGAATTAATCATTTCAGTGCCAGATATGGCTAATGACATTATTCATTTTGGAAGCCTCAACATTTTTCTCAAAATGCAGGGTCACCTTTGGTGAACTTACACTAATATTTTAGGAAATGGCATATTAATTCCCAAATATATTGTTATTATTGGAATAGTTCCTTTGAAAAGCAACTAATACCAGAGACAGATGGATTTATGGAATTCAAATACCTACATGATCATCTGTGCCCATCAGAAGATCAGGAAACAACAGGCTGTCACTATATAGCTAGTGGATTGCTAACGTTGAGGCTAAGGAAAAATAGATCCATTAAAATTGGTTGTGATTGCAATAATTAGACTACATTAGGAAATTGCTAAAAAGGTTAGACTTATCTGGGATGTTTATGGTATATCTGCAGATTATATATCTAAGAAATACAAAGCCTAACTATCAAACCCACAACTATCATGAGAATGGGGTCCCACCATCAAAAACAAGGAAGAAGGGTGACCACCACTTATGTGCAGTTTTCTTCATCTACTTTTATGAGAGTTGCAATAACAGCTGAAAAATAAATTCTCAGGAATTTTTACAACTTCCAAAAAAGTGAATGGAGAGAGCTATGCACCTGTACTCATGGAATCGCAAGTGGGGTTCCATTATTGAGATGCTGGTTCCACAAGTAGGAAATGCATCTCATAGTTATTCATGGCATATCTTGTGGATCTATTATAAATATCTGATATGGAATTGCTTCTTTACGCATTCCTTGTACTCTTAGGAGTTCTTTAAGGTAAGTGAAATTGACCCATCTAGACAATAGTCCTATCAAATCTACTAATGTTTATCTGACCACTGTAGACCAAGGAGCTGGAGATTGTAGTCAATCATTTATTATTAAGGAAAGTACAAGTATGCATCACTATTCATGATGAGTGGATTGATGTGCAGAGGATCAAGTTTAAGATAATATATCCTGAAATCGTGATTTCACGCAAATTCAAAAACTTTGAAATTCAATTTGAATTTTCAAAAAAAAAAAAAAAGTTTTACCTGTTACCTTTTCCCAATTCCCCAAACTACTGAAGCATCAGAGAGCTGGTAAATGTAATTTTGTGTTGTTGCACAGGCCTCCCCATAATCCTCTGCAGCTATGACATCTAGCGGATTGTCATACCTTGTACAATGGTGGTGAGTACCAGTTCCATCAAAGATCAGCGGTTGCCAGTAGTGTACAGCTTGTGTAACAAAGTCATTTTCCATCTCCAGAGTTACTGGGTAAGCTTCTCTCTTCTGTAGTGTGTAAACTCCCACGATCAGCAGAGGCCTCTCCCCCTGCCCCTCTCTTTCTCTCTAACCTGTAGAGTGTAAGCTTTTATGGTCCCCAAGGTGCTTCCTCTCTCACTAGTTGTCATGCTGGGCATAGGGAGAAACCCAGAGCTGGATGATAAGGGGGGAAAAGGAGTCTCTGATGCTAAGGTCAAAAGGGAGAAGATGACCCCCAGAAACACTAGCACTGATACCTTACTCCCCTACCAACCCTATACAGTCTCTGCAACTGTCAACAAGCAGGATAACTCTTCCCTCTGTACCTCAACAAAGTTTACTTAGGGATCAATCAGGGTGAACACTGGTCTATCCAACTAGCAAGTAAGGATAAACCCCAAGGAAACAAACAAAGGCGAAAGGTAGGAACACTTAATTGAATGAAGAGAAAGACAGCAAACTACACTGGAAATTCACAATGCACTGTAAAGCCAAGAAGCAAAACCACCTCCAAACACGCTATCACCAGCAATGCATCATGGGAGCCAAACAGTTTAAATAGAGACAGCTGAAAGGTCAGCAGGTAGGAGACCTGCTGGGGTCTAGTGACCTCCAGCTATATCCAAGCAGAGAAATACCACTTAAAGGGACAGAACAACAATTCAGGATTTTGGCTGTTTGGCCAGATGCTGCAACCTACTGCAAGTGGCCCCAACAGCCTCGTCGGTGGCTCCAGATACACCTGCGACACTCGTTCTCTCTCTATCTCTCTGCTGTAGTGTGTAAGCTCCAATGAAGAGATGTATCTCTAATAGATAGTTAGTTGATGACTTCCACATCAGTGGCTCCTTTTTGTGCTAAACAGGTATGCCACTACTAATGTGAACCCCTTTCTTTTGTGTTAACTATTCTGAAATAACACTTTCCCAATATACTTCAACTTCCTACTCTACTCCTGGAAGTTGATCTATATGAGACTCATAAATACCTTTATTGTTGTTCTAGCTTTGATCCTTCTGAGACCATAATTGGACCAACTGAGCAGTGCACATCAGTCATGCTTGGACTAAGGGGGATGTCCGGCTACTGTGCATGACAGTGACGCACGGTCCAACAATGTCCAGTGGACAACACAAAACAATGGACAGGGAGGTACAGGGGAAGAAGGGGCAAACACAGCGGAGGCCCTGCTCATAGAGAATGGGGAGAGGTGACCTCCTGCACTTACCCATGGCTGTGTCCTGATATCCCTACTCTCCCTATGTGAGTTTTTTCAACTCTTTGCTGTACAGGATACCTAGGCCCTCGCTGGCCCTGTTGCTAATGCTCAATAGGGAATAACCAGCGGGAGCACTAGTCACAACCACTGAAATAATACAATAAGAGGGAAGGGGAGGCAGACAGGGGAACAACAAGGCAGCTTCATACCGGCTGCCTAGCTCCTTGGCAGCAGACGGCTTAACAGTAGTCAGCTTTTCAGAAAACCTTCTTCTCCTCAGTAAGTTTGGTTAGAAATGTTCAATCACCAGCAAAGCATGCAGGAACCACGTAATCATATAATGGGGATGGGAGTAATCACAGAGTGGCCACACCTGTACAAGAATTAGCTAGCTTGCTAGCAGAAGAGATTGACATTAACTCCTCAACTGACAGGAGGGAAACACATTTAATATGAAGTCTCAATATAGACATGAGACAGAGGTCCAAAACCAGTCTCAAGTCTCCCATCATGACAACATCACTGGTGAACGCTGTGAGGAGAATGAAATGTGATCTGTGTATATGTGTCCAGATTGTTGTTACTCACAGAGAGGCAACCCCTCACCAATCAGTGACCTGCCTTGCTCAATTGGTCTGATTCCAGTCTTGATTCTGGAAGTATCAAAGCTAGAACAATAATAAAGGTATTTTCAAGTCTCTGAAATATAAGTTTACATGAGCAAGGTAGGTAGCAGGAGTATATTGGGAAAATGTTAGTTAGGAATAGTTTGTACAAAAGAATTGAGGTGACATGGAAAGGCTCTTTATGTCCCTGTCTTTTCCCATATATAAAACTATGCTAGATGAGCCTTAACTTTCACATTGTTAGTCTACCCTACTATATAGTATTGAATGGTGTTGGCTTGTTGCAATTACACCTTTGGGTGGTATCGTAGTATCTAAATAAGTAGGTTGGAAAACATTTAAGCATATAATACTAGAAAATACTTACAAAATTCTAGCTATGAATCAAACTATATTTCCACAGTCTCAAACAAAATAATTCAGGATTTCTACACTAAGCTGTGAGAAATGTTCAAGTCCTAGTCTTCTTTTTACTCTGTCTCTAAGAAAATAAAAATTAATAAAGTCAAGCCTTAGTGATCAATCTCCATTTTTTAAATTGTGACATGTAACTTTATATGGCAATAATTTCGGATTACTTCTTTCAATCCAAGTGTTTCAAAGAATTCTACTACAACACATTTTATTTTATTGAGATATTAGAGGTGTTAAAAGTTTAGTTGCAATTTTTCATTTTTTCATGGAAATTTACAAAATGGACTTAATTCTGTTTTTAATTTACTTTGAAGGGTCCACATTTAGAGAATCTCAAAAGCGACACCTTTTAAAAAATTGCACTCCTCACATTATTCAAAATTAATCAAAACTCCCATGTGGAATGAAAACATTAATAATTACATTTTTCCAGTAAAATATAACTTTACTTGGCCTTGGTTCACCAAGGCCACCATCAGCATTCAATCGGCAATTGTGAGGAAGGTCATGTTAAAGAGGATGCCCTCTCCATCTGTTAAAGGTGTAGCATATTAATGTTTTGTTTTAAAGGGAACCTGACCCCTCATAATCACCCCCAAGCCTCTGAATACCTGTACCTGCACCCCCTTTAAGAAATAATGCTGCAGTAACTTAGCTCGGCCACTGGAGGTCCCCATTGTACATCAGTAGAAAGGACTGGAAACCAAAAGCAGAGCTCTCAGAGTCTTGTGAGGTAAATTTTGTTGAGACGGATTCCTGTGGAGATCCCACACAGATAAAGATGTGTCGGCTGTTCTGAGGGGCTCATGGACCTAGGGAAGGACATACCTGGCTTTGAGCCATGTTAGATTTCTTCAAGGACTCGATCTACACTGTGGGCTAAAAGATAAGCCGTGTGATGTGAGTACATAAGGTTGACTGGTCAATAAGCTGATAGCAAGGTAGGGCAAGTTAGCTAGAAATTGCAAAGGACTATTTTGTTTGTACTCCTGAGGAGAGACTGACCAGGCTTGGTATATACAAGATTCTGAATACTGAGACTTGAACAAGTATGAGATGGAGAGAAGCAGATCGCGAATGACACAGTAGGACTGAGAGAGCGATTGCCATCCATTTTGCACTGGGCTGTGCTAAAAACCCCAGTCTAAGGAAGATCTCATATACCTCAGTGGCCGGTGGTTAGGGTTAAAGAAAATACACCCTGTTAACTGTTTGTACACTACCAAGTTTGAGTAAGCATTTCCCCCCTGCAGGAGGGGAACGTGCATTTGCTGTAAATAGGATGTGGGATAGATATTTAAAGGGAATCAGGGATCCCGAAGTATATTGTAAATAGCGTGGGAGGTGCGTGTAAGTTTATATCCTGAGGGGAACATGTGCCGCGGCTGCAGTAAGAGCCTGGGTAGGCTTTGTATGGAGTAACAGGGGTAGTTGTGTTCCCTTCCTGCAAAACTGTTCCGTGAGTTCCCTTGGGCTGCATAATTTGTATACTGCGATTGGGCTGTTGGGGCCCATATCTTTGTGGAAAAGTTTGAATCTGTAATCTTTTTGGCAATGATAAAGAAAGTTAATTTGCCACTATACTATGGAGTCAGTGTCGTTCATAACAGCGCCGTATTCCTCACACACAAACTACTGCGTTAAAAAGGGAACCTGTCACCCCCTTTGGGCATTTTAAACTATGGCCACCAGTTTACACATTATGTAAATGGGGTTCTAGTAACCCCTGTATGTGCCCAGACTGGCCCCTCACACCTGAAATATAAACTTATATTATGTGCAGCGCTGGACTCCTATTTAGACCGGGAAGACACAGAAAGCACCGAATCATGTTCCTGGCATGAGTGAGAACGTGAGGAACAGAACTTCCAAGCCGAGTCGCTCCAAGAGCCAAAATGTAACACTGTAAGGAGGAAAGTGGACCCGGCGGCTTGTGCCACCGTAAGGCAGGTCCGGGTCCTTGCCCAAGTACCGAGGGGGAGAAGAAGGGGTCCATTGTGGGACCAGGCTGATACCATGGAACCTGCCCTGTAGATGTGGTTGGCAGCTGCATGCCCCGGCCATGAATTAACCGGAGAGGTGAAGGGACTTTATCCCCAGACCCTAACCCCCAGCACACAAAGGAAAGGTCGTCATATAGGACTAGGATTCCTGGACAGGAATGTCCACAGGCCCAGAGTAGATGCACAGGAAGGAACGAGAGGCCTGAAAGGACTAAAAAGGGGTTGCCCCAAGTTACCTGTCCCAGCTGCAGAACCAGAGACCGGAGCCGGTTGTGTACTGTATATAACTGGAAATGTATCGATGAGAGCAAATATACCCAGATAGACTCAGAACTGTGTGTGAGAGACTCTCCTTTATGTGACAGTGACAAGCTCCAGCCTGCAGAGCAGCACACTGCCTGCTGCGCGCCGGCAGGGAGACTGCCGAAAGAGAATAAGCACAGAGGCCAGATGACCCATTCCCTACACCTGCTCTGGGGAACACCAAGCCCTGCCCGTGGAAGACTCACCATCCTGGCTGCTGCCTTCATCATCATTCCCCAGAGGTCTGGACAGCAGCAGTGGTTTTACTAGCCACAAACCGTGGGTGGCTTCACAAACTACTTCAAAACTCTATTTCCCCTTTTGCTTTAACCCCCCCTTTTATTGCCACACCTCGGCATACAGAGGCGGGTCACGTCGTCGTAACATTCCCCCACAGACTAAAGAGAGGGCCCGGTTCCGAGTGCCCCCTGCCCCACGGTGCGACATTACCATCTGATTAGAAGTATAAATATCTGATCATAGGATATTTTCTGCAGCCTTTTAAGCCATATTCAGATTGAGCAAGCAGCCACACAAATTTCTGCAACAAACTGTGCTGTCATGTAAAAACATACAGTACCCAATTCCTATGTTTGCAATTTCCACAGTAGTAGAGACCACCCTTCTTTTTATTATCATCCCTCCATGAAACTTAAATGCCTTCAGTGAGGCTGCCAGTCATACCTTTGTCAGATATTAATAATGGACGAACTACTTGGTGGAACAGAGTTCACAAGTGGATCTACAGGGACCAATAAAACCAATTACAATGTTAACAATGAGAATAACAATTATAATGTGGAGCTATAATGATATACACATGGCAATCAGCAATTCTTTTATGGATAGTTTTCTGATACTATAAAGAAGCAAAAATGCAAAGTCTATGAAATATTAATGCTTTGTTCCAATCCTTGTATGAAACCACAAGAACTAAGAATGAATTGACTCCACGCAGTGAATGTCTTTAGTCTTTTTCTTGATGTACTGTGAGATTCACAAACCTTGAATTGATATTTTTCCCATGAAATATTCAGCCTAATGAGTCTCCCAGAAGCATCCGATGTGATTCCTGCGCTTAGTGCAAAACATTTCTTAAAATCAGGTTATGTGATCTTGATGTGTGGGCTCTAAAGGAAAAGTTCACATCTGTTGTGAGGTATCATAAATTGTTTTGGCAAAAGCAGGAGATACAGCTTAAAAATGTAAGAACGGGAAGAAAATTAATATAGAAGTCGTCAGTCTACGATCCATCATAATTAAATGGTATGTGTAAAATAAATCAACGGTTAAACAAATATTAGAAAATAATGTGACGTTTGAGCTAATGTTCGTTGAGCCACCTGTGGATTTTCATGTAAATTAGCACTGTATGTTCAGCATTTACCAGTAAAACAGGGTAGGTACTTTGGAGCAAGCATGAAAGCAATATACCTCTTTTTTGAAAATGAGAAATAGTTATGGGGTAAAGGAGGCGTACAGCAAAGGTCATCTATCCCCCCAAAAATAATATACATAGGAAAAAGGAGAGAGTTCAAAAGTTGGGTTGTGTATTTATACACCTAAGCTTCCTGTTCTGCCTTAGGCCGGTTTCACACTTGGATTTTTTTCTCTTGCATTGTAATCCGTCCAAATCCTGACGCATCCTGATATCTATATGTGTAGCCCGCTGGGACGGGGTACTCGGTACCGGACCAAGGTATAACGGGGGGTATCACGGCAGTCCTTGGTCCGGACAATGTCCCGAACCCACAAGTAATGGGGGAATATTTACAGGGGAGTTTGTCATGATGCCACCCATGGGTTGGGATCAGGGTGACCACCGCTGCTGCAGAACCTCCGGGGATGATGTTTAGCAGCTGGTGATGTAACAGCTCTCCGCAGGTAGAGCCTGGTTTCCCAGGGCAGTGATGATAATAGGCTATGATTGATGCTATGGATGTTGCAGGATAGGGGTGATAGTAGAGGTGATGGCAGTTTGTGAGGGAAAGTTGAGCTGGAGCATAAGGAACACACAGACTCACAGTTTTGTAGTTTTCCAAGTCTTCACTGCAGATGGTGTTAGCAGAGTACTGTCCACGGAGTCTGTATCGGGGCCGGGTTGCTCCCACCCTGACCGGGTCTTTAGCTTCCCACTCCTGCGCTGTGTGTGTGGCCCTGCTGCCGCTTTAGCTAGGCTGCTGGCCCTGTCTCTCCTCACAGGTACCCACTTGCTAGGCAACTTGAGTCTTTCTGTGTGTTTCTGACCCCGCCGTGTTGCTTAGCTAAGGTACAGTGTAGATCTATAACCTCCACTATTCCGGTGTTTGCTGTGCTGCACGTGTCAGTCACAGTTTCGGATCCGGTATCTGGTCTTTGCGCTCCTCTGGGGCGAGTTATGAGGTAACTCAATCTCCCAGATGTGTTCTCCTGTTTCTATTGACTCCTCTCCTCAGAATCTGGCTAGGCCTGGAATTGAGTAGCAGACTGTGAAGAAGCCTAAGGCAGCTCCTTTACACCACAGTCTCTCTTCCTCAGTTCTCCCAGGAACTGAACTAACTACTTCCTCTCTACACCAGAATATATAGGGGAGCTGCTTTAGCAACCCCTTCTGGCCTAGAGATGCTAGTGCAGTGTCAGGTGTTGTGTGGGGAATTAACCCCTGTTGATGTTTCTGGCACACTAACCCCTGGGGTGGCACATATACTTAAAATGTGTCCGCAGAGAAATGCAAATACGTACCACTGCGTCCTTTAGACCTCCTCACCGGCTGCATACTGTTGCGATTTTGAAGTGTGTGAAAAATCCTGATGCATCGTGATGCGTCCCAATGTGTCTGCAAATATAATATATTTCAATGATTGACGGATCCTCATCTGAAAGCACTGAGCATGCCCAGAATAGCTCCTGCACCTCAAAAGCATGTACTTTGGCCTCACAAAAAGGGCTTATGCCCTATATTATTCTTCAAAAATGTTAATAAAATGTAATGTGCATATATTCTATGGGGACACCTGGGGAGGGGCTGCAGGAGTGGTTTAAAACCACTACTTTTTGGCCTGTTTCACATCTATGAGGTCAATGCGCTAGGCTGCTCTGCCTGCCCTGATCCAGTGCAAATGCAAGCGCAGGGGCATTTAGGGGCTTGTGCAGCCTAGCGCAGGGACGCATGAATGCCCTGCATTTGCGCTCAGCTGCGCTTGGTGCCCCCATTATTTCCTATGGCCGAGCACAGCCAAGCGTGCTCTCTGGAAAATGGGAATCGCAAGTGAAACTGGCAGACGCCACGGTGCATGCGCCTAGTCAGACGCACCTGAAACATGTCCGATTAGGCGTTTCTGAGTGCTAAGTGACAGGCGCATGCGCCGTGGCGTCTGCCACTTTTACTTGCAATTCACACTTTCCAGAGCGCGCGCTCTGTGCTTGGCCATAGGATATAATGGAGGCACTGCGCGCAGCCAAGCACAAATGCAGGGCATCTATTCGTCCCTGCGCTAGGCTGCCCAACTCCCTAAATGCCCCTGCGCTTGCATTTGCGCTGGTGCAGGGCAGGCAGAGCAGCCTAGTGCATTGACCACATAGATGTGAAACAGGCCTGATAGTAAAGTAGTGGTTTTAAACTACTCCTGCAGCCCCTCCCCAGGTGTCCCCATAACATATACATATACAAAATACATTTTATTAAATTTTCTCCCTCTCCCCGGCCAGTTCAGGCATCCGGCAGCTGTGATGGGATGCGTTTGAAGACGCGTGGCCAGATCAGGATGAACCCGTTTTCACCCTGATCTCACCATGCGGCTAGTTTGACAGTAGCCATAAACCATCTCAGAAAAGTTCTGTACCTTCAGTACAGAGAATGCATACAACACGATGGAGACTTTACATATGGATATGTGGCGCCCTGCATATACAGTCGTCACAGAGTGGTATTGCACTCATAAAAGAGCTGTAATTGCCCCAGCTGCAGGTGGACCCTAGGATGGTGGGTGGGACCCATTCCCAGCACTCCCACATTAGCTGAGCGGTGGGAGGTTACCCGGGAGTGGATATATTCACCTCTAGGGGGATCAAGGAGGTCTTTTGTCAGCAGAATGGCTAACTAGGAGCAAGAGTAGTCCCTCCCTAAAGGGCAAGAGAGGGAGAGGGTTTGGAATAGTCGAAGGAGGAGAGTTGGAAAGAGTGTGGAACGAGGCAGAAGGTCAAACCGAGCCGGAAGGAATAAGAAGGGATCTTGAGGAGGTCCTGAAAGAGGGCGCCCGACAAGAGAAGTCCAGGCCCTAGAGTGAAAGGGAGATCCTCAGATTGGAGCAACCATACTCCAGGGGATACTCCAGTCCACCACGGAAACTCCGGGCCCGAGGATCCAGCCAAAGTCCAGCTTTGCAGTCGGCAACAGGCTGCTGTGGCTTGTTTATCAGCCACAGCACCCTGCCAGTCAAGCGGTCTGCCTGCTTCCTCACCACGAGGGAGAGGACACCCGGTACGACCTACACGGAGCTACTAGGTATAGGCCCATCCTAGGCGGGGAAGAACGGACACGTGTTTGTCAACGAAGGTACACCACGGGTTCCACCATACCACCTGGGATCCACTAGCAGCCACCCGTAAAGCTACCCGTTATTTATAACATCTTGCTGAACTGTGAACTGTATCTGATGCTGCTACAAGTTGACAGTAAAGTACCCAGGAGAAAGTGACTTTGCCTGTGTGTGAGTTTCTACATCTACCTGTTTCCTTGCAGGAACGCTGCCCCGGAGGAATAGCCTTACCTGTAGGTGGCTTCGCCAACTCAGCTGCACTACCATCCACCTCCGGCGGACTGTGGCGGCGCTGGTGACCCATCACCAGACACTACAGGTGGCGTCACATGACAAAAACTCTTATCCCCTGTAAACACATTCCTTTTTGAAGTGTCACCCAGGCCACGCGATCAGGCGCTGCCACCCGTGACATCCCTGGAACAACCACCGAGCCTGGTACCCAAGCACCCCAGGGCCTGGGGCTCGACATATCCATGAGTTTCTAACAGGCACAATATAATAGCTATCTAACCTAGCAACACACCTAAACATTATAAATTCATAGACACCGTTCTTTTACCAGATATACTTTAACAAGGATGATGGAATTTTCAGAGCAGTGCAGTTGGCTAACACAACACATGTGCTCTATATGAATCCTCTCACAAAATGGTTGCAGCTACCTAGAATGCTTATGGCTCACCAAAAATGCACTAGAACCCTTAATGGAGACAACACAGTAATGCTGCCAGATGGTGGTAACCACTTTAAAAAACATCACAACAAGGATATTTTACATTACAAAAGTTACTACATGTGGCAAATGTAGCATTAGGCCAGGTCTACATCACGTTCAGGTATTGCGTTCAAGTGTCCTCGCGTAACATCAGCATTAACGCAGTGTAATGCTTGCGTTTGCTTGCGTTAATGCTGCCATAGACATGCATTGCTGAACGCATCCAAACGAAAGCCAAAATATGGTTGTGTTTGATAGGCTAGGGTCACACATGGTTATGGACCCACGTTGCCATGCCATTGGTAATACCGGACAGGGTTAACGGCAAGCGCTGCCTGAAAACATGGGTCCATACAAACCCTGTTTACCTTGGTTTCAACCGCACACAGTGCTACTGGGCGGCCGCTTTTCTACAGCGCACAGGAAAACGCTGCAGGCAGCGTTTCCTGTGCACTGAGGAAAAGTGCACCTCCTGCAGCTCTGTGTGTGGCTGCTACTAAGGTAAGCAATGGGTTGCTATGGGCCTCCGTTTCCAGGCAGCACTTGCTATTAACACTGTCCGGTATCTGCGATGGCCTGGAAATGTGGGTCCATAACCCAGTGTGACCCTAGGCATAGTATGTGTTTTTTTCAACGTAAGGTTAATGCGGAGTGTAGCGTTAACCTGTGCATTGAAAAAAATGCTGTTAGGTCCCCTGGCACTGCACCCCAGCTCACCTCTCCCGACCGGGCATCCGGCGTCCAGGCGTACTGTGTCTCGGAGCCGTCAACGGGTTCCCTTCCTATCAGCTGACCACTGGGCTCACATATGAGCACATTACAATGGTCGTATTCATGTGACCAATCAACGGTGCACTAGGTGCACTCCTCGCCTGTGACTCTAGAGGCCGGCACGGTCCAACCTGACACTCCCCTTGACCAATAGCTGCTCTTCCTTTGGTCGATCAGGCCACCTCCACTGATGGGAGGTGCCTTATAATTAAGTTAGTTTGCTTCTGCCTTGCTGACTGTTGGTCAGGCCTTTTTTGTACCCTGTTACCTGGAACCCTAGCTGTGCTCTTCCCTGGTAGCACCATTGCTGTTCGCCTAGCCTAGTACCATTAATTGGAATCCTTAGCTGTGTCGTAGCATAGGCTAACCTTACGAGCCGCCCCCTGGTACTAGCAGACGTGGTATTTAGACCCCCTGGGTTTGCCCCTGACAATCCCTGTATAGGGTTTTTTTAAACTAGGTTCAGCTCTCTCAGGGGAGTTCGGTATCACGGCCCAGTGGGTCCACGCTAGGGCGCCATCCCCCGGAAGCGTGACAAATGCATACTTTCAAACACAAGCACATTTTTGCTTGCGTTTGGATGCGTTCAACAATGCATCTCTATTGCAGCGTTAACGCAAGCAAACGCAAGCCTTACTTTGTGTCAATGTTGATAACAAGCGCAGCCGCCGGGACGGAAAGCCTAAACATGATGTGGATCTGGCCTTACTTTCTCCTACTGAATCTAAATGGGTAGAACACTTCCCCTTATGGTGGCTTCATGTAGTGAACCAGAATGTTATTGTTTGAAAAGTAACTACACTTTTTTTTCATAAATCAACTGTGCAAGTGAAGAACTACAACTTTGTGATATAAAGAAAAATTTCCCTCAATTATCTCCTACACTAATCATTTACTCTCAAAACTGTGCAAATCTTTCTACAAATCTGGCTTCAGTTATGGGTCAAAGTACCGTATACCTTTTTGCCTATAAAACTCTATAGATAGGGAATGAAGACTCAAATATAATTTTTGAGGTTTACAGAGCCAGTAAAAAAGACCTGTTAAACGTGCCAGATACAAGTTATTTAATGGTCACAAACATTATCTCTCACATGCCCACACATGACACCGTGTTCTGAAGTCACCAGAAAGTGATGGTACTCTTTCACTCTACAGCTAAGCCAAGACATTGGAGCTCAATATGAGCAAAGCTAAACTTGAAGAAATAGAGTAGAGGGCTGCTATCCATAGTAAAGAGTGCCTATTTTATGCTAATTAAGTAGTACACCAGCAGACATGTTGGCAGCTGGTACATCACATATCAGAAATTTACTGATTCCTAATTTACCAATAGAAATCAAAAATAGCATAGGAGCACACAAAAAATGTAAACTATTATTTTGGGGACAATTAAATTATGGTTTCAAGCATACAGCTCTTTTTTATGCAGAATCCTTTGAATGGTGCACTTTCTTGACCTGTACTCTAAAGCTATGTTCAGAGCACTAATTGAGGCTCATTATTTTCTGGATCTGCTTTCTGCACCACTAATGCAGCAGTTACAAAATGCAGCATCTACACAGCTGCTTGAAAATCTCATTCATATTGCTGGCAGACTTTGACTGCTCCGTTTTTGGTGCAGTTTTTTAAAAAAAAAAGCAGCACCAAAAATGGATTAAAAACACCCAGTATGAACATAGCCTTAGGCTCCAAATCATTAAGACTGGCATTTAGCACTGAAGTACATGCACCAAGTTTAAAAAGAAGTGAATGACTCATAATGAATTTGATACCCTCACAAATGGCATGCGCCTTCCCAAGAAGCAATATTGCAGCGAGGGACTAACGAACATTGTTATCCCACACACTACACTGATGAGGGGCAGTTACCCCGAAATGCAGCGTCTGTAGTTTGGGGTTCTGATCTGACACAAATCCTTGGTCATATTAAAAGGCTTGTTAAAGAGTCGACTATGACTTTGAGGATTGCTACCTAAAGGTGGCGTTAGACTTCATCCCCTTCTTCATTGAAGTGACAATTTGTACATGTCTAGTGTAATTTATGGCCTTTTGCCGTGCTAACTATGATGAAAATAATGGGTGGGTTTGGCTACACTCTTTCTAGAATCAGATCTACCAACTTTGATAGAGCTCGTCATCAGGACTACAGTACAAATAGCAAGAGTTGCAACATTCTTTTGCTACTTTGAATAATTTTGCAACTTTTTAAGGATTTTAACATCAGAAAACTGCCTGATTAATTGAAGCCCAAGATGCTGATTGGTTGAACTGACTTGGAATCACCTTATTTTCTTTTCTATTTCTTTCTTAATATTTTGTTTTTTTATCATTTCGGTTTTGTTAGTCATTATATACATTTTCTACATCTTTTTTCTTTTTGCTACCCATTATAAACTTGCCGTCAGCTATTACTTTGTCTACAAACTTGACTCTACAGTTTATTATTTATTACGAGCCAGGTTTACATATTTTCCTTTGATTACAGATATTAGATACTTACTATTTTATCTTGTACTTCTTGTTGCCCTGTATAAATATTCTTTATTTTATCTTGAATGTCATGTCTTTGTACTACTTTAATGATTTGTATTTCTTTATAGCACTAAGTATAAAGCACTAAGTATATAGTATATCCTGCAATATTATACAACTTTAATAACATTTTCTGAAAATAAAAGATTCTACAGCCATTAACCATAGCTAAGGTAAAGAAAATAGAATCATTATATTTACCTAAAAATTGCCATATATGTTTATTGATCACACTGTTAATTTATCATATTCAATAAGTAAAGAAAACTAGGAAAAAAAACACTTCCTTGCTATTGGTGTTTCATGTTTTGTAAAAGATCGGAGTTACCTCCAAGAACCTTTAACATCTAAACCAGCCCCACACCATAAAAACAAATAGACAAAGTTGACATTGTTGAGTGCAGTTTAATGGGACAAGAAACAAGTTTATAACCTTGTGGCCCTAAGGTGAGAACAATATCTATAAACTGAAACAGACAAAGAAATGCAGTTTACCCTTTGAAAGTATTCGATTCAGGCGGCATACCAGCAGTTTTAACATGGCTCTAATACAACTGTAAAATCACAAAAATAAATAAATATTTAAAAGTAAATGTTAACCTGCAGTATGAGCATCATCTCGTTCTTACATGGATATAAAAATAATGAGTACAAGAAAATAAAGTTAAAAAAAATCATTAAAACACACTGAGATTATAAGAAAAAAAAAAACACAAAATCTATAGCTAAAAATGAATTAAAAGTTAAAATATAAACATTTAAAAAGTTCCATCGTGGGAAAAAAACAAAAGCACTAAGGGGAACTGGCCTATGAAATAGATATACTTAGAGGGGTTCTCCACCAGTAAGGCTGGGTTCACATATGCGGACCCCTCCGCAGCGTTCTGCGGAGGGGATCCGCAAGTGACCACAGCCACCGCAAGCCCCTATCTTTATAACATGTCGCGTCCCTGGTGCGGACGAGACTGTGTGATTTGTGCGCAGGCATCTGCCTGCGTACAGATCACATATGGCAGTGAATGGGTGCGCACGGTCATGCGCAGTCAAGCGCAGCACCGTGCACTCCCATTATAAAGATAGGGCCTGCAGAACGCTGCAGAGGGGTCCGCAAATGTGAAGGCAGCCTAAGACAACCCCTTCTCATGCTACATATTTCCGCCAATTAAAATAAAATAACTTACACTTAGTTCCAGTGCCGGACTGGTTCCAGTGGTGTAAGGGATCGCATTCCTAGGGCTCCAGGGAATCACCTCAGCTTCTGTCCCCCTGTCTTCAGACGCAGAAGTATTCAACAGGAAGTAGCCGGCAGCCAAAGCTCTCACTGCATTTTGATTACGCATACATCCGAAGGCGAAGAGATACAAGCCGGTGGTGATTTAGCATTGGGATCGCATGATGTCACACCTCATGTGAGCCCCATCAACACGGCTAGAATGGGTCCACCACGGGAGGTCAGCATAGATTTTCTTTTTCTTTTAATTGGGGGAAGTATGTGGAATTAGAAGGAATTGTACCTTTTACTAAATTTCCTAACTATACTTATTACCATACCTTGTTTTGAGATTTTTTCACATTTTGAATATGGTAGAAAAATGTTGTGATGACACATTATATAACATTGTATTTTCTATCTACAGCTCTGGCAAAAATTAAGTGACCACTGCAAAATTTTCAGTTTCTCTAATTTTTCTCTTCATATGTATATTTTTGAGTAAAATGTACATTGTTATTTTATTCTATAACTACTGACAACATGTCTCCGAAATTCAATGCTAAAAATTTTGTGTGTGTTTGCAGCAAATAAGAAATTGTCAAAATAATGAAAAAGCTTTTCATCAGTCTTTCACACTAATTGTGGGTGACCTTAATACACTCCTGGCACAAAAACGTAAGCTGTTCCTCTTTGTTTCTTGGCTTGTAACTATCTCAAGTCATGTAAAGCTAGAAAAAAATCCTTTCATCAATGAGAAGCAAAGGAGAGCCACGCTGAAGCTTGCCAAAGACCATAAGGCTTGGACCATAGAGGACTGGAGTAAGATAATCTTCTCTGATGAGTCTAATTTTCAGCTTTGCAAAACACCTGGTCGTTTAATAGAAGGAGACCTGGAGAGGCGTACAAGCCACAGTGTCTTGCACCCACTGTGAAATTTGGTGGAGTATCGCTGATGATTAGGGGATGCTTCAGCAAGGCTGGAATTGGGCAGGTTAATCTTTGTGAAGAACATATGAAGCTGCATACAAGGTTATCCTTGAAAAACACTTGCTCAAGCAATGTTCTCCACCTATGAGAAGAGTTTTTTCCAGCATCACAATGCCCCATGTCCCACAGCTAGGTCAATCAATGTGTGGATGAAGGAGCACCACATCAAGACCCTGTCATGGCCAGCCCAATCTCCAGACCTGAACCACATTGAAAACCTCTGGAATGTAATCAAGAGGTAGATGGAAAGTCACAAGCCATCAAACAAAGAAGTACTGCTTACATTTTTGTGCCATGAGTGGCATAAGGTCACCCAAAAGCAGTGTGAAAGATTGGTGGAAAGGAGGCCAAGACGCATGAAAGCTGTGATTAAAAATCATGGTTATTCCACCAAATATTGATTTCTGAACTCTTCCTGAGTTAAAACATTAGTATTGTTGTTTCTAAATGAATAAGAACTTGCTTTCTTAGCATTATAGGAGGTCTGAAAGCAATATTTCTTTTTTATTACTTTGACAATTTCTCATTTGCTGCAAATAAGTACAACATTTTTAGCTTTGAATTTCGGAGACATGTTGTAGTCAATAGTTTATAGAATAAAAGAACAATGTACAGTAATTTAAAGAAAAAATAAACATTTAATATGTGATTTTATTTTTATAAAAGCTCTTTTTGGTGTATGGAAGATGTCAAGGAGTGGAGAGAGGGGTGCATATTTTATTTTTTTGAAAGGGGAATCACATTTTTATTGCGAAATTAGCAGCGATGTACCGGCCAAAAAATGGCGAAAACCGAGACATCGATGAAAACCAAGACACATTTTTCATTAAAAAGATTCACGAAAACTGATGATGACAAAAATTGAGGTATCACTGTAAATATAGCAAATATCTCTCACCTTTCTAATTCCCTGCTGCTGCTGTTGAACACTACATAAGATTTCCTGCCAGTCTCCAAGCTTTCTGCTCAGTTCAGATGCTGAAGGCTGCTGCACACATTTTGGGTCTACAAAAAAACAAAAAAATTAATGGATAAAAACAAATGACTAAAAAATAATGTAAAAATAAACTCTCAAGACAGATCCATACAGGTAAAAAATGCACTGAATTAATCTTAGTCAACAAAAGCAATAGTAGGGTAATAGGACCATAAGAGGTCTGGATATTGCTACCGCCAAAGTGCAGCCCTATTGTTTCTAGCTATAGGAATCACACAATAAACAATACAATACATGCTATCTATATTTTTTTCAAATTCAGTTTGGTTATAAAAAAAATCAATATAGTTAAATCCACGTCAACAATTTTATCCATTAACTTAGAAGCAGACGAAATATTTATTTTCAATTATTTTCTCTTTTTATGTTATTATAGATTTGACTATTATTCTACTTTGCAGATTCTCCAAAGATTCATTCCTTGTTTTACTTGGATTTGCTATAATTCTACTATTCAGCTTTTGAGCAGAAATTAGAATTGAAACTTCCAAGAGAAACAACTAAAGTGAAAATAATAGATACCTGCATAACAATTGTTGGCATTCAGGACGAGACACATACTTTATATTTTTGAAATGGGATCACTAGATCTTCTCAAGGTAACATAAGCTGGAAACTAATTATCTCTGTATTATTTAGAATGTAAGACAAGTATGATTTATGTTAAATTCTATACAAAGTCTTGGATATGAGGTGATAATGGGGATTGTAGTGGGGTTGTAGGAATCCATTGACATGATGCACTTTTTTTTACATTCACATCTAATAATAAGTTGTATTAATATATGTTAGCTGGCTAGGGACTGAATCAATTTTGGAGTTAAGGACCACAGGAACATTAAAGTTTTTGATTGAATGTAATGACTCATTCTTTTCTTATTTCATTTTGTGTTGCCATGGTTGTATGATATATGCTTTTGAGGGTCATATTTTAAAATATCAAAAGTATAATGTTAAGCTACTGTAACAACTAATGTGGATATGTCAGGAATCTAGTGGTATGGGGGTAAAGCCACGACTAAGACAAATAGTAAGGTGAAAGTCTGTATTAACATACGTGACAAAGTACAAATGTAAAAGTGCAGCAAACAAATCAGTTCATAAACTGTGCAAATATTAGTTAATTCAGCAATGATAAATGGAATAGTCTCTAGAAACAGTTCATTGACAGTGATGACAAACAGAGAAGTGGCTTACTAAAAGTTCAGACTGGGGGTGGCCGATAACAGAGCAGTGTATTAATAATAGTTCACACCCATGGAAGCCTGGAAATGGTATAGTCTATGAGAACAAGTCCAGAACTTGATATAGTGCAGTGTAACAAAAAGCAAAGTACTGAACAGTCCTGAGCACTGCAACTGCAACAAAATAAACTATCAGAAAAGCCACAGCAGTGCTTTAGATCAAACTGATCTTACCTGAAGTGAGGCAGGCTGGCAGAAGCTGAAGCAGAAACACAACCCACACAGAACAGCTTGATTCAGGAGGCAAACTGGTAGCAGGTTTAGTTAGCTGGACATTAGACTGCAGGTAGGTGGAAAGAGCCAAGCCAGAATAGCTGGAGGAAGAGCACAAACTTGAGATGCATAAAGGAGCCAGGGATCCATTCAAGATACTCAAGCAAGGCCTGGAAAATGGACCAAAGCTTATATGTGCAGGAAAGCAGGAACACATGGACAGAGACGAGGTAGCGGATGCCATCTTGGATAAGGGCGAGAAGACACAAAGGATAAGAACCGGATTCCTGACAGCTACAAATAAGTTTGTTTTTCATTCAGAATATTTTTATTCACAAAATAATTTAAATAATAATAATAATATGCTGTTTAAGTTTCATTTTTACGTTTTCTGCTGTTCATCAATCAACATGTAAAGTTAACTCTCTAGCAATATTCTTGCTGTGTAAATGGTTTCATCCCAGCTCAGTTACATCCAAACATTTTGTCTCTTTTAGTAGGGACCGAGGGGTCATATTATTTCCTGTTGGACCACCTGTACATGCTCTGTACCACTTACTCACATTAAAGGGAATTTGTTAGTAGGATTTTACCTCCCAAACTATTTATCTGTTTTATGTGCAAATGAGGCTGAAGATCTATTTGTAGATCTGAAGCCTCATGTCACTCTAGCTCTATTTTTTGCTCAGTGCTGCATCTTCCTATTTGACTAACAGCCTGTATGTTGTGTGACTTCATGCAATTGAATCATAAGTCAAGCAGGAGTAGGCGAAATTGGGCAGGGGATAGAGCCATCCTACTGTTTATATGTTAGTATGGTAGCTAAATCTACATGGAAACTGTATAAAAAGTCCCTTAAAGTGATGAGCCAGTGATGATGGAGATGGACGGTGATGATCTAGAAGTGGTAAAGGACTTCAACCTACTCGGATCAATGACTACTCAAGATACAGCGACGACACCTTAAGTCAATAGGAGAATAGTTATGGGAAAATCAACAATGAAGTTACTGGACAAGGTCTTCAAATCAAGGAATATTTCACAGGCAACAAATACACGGCTTGGCTTGTACATAGTCTGGTCTTTTCTGTAGTAACATTTGAAAGTGAAACATGGATGATATAGAAATAAGACAAAAGAAGAATCAACGCCTTCGAAATATGGTGCTAGAGAAGGAAGTTATCAATATCATGGATGGCAAGAAGAACAAACAAATCAATTTTGGAAAAAATCAAGCCAGGTATGTCACTGGAAGCAAAGATCACCAAACAATGACCTGCCTACTTTGGACACATCATACGAAGAGAAAAATCACTAGAAAAGGACACTATGGTAGGAAGAATAGCAGGTACAAGAGGAAGAACAGCAATCCAATGGCTTGATACTGTCAAGATAAGACCCTGGTGGGTCTAACTAGGCTTGACAAGATCGATCTTCCTACAGAGCGTTTATCCATCAAGTCGCCACGGCTTGAGACGATAAATAACTAAATAAAGTGATTGTAATGGAAGACACAGTGAATGTGATCACCTGATTTAAGGTTCATTACCCTGGAAAAATTTTTGCTCATAAAGATGCATTCAAAGATCTGTGTGACACATCCATATGATGTTCATTTGATGTGGAATTGCTCACCTTGTCCAGTTGTGATGTTCCCTGAGGAAGGAGCTCGGTACGTGGCTCCGAAACGCATCAGTTATTAAAAACACAAGTTGATCCAGACATCTCCGTGTCCTGGCTCTTTCTCTCCTGGAGCAGCAGCGCGGACATAGAGGCACTTCATCCAAAGTAAACCTGTGTAAAACAGATGACACATTAAAGACAGACATTGTACTGAAAGGTACCATCACACGCGGCAATTTTGCTAGCAATTTCACTGGCAATTTGCTGGTTGCAGTGAAATCATGTACATATTGTTCTATTTTGTTGCCGTGTACAAATGGAGCAAAGTGTCCATGATATCACTACAACCAGAAAATTGCCAGTGAAATTGCTAGCAAAATTGCCGAGTGTGACGGTACCCGTCACACGGTGCGATGGTATCGCTGATTTGTTAGGCGATGCAGGGGCGTTGGTCTATCAACACCGACATCGCCCCTGCATCGCCTAATGTAATTGGGCGATAGCGATGCCTTTTACTGGTCGCCTGGTTTCAGAGCAGTGCACACATCGCCCCATGTAAACGGCCGCCAGCGACCTGATAGGCGATGGGAGCCATAGGCTCCCATTGTACTGCATCGCCGCTGGGGTTTTGAGACACCCTGGCGGCGATGCCGCCTGTCAGCTCGCCGGTGCATCGCCGGAGGTGTCTCCCTGGGTAAACAGGGGGCGGCGACTGTGGCGGGGCGCCAAAAGTGTGCATGCTCCCGCCAGTCACCGCCGACATCTCCGGCAAGGTAGCACCGTGTGATAGGCCCCTAAGAGTTCCATCTGAGTTTCATCTGTTTTTAACTCATCAGTAAATAAAAAATATCAAAAATTCAGACAGTCCACCTGTTTCAGAAAAAATAATTGATGAGATAAAAGACGGATAGGTTGAAAAAAATTGCTCCATTTTTCTCGTTGTGTGAATGTAGCCAAAAAGTGCACCCAATGATTATATACAATCAGTCTTCATTTGTTTATCTAATTTATGACCTCTCATTGACTTTAAAAGACTGGTCAGCCAATATTCTATTTTGTAGTGAAGTTCTAAAATGTCACTGTATCGTAAAGCATCTGTGCACAATTGTGCAGATGTTAGAGAAGGATTACGCATGTCAGACACAGCCAGACTCTCCACAGAGAAAGCACTGATAGCGTGTTACCATCTTTACCTTCTCAATATTTGCATACATAGTGCTAATTGCAATTCCCACCCCTGATTCAGGTGTCATATGATTGTTGGCTCCTAGGAGACTCAGTCATCTCTTAAGTGCAGACTCCTATTTCTACTTTAACTAGGGCTAAGGCTGGTTTCACATTGCGATTTTCTTCAATCCGTAAATTGGACAGCCACGGATCCGATTTGGCCCCCATGTTATCCTATGGGGGTCGGATCGGATTTGGCCTAATTGCCATCCGATTTGTGTCTGATTTTTCACTGTACTCAAAATCGGATACTGCTCCAATTTTGGGCACAGAAAAAAATCGGATCCCACAAAATCGGATGGCAATTAGCCCAAATCCGATCTGATCCTCGGGGTGTAACATGGGGGCCTACGATCGCGGGTCTGAGGAAACAGCTAATCGTTCCTCGGACCCAATTTTAGTCTACTGAGCATGCTCAGTACTCTAAAATTGCTCCTAACCCTCCAATTTCACTTCTGCAATGTATAACATACATTACAGAAGTGAAATATAGTAAAGGAAAGAGTTAAAAATAAAAAATCAGTATTCTCACCTATCTGGGATCCAACGCTGCCTCCAGCAAGGTCCGGGTGCTTACAGGACCTGCGGTGATGTCACAACCCGGCAGCGTCATCGGGTCACATGACCGCAGTTACCGCTGAAGTGAAAGTGCCCCACTGTGTCCAGATCCGTGATAATCACGGACCCGGACACAGAATAGGCCACCCCCTGTGGTGTCCTTTCCTGTCCATGGGGTCCTACAAAAAGTAGGATCCCACAGACAGGAAAAAAAAGTTATGTGAAACCAGCCTAATACACAAGCCTCAGTTACAGGGAAAATTAAGCAAAAAATAAATTAAAATAAAATAAATAAACGAAATGAAATGTTTAGGTGCCCCTCAAAGGTATTTTATGCCTATATAGGAGGCACAATATGTGAAATAAATAATAAATAAAAAACAGATTAAAAAATAGAAAGAAAGCAAATGTTAATATTTATTGTATTTGTCCTTTGCGGTCATAAAAAAACATAGGAAATACTGACAAATATTTCCTTTATTTTCTCACCAATAAATGATGAAGTGCATTAAAATAAAATACAAAATTAAGCTGCAAAAATATGCAAAAATTATTTGTATATCCTAAAAGAAATGTTTTACAATTTTTTAAACTGCATGAAAGAAAACAATTGAAAATTGTCAGAAAGTTGTTCAGTCCTGTACTGGGCTAAATGCCTGTTTACACTGGCTAAGGAAAACTGTAAGGAGACAGAACAATTGACAGAATGATCATTCTGTCCTTATATAGCATGCATATTACAGTAGCTCATCACCTGCCTACACTAGGAGATATGCTGCTGATAATGGTGATTTTCATGCCCAAAGAAAATAATGCAATCAACAGATGACTGAGCATTATACTCGTTCATCTGCTGATCTGTTTCCATGAGCCAAAGTTACGAAAGAGTTTTCTTACTTGTTTGTTTGTCAACTACCAGCCAGTGTAAATACACCTTACCACATAGGCATGTAGAAAGTAGGAGTAAGCGGGTAAGGCTAGGGTCACATTTGGGAGGTTGCATCTGTTTGAGGGATGCATTAAAGGATGCTTTTTTTCCTGTTGGCATTTCCATGACATGTATGTTCATCTTTAATACACATTGTGCAGGCCAATCTTAATGAAGATCTCACTGGAGTGTGATTTGCAAATTTCACTTAGGGTACCTTTACACGCCGCATCCGTGGGACACATTTTTGGCGGCGATATTTCTCGCTGGAAGTATCGCCACCAAATTGCCTAATTTGGCGGCGATAAAACCAATGTCGTCTGATTTCGATTTCAGAGCAGTGCTCTGAAATCAGGCGACCGGGGCGAGGCGACATATCGCCACCAAATTCCCGTTTTACACGCCACAATAAGGAGGCAATTGGGTGGAAATGTGGCAGCGATATTTCCAGGTCGCAATATCGCTGCCAACATTTCTGGCTGGGGTTACGGCATGTAAAGGTACCTTAAGAGGTGCCTGTTACAACACCACTCCAGATTTTTTTTTTATTTCATTGCTGGAGTGGTGCTTTAAATCTACAGTAAGTCTCGAGTTCCAAGTCTTACAGTCATCTACTGCCATCTTTATCTTCTTTCATGCCACTCCTGTTGGTCTCCGGTCTCTCCACAGAAAAAAACAATTGAAAACTACCCCTACAGAGCCTGTTAGAGTTCTCCTACAGAGGCTAGGGTCACACTCAGTGCTGCCCCTGTGGCAGCCGGATTGCATTACAGCAGAGCTCAGCCTGCGGTAACCGCCAGCGGGAACTTCGGGCGAACGCAGTGCTTAGTCACCCGATGTGTACCATAGTTACTGGCCTCACACAAAGCTGCCTGGACTGCGGTAGTCCTGAGCGCAGTCGAATCTATGCCATTCACTGCAAAGGTGCCCGGATAGGGCCAAAGTGGACAAAGAGAATGTCGCCTGGTAGGGTCCGAGGCCACTGGCGTGGGACACTGAGTGTGAGTTGCAGGGCAGGAGAGAGAGAGCCAACCCAAGAGGAAGATGACCAGGAAAAGGTACACAGAATGGGGTGCTGGCTAAGTGTCTTCAATCTACCTGGGCCCCTGGCTCGTAGTACACAGCACCCGGCTGGATTTTACTACCTAAGAACTGTGAGTAAAAGTGTGGAACTGCACCAGCAGTGTCCTTGAATTATTCTGGCGTCCCCAGCCCTGCACTGCAACTTTACACCCATCTATACCTTGAGTTGTACACCTGCCCCTAGGGGGAGCGACAACATCTGGCTGCATCGTCATCTGCCCCGGAGGTCTGCACTGCAGCATTGGCCTTCCCTGACCAAGCACCGTAGGTGGCATCATGACTTCAACCCCCAAGAAAAATACTCTTAGGGTACCTTTACAACACACAGATATATTGCTTGCAATTCACTGGTTGCAGTGAAATCATGGACACATTGTTCCATTTTGTTGCCGTGTACAAATTGAACAATGTGTCCATGATTTCACTGCAACCAGTGAATTGCAAGCAATATATCTCTGTGTGTAAAGGTACCTTCAAGGTACCTTCACACACAGCAATACTGCTAGCAATTTCACTGGCAATTTGCTGGTTGCAGTGAAATCATGGACACATTGTTCTATTTTGTTGCTCTGTACAAATGTAACAATGTGTCCATGATTTCACTGCAACCAGCAAATTGCCAGTGAAATTGCCTAGCAATATTGTTATGTCTGAGGGTACCTTTACAGAGCCTTTTCCCACAGTTTACCCACACACCCTATATTCCTAGAGTTCTCTTACAGACCGACAGTGTAAAAAAAGGCCTCTCCAGAGCCTGTGTTCACTGCTGATCCAAACAGACTATATTGTACGGGTTTAGTAATAGAGCAAGTATTTTCCAAAACACTGCAACATACCTTGTTTTCAGAATTGACACAGACAGCTTTTATTGGCATAAAGTTCCCAAACAGAGCACCGAATTTTATAAGAGGCCCCTACAGAACCTGTTTTACTTGTTGACCTTCACAGCTAAGGCGGCCTTCAGATTTGCAGATGCCTCCGCAGCGTTTTGCGGAGGCATCTGCAAGCATCTGCATACAGACGGCAGCCCCTATGTTTATAATGGAGCGCACGGCGGTCTGCAGATGTTTGTGTGGCACCCTGGCACCTGTTGGGCACCACAGAAATCCTTAAGGCACAAATGGAGTAAGTAACAGCAAAGCAAAACCCACAAACACAACAACACCTTAGAACACCTGGTTTCACCCCGAGCCTCTAGGGGGAGCTCCACTGGTGACTTTGAACCAGTTCCCCCTATAAAAAGAGTCTTGGAGGGAGAAACTTCAGAGTGTGGCAGACACTACAAGAGCTGCCAGGCAGAGAGTGTGGTAGACGCTACAAGAGCTGCCAGCCTGTGTGAAACCTCCACCCTATGAGGAACACACTAGGCCCAATCAGCCTGTTAGCAAGTGGAAATCCCTGCAATTGGGATAAGAGGAAGAAGGAGAACACCTCTCAGGAACACAGAGTTATTCCGACTCTTTCCTTAATCACCGGTTACTGGAACCGAAGCTGTGAGAGCTACCCAGCCACCACAGAGAACCAGCACCATCAACAGGAGGTTTAGCCACCTGTTCCACCTGATGCACCCATCCACGAGAGCCCAGGGAAAAGTACTGATCCTGCTCAGACCCTTTTACAGTGCCCTCAGTGCTGATAACCAGGTGAAGCAAGTTCCATTGAACACACTGCCCGGTCCGGCTGGATTCCACATCTACCCGACCTTAGCACCAGAACTAGAGAAAGGAAGCCTAACACTGCTTGCTGTGAACCTCCAGAAGTGCCAACTTCACTATCCCGGTCCGAGTGTGCCTGACTACCATCCAGTAAAGGTACCTAAAAGAGACTTTGTGTGGTTGTACGTTACTCCTGGATTAAGCGCGCAGCACCCCGCAGCTGCCTCACAACATCTTGCGCAGCTCCCGACTCCGGGGACTCCCGCTCATCCTGTGGGGAGCGTTCCATCTCGCTGTATAACATCCCCCGGAGACCCGAACAGCGCTGGTAAAGTTACCAGAACACCCGCAGGTGGTGTCACGAAGACAAATCACCCCTACTGTTCCGCCATTCCCCTATTGATCTGGACCACTGGGCCTACACCACCGTAGGCGCGGTTCCGTGACTGGAGGAGAAACAACGCCCGCTATGTGTACCCCCGGCTACGGTGAGTCAGAATTTGGCGTCACGAACAGGATACGAGCAGGCCCGTTATCACGGATATTGTGTGCTATTTATTGACTGTAAATATCGAACTGTACATTTGGTCCGCCACTGCTGCGCGAAAAGGCGGGAAAAGAAGGGGCGTGACTGTGCAGAAGGCGCGAAGATTGGCCCCGCCCCACGCTCTGACGACTTCCTCCGTACGCAGCAGGAACCGGAAACTCCCGTGGTGCCTCACTCCTCACCGCGAGGCCGACACTTCTGTTTGAAACCGAGGGAAAGGCTACGCTTAACTAAGGGGGAGCAACCATGAGTAACCCGGCTCCCGATCACGCGGTGCCCCCGCTTGACCAAGCGGCACCCCAAAACCTACCTCTTGATGGACAGCAACCAGTCGGCGGTATGCCACCGCAACCCGCTCCGATTATGCCGATGTCTCTACCCTACGTTCCTAGTGCGACCTGGTTACCCAAGTACAGCGGTGTACCCAGCACCTTGGAGAACTTCCAGAGGAAGATATGTCAGGCGCTGGACATGTACCCGATGACCGGTAAGCAAAGAGCTTCAGTTGTGATGGGACAGTTAACCGGTGCAGCTGAACTGCAGAGCCGCAGCTGGCCTGTAGAAACTCAGGAATCTGTGGAGCAGATATTCGCTAGATTAACCCGGGTCTTTGAGCGCCATACTGAAGCTGAATTAAGACTGTCATTCTATCGTTGTAACCAAGGGGCACAGGAAAGTGTCCTTGATTATTCACTGCGCTTGCAAGAAGCATACAGACTGTTAAAACAAGTTGATCCTGATGGTGTCCGAGATGAGAACAAAGCGTTAATTGGAAAATTTATTGTGGGCCTTAAACTGTCTGAGGATAGAAAGCAAGCAAGCTGGTGGTCCATACAAAATCCAGGCGCAGAGTTTGACACCTTGAGAGACTTAACAGTTTGGGGACAACGACTCGCTGAAGTACCTGATCCCGCTTCACAGCAGCCGCAGTACACTGACACCCCGTGCCGGCATCAGCATCTCCAATCCCTGCAATTCAGTCCAGTGCACAGACTGTAACACCTGACCGGTTTGATCAACTGTGTGCTAATGTCGAGCAGCTGATGAAAGACGTGGCCAAGCTACAAGCTGGGAGAAGACCCAAGACAGACGCAAGGCCATTGGACAAGATTCAACTCGCCGACAGTCCTGACGACGTCCCGTGGATGAGGAGAAAGACATAGCCGTCGCGAGGAAAACCTGCAGACCGCCGCAGTCCTGACAGACGCCGCAACAGTCAGCAGAACGACTTAGGAGGACGCAACCTGCAATCCCGTCCTTTAAACGAGCGACCCCTGGGCGAGAAGGGCCAACCCCAGGAGTAGACTGTCCAGGCCCTATGTCCAGCTGGGAACACAAGTATGTGGGAGACTGTCCATACTTACCAATCGTCATCGATGGCATCGCTATATCCGCCTTGATAGACACTGGATCCCAGGTGACATCCATCCCCAGTACCCTTTACAAGCAGTTCTGGCCAGATGTTAAGCTAGAACCCCCAAATCCCGAGATGAACCTTGAAGCCACTAATGGTGTACCGGTTACCATAGAGGGACAGTGGGAAGCTACAGTAAAGGTGGGGAGGGTGCAGTTGAAAAACCAGGGTATCTTAGTGGTCCAGGATAAGCCTAACCACAAGGATCCATATGTCATATTGGGTACCAATGTCATGATCAAATGCCTCGATGAAGTGTTGTTTTTACTCCAACAGAGTGCTGAAGCCGGTAAACCCAGAGAAAAGAGGGCTATCCAAAAGCAGATCAGATCTCTGGTGTATCAACAACAGGTAACATTGTCAAATGGTGAAATTGGCAGAGTAAGGGTCACAGATCCCATTCCAATTGTGGTACCACCCAGAAGTGAAATGATGATCTGGTGTCGAGCAGCCATAGGCCTCAGAGGGCGGGACTACCAAGCTGTAGTAGAACCTGTAATGTCCGACAGTAGTCCTACGCTCTTGACAGTCAGAGGGTTAGTCGACGTAAGAAAGGGGAGAGTCCCCGTACGCATATTGAATTATGGTGATGACGAAGTCAGACTTCCAAGATATGCAACTGTCGCAAAATTGTACCAAGTAAAAGATGATGCTGTGATTGATGTAAAATCCTCAAACCAAACAGTCACTGATGAACCCCCTCACTCCAAAGATCAGTTAGAGAAATGGTGTCAAAACCTCAGTGTAGGAACTGACAATACACCCTCCACCAGAAAAATGGAGTATACCGGGTAGTTCGGGAGTATGAGCAAGTGTTCAGCAAACACCCACTTGACTTTGGGGGATTAAAGGGGTACAACATCATATCCCCACAAACAACCATGCACCTATCAAAGAAAGGTACAGGCCTATACCACCCACTCACTACCAAAAAGCAAAAGAGATGCTTCAGGACATGAAGAATGCAGGAGTCATTAGGGATAGCTGTAGTCCCTGGGCTGCACCACTAGCCCTGGTTAAAAAGAAAGATGGTAGTATGAGGATGTGCATAGACTATAGGCAAATCAACAAAGTCACACACAAGGATGCATACCCGTTACCACGCATAGAAGAGTCACTAGCTGCACTCAAATCTGCCAACTACTTCTGTACATTAGATCTTACTAGTGGGTACTGGCAGGTTGCCGTAGCAGAGGAGGATCGTGAGAAGACAGCCTTCACTACTCCTATGGGCTTATGCGAATTCAACAGTATGCCATTCGGTTTGTGCAATGCCCCAGGAACATTTCAGAGACTTATGGAGTATTGTTTGGGCCACAAGAACTTTGAGACTGTCTTGTTATACCTTGATGATGTCATTGTCTACTCTCAGACCTATGAAGATCGCCTCCAACACCTGAGTGAAGTGTTCGAGTCACTGTCCAAGTACGGGATGAAACTGAAACCGTTCAAGTGCCACCTGCTGAAACCCAAGGTCCAATACCTAGGACATGTGGTCAGCGCCGAAGGCGTAGCACCGGATCCGGACAAAGTCACCGTAATCAAGGACTGGCCAGCACCAACCAACCACAAAGAGGTACGTCAATTTCTAGGACTGGTCGGGTACTACCGACGCTTCATCAAAGGCTATACCAAGATAGCCGCACCCATGCAAGATCTCTTAGTAGGTCAATCCAAAAACGGCAAGATCAGGGAACCCCCGTTCCACTGGGGCCCAGAGCAGGACAAATCCTTCCAAACGCTGAAAGATGCTTTAACTGGAGAAGAAATCCTGGCCTACCCTGACTACAATCTACCGTTTTTACTGTACACAGACGCAAGCAATGAAGGTCTAGGAGCAGTCCTATCTCAACGTCAGCAGGGCAAGGAGAAGGTGATAGCCTACGCCAGCAGAAAGCTCCGTCCCACCGAGAGGAACCCGGAGAATTACAGCTCCTTCAAGCTGGAGTTCCTGGCCCTGGTCTGGGCGATCACAGAGCGTTTCAAGCATTACCTGGCCTCCTCCCCGTTCACAGCTTTCACAGACAACAATCCTCTAACGCACTTAGAGACAGCAAAGCTGGGAGCCCTAGAACAGCGTTGGGTAGCAAGACTCGCTAACTACGACTTCACTGTAAAGTACCGGGCAGGTCACAAGAACGGCAATGCTGATGCCCTGTCCCGAATGCCTCATCTTCCTGAAGAGGGAGAAGACATAGATGACCTGGAAGAGATTGAACTACCTGCTTTCCACCGTTCGGGTACAGCAACATGTCATCAGAGAAACCAGACACGTGTAGAGAGGACTGTGAACCCGTTACCTCACCATGACTGGAAAGAGGCTCAGGCCAACGACCCAGATGTCAGCCTGGTAAGGGATCTGATCACTCAAGAACACGCCAACATGGACTCTGATGCCTCATCAAATGCTAAACGCCTGTGGAAGGAGAAAGGAAGGTTGTTCGTCTACCAAGGCAAACTATGCAGAAGATACCTCAATCCAAGAACCCATGAACTAATCTGGCAGATCGTAGTTCCCAAGACTGAAGTCCAAATGATCCTTGAAGCATACCATGATGATGCCGGACACTTTGGATGGAAGAAGCTGGAGAGACTTCTACTGCTCGGTTCTACTGGGTCGGTATGCGAGGCTCAATTGACAAATGGTGTAAAAAAATGTGGACCATGTCACCTTCGAAGGAAAGACCATCTAACTCAGAAAGCTCTGTTGCAGCCAATTGTTACCACCAAACCTCTTGAAATAGTTGCTCTCGACCATGTGAAGCTTACCCCAAGTCGAACCGGGTACACCTGCGCTCTCACCATCGTTGATCACTACTCAAGATTCCTGGTAGTCATTCCAGTTAAGGATTTAACTGCTGAGGTAGCAGCCAAAGCATTCCAGAGTTACTTCTGTCGCCCCCATGGGTATCCAGACCAAGTCTTAACTGACCAAGGGCCAGCCTTCAAATCAGCTCTGTTCCAGGAATTCTTAGGGCTGTATGGGTGTAAGAAGATCCGCACAACACCTTATCATCCTCAGACGAACGGTTTATGTGAGAAGATGAACCACATAGTCATTGACATGCTCAAGACCTTAACAGTTGAAGAGAGAAATCAATGGCCAGAGAATCTTCCAGATCTCGTGGACATCTACAACCACATACCTGTCAGTTCGACAAACTACACACCTGCTTACTTGATGAGAGCAAGACCAGGTAAACTGCCTATTGATTTGCAGATGGGAACCATCGAACCCACAGAAGACTCTTCTGATGAAGACTGGGTCAGCCAACGCCAAGAAAAGTACAGGAAAGTACAAGAAAGTGTTGAGAGAAACCTAGAAATCAGTAGAACCAAACAAGAAAAAGACTTCAACAAGCACGCCTCAGCTGAACCATTAGCTATAGGAGACGTAGTGCTAAAAAGAAAGCGAAAAACCAACAAATTGGATAACAGTTGGGAATCTATACCCTACACCGTTATGCCGTCACACAATGACAACTCAAAAACTTGTGTTATTAGTAAAGACAATGGGAATACTATTGCGACTGTCTCAAGGGATCATTTGAAGAAATGTCCGCCACAGTTAATCCCACAAGCAACCAGTTACCCTGCAGTAACTAAAGATGAAGAAACAAAAGAAAACCTAGTCCTTACAGACATTGGATACTTACCAGCTGATTGGCCTCAAATAGGTGAAGCATTCCTCATACCAGTTATGCATTTCTACCAACCTGTTGAGAATCAGCAACCAAATCCAATCCAACAAGTCCAACAAGAAGAAGTCCAAGTGCAAGAATTGCAGCCTGTTATTATGGAACCTGAGATTCCTGTAATCGGTCAACCTGCTAGTCCCACAGTAAGGGAAGCCATTCCTAATCAACTACCTACAGAGGTTAGTCCAGTTGATAGACTCCGCACTTACTATGGTCTACCAAAAAGCAGACATAGAGAATTACCAACCACTTCGTACACTACACAAACAGCTTTGGAAACACCCACACTACGCAGATCCACCCGTAGTACATTAGGACAACCCCCACACAAACTTGGAGAATGGGTTTAAAATGTAGTGGAAAATGTAACCTGTAAGTGTTTGTAAATAGTAACCAGTTTTCAAAACCTGTAAAAAGTAGTGTACAGAAGGGTGGAGGAACTGGGCTCTGTCCCAAGTATACTAAGTTGGGGACAGAAAGCGCCTGGTAAGGTATAGAAGGTTAGTACCGGCCTCCCAAGCAGAGACACCCGTAGGGAATATATAAAGTTACCGTGTATCCCTGGACTTTACCTTTTCCCTTTTCACAAACTTTGGACAATTGTCACAGGACTTGTGTGACCACTAACCAATCCTTTTTCCAGCCTGCAGCAGATGGACTAGTGCCGTACGGACTGCTTTTCATATTTTTCACTTCCTTTTCAGTGATTTTTGTGTTTTCTTTAAGACTCTGTAATTGACTGTTATAAAATACTTAGTGTTAAGTTGTAAAAAAGAACTTTTTGCTCAGCCGGGAGAACTGAGGTTAACTAAGGGGGAATGTGGCATCCTGGCACCTGTTGGGCACCACAGAAATCCTTAAGGCACAAATGGAGTAAGTAACAGCAAAGCAAAACCCACAAACACAACAACACCTTAGAACACCTGGTTTCACCCCGAGCCTCTAGGGGGAGCTCCACTGGTGACTTTGAACCAGTTCCCCCTATAAAAAGAGTCTTGGAGGGAGAAACTTCAGAGTGTGGCAGACACTACAAGAGCTGCCAGGCAGAGAGTGTGGTAGACGCTACAAGAGCTGCCAGCCTGTGTGAAACCTCCACCCTATGAGGAACACACTAGGCCCAATCAGCCTGTTAGCAAGTGGAAATCCCTGCAATTGGGATAAGAGGAAGAAGGAGAACACCTCTCAGGAACACAGAGTTATTCCGACTCTTTCCTTAATCACCGGTTACTGGAACCGAAGCTGTGAGAGCTACCCAGCCACCACAGAGAACCAGCACCATCAACAGGAGGTTTAGCCACCTGTTCCACCTGATGCACCCATCCACGAGAGCCCAGGGAAGAGTACTGATCCTGCTCAGACCCTTTTACAGTGCCCTCAGTGCTGATAACCAGGTGAAGCAAGTTCCATTGAACACACTGCCCGGTCCGGCTGGATTCCACATCTACCCGACCTTAGCACCAGAACTAGAGAAAGGAAGCCTAACACTGCTTGCTGTGAACCTCCAGAAGTGCCAACTTCACTATCCCGGTCCGAGTGTGCCTGACTACCATCCAGTAAAGGTACCTAAAAGAGACTTTGTGTGGTTGTACGTTACTCCTGGATTCAGCGCGCAGCACCCCGCAGCTGCCTCACAACATCTTGCGCAGCTCCCGACTCCGGGGACTCCCGCTCATCCTGTGGGGAGCGTTCCATCTCGCTGTATAACATCCCCCGGAGACCCGAACAGCGCTGGTAAAGTTATCAGAACACCCGCAGGTGGCGTCACGAAGACAAATCACCCCTACTGTTCCACCATTCCCCTATTGATCTGGACCACCGGGCCTACACCACCGCAGGCGCGGTTCCGTGACTGGAGGAGAAACAACGCCCGCTACGTGTACCCCCGGCTACGGTGAGTCACTTGCAGATCACCATGCGCACCCATTCACTCCTATATGTGATCTGTGCGCAGGCGGATGCCTGCGTACAGATCACACACTCTTGTCCGCACCAGGGACGCGACATGCTGCGTCCCGGGTGCGGACGCGGGACACCGGAAGGAGCAGATATGGTCCGCATCCGCACCCGAACGCAGCAAACGCTGCCAAACGCAGGCACTATGCGTTCCTATGTTAAACATAGGAACACAGTGCGCATGCGTTTGAATGCGTATGGGAACGCAGCATAAGCTGCGTTCACATACGCAAATGTGAAGGCAGCCTAAGATTAGTAGAAATCTACCACACAGCACTCAATTTTAAAAAAGGTCCCTTCAGATATTGTATTTCCTGTAGACCCTCACAACAAAGATTGGCCACCACAGAGAAACAATTCTACATTGGATGGTCCATGGAACACCAGCCAGCTGATTCACCAAAATGCAGAAGTGACTGATTCCACCTGATTTGGGGCTCACACTGCTTAGCTGATGTGCAAGGAGGTAATGTTGAAGAAAAATGGCCATGGTTTTCAGATGGCAACGCTGCTTTTTCAGCAAGGGACCAATTATTATCCTGGTTGTTTTAACAGTTCTCCCCAGGACCAAATATTCTATGCTGCAGTTAATAACCTCGCAGTTGGATTTGTAATCAAGATGGATGGCCCCTGCTAGTCATCATCGCTGTCCACGATTGTGAAATACTCCAAGTAGCACAAGTCGGCAAACATGTAGTGTGTGTAGTGCCCCGCTAGTCAGCAAGCTACAAAAGGGTACTGTACCCCTAACGGAAGGTGCAGTACGCTTTGTTCTGGTAAGGAGTAGTAGAAGCCTGAAGCTCCAGCACCACACACACACACCTAGTGATAGGGGACCAATCAGATGCCCATTACTACAGTCACCGGTACTGGTGGGTGGAGAAGCTAGGCTATAAAGTGAGTGGGGAAAGAGGAACAGTGAGTTGCAGAAGAGCAGAAGTGAAAAGAAACAGAACAGCAGAGGAGAAGTAACGGAGAGAGCACCTCAACCTGGTGACCCAGAAGACAAAGGGGCAGATAGAGGGTAACTGAATCACTCTGGCCCAGTCCAAAGCGGGGTACCGGTTCCAAGGTGGATCAGAGGTCTATCCCTGAACAGCAAATCACCAGCGTGGTTGATGTCTTTTTAGGAGCACGATCCAACCGCCGTACACCAAGCACGGTCTCCACCAGAAGCACTAAACAGGGTTGGGTTCCCTTTGGAGAGATAAAGGGTTCCCATATCACCCGACAGGCCTGGTTCAAGAAGTGGGATTGTGCAGGGCACCACAGAGAAAGGACAGAGAAAGTGATAGAGAAGGAACATCAGTGGAGCTTCAGAGGGACACTGCTCACTGCCAGAACCACCAGGTCCATTACCTTAGCTGAAAGAACTGCATTACCCTGTTTAGCCTGCAGATTACTGGAGTAAAGTACCCGTTCAGAGTGAGCAACGTGTCTGTGTTCCTTTCTAGTGAACTGTGGTTTACCTGCGTTATACTTCGCAGTGGAGGCCGCGCTGCCCTATTCCACCATTGCTACTTCCAACACCCCGAGGACTCAGCCCTAACTATAGAGGGCTACGACATCTTGCTGCCGTACATCACCCCGGAGGTTCCAGCAGCGCCGGTGCCATCACCGGACCTACAGGTCGCATTATGACAGACAACTTTATTATTTATTTTATTTTCCCCTTTTTAATTGTCTGCTCAAGGGCATGGACTCGGGCACCGACCACCCGTAACGTCCCCGTACCAGGACGCCCGAGATCCGAGTAACCCGACCCTTGGCACCAGACATGTGCATGCACGGGTGTTCTTTCCCCGTCCCTGCACATTACTGTACTGAGAAGTACACAGGAGCACATTGGGGGATAGTGTGTGAATGATGTAGGTTGCATTATCCACACGAAGTGGGGAAGGAGGAGGGCAATCACAAGCAGAGAGGTGGGGCTGGATCAAGACCAGCAACCATTTGACCAGACCGCCCTGTAGATGCGTATTACAGAGGCTCTTTTTCACATTATACTACTGATAATCTTGGCCACTTACCATATGTCTCTCATTCTAAATGCTGCATATATGGGCTTACTGGTAGTGGCTGCATTTTATATTGGAAAAACCTGGCAACAGGTTCCATTTAAGATTAAGACCACAAACACAGCTGCAAAGGGTTTACTTATTATTTAATTTTTTTTTATTTTTCTAAGACATAGGCCACAGACCCTGATGTAAAGTGCTTACACAATATTTTTTTTGCGAGATTAGGGCCACAGACCTTGAAACTAGTGGCTACAAATTATTTTTTGGGGGAGAATAAGACCACATATCCTGCGGCACAGGGGCTACACATTAATTTTGTTAAGATTAAGCCCACAGACCCTGATGCAAAATTGCTGCGCATCTTTTTTTCTAAAGGTCAACCCCACAGATTCTTGTCCTGTGGTCAAACAGACCTTTTTTTCAAGAGTAATCCCAGAAAGCCTTGTTCACAGTGGCCACACAGACTTTGTTAAAGATTACACCCACAGAGCCTGGTGCATAGCCTTTCTTAAGAGTACCCCCAACTGTGACCTAACCTGTCCCTCACTCCAGTAGCATCCTATCCCTTCCATATTCACAGAAAAATAACCACACAAACTATGATTCGGCCTTTAAACAGGCCGAGTCACGTAGTGCGCTGGCCGCTAACAGTCATGCCAATACTTGCCATTACTGCAATGGCTCCAGAAGTGACTATGCTTGTTGATTGGCTGTGCTTTTTTTCATCAAGCTGGCAAACCTGAACAGGAACACGGACATACAGTTGGAAGATAAGGGGAAGATAAGGGGAAAGGAATGTGTAGCTCACCAATATCCACCCTTGGACTCTCAGGCATCCGGTCCAGTGGTTGGCGTCCACCCAGATAGTAGCAATGAAAAAGGGATCCACTCCTCTTTAGTTAAAAGTCAAGACCTTTAATGGAGTTTTAGTGACGCACCCCCAGGCCTTAGGGTACCCGGTCCCAGGCGTTGTAGTTCACGGGGGATGTCACTGGGGCCTGTGCCCAGTCCCGTGGCCCTGGTGGTCACTGAAGAGAGTCAATAAAAATAAAATAAAAATGTTTTGTGACGCCACCTACGGTTCCGATAATGTTACAAGCGTTGCGGAACAGACCTCCAGGATGATGGTGGAGCAGCAAGATAGTAACGCTCCTCATAGGTGGAGCGGGATCCCTGGGGCAGTAGTGGAAGTTTATGATTTCACAAAGGGATGCAACTTACACCAGGCCTTGTAACTTGTCCTCTCCCTGCTGCGGTTGGCGGCTCATCAGGTGGAGATAATAAAGTATGCCACACAATCTTTTCACTCTGTACAGGTTTACCGGCAGTTCTTTAAACCAGGTTGACAAATAGCACAGTCATTTCGGGTCTGCCTGGCCTGGGTAGTCATTGGGGAAACAGGATGCTTTACTCAGGACCCTTGGTGGTAAGCCTGCCTTTCCTGTCTGGTCCCTCACTGTGCTCTCTTCTGTCTCCTTCAGGGCTCCTGTGTGCTTAGCCTTGAGCTGGCTCCCACAGATTCTCTCTGGAGGACTCCTCTCTAGGTCCCCCAGACCCTATATGGTGCCTTTTCAAGGATGTGCCAGGCGTTCGGTGGCTACTTCCTCTAGAAGCAGCGTTTCTCTGTCTGCTCTGCTTAAGAGGATGCTATTCAGCTGGATGTGTGGGCGGTTACCAAGATCAACCTCGGGTAACCAGGGACAGTGTCGAGCTGCAGCCACGATGACTAGCGCATATGCGCTGCTGAAAAAATGACTACGTTTTTAGCGGATGTCCGTGACATCTGCTAAAAATGGTAGTCTGACCTTGACCTTTCCTATCTCTTTATATCCTTTACATCTATTGCAAATGCAGCAAAACGCAGTACTCCAGATTTTCACAAATCTGTAGCATTGAGTTATCTTGCATTTGTGTTGGAACGGACTGAAAAACTCTGCTGTCAACGTTTGCCTGTGCGTTTCAACAATCACACATGCAAACACATGCTTATTTTGGCATGCCTTAGTATGCGTTTGTTCAATGCAAGTCTATGGATGCGTTAATGCATCCTTTACATTACGTTTGTGCTGCCGTCTATTGGATGCATTAGATGCACAACACAAACGTAATGTGGACCCACCCTTAGAGCTATCTGACCCTGATTATCTTACTACCCGCTCATCACTAGTCATCACAAATATACGCTTGGAAAACCTCTTTACGGTTTTGGACATTTGTTACAGACAGGACATATACTCATAGTGTCACTATAGGGAAATACTCTCATGTTACATTGTAGAGCAGCGCAGTGCCAGCACCATTATACAATCACCAGGTTAGTGTCAAACTTTGGTGGCATTAAGCATTATGAGAGTGCTTTGAAAATGGGGTTTCTTATAGGAAAACCAGTGGTTACATGGCCGGAGGCTTTACTGTACTTTCTATTGCCTCCATTTTTACTGAAGTAAAGTGGCTGCCAGCGGAGAAAAGAATAGGAGACAGCTGTACACAAATATTTAAATTGACTCCCATTCTGCCAATCAGCAAGGCTAATTGCATATCTATTTTTCAGAGAGCCTAGCATAGCCTATAAGTCTCCTTATTCTGGCTTGGAACTTGGAGATTTATTCCATCTGTCAATCACAGTGAGTGATCACTTAATGAATTTTCATGTAGTGACTGCCTGCTCTGATCTGCAAGCACAAACCATCACTCTCCCCTGTGTTATCAGCTGATGGTCTCTGCTCAGCTCCTCAGCTAATTGCACAGAGCAGAGCGATGTGAATGGAGAGGAATCAGATAAGATCACAGGAGCTGTGTGCTGACAGCCTGAGCTCAGCACTGTCACTGCCTGAGATAACCTGAGAGTCTGATCAGCTGTAGTGTGAACACTGTGTAGACCCCGCCCCCACCCTTATATGGCAGTATTCACTGTGTGGAGCTGAAGACGGATATCCTTGACAACCAGCATATGTCAGGTTTAGAAACCATTGGATGGACATCTTCTGGAAGGTTTTGGAAAGGTTTTGTTTTCTTTCATATTTCACTTATGAAGTATATTTGAAAGTTTATTATAATCACTTGCTCTACATTATCATTAAATAAAAATGTAAATGGTGGTTACACACCCAGAGAATAAATTATGTACAGCCTATAATTCTCCTTCCATCGTCTTGGAGAGATATTACCCCTTAGATCTACAATGAAAGTCACTTGGAAAAGGCGTATAAATTAGTTATGATATTCCATTTTGGAGAAAAAGGACCTTAAACGGATACAGAAAACTGTTCTAGAACGGACAAACGTCAAATACTGTAAATCCCAGTATCTCTAAATATTTTAAGCTGCAAAACCCTTTATTTTTTATAACTACGATAAGGTATTCCTCCTTAGGTATTAAATCTCCCAGGAACTCTACCCACTTGGAATTCACAATTGACTATCATAGACTGTCAGACTTTATGTTCAGGGAAAGAACTGAGATTGTAATTCATTCAAAGTGAAATGAGAGAAAAAATGAACATGATTGAAAATCTGTGAAGCATGAAAGCAGCATGGTCAGGGTATGTGATCAGAACAGCCATGTGCTCAATGGAGAATATGCAAATGGTTGACATTACTAAGGAAACAGTGCCACCTAGTGGTGTCAGGCAGAATTACATTTCCTTTAACATTTATAAAATGGGCTAATAATGTAAGCATTTTAGGATTCAATCTCTTGTATATGTTGCTTTATTTAATTTTTTCTCTTTACCAAATTTTAAAACAAGCACAGAAAAATGCAGGATGCATGTTTCCAAGGTAAAGGATTTTTTTGGATTATGTTTATTAGCATGGGCCTGTGTTCTCGTTAGGCTTTCTACAGCTGTATTCCTTCACGGCCTTTCATAAAAAGAATGCCCTGGGATTAGAAAAGGTATAAAGAAAGCCACAAGACTAAGGAGTAGAATTGAGGATCTTAGTTATCAGGAAATATTGACAGAATAAGGCTAGGGTCACACATAAGCCCTTGGTCCGTTTTTGGCTTCATTTTTGGCATTTTTTTTTTTCTAAGTCCAAAAACTGATAGAAAAATGGATTGGATGTAATAAACACCCTGTCCGTTTTTTTCTGCACTTAAAAACATTGCTATGTCCGTTTTTGAGCCAAAAACGTTGCTAGCAACGTTTTTGGGGTCCGTTTTTAAAAAAAAAAAATTTTAACATGGGCCCTATGGAAAAAAGGATCCTTTTTTGGGGTGCCTTAAAAAAACGGATCCGTTTTTTTGAGAATTTTGGTCAAAAAATGACTAAGTCCAAAAACATTCAGGGGTGTAGGAGGCTCAAAAAGCACCCAAAAAAAATGATTGGTCATGGAAATCACTTCCAAAAACGGATTTCTATGTGTGACCCCAGCCTAACACTTATTTAGTTGACAAGACACAGCTAAAGGGAAACATGGTTAAAGGGGCTGTCCGGTCTAAAATGATAGTTCTGCGGCCCACTTGATGTGACTACAGACGACAGACTATATACTTATCAATCCTCCAAGTGCCTGCACTGTGTGCTGCTAGGATTCACTGTTTCTAAACCGGGAACAGATTGCAATTATGTGGTATGCATGTTCCCGCAACAACATGACCAGTGGGCACAGCATTGCTTAATACAAGTACCGTATATACTCGTGTATAAGCCGAGTTTTGCAGCCCAAAAAATGGGCTGAAAAGTCCCCCCTCGGCTTATACACGGGTCAATACGGTAATCCTATGGTGGGAGGGGGCGCGGGGGGGCGCTGCGCAGTATTTCTTACCTTGTCCCCCGTTCTGCAGTGCCTTCCGGTGTCTTCCGTGCTCCGTTCCCGGTCTGCTGGGCCTTGTGGTTCCTCCTGGTTCCTCCTCCTTCGGTTCCATCATGGGGGCTGCCATCTTGCTTCTTCTCTCCGCCCCCGGCCAGTGATGTCAGAGCAGGCCGCGCTGTGATTGGCTAGCACCCGTGATCACATGTCACGGGTGCTAGCCAATCACAGCGCGGCCTGCTCTGACATCACTGGCCGGGGGCAGAGAGAAGAAGCAAGATGGCAGCCCCCATGATGGAACCGAAGGAGGAGAAACCAGGAGGAACCACAAGGCCCAGCAGACCGGGAACGGAGCACGGAGGACACCGGAAGGCACTGCAGAACGGGAGGACAAGGTAGGAAGCTGTGTGTATGTGTATGTGTATGTGTATATATGTGTTGTGTGTGTGTGTGTGTGTGTGTGTGTATATATGTGTGTATGTATGGGTATGTTATGTAAGTAGGCTGGCTGCCAATATAAGCCATACAACTGGGGCTGCTGTATATACCTCTGGGGCTGCTGTATACTACCACTGGGGCTGTATATACTTCTGGGGCTGCTGGATACTACCACTGGGCTGTATATACCTCTGGGCGTACTGTATACTACCACTGGGGCTGTATATACCTCTATGGGCTACTGTATACTACCACTGGGGCTGTATATACCTCTGGGGCTACTGTATACTACCACTGGGGCTGTATATACTTCTGGGGCTGCTGGATACTGCCACTGGGGCTGTATATACCTCTGAGGCTGCTGTATACTACCACTGGGGCTGTATATACCTCTGGGGCTGCTGTATACTACCACTGGGGCTGTATATACCTCTGGGGCTACTGTATACTACCACTGGGGCTGTTTATACTTCTGGGGCTGCTGGATACTGCCACTGGGGCTGTATATACCTCTGGGGCTGCTGTATACTACCACTGGGGCTGTATATACCTCTGGGGCTGCTGTATATACTTCTGGGGCTGCTGGATACTACCACTGGGGTTGTATATACCTCTGGGGCTACTGTATACTACCACTGGGGCTGTATATACCTCTATGGCTACTGTATACTACCACTGGGGCTGTATATACCTCTACGGCTACTGTATACTACCACTGGGGCTGTATATACTTCTGGGGCTGCTGGATACTGCCACTGGGGCTCTATATACCTCTGGGGCTGCTGGATACTACCACTGGGGCTGTATATACCACTGGGGAGGCTGCTGTATACCACACTGCTGAGGGCTGTATACCTGTGATGGGGTCCACCCTCGGCTTATACACGAGTCAATAGGTTTTCCCAGATTTTGGGGGCAAAAGTAGGGGGGTCGGCTTATACACGGGTCGGCTTATACACGAGTATATACGGTATATGGAGCGAGCACATCTGACTAGTGGGCACGGCTGTCTAGTGGGTGCGACCTTGCTCCATACACTGGTATTAAGCGAGGCTGCACCCGTTAGTCAGTGGCCCACAGTGGCCTGTAACATTCATACCGCATAACTATGGTCCATTCCTGGTTTAAAAACAGCGAATACTCACAGAGTACAATGCGGGCGCTTGGAGGATTGATATGTCTGCAGTCACACTGACTGACTGCAGAATTATCAGTTTAGACGGGAAACCCCTTTTAACTTGTAAAAGCACGTAGATGGCGCATAAATAAAGCACTGTCAAAATCTTTCATGTAAACTCCATAAAAAGACAAGGGGGCACTGCCTTCTTCTGGGGAAAGACGGGTTAAATTTCCAGAGGAGACATGGCTTCTTTACCACAAGAACTATTAGGCCTCATTCACACACATTTGGTGCAGTTTCTTTTTGCAAAAAAACCTGAATCATCCATTTGTGTTGATTTTTGGCTCTGTTTTGGGAGCACACACACAGATGCACAGACAGAGACACACACACACTTTCTTACCCTCTTGGTGATCCTCAGCAATGTCTTCCTCACAGACATCAGCAGGACCTATCTGGGAGTAGTACGAATACTAAGACCACATGCACATGCTGAGTATTTGAGTTTTTTACCTCAGGATTTGTAGCCAAAACCAGGAGTGGATGATTAAATACAGAAGTGGTGATATGTTTCTATTAGACTTTTCCTCTGATTGCTCCACTCCTGGTTTTGTCTACAAATCATGAGGTAAAAACTCATCAAATACTTAGTGTGGGCATATGGCCTTACAGGAACTAGCACCATGTGACTCTCAGGCTGAGTCACTTGGGCACAAAGCGTCCGGAAGAAAGACATTGCCGGGGCTCACTGTGGGATCGTGTGGAGGGTAAGTAATTGGATGTTATGTTAATGGTGCAAAAAGTGGATGTACTCCCTGCACCTCTAATGCAGCAGTCAAAAACGCTGACGTCTGCACAGCAAATTGATGAAAATCTCATTCAGTTTGGCTGTGACTGATCTGTTTTTGGTGTAGTTTAAAAAAAAAAATCAAAACAAAAATACTGCAACAAAAAGGATCAAAAATGTCCAGTGTGAACATAGTTTTATTCTGTGGAGTAGCCACCTCAGGAGGTGCTCACAGAAGTAGGAACTGTTGATGGTTTCAATAAAGGCTTGGATGCTTTTTTCAAACGAAATAACAAAAAAGATTATGTAGTTATGAAAAGTTATTTTCTAATGTTTTGTCCAGTGGATTATCAATTACTATGAAGAGGGAAAGATTAGCTCTTTTAGGGGCTAGATTCTGTCATGCATTATTGATGTACCAATACTTCTTCCTTTTGAACTTTTCAGCAATTCAATGTAACAGACATTTGTCTTTTGTCCAACATACTAACCCTGCAAATGTCCTCTGTTCTATTGTTTCTGTGAATCTCGGCCCTACAAATAAGGCTGCCTTCAGACTTGCAGATGCATCTGCAGCATTTTGCAGATGCATCTGCAAGTATCTGCATGCAGACCGCGGCCCCTATGTTTATAATGGAGCGCACGGCGGTCTGCAGATGCTTGCAGATCGCCGTGCGCTCTCATTGCCCGCCATTAGTGATCTGTGCGCAGGCGGATGCCTGAGTACAGATCACACACTCTCGCCCGCACCAGAGACGCGACATGCTGCGTCCCGGGTGCGGACGCGGGACACCGGAAGGAGCAGATATGGTCGCATCCGCACCCGAACGCAGCAAACGCTGCCAAACGCAGGCACTATGCGTTCCTATGTTAAACATAGGAACGCAGTGCGCATGCGTTTGAATGCGTATGGGAACGCAGCATATAAGCTGCGTTTCACATACGCAATGTGAAGGCAGCCTTAGATAGTGGGTACTGCAAATCATACCAACAATGTGACCGCATTTGTGCAGATTTTATTGAAAAGACAATTTTTAACAGTACCAGGCAGTTATACATGGCATGAATCTAACACGCACCATTCTTCTCTTCATACAGGTATAAATTCCACTCATCTGCTGTGTTTAACCTAACTTTCCAGCCTATTATCAATAGAATATATTTAATTAATCTTAGGGTGTTTTCACACTAGCGTTTATTTGAAATTGCGGCAGATGCGGTGAAAAAAACGCACTTGCTGCACCTGCCGCAAGCCCGCCTATACATTGTATGGGGCTTGCCGCAACTGTGACGCAACCGTGCCGCAAGTGCAGCCGGTATGCGGTAATCGCGGTTTTTTCACCGCATCTGCCGCGATTTAAAAAAACGCTGACTGTGAAAGGGGCCTTTTACTGAGTGTTTTTTGATGCTGTAAGGTCATCTTATTTGTTCAAAAGTTTTATGATCCATGTTGTCCTACAAGCATGTTGGTTTGTCTTTTGCATCTTATTGCATCCTGCTGTTTTAAGGTAGTTGATTGATTGTTAATGAGTTAAACTGACCCATATCTAAGCACAAACCTCCCTATACAGAGCTAAAGGGAGGGCATTTGTGCAGATTTTATCAAAGTGTCAATTTTTAAAAATACCAGGTAGTTATACATGGCAGTTAGACAGGACAAGAGACAGGTAAGTGATACAAGACAATCAAACAAACTTGTTCCTTGTTCATTTTTGATGCAACATGTTTTCATCATTTGTATTTTATAATTTACGTGCTAGTTGCTTCACTCACTGATATCTTCCACCCTTTCACACGGTCTGTGCACTCCACCAATATCAGTCAATCTCTCCTTCACTGTCTTATGTACAGCTCTCCTGCTCTTTTCAGAATTTTAAGCCATTCAGTTCCATTCACTTTCACTATACAACACAAGAGACGCTCTCACAAATCACTTGACCGTCTGCTCACTCTCTTTATTCTCCTTCTCCTAGTCACAGGAGATATTGCACCTAATCCAGGCCCTTCTTATAATAGTAAATGTAAACTCCTTCCCTGCTACATTCAAAGAATACAAATCACCAAAAAATATGGCTATTATAGAGTTCCCTATATCTAAACTCAAAATTTACAAAATGAAAGAACTCCTATATATAGTTTATTTATAATGTTATTAAAAAGAGTTGATCAAAGGATCAGTCTTCAGCAATATAAGTAGCTAAAAGTTCCCTATTCAGAACTAATTACACATACGACACCAAAAAAGCAGAAAAAGACAAAACATACATAAAAATAAAATGCGTCACAACAATTATATAAAAACAATTCATAAACAGGCCAGACTAACTGCCAACAGTCTTGTTTAGTCAAATAGTGTCTGTCAAGTTAATACCTTTGATAGTTAAAAGCAGACATCCATTTCAATCAGATTGTCCTAGGTGTCATCTCTTATGGCCACTTTACACGCGGCAACAGGAAGATAGAAAATGGCAGGTGTCGGAGACAATTGTACCTTTTACCTTCAAAACACTTTGCAGATACCTGAATTACACGCAGCCACTTCAAGGTGTTTTGAAGGTAAAAGGTACAATTGTCTCCGACACCTGCCATTTTCTATCTTCCTGTTGCCGCGTGTAAAGTGGCCATTATGTTTATATTATTAAATGTATGTACCACAGTTGTTACACATAAAAATCGAGATCCAATAGACCAAGGAGGTATGACGCATTTCTTCTCCCTTTGAGATTCCTCAGGGTCATGAGATATTTCATCATGGTCTTTCACTTAATAAATAGTGACCAACAATGGGTACATAGGTATAATTAGACTCTTAAATGGTTAAGACATATGGGCTTGTCATAAGCCAGGTGGTAGGAAAAGCTGTTTCTCAGGAGGGTTTAGATTGCCTTCCAAATATCTTCATACAATTGGACTTATCCTTCGTTGCTTTAACCCCACAGTCCAAAGACTTTTAAGGTACTGTATTTCACAATTAACACAATTCACAATCATTCAAATGGATGGGTAAAGTTTACCTGTAGTGTTGTGATGTCAAAATCAGCCTGGTTCTATGTGCCCCGAGTGACTCCAAAACAACAAACCTCTAGTCAGGGTGAGCAGCTCCTCCACACGCAGAAAGATATCTTGGTAACCATGCAAAACCATAACAGGGTGTAAATTACAAACTGTTTCCATTCTGCAGCCTAGATACACATATGTGGCACTCCACTGGTCAGGATGCCATGGAGGGGTACTGCATCCACAAATGAGTGTGTAGTATTCCTGTGGCTGAGAGGTTGGAATGTTGCATAGGGAACCCTCATTACACATCCACACACACACCCTAGGTAGGGGACCATAGGTGGACCCACTAAGGGAGGACCCAGTCCTATGGGAGGAGTGACAGGGTAGAAGAGTATGTGGGCGGTAGGAGAGTTAGTTGGTGTGTTGAAGAGCTCCATTTGGGAATGAGAGAGAGATGGCAGAGGTGCCATCCGGACTGAAGGGGACTCTAGGGGCACCAGATTTTGGTATGATTACCGGCCGGAGAGGTTCAGCCCAGGAATGGAGGACAGGCTACTTCAGGGAGTCGAGGCCGACACCCGGTGCACCCGTGAAAAGGCACCATGTAGGATCCCGAGGGCTTGAGAAGAGTCACTCAGAGACACTGAGGAAGAAAGGAGAGAGCACAGGAAGGGACTGGGCAGGAACAGTAGGCACTCCACTGAGGGACCTAAGTGCAGCATCCAAATTTCCATTGACTACCCAGGCCAGGCAGACCCGAAAAGACGGTGTTTCAAGAACTGCCAGTAAAGCCGTTGTATAAACTGTGTGGTGTATGTCATTCACCGGAACCTGAGGAGTCGCCGATTGATCCATTACTCCCATCATTAACGAAGGTCCCGGGGATCCCGCTCTGCCTACGGGGAGCGTAACCATCTTGCTGCTTCACCATCACCCCGGAGGTCTGTCCAGCAGCACCGGTAACCTTAGGTGGCGTCAAAAATCACTATTCCTATTACTTTTCAATACTGTCATAAAGAAGAGCGGCACTCACCAGGTTGCAAGCATATGGATAATTTATTCAGTCCATATCTGGGTTACACATGCAGAGAGGGAGGGGGATCCAACAAAAGAGTGTGCAGTATTCCTGTGGCTGAGAAGTTGGGATGTTGCATAGGGGACCCTCATTACACATCCACACACACCCTAGGTAGGGGACCGTGGGCAGACCAACTAAGGGAGGACCCAGTCCCATGGGAGGAGTGACAGGGTAGAAAAGTATGTGGGTGGGAGGAGAGTTAGTTGGTGTGTGGAAGATCTCCATTGGGGAGTCAAAGGGAGATGGCGGAGGTGCCGACAGGACTGAAGGGGACCCTAGGTGCACCAGGTGTTGTGGTGCACCCGAATCCAGAAACGGTATGATTACCGTCCGGAGGGGTTCAGTCCTGGAACGGAGGACCATCTCCGAGAGTGGTGTGTGTGTTCATCCCCGAGCTGCTGAACCATAGGCCTGAGCTTCTTTAGGGAGTCAGGGCCAACGCCCGGCGCACCCCGGAAAAGGCACCATATAGGATTCCAAGGGCTCGAGAGTCACTCAGTTAGAGAGGATCCGAGGGAGCTGGCTTCAGGCTCTGTGCGCGGAGGCGCTGAGAATAAAAGGAGAGAGTGCAGGAAGGGACCAGACAGGAACAGTAGGCAATAACCCATTGCAAGTTATAAACTGAGTGGTGTATTTCATTCGCCTGCGCCTTAGGAGCTGCCGACTGATCCACAACTCCCATCATCGACGACTGCCCCGGGGATCCTGCTCCGCCTACGGGGAGCATAACCAACTTGCTGCTTCACCATCACCCTGGAGGTCTGTCCAGCAGTGCTGGTAACCTTATCGGAGCCGTAGGTGGCGTCACGAGTCACTATTCCTATTACTTTTATTGACTATTCCCCTTTTTCAGCGACCACCAGAGCTACAGGCCCTGTTACATTCCCCAGTTAATCAACACCCCGGACCGGGTACCCACGGCCCTGGGGTGGGCCACATATAATTAATGCAAAAAGCCCAACAACCGCTTTAATGAATTACTGTGCACCCGGTTATGGTCGGGTGAGGGGAGCTGCTTGCCACTCCGTCCATATACATAAATTGTAATAGGATAATTTAATTACTGATTAGAATACATTGTAAATACTGTAGATATAAAAACCTATGAACCTATTGTATGTTATATAGGATCTGTAGGGTACGAATATTTGGAAACACACTTTCTTCACAGCGTGAAACGGTAATAATGGATCTTCACAGAACTTTCTTAACAAGCGCTTTACCTGCTGACTCTTGTAATGGCTTTCTGATCTGGGAGATTGTGGATAAATTGACACCATTAGAACCGGTGAGATTGTACATGACGTGCAGTATTATATCACAAAGCTCTTTTTATTCTTCAGGTTCATGTTTGATGCCAAAGTCTCATCCTGTGTCAGAATCCTGCACTAAAAACATCAAAACCATCGAATCTAATGTTAAACTGAAGCAGATGCTGAACGCATAAATCATAAAGTAATGATCGCCTCCCAGGATCTCTCCAGTCTGCTAGATACCAATTACCAGAAAATCTGACAATCTGCTTCCTCTCACACCATATAAAATAAGAGTGTGTAGCGCCACATATCACCTTCAAATGATGGCTCCTAAGACGTATACGGCTAGATACGTATATTAACTGCACAAAGAGCAGCCTCCTACCCATTAATTACTTAATATGTACATTGTACCAACATGTTCCTCTCTATAGAGGGCAGATTTATTTAGTATGAGAGCAGTGGCGCATTGGAAATGATTATAGCTTTGAGCTACATTTATAAAACAGGTACATTTTTTGAAGTTTTTAAAAGGGGTCAACAGTTTATAATTAATATGTGACAAAAGTTCAGAAAAGTCATACGGTATAAACCTATTTTCAACAGTTATATTGTACTGTAAAATAATTAATATAATTTTACGCAAAATGATCACTATAGTCAATCATAACCTTATGTAAAGTGATAGTTACAATGACAACTAATAATAATTGCAATCACATCTGTATGTGAGGCGCCCCCAGGCCGTGGGGTACTCAGGTACCGGATCGCTACTGCTGTCACTGGGGAGTCACGGGCATCAGTTGAAAAATGGGTATATATACAGGGGAGGTTGTCATGACGCCATCCATAGTATGTGGTCAGTGGAGACCACCGCTGCCTATTCTTGCCAGGGACAGTGATGAGGGGCAGCGTAGATGGTAAGCCCTCCACGGGTAGGGGTGGGTGTCCCCGGGACAGGTGTAGTGTGGGGCTGCGTACTCTGGATGCTGCATTGGCTCCTTCTCTATGCAGCTTCTTCCAGCCAGCACGCAAGGGGACAGCAGGCTGTAGCTTCGCAGGTGAGGAACTCTGCAGCGGCGCGAAAGGAACAGTCTCAGGCACTTTTGAGCTTACCCGGTACTTTACTTTTCAAAGTTCTTTAGCAACAAGTTACAGTTCACAGTTCTTACAAGTTAGCACTGCTCCGTGCACCATGGTTCTACTGCAGCTCAGACGGTTCCTCTGCGTTGCTTCCCTCAAAGTACCTTTCATGCCCTGCTTGTCTCTCTCTCTCTGTCCTCACTCACGGGTTCGGTCTGGCCGTCACTGGCTCTTTAGTGATTCTTCCCTCTGCTTTAGGGTCACTAGCCCTAATATGGTGGCTGTGTTCCTACTCAGTGGTGGTAGGTAAGCTACAGGTCATAGAGTCCCTGCCCCCGCCGGTGTGTCTTGTGATTGGAGTCTTACAGTCTCTGTCACCTCTACAGAGCCGACTCTATGGCTATCGCGGCCTAGCCTTCCAGTGACCCAGGTATAATGTGGGCTCACCAGGCTCCCTTAGTCTCTCTGGCTCCCAACTCTTGGTGTCTCTGCTTGTGGCTTTCTTCCCCTCACCTTAGGCTTTAGAGCAAGCTTTCTCCCTTGGGAAACTGCCTTCAAGGTTCTGCGTCCTCCAGGAAACCCCTCCGCCTGGGAATATCATTCCTACAACTTAGTGTTCCAGTGTTTTTAAACTCCCGCCAACCCTTGCCCTACTGTACATAGACTCAGTGGCTTAGGATCGGAGTGTATCAGCGTGTGAGTGTGTTTTGTCAACCGTCTTCCTCGTTTGGCTGCAGTTCACCCTGTGGCCGCCCTGGTCGCAGGGGCACCACATATGTAAAATGACAGCTAAATTCAAAATCTAATGTAAAATCATAATTACATCCATAACCTTAGATACAATGATAATTACAATATGTACATGAAGGGGCCCACTGTGACTCTCCTGACCATTTATAAGCACTGATTGACAATATATATGTTGATGGATGCGAACAAAGTGATTATTAAGTGTCACACCATGGCGTACAGATGCCTGGCATGTGCTGCGATACAGATGACACAATAGGAATAGAGAATTGGAAGGCCTTGGTGATGGGGAATGGGCAAAAGGGATGTCTCACCCCTGACGGGGACCTTAGGGTACTCGGAACCGGGCCCACTCACCGTCTGCAGGCTGCGGGGTGTCACCCCGGTGTGTCTGCAGGCTGCAGTGTGACCCGGTCCGTGATCTCCTCATCGAGCAAGCAGTAAAAAGTGGAATTGTAAAAAGGGATTTAAAAAAAATAAGAAAGATGTTGTGACGCCACCCGTGGTCTGTGGCCAATAAGGGCCATCGCTGCTGTCCAGGCCTCTGGGGATGATGGTGATATGAGGCAGCCGGGATGGTAAGCCCTCCATGTTCAGGCCTATGCCCCAGACCTGTGGTATTGATAGTGTTAATACAATGCTCCCAGCCCCCTCACGCAGTTTCCACTGCCGGTTTGCAAAAGTCAGTGCCCGGCTCTGCAGGCACAGGATGAGTAGTCTATGTAAGTGGTGAACGTTGGGGGTGCAGGATTCAACGCGTAGAAGACAGACGCAGAGGGAACAGTTCTCTTTTACCTTTTACTGTGCAGTAGGATTGTCTGCGTGCTGTTCACAGTTGTTATCATGGATCCGGGCTTGGAAGCAAGTTGGGACAACCCACTCCAGGCAAGTTCTGAGGTCTACCTACTGCTTTAGTGTCTGTGGGCCCTGGCTGCGTGTAGCTGTGCTGAGGCCTCCTCTGGTCTGCTCTGGCTGTGTGACAGGTGGTGTGAGCTCTCTGGTGGTAATGTTTTCTTCTTGGAGTCTCCTGAGCTCTGTAGTGCGGCTGTGTCTCCTAGCTTAAGTTTGGACAGGTAACTTAGAATCACTCACCCTCTGGGTTTGGTTGCTGTGTATAGAATCCCTGGCTACCTCGGTCTCTGGTGACCGTACTGCAGTAGGTACTGGGGCGAACCGGCATTAGCTCCACTCCCGGATCTAGTCCTCCACTTCCCCAGACCCTCACCATGGGTCTCACACATGGGCTGGTCAGTCACCTAGGATGGGTCTAGCGCGGCTCCGGTCTCTAGGATGTCTTCCACAGTCCTCCCAGGAACTGAACTGCCTGCTCCCGCTCCCAGACCAGAATTTATAGTGGACCTGCCCTAAATTCAGGCTCTAGAGCTCCCTTCTGGCCTGGAGTGTTGTGTGTGTGGGTGTGTTACCTGGTGGATGACTTGCCTTGCTTCTAAGCTTGTATTTTGGCAACTGGACCCTGGGGCGCCACAAGGACACCTCCTGACACTCACCTGAGTCTGCACACTGCACTCCCTACCATCCTTATATGGGTCATTCTTCCTGTCACCGTCATGTACCTAAGCCTTCACAAGCCCTGAACTCACAATGGCTAGTAAGAAGGCCAGTGAGTTTGCTAGATTCACCTCTGCAATTAATACAACACAGAGGATAGGGGGACAGACAGAGGGAAATAGACAAACACTAATAAACACTCAAACTCCTCCAATGCAAATATAGTACAGAGGTGCATGCAACTCTACTTCACAGCTTCTTCTAGAAATAGGCTCCTTCCGAAGTGGTCAGCATAAAAATAGATTCTTCAACCAGTGTCAGTTAATAAGACATGTTGCTACATATAGCAGAGGGGAGTGGCCTTAAAAGAGCTACACCTGAGGTTGAAGGCCACAAGAAACAGCCAGTAAGATAATAGTCCTTATCCCCTGCAGTGCCAAAACAAAGCAAATACATTTAATCACCAGTTGAACGCTTGCGGTCAGTTAAGTGTTGTGACCTTCTGGTTTCATCCTCCCCAGAGGTCTACCCACAATGAGACACACTTGTGACATTAAGATTGCTATACAAGGCCAGGATGTATAGTCATTTGCAGAACAGCTCCATACGCAGAATACAACTTCCACTTACAACAAGATAAAGATATTGAAATTATTTTTTTACATTTGGAAAACACACGCTTCAGTTTCACAAGAAAAGTTGTCACTTAATTCAGTGATATCGATATACACTGGGTGCAGAATTATTAGGCAAATGAGTATTTTGATCACATGATACTTTTTATACATGTTGTCCTACTCCAAGCTGTATAGGCTTGAGAGCCAACCACTATTAAGAAAATCAGGTGATGTGCATCTTTGTGATGTAATGTGTTTTAATGACATCAACACCCTATTTAAGGTGTGCTTAAAGAGGACCTGTCAACAACCACACAAGGTGATCTAATTACAGCACTGAATGCAGCATGTCCGCTGCATCCAGGCAAGGGGTTCCCCAGCCCTTGACCCCCTCTGTACCCCGAAATAATACACTTTGAAAACTTACATTGGGGAGCCAAATAGGAGGTGGTTTGTGGCTGGAGCCAAAGGGCAGTTTCACGCCCTCTGCATGTTTAATCTGCCCACCGCCGCCTCCCTGATGCCAATCACTGTCTCCCTCGCCGCAGCATAACACAGAGCAAGGGGTGCGGTTCTGGCCACATTGCCCCGCCCCCTGCAGTGATGTCACCGCTTATACCCGCCCTGCTCCATGGTTAACATGGTGGCGTCACTGCAGGTGGCGGGGCAATGCGGCCAGAACCGCATCCCTCGCTCTGTGTTATGCTGCAGCGAGGGAGACAATAATTGGCATCAGGGAGGCAGTGGTAAGCAGATTAAACATGCAAGGGGCGTGAAACTGCCCTTTGGCTCCAGTCACAAGTCACCTCCTATTTGGCTCCCCAATGTAAGTTTTCTTAAGACTGATTTTTAAAAGGTTTTATGGACTGATGAAATGAGAGTGACTTGATGGGCCAGATGGATGGTCCAGAGGCTGGATCAGTAAAGGGCAGAGGGCTCCACTCCAACTCAGATCCCAGCAAGGTGGAGGTGGAGTACTGGTATGGGTTGTTATCATCAAAGATGAACTTGTGGGACCTTTTTGAGTTGAGGATGCAGCAGCCACCAAAGCCTCCCAGACACTGTTCCGAGAGGTGTACTGTTTTCCCTCCCTGTAAATCTCACATTTTAGGAGGGACCACAGGTTCTCTATGGGGTTCAGATCAGGTGAACAAGGGGGCCATGTCATTATTTTTTCTTCTTTCAGACCTTTACTGGCCAGCCACACTGTGGAGTAGTTGGATGCATGTGATGGAGCATTGTCCTGCATGAAAATCATGTTTTCCTTGAACGATACCGACTTCTTCCTGTACCACTGCTTGAAGAAGTTGTCTTCCAGAAACTGACAGTAGGTCTGGGAGTTGAGCTTCACTCCATCCTCAACCAGAAAAGGTCCCACCAGCTCATCTTTGATGATACCAGCCCATACCAGTACCCCACCTCCACCTTGCTGGCATCTGAGGCGGAGTGGAGCTCTCAAGCCTATACAGCTTGGAGTAGGACAACATGTATAAAAAGTATCATGTGATCAAAATACTAATTTGCCTAATAATTCTGCACACAGTGTATATCAGCACAGCGCCACCTAGCTGGACAAAGTAAGAGAAAGTAACAACATTTGACAATGTTTTATTTAGTTTTCATTGCTACTTGAACTCTTTGAATTATTTACATGCTTACCAGACCTTTTTATTTCAGTAGCAGGGAGGATATAGGGTTTATGGATAATATAAATCTGGATTTCTTCCTCATTAAAGAAGAAATACTGCTCTTTATTTTGGAAGTACATAAGGGATATCTGAATGCATTGCCAAAGGAATTGTACGGTAAGTTTATCGGGCCGTAAATAGTGCAATAAAGAATAGGAACGGGGATGCAGGAGACCAGAGTTATATATTACACAATTAGATATTAACACTTTGCTGTTTATGATTGCTTTAAATGCCTGTGATCTTTTACAGGGGTTAGTTTCTATAAGAACAATATCTAAAGAATGCTTTAAAATCTATATGGATCTAATGACCTTCTTATGCTGAGTTCCATCAGCCTGAGGCTCTTCAAGGTGCTGTATTTATATGGGAAGCCTTAAAGCTGGTATTTATCAGATGACCTGTGAAAGGGTAATGTGAAGGTTACCCGCTGGAATGATTGAGACCACATGTAGACTAATTTTCCCATGAACATCTACCAAGTCCTAACATGGATCTCTCCTCTGCTTTCATTCAGCAAGTTGGCACAGAACAAAACAGAGAGAAATCTGGTTGACTAACGGCGGTGATGAGGAGACGGAGGTGGAAGTGTTTTATTAAACTTGTCACTCAACTGAAAATGATATAAGTTAAGAGATTTAGCTTCCTGTTCTGTGCACCTTTACACCTATCTGAAGGCCATTGTTTTATATTAGATATTTCATTTATTTCTATGCCTTTTTCCTTTTATTATCTAAAGTGTTTCATAAGTGACTTTTGCACTGCTTACATATTTTTCCTATGTGCTAGTTTAACTTTCTGCTTGATTCTTGTATTTTTTTTTATGGCCGCCAGTATTTTACTTCTTTTTAAAGCTATTATTGAAATAAAGTGCTCCTATTTTAAGGGCTCATTCAGATATCTGTTTTTCAAGAATATGTTCTATTCATGTCTTTTTTGGATATACTTGTAATTATTTATAGCTTAAGGAGTGTTAGCACTACCCCTGTACACTTTTGACAATGCCCTGCTCCTCCCAGTGCAGGAAAAAAAAAAATTTCTGGTTTGAATAGAAGTGCTACCAGAGGGATCACAGGGATGGCAAATTATTCCAAAATTATTTCTTGTTTTATTACGCGTTTCGGCTTAACATATAACAAGCCTTCATCAGATTATCTGATGAAGGCTTGTTATATGTTAAGCCGAAACGCGTAATAAAACAAGAAATTATTTTGGAATAATTTGCCATCCATGTGATCACTCTGGTAGCGCCTCAATTCAAACCAGAATTTTTTTTTTCCTGCACTTCAACACGAGCCTCTCTTTGGGCGGCTTGCTTCTCTGGGAACAAGCAGCAGGCCAGGAGATCCAGGAAATATCCCTCCTTAGGATTATATGCGAACTGCACAAGACACCAGAAAGGTGAGAACAATACCTAAGAGCAACTGTTGCTACTAATACACTGCACTTAGATCTGCGCCTTCTCTTTTCTCCTCTATCCCCAGTCTCGCTGACCTCACAGTCTTTGAAGACACTATTTGACTGCTCCTCCCAGTGTTTTCGCGAGCTGCCCGTTGTAATACATCCAGTTCTGCTACATGCTCCTGTTGCAGGAGATTCTTCACCTGACTTTAGTGACGTTTGGCCATATTCTGGAGGGGTTTAACCACCTGTGTTTGGTGTGTCTCTGGCCTATCCCCTGCCAGCTGGGGATATATTAGGCAGCCTGCTCTTGTGGCGCCCACAACGAGTGCGTCACAGGAAGGTATTGCATCCCTGACAGAAGATGTAATATCTTCCGTCTCGGTAATGACATGGTTAATACTCAGAGCTCCATACTCTACATGCACCACTAGAATAGAGGGCTAATTAGGTTCTGGTGGGAGGAGTGTAGGAGTAGTATGCAGGAGTGAAGTAGGAAAAGAGGAGTAGTCGTCAGGAGGGAAGTAATGAAGGAGAAGCAGGGCTCTGCACAGTGCTGTGCAGCCCTGAAGACCACCTACCGGCTGGCGCCATAAAGCAGTGCCCCAGACCGGAACACAGGCAACTACTAAACTGGTCCAATTACACCCGTGCCCAAAAACCACCGGATCACTGGTTCCGAGGCGAGCAAGACGTTCACCGCCGCTCAGCAAACCAGGGTGGAGGAACCGCTTCTTCGAGGCACCTCACCACAGCCGCAAACTAAGTTGTCTTGCCAGCAGGGACTCTCCACTGGGGCACAGGACCTTCAGCCTTATTAGCTAGGTACCACTCAAAAGTCTCCCAAGTACCCTGACCTGGTACGCTAAGGCAACCCCGGAAACTCGTTAGAGAAGTTAAGGAAAGGAGGAACACCGCGGAGCTCTGAATCCACACCAGTCATTGCTGGGACCACCCGGTCCGTTACCCAAGACTGTATACCTTGTACCATCTTACCGGTTACAGTAAAGACACTGGTGTCTGTTTTTCCTTCAGAACTGTTTAAATCTACACCTTCAGCATTACTGAGCTGCCATACTCCATCTGGTGCAGCTCCTGGCCCTGGGGACTCCCGCTCATCCTGTGGGGAGCGTCCCATCTAGCTGCCGTACATCCCCCGGAGGCCCAAGCAGCGCCGGTGCATTCACCGGAATCCCACAGGTGGCGTCACGACAAGTAAGAATTACCCCCATCTGTTCACCCCCTATTGATCTGACCACCGGGCCCCACAGCCTCAGGCGCGGAACCGTGACGAGGGAAGCTATGCCTGAGACCTGAGAACCCGGCAACGGTGAGTCCCTCTCTACACACCTCCTATGAGTTGTGGTTCAAGTCAGTTTGTGGTGTGTTGTTCTTTGTGTGGCTGTTGCATTTCTGCTTGACTCTCCTTATACTGACTTGGCTTGAAATCCCATTTACCCTGACCTCTCCTGTCATGACCTTGACCTTTGTATATTAAACCTGTGCTGCCTGCTTCGACATTGGACTTCCTGGCCATGTCTCTGCCTTCTCCCTTTATGCCTTGTACTCGTGCATTGACCAGTTAGTACTTATTTATGAATCTGACTTGCAGAAAGTCCCAGCCCAAAACAAAACAAAAAAAAGATGAGGATGTGGAAGTTGATTAGGTTCACGTGAACACTGCAGTTTCGTCATTTAAAAAAGAATGTTTTTACCATTTATTTTTTCTACTTAATTTATGAACATGACTTACAGAAACCTGATTGATTGCTCTCAGAGCGAAAAAAAAAAATCTTATATTTGTGATACCTTTGCAGAAAGCTCTAACCCTGTCCCCAAAACAAACAAAATGGAACCTGGAGAGGAGGAGGTGGAAGTGAGTAGGTTCAAGTGGATATGACGGTGTCAGTCTAAAGGTACCGTCACACACAGCAATTTTGCTAGCAATTTCACTGGCAATTTGCTGGTTGCAGTGAAATCATGGACACATTGTTCCACTTGTACACGGCAACAAAATAGAACAATGTCTCCATGACTTCACTGCAACCAGCAAATTGCTAGCAAAATTGCCGCGTGTGACGGAAGGAGGAAGCCAACCATTTATTTTGTACTTTTTCAATGTTTTTTTCTTTTGTGGGGTACTGTATTTAAAAATTTTCAAAATTCTTCAAAACATTTGTCATGGCAAATAGAAAATACCAATGTCTGGTTGCAAGTGGTATAGTTGTTTACTCTAACAAAGGTATGGACAAGTCTGGTGAAATCTACAACTTATTTATCTTAATAAAAGTCAGCTTGTCCATATTAGATGGCACACTTGTGGCAAGGGAGGCCAGCACCTCCAAGGTATATTGTTCTAGCTCAGGCCATGTACTCAATTTCAAAACCCAGAAATGAAAAGGTGCTCGACCATCAGCAAGCACTGTGAGATGTGTGAACATGCACTTCACCATGCATGATAGATTCTGGCCCCTGGTAAAACGCACTGTAGCAGATGGTGTTGTTTCATGGTGTGTCAGGCTGCACAAAAAAAGTTGCCACATTGTGGCCATCATAACCCTCCTTTCTGAGGTGTGTCCAATGCAATAGCTGCATTTTTCAATTCCTCCTACTCCTCCACCTTGTTGTTCCATCAAGTCCTCATGTCTGATCCTTTAAGTAGAGCATTACACAGCTTGGACTCATACACTCACTTTTTTACATCCCGCTCTGCTGGCCAAAGTAGGAATGCTACATTTACTTTTTAGTGCATATCCAAAAGGATTGCCACCCAGTAATCACCCCTAGTCAAAATTGTTGCATTTCGAGGGTTATTGCACAGGCACAACAACATGTATTGACTTATGTGTGCCAGGCTGCCCAGAGACAACAATGAGCTGCCCTCAGTCGCAGGTGTGTGTACTTGCTTTTCAGTATTTCCTCATCCATGCTGCAGTGATGACCCTGCAAAAATTTCCCAACCACCCTGCTAGGCAGACGGTGCCTCCTCCTCTTATAAAACTAATTCCTGGCTGGAAAGTTGTTGACGCGGCCAGGAACCCAACTTCAGACACCTATGGGGATGACAGCCAAGATAAAGGGGTCAGTGTTCCCCTTTTCTCCTGTTCCTGTTCCTCCTCTGCCACCACCTTGTCCATCATGGCCTTCAGCATTTTTTCTAGCAGGTATAAAATCAGTATACTGATAATGGTGTTATTATTGTTAGTCATGTTGATAGAGTATGCAAAGCAGCGCAACATGGCACACAAGTTGTGCACGGAGGCCCACTTGTTGGTGGAAAGTCTTGTTGGTTCACAAAGCGATTGGCTGTGCGCAGGGGCGTATCTGGGGGGGGGCAGCCGGACCCTTTGCACCGGGCGCCACTCAGTGGGGGGCGCCGGTGCAATCATCATGTGCCCAGGCGTCCGGCGGTGGCACTGCAGCGCCACCTCCGGAACTAATCTCCTCCGACCTCGCCGCATATTGTGCAGGGCGGCCGCGGGGCTGTGCGTGCACAACCCTCTTGCTGCTGGTCCGCCCCCTGTCAGTCCCCCCCACCCCCAGGCACGTCGCGCTGCGGCTGACGTCACCCGGCGCGCCGCACAGTCTGGGCTGGAGAGGAGAAGAACAACAGAGCCGAGGAGCTGCTGTGTGGCCGGCTGCCTCCTCCTGACTCAGACTGAGTTGTCCGGGTCTGGCCCGTCCTGGCTACGCCTACAAGGCAAGGCAATCTACTCCTAATAAAGTAATGAGGTAATAAAGTAACCTAAGCAGGGGGGGTGGCTGTCCTGGGCTGGCCCGGCTGAGGTGTACATATGTATACATCAGGCAGGCACACACACTATGAGGTGTATATATCATATATACACCTCATAGTGTGTGTGCCTGCCTGGTGTATACATATATAGACCTCATAGTGTGTGTGCCTGATGTATACATATATATACCTGAGGTATATATATGTATACATCAGGCAGGCACACTATGAGGTGTATATATGTATACACCAGGCAGGCACACTATGAGGTGTATATATGTATACACCAGGCAGGCACACTATGAGGTGTATACTGTGTATATGTTAGGGTACTTTCACATCAGCGTTTTTTGCCGATCGCAGCAGATGCGGTGAAAAACCCGCATCTGCCGCGATTAACGCATAACCGCTGCACTTGCAGCACAGTTGCGGCAAGCCCCATGCAATGTCTATGGGGCTTGTGGTAAGGGTGCGGCAGGTGCAGCAAGTGCGGTTTCGGGGGGGGGGGGGGCGCCAAAATAATTCCTTGCCCCGGGTGCCAGAAAACCTAGTTACACCTCTGGCTGTGCGTGCTGCAGCTGAAACTCAACTATTGCCTGCTGCTTGCACAGTATCTACATGGTAGAGTTCCACCTTGGTACATCGCATATGAGGCAGTGAGTGAGTTGGCCAAAGTGATTCTGCAGTACAGACAGGTGAGCAGCATCAGGGTAAGAATGGCAAAAGTGTGCAAAGGCTGCCCACACTTTCAGATGAAGCTTTGACATATGTGAGTAATTTTTTAGGAAGCTCTGCACCACCAAATTCAGCACAAGCGCCAGTTAAAGGATGCATAATAAGTAGCCTAGGTCCAGAGCCTACTCCTTGCTGTGCTAAGGTTGGTGGTGCAGGTCTTACTGTGACCAGATTAGGAAGTGAAGATGGTGGAGGAAGCATCCAGCAATCTGATGTGGTGGTAGGACATGTGCTGGATTGCCTTGTGCTTCAGGCCCAGCCACCATTATGTTTGCCCAGTGTGCAGATAGAGAGATATACCATCCCTGGCCATGCTTACCGGTCCACATATCCAAAGTTATGTGGACCTTAACCCTTATGGAGTTGTGGAGTGAACAATGGATTTGTCTAAATAATGTGTGTGCAGGGCAGGGAAGGCACGACTGGAAAACTAGTAGCGGCTCAGCAAAATGTACTGCAGTACAGCCACAGACATCATTTGTTGGAAGCTCTCTGTCTCAACGAGCTTGACTGGCAGCAATTCAAAGGCAAGCATTTTTGAAATGCTGTCATTCAGGGCTAGGCTCGTGGGTGGGTAAAGGGGTATTTCTTCTTTCTATCAAGGATTTGGGTGGAGCTGAAGACTTTCATGGGATAGTATGGATATAGTTGGTGGCACTGCTGGTGGTGGTGTTGCTACCAAATCATGTGCGTGCGTGGAGGCAGGTGACCCTGGAGTTCATGAATAAGAGGAAGAGTCTGACACCACAGCTGAAGAGGGCACCGTGAGAGCCTGAGTTGTTTCGTGATCCCTCAGGAATCTTTCTTCAGGCTCTAACGGTATGGTGTGCAAACCACCTCTCATTTGGTATCAGTACATTCCTGAAAGAAATGCCATGCCAGGCAGCTCTTTTGAGTTGGCTGTTTTATGAGCTTTTCACTTGTGCAACAGGTGGTAGTAAGATATGTACTGGCTTTAGGCTGTCTTCTATGCTTTTGCACCAAGCTCTTTTGCTGTGGTACTGTTGGTGACCAGAAAAATGCCCAGTGGAAAAATGTCCACTGAAAAGTATTTGGCCCTCTTGAACTTTTCAACCTTTTGCCACATTTTAGGCTTCAAACCTAGAGATATAAAATTCAAAATTTTTTGTGAAGAATCAACGACAAGTGGGACACAATTGTGAAGTGGAATGAAATTTATTGGATATTTTAAACTTTTTTAACAAAATAAAACACTGAAAAGTGGGGTGTGCAATATTATTCGGCCCCCTTGAGTTAATACTTTGTAGCGCCACCTTTTGCTGCGATTACAGCTGCAAGTCGCTTGGGGTATGTCTCTATCAGTATTGCACATCGAGAGACTGAAATTCTTGCCCATTCTTCCCTGCAAAATAGCTGGAGCTCAGTGAGGTTGGATGGAGACCGTTTGTGAACAGCAGTTTTCAGCTCTTTCCACAGATTCTCGATTGGATTCAGATTTGGACTGTGACTTGGCCATTCTAACACTTGGATATGTTTATTTTTGAACTATTCCGTTGTAGATTTTACTTTATGTTTGGGATCATTGTTTTGTTGAAAGATAAATCTCTGTCCCAGTCTCAGGTCTTTTGCAGACTCCAACAGGTTTTTTGCCAGAATGGTCCTTTATTTGGCTCCATCCATCTTCCCATCAATTTTAACCATCTTCCCTGTCCCTGCTGAAGGAAAGCCGGCCCAAACCATGATGCTGCCACCACCATGTTTGACAGTGGGGATGGTGTTTTGAGGGTGATGAGCTGTGTTGCTTTTACGCCAAACATATCGTTTTACATTGTTGCCAAAAAGTTTGATTTTGGTTTCATCTGACCAGAGCACCTTATTCCACATGTTTGGTGTCTCCCAGGTGGCTTGTAGCAAACTTCAAACGATACTTTTTATGGATATCTTTGAGAAATTACTTTCTTCTTGCCACTCTTCCATAAAGGTCAGATTTGTGCAGTGAAGGACTGATTGTTGTCCTATGGACAGACTCTCCCACCTCAGCTGTAGATCTCTGCAGTTCATCCAGAGTGATCATGGGCCTTTTGGCTGCATCTCTGATCAGTCTTCTCCTTGTTCGAGATGAAGGTTTAGAGGGATGGCTGGGTCTTGGTAGCTTTGCAGTGGTCTGATACTCCTTCGATTTCAATATGATCACTTGCACAGTGCTCCTTGAGCTATATAAAACTTGGGAAATCTTTTTGTATCTGGCTTTAAACTTTGCCACAACAGTATCTCAGACCTGCCTGGTTTGTTCCTTGGTCTTCATGATGCTCTCTGCGCATGAAACAGAACCCTGAGACTATCACAGAGCAGGTGCATTGATACGGAGACTTGATTACACACAGGTGGATTCTATATATCATTACCAATCGTTTAGGACAACATTGGATCATTCAAAGATTCTCACTAGTGATGAGCCACCACCTCAATGTTAGAATTCGATTCAATTCATCGAATTGGTGATTTATTCGTTGAATGTTCGTCGAACACCGTGAACCCCATTGAAATCAATGGCAGGCTACAGCAAACACATAGAAAACACCTTCAAAAGTGTCCAAAAGCTGCCAAACTACTCAGAATAGACAACAAACACAAGGAAAAGTGACAACAATCCAAATACAGTCAAATAGTCAGAGGCAAAGTGGCATTAGTTTTCTACATTAAGTAAAAAGAGGTGGAGGAGTAAAAGGAGGATGAGACACAGGTATGGGCATGTCACACCCTGCTCAAATCATGTAAAACACAGCAAGGGGACCCCAATAAGAGTCCTCACTCTTCCCCAAGGGTCAGACCACAGCAAAATGGCATCAATTGTCCCAGACCAAAAATTGCTGAATGGCCCAGCCTGCATGCATGGTACTGGGTCTGGAACAGGATCTGGCCTAGCATTTCAAGGTTAAACATTGCTCAGCAACTATAGGTTTTGAGGAGTATTACAGGAAAAACTAGTCAGGTAGGTCAGTGACCTGTTTTGGCCTTTTAGGCTGGATAAACTCAAAGCTCATGCAATTGCACTCATCAATGTTATGCCCTGCCACACACAGGTAGGACAGGTATACGTTTCGCGTAGTATTACAGGAAATAATAGAAAGGTAGATCAGTGACCTGTTTAGGCCTAGTAGGCCGGATAAATTCAAAGCTCATGCAAGCGCTCCCATAAATGTTATGCCCTGCCACACATAGGTGGGACCACTATCTGTTTCGTGGAGTATTACTGTAAAAACTAGTCAGGTAAGTCAGTGACCTGTTTAGGCCTACTGGGCCGGAAAAACTCCAAGCTCATGCAAGCGCTCCTATCAGTGTTATGTCCCGCCACACACAGGTGGGACCACTATCAGTTCCGTGGATTATTACCATAAAAAGTAGTCAGGTAGGTAGGTTGGTAAGTAGGTTTGGGCAGATGCAATACAAAACAGTTTTCTGCGCTGTGTGGCGGTAGATTTCAACAGAACACCGGAGCACAGCTACCTAGTCAAAGACTGGTACTACCCTACATATGTTTTGATAAGTAGGTTTGGGCAGATGCAATACAATAGTGTTTTCTGCGGTTTGTGGTTGTGGATTTCAACATAACACTGGACTATAGCTACCTATCCAAATACTGCTACTAGCCAAGAAGGATTTGCTTGGCTATATGCAGTTAAAAAGGCTAGTAAACACAGGAGGTGTAGCTTTCTTCACAACAGTGCTACACCAGAGAACAACTGAGTACGTGTGCACTTAAAAACACTTTAATACATCGTATCAAAAATTTTGTGACAAGATTACAGTAAAGTAAGGAATTTTTCCCCTTTTGGAATACAATCCAGGGAATAATACTGTACAAGGATAACGGATAACAATAGATCAATATCCAACACAATGGTGAGGATCATAAAGTGCTTTGTTAGAGTATACAGGTATCTACTCTATAATTGCCGTAGGCAAAATCGTGTCGGACCCCGAAATCGCCGTGGCTTTGTCACTATGTGACGTCACCACGCGCGAGCAATGGCCGCGAAGCGGCCATTGCGAGTCGCTGTCCGAAAATAGAACCAGAGGCTCGGCCACAAACTTAGCGATTTACCGCTGAGGTAGCGCGAGCAATGGCCGCGAGGCCATTGCGAGTCGCTACCTCAGCCGCCGCACCTGCCGCAAGTCCCCCTATACTTTCTATGGGGATTACCGCAATCGCGCCACAAGTGTAACGCTTATGCGGCGAACGCGGCAGATGCGGTTACACTTGCGGCGTGGTTGCGGTAATCCCCATAGAAAGTATAGGGGGACTTGCGGCAGGTGCGGCAAGTGCGGTTTTGCACTTGCGGCAAGTGCGGTCGCGAAAAAAACCGCAGTCAACCGCGGTTTTTTTCGCGGCCGCACCTACCGCAAGTGCAAAACCGCATTTGCCGCACCTGCCGCAAGTCCCCCTATACTTTCTATGGGGATTACCGCAACCGCGCCGCAAGTGTAACCGCATCTGCCGCGTTTTCCGCATACGCGGCAGATGCGGTTACACTTGCGGCGCGGTTGCGGTAATCTCCATAGAAAGTATAGGGGGACTTGCGGCAGGTGCGGCAAGTGCGGTCGCGAAAATCTTAAAAAAAAATAAAAAATAACAAATAAAAAAAAAAATAAAAAATAAAAAATAAAAAATAACAATTACTGCTAATAATAATGCTATTAATGCTAATAATTATGCTATTAATGCTATTAATTGTATTATTAATGCTATTAATAATGCTATTAATGCTATTAATTGTATTATTAATGCTATTAATGCTATTAATAATCCTATTAATGCTATTAATAATACTATTAATGCTATTAATGCTAATATTAATGCTATTAATTGTATTATTCATGCTATTAATGCTATTCATAATGCTATTCATGCTAATAATTATGCTATTAATGCTATTAATTGTATTATTAATGCTATTAATAATGCTATTAATGCTATTAATAATGCTATTAATGCTATTTATTGTATTATTAATGCTATTAATGCTATTAATAATGCTATTAATGCTAATAATTATGCTATTAATGCTATTAATTGTATTATTAATGCTATTAATAATGCTATTAATGCTATTAATAATGCTATTAATGCTATTAATTGTATTATTAATGCTATTAATGCTATTAATAATGCTATTAATGCTATTAATAATGCTATAATCCTATTAATAATACTATTAATGCTATTAATGCTAATATTAATGCTATTAATTGTATTATTAATGCTATTAATAATGCTATTAATGCTAATAATAATGCTATTAATGCTATTAATTGTATTATTAATGCTATTAATAATGCTATTAATGCAATTAATTGTAATATTAATGCTATTAATCTGCTAATAATAATGCTATTAATGCTAATAATTATGCTATTAATGCTATTAATTGTATTATGAATGCTATTAATAATGCTATTAATGCTATTAATTGTATTATTAATGCTATTAATGCTATTAATGCTAATATTAATGCTATTAATTGTATTATTAATGCTATTAATGCTATTAATAATGCTATTAATGCTAATAATAATGCTATTACTGCTAATAATAATGCTATTTATGCTAATAATTATGCTATTAATGCTAATATTAATGCTAATAATGCTAATAATAATCATATTAACGCTATTAATAATGCTATTAAGGCTAATAATCATGCTATTTATGCTATTCAAAATGCTATTAATGCTAATAATATTGCTATTAATGCTATTAATAATGCTATTAATGCTATTAATAATACTATTAATGCTATTAATGCTATTAATAATGCGATTAATGCTATTAATGCTATTAATAATGCTATTAATAATGCTATTAATGCTATTACTAATACTATTAGTGCTATTAATGCTATTCATAATGCTATTAATGCTATTAATTGTATTATTAATGCTATTAATGCTATTAATAATGCTATTAATGCTATTAATGCTATTAATAATGCTATTAATGCTATTAATAATACTATTAATGCTATTAATGCTATTAATAATGCTATTAATGCTATTAATGCTATTAATAATGCTATTAATGCTAATAATTATGCTATTAATGGTAATAATAATGCTATTAATGCAAATAATATTGCTATTAATGCTATTATTAATGATATTAATGCTAATACTAATGCTATTAATGCTATTATTTATGCTATTAATGCTATCATTTATGCTATTAATGCTATTATTAATGCTATTAATGCACATACTAATGCTATTAATGCTATTCGTAATGCTATTACTCCTATTAATACTGATCTAAATGCTATTAATACTGCTATTAATGCTCTTAATACTGTTATTAATGCTCATAATACTGCTAATAATGCTATTAATACTGCTATTACTGCTAATAATAATGCTATTTCTAATATTATTGCTATTGATGATGCGATTATTATTTAAAAATCTTTAAAAAAACAATAAACATATTCTAGACACCCGATTTATTTGCATCGGGCTCACAGCTAGTCACCTTTATAAACATCATATATATTATGTGTCCTTTACACCACATTTGTATCAATATTATGAGTGATTCCATTTATACCATCTAACCCATAACATTTGTGAGATAAGGTCCACATTCAACAGGTTTTCCCCGCATACAACATATCAATGAGGATCTCCCCACCTCCCAAAACTTGTCAGTATTAAAACCATTCCCTAGGTGCCTAAGCACAGCATTGGAGAGAAATCCCACAGAAACAGAGTTGTGGTTCTTACATGGTCCTCAGCCCCGACACGTGTTTCACTGTCCTGCTTCCTCAAAGGGATCGCAGAATGATGTGTAGTGAGGCAGTCTGCTATACACCCTGTTAAAACCGCCACTTTTTATGACAGTTGCCGGCGGTGATGTCTGCCCGGAAATCCGGGTCAGTGACGTCACACGCATGCACCGTGCATGCAACTTGATTTCCCGCAGGCTAATCAGAACGCGGCTTCACCGCACATGCTCCCGGCCCGGAACGCGTCACCATGACGATCGGGCATGCGCAGTGGCCAGCGCTCACATGGCTCTTGCAGGGAAAAGCGGCAAACATGGTGCATATGTATACTAATCACGGCCAGAGAAAAATAACATTCATATAAATAACAAATGCCTAATATATCAGGATTTGGATCAGAAATAGGTTTCACCACCTATTAACAGACCCATTAAGTAATCCATCCGTAGCATCTGAAATATCTCTGGTCACAGTTTTATCCAAATGCCCGGGATCTTCAACTTGTGTGGCTGTGTGGCGTTCCAAACAATGGGGAGCAGATGAGCTGCCATAAAATCAAAGAATTCTACACAAATTGTAGAACCCAAAGAGAAAAAAAGAGGGTTAAAGAAAAGATCAAAAGCAATATGGGGGCAGATGAGAGAAACTATAGCTTTACAAAAAGGGTGCATATGATAACGCCTCGTTCAAACTCCTTGGGGCCAGGGTGTCCAGGACAACAATCCACCTTGCCTCTTTTTGAGCCAGGGTTTTTCTGAGGTCACCTTCCCAGGAGCCACCATGCACCACATCAATTCCCCTGACTCTCAGGGAAGCCGGGTTGCATCCGTGAAACATTTTAAAATGTCTAGGTAGAGTTTTTAATTCAGTCTCCTCCTCTACATTATTTGCCGCAATGATATCCCGAACGTGCTCCCTCACTCTCACCCTAGGTTCTCGTGACGTTAGTCCCACATAAACACGCGAGCAGGCACAAATGGCAAAATAAACCACGTGAGTAGTGCTGCAAGTAATTCTGTGCCTAATCTCAAATATGCAATACCCGTCAGAGGAGTGAAAGTGGGAAGCACGCTAGGTGTTTGCCCAAGAATGGCAGTGGCCACACGGAAAACAACCCGGCGTTGGTCCCCGAGAGCCAAAAGGGAGAAATATATGTGGCACATCATGGCTATCCACGAGGATATCCCTCAGATTCCTGGCTCTTCTGGGCATCATTAGTGGGCTGTCCGAGACACACCTGCGTAATACGGGGTCCGAACGCAGTACGGACTAGTGTTTTTGAAAAAAATGGAGCGCATAGTGCCCTATTCATGATTGAACGTGCCTATGAATCTCATCTTGGGACAGGTTTCAATTTTTTTTCGGCACATTTCCCAGCAGACGGGTCCTTGAGGTGGTCCGTGCCCTCCGGTACCCAGGCTTAATAGCCCTATTAGAGTACCCTCGGTCTCTGAACCGTTGTTTTAGGTCTACCGCCTAACGTTCAAATCCCTCTTCCGTGGAGTAGATCCGCCTCATTCTTAGGAACTGGCCGATGGGAATGGCATGGATGGTGGCCTTTTTATGGCCAGAGCTTGCATGCAAAAGTGCGTTCACGGAGGTTGACTTTTTATGGACATCCATATGAAGGAGGCCTGAAAGGTCTACCTCCATCATGATGTCCAAGAAGTCGATTCTCCGCGAACTGCACTTGTATGTCAATTTAATATTATATTGATTCTGGTTCAGGTCATGCATACATTGCTCCACCTACCCCACTGTGACCTTCCACAAAAAGAGGACATCGTCTATATATCGTATCCAGCACTGCACATGGGCACAGCCCTCTACGCCCGCGTCGTCAAATATTTCCCTCTCCCAGTATCCCAGGAAGAGATTAGCATATGCGGGTGCACAGGCCGTGCTGATCGCAGTGCCTCGTTCCTGCATATAGACGATGTCCTTAAAAATGAAAAAATTGTGTGTTAGGGCAAAGTGGAGCAGCTCCAGAACCAATGCACCAACCTCACCATCCATGCCACCAGCTCCCAAGAAGAAGTGGACGCTTCCAAACCATGTTTATGATCAATACAAGTGTAAAGGGACTCGATGTCAGCGGTGACCAACAGCACATCTGGTTCCACAGAGATGCCATCGACCCAGTTTAGGACGTCCGTCGTGTCTTTAAGGTATGAGGGCAAAGTCTCAACCAGTGATTTGAGATGAAAATCAATTAATTGAAATATAGGTTCGTTGAGTCCCCCAATACCAGACACGATCGGATGCCCAGTCAGGTCAAGGGCATCTTTGTGGACCTTGGGCAACAGATAAAACGTGGGCACTCGGGGCAGGGCACCAAAAAGCCATCACGCATCTTTTTGGTGATGATCCCACTCTCCTCTGCTCTATCCAGAATGCCCACTAGCACAATTATAAATTTCGTTAATGGGTTGTGAGGGAGTCTTTTGTAGGTGGTTTTGTCCCTTAATTGTCTTAAAGCCTCTTTCTCATATTTTATGGATGACCAGATCACAACATTTCCCCCCTTGTCCGCTGGTTTTATCACAACATCTTTAAGTTCTTTTAACTCCCTAAGGTCTTCTCGCTGTTTCGCTGTCAAGTTGTCAAATTTCCTGTGACACGAGACTGCCCTTAGGTCCTCTGTCACCAGACGTGTAAACAAGTCCACTGTCGGACAAACGGACAAGAGGGGAAACTTCTTTGATCTGGGTAAGAGGTCTGTTGGGAACATACCTTTCCTACTAGATGTTTCAGATTTGAGATCTTCCAGAGCTGAGAGGGCTGTCAGGCTAAGATTCCATAAAGTGCAGTTTGTTCAAGATCAATCGACGCGCAAACAGGTTTACATCCTTCACTGCGGAGAAAAAGTCAAATTGGTTGGTAGGAGCGAAGGTCAACCCCAGGGAGAGGACCTCCTTTTGGGTCTCAGAGAGAGACTAAAGGGATAAATTAATAATCTGTAACTTATTAGAACTATTCTTTCTTGCCCTCGGAGGTTGTTGATGGATTTGGTTAGCTCTCCCCGTGTTGTCTCCGTCTCCAGATCCTTTTTCCCCCAAGATCAGGATTACTACCACCATGGTTGCTTCCCTGTCGTGACAATGATCTTGACTTAGATCTCCCCAGTCTCTGTGAGTTTTTCCATTTATATACCTTATCATACTCTCGGTCCTGGAAGTCTCTCTTGAAGTTTTTGATTTTAAACTCCCTTAGCTCTTTCTCCCATTTGGTTAGATCTCTAGAGATCTCCTCATTGAATCTGGTGAGCAATTCTGGTGAGGCTTTTTCTTTTATTATGGCCTCCAGGGTTTCCAATTTAAATTCCAAATATGTAAGAGTGGAGGTGTTGACCTCTATTAGGAGGCCCATAAAACCTCTGGAGCAAGTATCTGCCACATTCCCATTTAGCTTTAAAATCAGCATCCTCCACATCAAAAGATGGAAGCACTTGGATGCGCAATCCTCCAGGAATGAGATCACCATCAATATATTTAGACAGGAAGGCACGATTCCACCACGTCCGAACTGAAAGTGGGTCACTATTATTGAATACATTATCCACCTGAACACGTGATCAAAATTCCAGCACAGCACAACAGACAATTAATACAAGATTCATATATAGCATTCCACTAATCAAACCCAAGTAAACGATCTCACCAATCTGGGTCATTTTGCATACTCTCTATAGCAATTTGAAACCAGAGAACAACAAAGTACTTGTGCACCTAAAAACACTTTAATACATCATATATCAAAAAAATTTTGTGACAAGATTAAAGTAAAGAAAGGAATTTTTCCCCCTTTTGGATTACAATCCAGGGAATAATACTGTACAAGGATAACGGATAACAATAGATCAATATCCAACACAATGGTGGGGATCATAAAATGCTTTGTGCTATCACCAGTCTACAACACCAGCACCAGTCCAGTGCACCATCACCAGCCCGGAGCACAACAACCAGTCCAGAGCACCAGCATTAGCCCAGAGCACCATCACCAATCCAAAGCACAATTACCAGTCTAGAGCACCAACACCAGTCCAGTGCATCATCACCAGCCCAGTGCACTATCATCAGTCCAGTGCACCAGGCCAGTGCACCAGTACCAGCCCAGGGCATCAGTACCAGGCCACTACAACATCCAGTGCACAAGTACCAGGCCAAGGCACCAGTACCAGCCCAATCAGCGAAGCAGCGAGCGCCTTGGCGGGAGATTTGAATCCCGTGCCACTCAGCCAATCAGCAGCACGGGATTCAAATCTACCACCAAGCCGCGAGCCGCTTCGCTGATTGGTCGCCGCCGACCACGGTTACCAATCAGAGAAGCGGCGCGTGATTTAAATCACGCTTCGCTGATTGCTCACCAATTGGCGAAGTGGCTCGCGCCTTGGCGAGAGATTTGAATCCCGTGCCGCTCAGTCAATCAGTGGCGTGGGATTCAAATCTCCCGCCAAGCCGCGCGCTGCTTTACTGATTGGTCGCCGTCGACCGCGGCGACCAGTCAGCTGAGCGGTGTTGGTGGGCAGGTTTAAATCTCCCGCCAGCTGATTGGTCGCGCATTGCCCGGCTCTCGACCAATCAGCTGAGCGGCTTGTTATTGGCGGGAGATTTAAAGCTGGCTCAGCTCAGTGGTTAGCACTGTATGGTGGCTCAGTGGTTAGCTCTGTCTGGTGGTTCAGTGGTTAGCACTGTATGGTGGCTCAGTGGTTAGCACTGTATGGTGGCTCAGTGGTTAGCACTATATATGGTGGCTCAATGTTTAGGTGGCTCAGTGGTTAGCACGGAATTGTGACTCAGTGGTTAACACTGTATGGTCGCTCAGTGGTTAGCACTGTATGGTGGCTCAATGGTTAGTACTGTATGGTGGTTCAGTGGTTAGCACTGTATGGTGGCTCAGTGGTTAGCACTGTATATGGTGGCTCAGTGTTTAGGTAGCTCATTGTTTAGCATGGAATGGTGGCTCAGTGATTAGCACTGTATGGTGGCTCAGTGGTTAGCATTGTATATGGTGGCACAGTGGTTAGCACTGTATGGTGGCTTAGTGGTTTGCACTGTATACAGTTACTCAGTGGTTAGCACTGTATGGTGGTTCAGTGGTTAGCACTGTATATGGTGGCTCAGTGTTTAGGTGGCTCAGTGGTTAGCATGGAATGGTGGCTCAGTGGTTAGCACTGTGTGGTGGCTCAGTGGTAATCGCTGTATGGTGGCTCAGTGGTTAGCACTGTATATGGTGACTCAGTGGTTAGCATTGTATATGGTAGCCCAGTGGTTAGCACTGTATGGTGGCTCAGTGGTTAGCACTGTATGGTGGCTCAGTGGTTAGCATTGTATACAGTGGCTGAGTGGTTAGCACTGTATGGTGGCTCAGTAGTTAGAACTATGTATGGTGGCTCAGTGGTTTGCACTGTATGGTGGCTCAGTTGTTAGTGCTGTATATGGTGGCTCAGTGGTTAGCACTCTATATGGTGGCTCAGTGGTTAGCACTGTATATGGTTGCTCAGTGGTTTGCACTGTATATGGTGGTTCAGTGTTTAGGTGGCTCAGTGGTTAGCACTGTATGGTGGCTCAGTGCTTAGCACTCTATAAGGTGGCTCAGTGGTTAGCACTGTATGGTGGCTCAGTGGTTAGCACAGTATATGGTGGCTCAGTGGTTAGCAATGTATGGTGGCTCTGTGGTTAGAATTGTGTGCTGGTTCAATGGTTTGCACTGTGTGGTGGCTCAGTGGTTAGCACTGTGAGATGGCTCAGTTCTTAGCACTGTATATGGTGGCTCAGTGATTAGCACTGTATATGGTGGCTCAGTGGTTAGCACTGTACAGTGGTTCAATAGTCAGCACTGTATGGTGGTTCAGTGGTCTGCACTCTACAGTAGCTCAGTGGATAGCATTGTATTGTGGCTCAGTGGTTAGCACTGTACAGGTGTGGCCAAAAGTATTGACACCATTGCAATTCTGTAAGATAATACTCAGTTTCTTCCTGAAAATGAATGCAATCACAAATTCTTTTGTATAATTATCTTGGGCAGCATGGTGGCTCAAGTGGTTAGCACTGCAGCCTTTAAAGCACTGGGGTCCTGAGGTCCTGGGTTCAATTCCCACCAAAGGACACTAAGGACAACATCTGCAAGGAGTTTGTATGTTCTCCCTGTGTTTGCGTGGGTTTCCTCTGGGCACTCCAGTTTCCTCCCACATTGCAAAGTCATACTGATAGGATATTTAGATTGTGAGCTCCAAGAGAGACAGCATTACTCATGTATGTAAAGTGCTATGGAATTAATAGCACTATATAAATGAATAAATATTATTATTATTCATTTAATTTGTCTTCAATGAAAAAACACAAAAAGAATTGTTATAAAGCCAAATTTGATCTAATTCCACACAAAACAAAAAAAAAAGGGGGTGAACAAAAGTATTGGCACTGTTAGAAAAATCATGTGATGCTTCTCTAATTTGTGTAATTAACAGCACCTGTAACTCACCTGTGGCACTTAACAGGTGTTGGCAATAACTAAATCACACTTGCAGGCAGTTGACATGGATTAAAATTGACTCAACCTCTGTCCTTTGTCCTTGTGTGTACCACATTGAGCATGGAGAAAAGAAAGAAGACCAAAGAACTGTCTGAGGACTTGAGAAACAAAATTGTGAAGAAGCATGAGCAATCTCAAGGCTACAACTCCATCTTGAAAGACCTGAATGTTCCTGTGATTACCGTGCGCAGTGTCATCAAGAAGTTGAAAGCCTATGGCACTGTGGCTAACCTCCCTAGATGTGGACGGAAAAGAAAAATTGACAAGAGATTTCAATGCAAGATTGTGCAAATGGTGGATAAAGAACCTTGACTAACATCCAAACAAGTTCAAGCTGCCCTGCAGTCCGAGGGTACAACAGTGTCAACACGTACTATCTGTCGGCGTCTGAATGAAAAGGGACTGTATGGTAGGAAACCCAGGAAGACCCCACTTCTTACCCCGAGACATAAAAAAGCCAGGCTGGAGTTTGCCAAAACTTACCTGAGAAAGCCTAAAACGTTTTGGAAGAATGTTCTCTGGTCAGATGAGTCAAAAGTAAAGCTTTTTGGGCAAAGGCATCAACATAGAGTTTACAAGAGAAAAAAAGAGGCATTCAAAGAAAAGAACACGGTCCCTACAGTCAAACATGGCGGAGGTTCCCTGATGTTTTGGGGTTGCTTTGCTGCCTCTGGCACTGGACTGCTTGACCATGTGCATGGCATTATGAAGTCTGAAGACTACCAACAAATTTTGCAGCATAATGTAGGGTCCAGTGTGAGAAAGCTGGGTCTCCCTCAGAGGTCATCGGTCTTCCAGCAGGACAATGACCCAAAACACACTTCAAAAAGCACTAGAAAATGGTTTGAGAGAAAGCACTGGAGACTTCTAAGGTGGCCAGCAATGAGTCCAGACCTGAATCCCATAGAACACCTGTGGAGAGATCTAAAAATGGCAGTTTGGAAACAGTTTGTTTTTTCATTGAAGACAAATTAAATGAAGATAATAATACCAAAGAATTTGTGATTGCAATCATTTTCAGGAAAAAACTGAGTATTATTTGACAGAATTGCAGGGATGTCAATACTTTTGGCCACAACTGTATAACACTGCAATTCTATTATTCTCTGGTATCAGCCGATGAGGAAAAGCCCAGAAAGACACAAGGCAGTTACATTAGTGTTAGGACCCAGTTAACAGAGATCGCCTCAGTGTAGCAACTGGGTGGATTATTGATTTGGCCATTTCCATAATGCTAAGTATCTCTACTTTTTAATTTTATTTTTTTCTATTTATAATTAAGTCTTTGTCGAGTGCAACTATTGATATTTGAAATACTCTTGTGCAGCTATGGTAGAGCTTGTCTTGTCAAACACAGTTTGATCTGTGTTTTCATCATTAAACCCCTGCTCTTTCTTTTTCTGGATTTTGGGTCCAGTTAGCGGGGCTATCAGTGATTGACGGCTGTGTTTGTATGCACACTTATACAAGGATAGCTGCCAGTCATTATTAGGACTGCCCACTGGACCCAAAGACCCAGAAAGAGCATACATTAAAATGATGAAAACACAGATCATACTGAATCTTCTTTCACAAAACTATGTATCAATCTGCTGTACTCCTCCTGCTCTATAACATGGCGCCTGCAGATTAAGATGCATTTTCATGGTGACAGATTCCTTTTAATGGGAAGAAACCCACACCAGAATGCCGATGGTGGAAATTCTCCAATACCCAGGTTTTAGGCACAGTGTAATTGCCTGGTTTTGAACTGCGACCATCTTACTGCCAACAACAAAAAAATGAGAGTAGTTTTGTTGATCTTTCCTAAATAAAAGAAGTTATGGTTAAGAATTTGGTGTCTTGTCATTTTATGCGAGAAAGTGGTGCTTGGGTCTCAGCAGTCTTTATTATTGTGTTCCTGGTACAACCTGCATTTGTCCTGCCTTAAAAAATTGGGGTGACTGCACAAAGACAGCCCCTTTTAAACAGGTTTTATTTGCCCCGACTATAAAATGCAAAACCTGTGAGAAGGCGCTGTAATTCCGGAATACAGATAAACCAATACATTATTACATGGCATCTTCTGCTTACAGATGCCAGGATATCACAATGAGACATGTCTGACAAGTGTGTGGGATGTAGAAATTAAAATATACAGTAGGCCGGTGATAGAAAAGATCACTCAGCATTCGGTGGTATCAGGATTCCTTACAGTCAGATGAAAACATTGATGGATGAGGTATAATTGAACTTAATGAGCAATAAACTCTGCACAATTCTCTTAATTTCACGCATACTGTAGCTATATTTGTTAAGGGGCATAATAGTGCTGCAATACAGGTATATGAGACGCCTACTTTGATTTATTGAAGATGTGTATAAAATATTATTTATATATGTTGGTGGATATTAAAGATTTTATTCTTAAAGGAAATCAACCGCCAGATTTAACCACTTATAAATCAGTGCATCAGATGATTGACGTGTGCAACATGACACCACTATTTGGGTCTTCTTTTATTCCTCCCCTGTGGGCTTGTCTTTCTGCTGTAAGCCAAACCACCACCATGAGTGTGGATGAGAGGGAGGGGGGTTCGGCTTACAGCAGAAAGACAAGATCACAAGGGAGGAGTAAAAGAAAACCCAAATAGTGATGCTCACGTCAATCACCTGCTGTACTGTACAATTGATAGATAATTAGAATCAAAATATAAAATGTATTAATTATACAGCTTTTTTTTCACTTGAAAATCATACATAGTTGAACCTCCCAATGGTCTACATATTGAGGCAATTACCCTGAAAAATGGTTATTTCAGTGTTTCTCAGGTCCAGTCCTCAGGACCCACCAACGGGTCATGTTTTCAGGATTTCCTTAGTATTGCACAGGTGATAGTTTAATCACCTGCACTGGGGATAATACAAACCCCTGTGCAATACTAAGGAAATCCTGAAAACACCACGTGTTGGTGGGTCCTGAGGACTGGAGTTGAGAAACATTGGTTATTTGATAATTCTTGTGTGTCCAAAAGCCTGACTAAGAGTCTTTACTATATCTCAAAATAACTTGGCACAAGTGCCAAGATATTTTGATATATTTCATGGGCTGGAAACCCTACTTGAGCACCAACATTCCCAAATTTGGGCTATCAATACTACATTTTGAAAGAGTCTTTACTAGTGATTAGGGAGTCTGCCAATATTCAAATCACTGAAATGTGACCTGGAATTTTGATTTGCATAGAATTATTTCTTTAACATCCTTCAGCTTGACCTTGAGCCATGGGGACTTAATGCATGACCGCTCTGTAAGAAAATCTTGTGTAAGCCTAGTTAGGCCCACCAGGGTCTTCTCCACCATTATCTTGACAGTATAAAGCCATCAGGTTGTTGTTCTTCCTCTTCGCCTTGTACCTTCTATTCTTCCTACCATAATGTCTTTCTCTATTGATTTCTCTTATCATATGATGATGCGTCCAAAGTAGGCAAGTCGTAGCTTGGTAATTCTTGCTTCAAGTGACATGTCTGGGTTTATTTGTTCCAGAAATGATTTGTTTGTTTTTCCTGCCATCCATGGTATTGATTACATCCTTCTCCAGCTCCATATTTCAAAGGCATTGATTCTTCTGCTGTCTTGTTCGATTTATTCTCCAGCTTTTACATATTACTATAGAAAGACCAAACTCGGTAAGAGCCGTGTCTTAATCACCAGTGAAATGTTCCATAATTTGAAGACCTTGTCCAATTATTTATAGTTGATTTTTCCAAATCTATACTCCTATGGACTACCAGTGTCATCGCTGTAGCATTGAAGACCTTTACAACTTCCAATTCATCGCTGTCCATCTTAAAAATGTCCCGATTACATAGTACCTATGTACCTAGTTGAAGTCAATATCTTTGTCTTCCTTGTGTTGAGTAGCTTTGAATTGAATCTATGCAAACCAAATGTGTCTTTCTAGGCTCGGAGCACACTCCTGACCTCAGAGCATAATAAACAGAGTGAAAAAAGTAGTTGGCACATCTTCCAGGCTGTTGTAATTCTGTCTTCATTCAGAAGCCAAACGCCACAAAGTCCATTGTGCGCCAGAGCTGCTGAAGACACAACTTTGACATTAAGAAAACTGGCAACCTGTGAGTAAAGACCAAGCTGAAACATTTTTGTGAGTAGCATTGCAGAGAAGGGCCTGGGAGATTTGAGAATTACATTTATTTATATTGTTAAAGTGGGTCTGTCAGCAGGATAATCAAACCCTACTAATGGTATGAATGAAAAGCCTATTTAATGCTTATTACATTTCCCTTTATTAGTAGAATTTTGATAGATTAGGATTTCTGAGAAATCTAAATCTATTTTTAAGCATTATGCACAGGTTCGCTGCCACCCATCGCCAGCCTCTGGTCATTGATTGACCATCACTCTTCCTTCAGTGACCTGTCTTCCCTGCACAGGCTGCGTAATTGCACATTTTTGTTTTGCCAGGAGAAGTAGCACCTCCACAGTGAGCTCCTGATCCTGATGACATGCCAGCTCCCACAACATCATTAGGAACTCACCGCATAGGCACCATGGATTAGTTGTAATGCCACCGCCTGTGAAGGGGCCCCAAGGCCAAGGGGTACTCAGGAACCAGATTGCTGGTACTGTCGCTGGGGAGTCATGGGGGTCGTGACCCAGATTCTGTGGCCTGGGCGTCAGTTTAAAAAGGGGATATGTACAGGGGAGGTTGTCATGACGCCACCCGTGGTATGTGGTCAGTGGGGACCACTGCTGCTGTAGAACCTTGGGGATGATGATTAGCAGCTGAGATGGGACGGCTCTCCACTGAGTAAAGCCAATCCCCGGGGCAGGGTAAATAGTCTATGTGTAAGATGCAGGACGACGGGCGCAAGTAACAGGCAGACTCACTGTTTTGTAGTTTTCTCAGTCCTTTACTGGAGCAGATGGTGAAAGCTATCCACGGAGTCTTGAAGCAACGTGGGTTATTCCCACCCGACCGGATCTTTGGCTTCCTTACTGCACTTGTAATTTGGCTCCTGCTGTTGCGTAAGCTAGCTGCCGGCCCTTCTCTCTTCCTGTGAGGTACCGGTATGACAGGCAACTCGAGTCCTTCCCTCTACCCTGTTCCCAGGTGTCAGTGTCTCTGAACTCTGTATGTTGCTGTGGCTCTGGTACAATGTAGCTGGAAATTGGAATCCCCACTTTCTGGTGTTGACTGCCAGGATGTGAGACCCTGCACACTCTTGGATACCAGTGTCCATTCTATGTGCCTTTTCTCTGGGGTGAGCACGGAGTTCATCAGCCTCCCAGGTGTGTTCTTGCTTCTCCTTTCCTCAGACCCGAGCATTAGGCCTGGAACTCAGCCAGCGACTCTAGGATGAGCTTAGTACAGCTCTTTTATACCCAGGTCCTCTTCACAGTCCTCCCAGGAACTGAACTAACTTACTCCTCCCCAGACCAGAATATATAGGGGATCTCACCCTGAACCCAGGCTTCGTCTCCCCTTCTGGCCTGGTGGTGTGAGTGTTGTGTGTGTTTTGCCTGATGTGAATACCCTTTGTTGCTCTCTGGTGACATCACCACCCGGGGGCAATGATGACACTGTGGCACTTTGACCCAGTGGTGCCACATTCCCCCTTAGTGAAAGACAGTACCTCGGGACTGTGGCAACTTTTCAACAAGGTAAACACAAAGAATGATTAACAATAGTATGTACAGAGTCTTAAAATATAACAATTACAAAAACCAATAAAATTGTGAAAATTAGTCCAAAAGAGTTCAAAAAGCAGTCTCTCTGGTGATGAGTCTTTTTTCCACCAGGGCTGGCGAATATTTACAAGGAGTCTCTACTATAAACAGTCCAGTGGTATGTTATGGTCCATTTTTAAAAGTAAATAGTTCAAGAATATTCAAAAGTTCTTACAGGCAAGTCTCTGTAGGTACAGGGCTTACTGGTTTCCGGGTTCCACATAAACAAACATTTTCCCTATGGTTGTCTCGACTTAGCAGGCCTAGTTTTACTCTTACCACCCCCACGCACTTTCTTTCCCTAACTTAATGCGCATGGGGATTAATCCAGTTCCTCCACTCTTCTGTACACTATGTTTACAGGGTTCTATTCAAATTTCTTAACACATATGTACATTTTACACCCAACTTTACACTTTAATCTGCATAACGAGCAGTTTTTTTGCCGTTGGTACTACGCTGTGATCTTCTATTACTGATGTACCAGGTGTACTAAACGTAATGCTGTGAGTAGAGGTGTACCTTGTAGGTGTCTCTGATCCTGAGTGAGACATAGATCTGACAGCAAGACTGGCAAGTTCACTGTGCTCTGGAATCGGTTCTTCATGTGCTTCCTCTAAAGGTGCTTCTTCCAGTTTTTTCTCTCTTGCGATTTCTTGTTGCATGGGTTCAGGTACTGATTCAGGTACTACCACTTGAGGAAATGCGAGCATTGGGACTAAGACTAGTCTATGGTAATTTGTCCAGGTTTTTGGAAAATCTCCTAAGACATTATGGAACACATCTTCTTCTTTCTTGGGTTCAACTACGGGAACTGGAGTTTCAGGTGTCTTCAGGGTTTCAGGACACAATTGTAATTGATCTCTTGATACGGCTGATGCGGTTCTACCTTCATCTTTACTAATTAGGCACACTTTTGTATTGTCCAATTTTGATGGGAGAATAGTGTATCGTGTTGGTTCCCATTGGTCATCTAATTTGTTGTTGCATCTTTTCCTTTTAAGCACTCGCTCACAAGGTTGCAATGGAGTTGCTGAGGCATGTTGATTGTAGGTTTTCTCCTGTTTTTCTCAAGCTTGCTGGAGACTCTTCTCAATGCATTATTGAACTTGGCGATACTTTTGCTGGCATAGTGTATCCCAACTGGCTTCTAGAACTTCTGCGTCAGGTTTGAGAATTTCCATATTCAAATCAATTGGGTCTTGCTCTCATGAGATAAGCTGTGGTGCAATTGGTTGAACTCACATGGTTATACACGTCTACCAGGTTAGGTAACTTCTCTGGCCATTGGTTCTTTTCTGAAGCTGCTAAAGTCTTCAAGATGTCAATCACTATGTGGTTCATTTTCTCACATAAACTATTTGTTTGAGGATGATAAGGTGTTGTGCGGATCTTCTTGCATCCATACATGTTACAGAATTCTTAGAACACCTCTGCTTGAAAGGCTGGACCTTGATCTAAAACCTGTTAAGGATAACCATGGGGTCTGCAAAAGTACATCTGGAATACCTTTGCTACCGTTCTTGCCATTAAGTCCTTCACTGGCACCACCACTAAGAAACGGGAATAGTGGTCCACTATGGTCAAGGCGTGAAAGTAGCTGGATCTGCTCGGTGTTAACTTGACGTTGTCTAAGGCTACTATTTCCAGGGGTTGCTTGGTAACTATGTACTAGAGTGGAGCTCTCTGACTTTGTTGATCCTTCCTTCTCAGGTTGCAGGGGCCTCAATTTCTACATTATTCTTCAATTGATCTTCGCATGATCTTCACATGCCAACCCATTAGAATCTTTCTCTTAAGAGCACTTCCAACTTATTCCATCCAAAATGTCCTGCACCATCATAATAGGCTTCCAAGACCATTTTCACATCTCTCTCGGGTACAATGATTTGTCAGACCAACTCACGAGTCTTGGGGTTGGTATATCTTCTGCACAACTCACTTTGATACAGGAACAGTTTACTTCTTTCCTTCCACAACTGCTGAGCTTCAAATGGAGCATTCTGACCAGGGTATGGATCCATCTGCATCAGCAATTCTTTGACTAGCTTCACAGCCGAGTCACTGTCCTGTGTCTCAGCCCATCTGTGATGTGGTAATGGGTTGAGCGTTGCCTTCTGATGCTTCTGTACACCCCTGTTCTGTACTGGGATGCTCTATGGTGGTGAAAGACCGGTAGCTCTATTTCTTCCAGCTCTTCCGGTTCCTCTTCCACGTCTTTTAGGTGCGGCATCCGGGATAAGGCATCTGCATTTCCTTTCTTACGGCCTGCCCAGTACTTGATGGTGAAATTGTAGTTAGACAGCCAGGCTATCCATCGCTGCTCTAGTGCGCCTGGTTTTGCTGAGTCCAGGTGGGTAAGCGGGTTGTTATCTGTATAGATGGTAAATCTTGCAGCGGCTAGATAATGTTTGAAATGCTCTGTTACAGCCCAGACTACTGCCAGTAGTTCTAACTTGAAGGAACTGTAATTCTCCGGGTATCTTTCGGTAGGATGGAGCTTTCTACTTGCAAAGGCGATGACTCTTTTTTATCCTCTTGCACCTGAGAGAGTACTGCTCCCAATCCCATGTTGCTGGCATCCGTGTACAGAATGAAGGGTTAATGGTAATCAGGGTATGCCAGGATTTCATCCCCTGTCAGGGCCCACTACAACTTCTTGAAGTACTCTTCCTTTTCATCACTCCACTGGAAATGAGGACTCAGGGCCAGAAACTTCTTAGACTGTCCTACCAGGATGTCTTGTAGGGGGCCTGCCAGCTTTGTAAACCCCTTGATGAACCTTCTATAATAGCCAACCAGTCCCAGGAATTGCCCCACCTCTTTTACGCTGGTGGGTCTTGGCAAATCCCTTATCACGGTAACCTTCTCGAGATCCAGTGCTACACCTTCAGAGCTTACTAAATGACCGAGGTACTGTACCTCGCAGGCTGGTTTCAGCAGGTGACACTTGGATGGCTTTATTTTCATACCATAACTGGAAAAGGTTTCAAACACTACCGCCAAGTGTTGCAGATGCTCTTCATAAGTCTTGGCGTAGACTCTGATATCATCCAGGTACAGGAGAACAGTTTCGAAGTTCTCATGCCCTAGGCAGCACTCCATCAGTCTCTGAAATGTATCGGGTGCGTTTCAGAGCCCAAACGGCATACAATTGAACTCGCAGAGGCCCATCGGTGTGGTGAACGCTGTCTTCTCACAGTCAGGCTCTGCCACAGGAACTTGCCAATACTCACTAGTGAGATCTAAGGTGAAAAAGTAGTTAGCAGATTTTAATGCAGCTAGTGATTTGTCAATTCTTGGTAATAGGTATGCATCCTTGTGTGTAATGGGGTTGATCTGTCGGTAATCTACGCACATCCTCATGGTCCCATCCTTCTTTTTCACTACCACTAAAAGTGCTGCCATGGGGATACAATTGTCTCTTATTACCCCTGCTTCCTTCATGTCTTTGAGTTTATCTTTTGCACATTGGTGGTGAGGTGGTGCGAGTCTATACCTCTCCTTAATAGGTGGATGATTACCTGTGGGTATGTTGTGTCCTGACCCTTTGATCTGCCCAAAGTCTAGTGGGTGTTTACTGAAGACCTGCTCGTACTCTCTCACTACCCAGTATACTCCATGCTTTTGATGGGAGGGTGTAGAACTGGTACCTACATGTAGCTTTTGGCACCAATCCTCCAGCTTTCCCTCTGAGCCATTGCACTCTGCCGGGTTTGACGGGTTCAAGGTTTCAACTGTTGAGATGGAATTGTTATCAACATTGTACAATTTAGCCATGGTAGCATACTTTGGTAGGGTTACCTCCTCTTCACCACAATTTAAAAGGTGTATTGGCACTCTACCCCTGTGTACCTCAACTACTCCTCTGGCCGTCAGCACAGTGGGCCTACTGTCTGAGTACATGGGTCCTACCAGGGCCTGTTAATCTCACCGGCTGAGGTCTATTGCGGCTCTACACCAGACCAACATTTCAGTTTTGGGAGATATCACAATGGGTATCGGGTCACTTACCCTTGCACTGCCAATTTCTCCTCCAGACAACTCTACCTGCTCTCTCATCTTCAACGCTTTGATTTCCTTCCACTGGATTTGCTGTTGCCCGGAATTGGCAGTCCGGCTGTCTGCTGTAAAACAACAATAGCTTCTGCAAGACAATTTTCTAATACATTCATTCCTAGCAGAATAGTTGGATTACGTTCATGTCGGTCAACAACAACAATTAATACCCCTTGATCTTTAAATTCTGCTCTCCCAACTTAATGGTCATTTCTTTAAACCCAATCTATGGTACCGGTTTACCATTGCTAGCCAATATCTCCCCCTTCTGGCTTGGAGGTGTGAGTGTTGTGTGTGTGTTGCCTGATGAGAATAAACTTTGTTGCTCTCTGGTGACACCACCACCCAGGGGCAGTGATGACACTGTGGCACTTTGACCAGGGGTGCCACACCTGCATCTGTGCAACACAGAAAACTGCACATTCACCATCCCAGCTGCTCAGCAGTGTCTCCAGCCCTCATTGCTGCTTACTGTTCCTGGGGCCCGCGTAAGCTGCACAGTGCTACTGGAGCCACACTTAGGGCTTAAAGGGGCAGTGCCTATACTCTGTAGGTGTCCTCAGCCAATGGCTAGAGGACGCTGGGTACTTAAGGCACCCTCCCCCATAGGGAGGTGCCTGGGCAACATGTTCATTCTGTTGATGCATCATTGCTAGTTGTCAGGTCCCATATCCTGTGACCAAAATTTTTGCCCATATTCTTTATTCGCTAACCTGTGTTCCTGTGTCCAGTACCCATCCAGTGTTCTGACCCTGTCAGTATCTTCTGTCTTGCCATTACCTGCCCTCCTGTGGCAGTACCTGTCATCCTGCACTAGTACCTAGCATCCTGCCAGTACCTGCCCTCCTGTGCCAGTATCTGTCTTCCTGCCAGTACCTGTTGACCTGTGCTAGTACTTGACATCCTGTGCAAGTACTAGTCTGCCTGCCTTCACCAGCCATTCTGCCTGTGCCAGCCTGCCAGTCTGTTCTAGCCATCCTACCTGTACTTGAGTCCGTACCTTAGTTAAGCCTCTCCAGGGTAAGCCTAGCCCCATGGCGCAGTGGGTCCACGACCACTAGTGTGACATTAGGTAGACTACTATAACTGAAAAAAAAAGTATAGCAGGGGTACAGTATATAGCAGCATTTTCAAGACACATAAGGTTTCTATTGAAGATTTTGACTATAAAAATTGTTTTTGCTTTTGTATGTGAACTAACATAGAAATTTATTAGTAAATCAGGAACCAACATGTAAAAGGAAGGAAATAAAAACACCAAAAATTGGTAACATTTTCTTACCTGCTTGCTCTAGTCTTGATCAATACAGAGATTATATAGTGCTGCTATAATATGGGCAATAACCAGAACTGGAAGACTATGGACCCTAACTTACTGTAGATCATCATAGATCCTTGTGTTGTAGGTGTTATACAAACCACCTGTGCCAACATAGTTTCTTACGGTTAACGAACCAGTAGTAAATCATTCCTTACCACTAGGCGTCACTATCATCTAAGAAAGCCTTACCGAATAAAGCCTTTTTATTTCCCAACGAAGAAACTACAGCAGAAAAAGAGCCTTGGGATGTCAGTTTATGTCATCCTCCAAGCACTTTACATTTTTTCCTTCCTTATCACATTATACAATGACGGTTTCGGGCCAAGAGAGATAATTTATTGGAAAAGCATAAATAATTTTGAAGAGATACATCACAATTGGTTAAGGATATTTCTGAAACATTGGCCATCAGTATCTGCACATTGCAGTTAGCGCTCTATTATATTATTATTATGACTTTCCCTATAGTCCTGTATTTCAGAGGTTTCAGTTTTGCTATTTTCCTGCTGAATAAAACATTTGCCTAAAATGCAACAAACATCAAGAGATGGAGGATTGGTATATTACGGCTATTGTGTAATAAACGTAAATGCCATAAACAGATGCATAAAATGTAACAGAGGTTGTTGGGTAATTAATGAGAATACAGGGATGGCAATGTGCCCGCAGAAAGCAAAGGGAACTTTTATAGAGCCAAGTTCCCAGATTCACCAGCTGAGTGAACAATCCCACCTGCAGTAATTACTCCGCTGCTTCAGACAAAGAGCGTCTCCAAAGAAGATTTAACGAAGGACATAAAGGCGAAGAACGAAAGGGAGTCTCAGTGGCCACCACATATCCTCCATTCACCGTCGGTACTTATAAGCCTTTTAATGCTGGATAAAGTGCTTCTCTGGTTATTGTTGCGCTATCATTTCATTCTTTTGATCATAAGAATCCGGACAGAGAAGAACTCCTTCAACTTCAACCTCCACAACAAACATAATAATAACATAATATCTATATTGCCAAAATGTATCACATGAAAGAGACTACATTTACTGAGCCTGATTCCTTTTCAACTATAACAGGTTGATTGCTTATACAAAATTCCAAAAATAAATGTATTTCATAATGAAAATTGAACTTGAATGACGATGTGAAACGGCTTCGATACAAAGTGCAGAATCCCTGCTTTAATCTTTACCATTAAATGAACTATTTATATTATAATTATTATTTTTTTTATAGCATCATTTATTCCATGGTACTTTACATGTCATAAAGGCATACATGGACAAAAACAATATTGATGAACAATACAAGGTACAGGAGGAGAGAAGACCCTGCCCGCGAGGGCTCACTGTCTACAAGGATGGCTGAGGATACAGTAGGTGAGGAGAGAATACCCTGCCATGAGGCTCACAGTCTACAGAGGATAGGAGAGGATGCAGTAGGTAAGGGGAGGGACCCGCCATGAGGCTCAAGTTACAAGGATGGAGAGGTTACAAGTAGGTGAGAGGGAAGACCCTGCATAGGTCACAATACAGGGATAGTGGATGTGTGGCACCCCACATGGTCAGGCATCACAGTAGGCTATTGCACCTTAAAGTGGCGTAATTTTCCCCAGCTGAAAGTGGATACTAGGCTGGTGGGTGGGACCCATTCCTGCACTCCACATTAGAGTGGTGGGAGGTTACCCCGAGGGAGGGAGATATATTCACTTCAAGGGGGAGTCAGTGAGAAGTGAGTTAGTGAGTGAAGAAGTATGGAAAGAGGTGGAAGGTCAACCCGGACAGCTCTACGCTGATCCGGAGGGAAGATGAGAGAGGATCCTGAGGGGGTCCTGAGAGAGGGTGCATGACGCGGAGTCTGGGCCCTAGAAAGAAAGGGGAAACCCCAGGGTGGTGTGACCATACTTCAGGGAATTCCCCAGTCCACCCCGGGAACGCCGGGCCCGAGGATACGGCCGGAGTCTACCTCTGCAGTCGTCAACTGGCTGCTGTGGTCCGTTTATTGCCACAGCACCCTGCCAGACAGAGTGGTCTGTCTGCTTCCTCACCACGAGGGAGGGGAGCCCCAAGTCTACCTACAAGAAGCCATTGGGCATAGGCTCATCCTAGGCGGGGAAGAAAGGACACGGGTTGTTCCACTTAGGTATACCATGGGTACCACCATACCACCTGGCATCCTCTTGCAGATACCCGTAGAGCTACCTGTTTCTTTAACAACTTTTGCTGAACTGTAAACTTGTATGCTGATGACTGTTTACAGTAAAGTACCCGGGAGAGTGACTTTGCCTCCGTGTTTTTGATGCTGCAGAATTCAACCTGTTTGCTTGCAGGAACGCTGCCCCGGAGGATCAGCTCCACCTATGGGGAACTTCGCTATCCTTGCCGCGACACCATCACCCTCCGGAGGACTGTGGCGGTGCTGGTGACCCATCACCAGGTACTACAGGTGGCGTCACATGAACAATACCTTTAATCCCATGTACATACACCTCATTTTTTACTGTGTTACCCAGGCCACAGGCTCAGGTGCGGCCACCAGTGATATCCCCGTGCAGTGACTACCCCCTCTGAGCCTGATACCCGGTACCCCCCGGCCTAGGGCTCGACAGATACAGTAAGTGAGTAGAGAGGACCCTGCACATGAGGGCTAACAGTTGCCAAGGGATGGGTGAGGATGCAGTGGGTGAGGAGAGAGGACCCTGCCCATGAGGACTCACAGTTTACAAGGGATTGCTGAGTATACAGTAGGAGTGGGTAGAGCTGGTCAAGTGGTGGTTTAGCTGACTGATTATCACTGCAATTTGTAGGCTTGTCAATAGAGATGGGTCTTCAGATTCTTTTGAAGGTTTCCGTGGTAGGCGAGAGTCTGATGTGTGGGGCAGAGAGTTCCAGAGTATGGGGGATTGTTGGAAGCCAACATGGACAGTTTATATTTATGAATCACTGAATTAACTGAATAAAACCAACTCTCACCCAGGGCCTATATTAAAGACAGATCAAGAGTTGTGAGGGGGCTGTGTATCTGAGGCAGGAAGGAGGAAGTTATGGGTGTGTGTGAACCTCTGTTATGTTAATAGATAAAGATTGCACCTACAACTACAGATGGATCTTTTGCCCGTGGCCTCTTGTAATCAACATATGTACACAGCCCCTGTGGATTTAGATTATAAACCTCTGTTCCTGAGTTAGACATCCTGTTTTTGGCCTATGAATAGGTTTATTGTTATGTAGCGACCGGTGGCAAGGCCGCGGGTGTGTGTGTATGATCTTTCTCAACAGAATCCCCATACTCAGATTTAACCGGTAGTAACATTTCTTTACTGTAAAACATATCTATAACACAGTCAACTGATCTAGCTGCACACATGTATATGGTGGAGTCTCTGGATCTTCACTTTATCCGGGTGCGCAGCAAGAAGAAGAAAAAAAGAAAACAAACAAAATGGAGATATCTTTCCCTAACTTTCCCTCAAATCACGTACCAGTCTATCACGGAAGAAGATGTCGCTCCCACGTGGCAGACCTGGGGTCTCACGATGACGGGTCCCGGTGCAGCGCTGAAGGGGGGCAGACTCCTCAGTCCTCCTCTTCGGTCTTCTTCCGCAGGTAACAGATCTTTGTTAGTCTCTCTCTCTGTCCCGGTGCACACAGATCAGGAGAAGGGAGATCACAGTAGCACAGATGGCTCCCTTATGTCGGTCACAGCCCCTGCACATGTAATCCGGTGGCAATGTCCTGAATTCCGGAGGCAATGTCCTGAATTTGAGTTGGACCCTTGGTAAGACAAGGTCCTACAGACCGGGGGTTGCAGCAACGATTTTCACGGGGTATTTCTTCCCAAGAATCCGGCTGCAAAAGAGCCCTATGTCGGCAGACACTACACACAGGTCTGTCCTCCTTGCTCAAAATCTGAGTCTGGCCAGCCCTGTTTTTCTTCCTGGGTAAAAAAGAGAGAAGGTGGGGGATTTCCACCCTCTGTGATTGTACAGTCCACTAATGCCCTCTGGTGGACAAGTGCGGAAACAAAGTCTAATTCTGTGTCCATTTCTATGATACAGGCTGAATTGTTCACCTCATTACATACCCCCCCACTTAAAGGTTGGCAGTCCCTGTCAACAACCGCCGGCTCCAAGGCAGTGATGGCTGTAGATGTCGCAGGGGTTGGTTGAGAGGTGGGCCATACATACTGGTCCCTGTAAGACCGTCCGGGCGGGATCCCAGCAGTGGTGCGGTCAGTGCGTCGCAAGGGTCGGTTGTTCCCCTCCTCGTCACTGTCTTTACGCCCAACTCCAGTCAGTACTCCGGGAGAGGGACTGGTCTGTGTAGGTGGGTCACCGGTCTCAGAGTCGATGTGATCTCTATGTTGAGAAATGTCCGTGACGTCAGTCATGTCAGCAGCGTCACCCCCTCCGGTTACTGTGGGAGGGGAGTCAGGCCGGGAGCGGCAGGGGCGCAACATATTTCGGTGCACAGTGCGGGTGCTGCGGCTGTCTTCACCCCGCACTCGGTATACATGTCCATTGGGGTAAGGGCATTCGATTACCCGGTAGACTTCAGTCTCCCACTTGGCTCGAAGTTTCCCTTGAGGCTTCTTAATACGGAGCAAGACTAGCTGTCCCACCTTTAAGGGTTTCTCTTGCACAGGGAGTGGGTCAGCATGTTTCTGGCCCCGGATTTGTTGCCTCACCAGCCGGTGTACAGTCTCCATCTTCTGTCGGTGAGCATTTAGCCAGGAGGGGTAGTTATGGCAGACATCTTGTTCTGGGCGGAATAGGTTCAGGTCATGGACCCCTTTTCCTGGGCGGCCAAAGAGAAGAGTGTGTGGGGTGTAGCCAGTCACGGAGTGGACCTGGTTGTTGTAGGCCCATACTAGATCTGGAAGGAATTGGGGCCATCGATCTTTCTTATCTTCGGCCAAGGTGCGGATCAACTGGAGTAGGGTCCGGTTAAAGCGTTCACATGCACCGTTCCCTTGTGGATGGTAAGGAGTGGTCCTCGACTTCTGGATCCCATACATCCGATGCAGCTCCTCGATGACTCTGCCTTCGAAACAAGCCCCCTGGTCAGAGTGCAACCTCTCCGGACACCCATAGATGTGGATGAACTGTCGACAGATGGCCTGTGCAGCCGATTCGGCCATCTGGTCTTTGGTAGCAACAACGACGGCGAATTTTGTGAAATGGTCCACCATGACTAGGCAGTATTGATAGCCACTGCTCGCCGTCCCGATCAGCAGATAGTCCACCATCAACAACTCAAGAGGCCTGGAGGTTTTAATCGTCTGGACAGGTGCACGCTGTTCAGTGGACTTGTGCAGTTCACAGGTGTGACAGGTTCTGCAGACGTCTTCGACCAGCTTGCGGAGCCCCGGACAATAGATAGATTGTTGAATCCACCGAAAGGTCTTATCTACTCCGAAGTGTCCATTCCTTTTGTGGGCTTTGGCCACCATCTCCCGGGCTAACTGAGCAGGTACTACAACTTGTGTGCATTCCTCCAGCATGTGAGACAAGAGAACCTTCCGGTATAGTACTTCTTCTCTCAGAACCAGCCGGTCCCACTGGCTGAGCAGGGTCAAGGTTCCGGTAGACAGTCGTGACCGTGCTTCGGAGGAGGGCTTCTGCTGTTGCTTCACCCATTGCTTGAGTAGGGCCCATTCAGGGTTCTGGTCCTGGAGCCTGCACCACTCTTGGGGACACGGTGTGACCCCCACTGGAGTTCCAACTTCGCCCACAACGAACTGGAGGTAATCCATCATCTGTTGGGCAAGCCTTGCAAAGTCGGGCGTCTCGTCTCCTTCTAGTTCTTCATCCCGATCTCTGGTGAGTAAGGGGTATGACACTCTAGACAGGCTGTCCGCATTTTGATTCTCAGCCCCAGCCCTGTATTTGATCTTGTAGTTGAACTTAGAGAGTCGAGCCATCCAACGCTGCTCCATGATTCCGAGCTTTGCATTTTCTAAGTGGGCCAACGGGTTGTTGTCGGTCAGGACCAGTACTTCCGTCCCTGTGAGGTATCCTGCAAATTTCTCCGCCATAGCCCACGTTAGGGCCGACAGCTCCAGCCGGAACGAGCTATAATTGGTGGGGTTCTTCTCGCCCTCGTGTAGGGATCGACTGGCATAGGCTATGACACGCTCCTTGCCTTCTTGTACTTGTGAAAGTACTGCCCCTAGACCTTGTAGGCTGGCATCGGTATGTAGTTGGAAAGGGAGGTTATAGTCTGCATATGCAAGGATGGGAGGTGAAGTCAAGGCACCCTTTAGGGCTTGGAAGGATTCTTCCTGGCTGGGTCCCCAGCTGATGGGTCGTCCTCTGGGGCCGTTGGTGGTCCCTCGAAGCAGTTCGTGCAAGGGTGCAGCAAGCCGGGCGAAGTTTCTTACGAACCGGCGGTAGTAACCGGCTAACCCCAGGAAGGCCCTGACCTCTCTGACGTTCGTAGGCTGTGGCCAGTCCCGCACGGCGGCTATTTTCTCCGAAGACGGCTGTACACCTTCGGCCGAGATCCGGTGACCCAGGTAATTGATCTCGGGCTGCAGAAGACGGCACTTGCTGGGTTTCAACTTCAGGCCATGTTCTCTCAGCCTACGAAACACACGGCCCAGCTGTTGCAGGTGTTCTTCAAATGTGGCCGAATAGACTACAATGTCGTCCAGGTAAATGAGGGTGAAGTCGAAGTTGAAGTCCCCAGGCAGCGCTCCATCAGTCGCTGGAAGGTCCCTGGCGCGTTGTTCAGACCAAAGGGCATCCGGTCGAACTCATACAGGCCCATGGGTAGGATGAAAGCAGTCTTTTCTCTATCTTTCTCGTGCATGGGTACCTGCCAATAGCCGCTGGCCAGGTCCAATGACGAAAAATATTTAGCTTTCTTCAGGGCTGTCAGGGATTCTTCGATCCTTGGTAAAGGGTATGAGTCCCGGATGGTGCAAGCATTCAAACGGCGGTAGTCCACGCAGAACCTCAGGGACCCGTCTTTCTTCTTGACTATCACCACTGGTGCAGCCCAGGGGCTCTGGCTTTCTCGTACCACTCCAGCGTGTAACATGGAATTCAGGAGATTTTTCACTTCTTGGTATTGTTGGGGAGGTATTTGGCGGTACCTTTCACAGATAGGAGCGGTATCACCTGTGGGGATTTCGTGCTTGATACTGGGGGTGCATCCAAAGTTGGTGTCATGCCGGGCAAAGGACGCCTGGTGCTCTTGAAGTAACTCTTCTACCTGGGACACTTCTTGGTTGGAGTATTGGGATATGTCCAACTGGCACTTTTCTCGTAGTTCTCGCCCCGCGTTGACGTCACCCGCGACAGCGGCCATGGCAGAGACCGTCACTGTCCAATCTCCCTCTGTAGACGGTGCAAATTGGAGGGGGTTCATAGGGTTCACCTCTTCGGTTAGGGCGTAAACTCGGGCGAGTTGTGTCCCAGCCTCTAGGTCGACGCTCACGTTAGCCGTGTTACCCAGCCTGACAGGAATCCTCCCCTTTCTCACAATGGCTAGCGTTCGAGCAACTAGGGGGTTCAGCTTCCCTTCCTTCGGGGTGCGCGGCTCAATCAGCACCTCCACGCCTTCGAGCTGTCTTGTGGTGCTAAGGGGTAGCAAGATAACGGTCTCCTTCTCAGCAGGTAAAGTTATCCTAGTATGGCGGGGTACGGTGATCGTGGCTAGCGGCAGTTGTTTTTCTGTCATTCGCTGGAGATTGCAGGTCCGGACCACTTGTTGGAAGGCTCGGCGGGTGGCCCTATGTGTGGTCACTTCTTGCCAGTACTTGGGCCCCCTCTTGGTAACCAACACAAGATTCAGGTCTTTCAAGATGTTCATCCCAATAATCATGGGCGTTTCTGATCCACAGCCTTCCCTGACCACGATTATCCCTCTCTTCCCGAGATCTTGCCCACACACTTCGGTGTTCATCCAGGCAACTCCCGTCACCGGAATGGGTAGATTATTGGCTGCTTTGATCTTGATAGTAGTATCAGGGTCATAGGCAACCCGCGGCTTCAGATACTCTTCGTAAAACTGCTCGGAGATGGTGGATACCTGAGACCCAGTATCCATTAATCCTTGCACGGCGGTCCCTTCCAATAATACTTCCAGGGTAGGGCTGTTTGATGCAAGTTTGTTCCGTGGCTGGCTCTGTTTTCCTACACCCCTCTCCTTGGCCTCCCCTGCCGAGTGAGCCTCTTTGGCAGGGGCGTCTAGTTTAAAGGTCGCCGCTGTTGTGGGGCATGACTTGCTGGTTCCGGTATGTTGGCCCGTGGATGAACTTGAACGTTCTGGGGGCAACGGTTTGCTCTATGGCGGGGATCACCGCATGTCCAGCATCTTCCCATCGTCCGGCCGGGTTGTTGTCTCGCTTGCCTGTCCGCCTGTTGGTCCAGGGTGAGCTGCAACACCTGTTTCTGCAATTCTGCCACCATCTGCTTCAGTTCTTCCGTGTCACTGTTCGGGGTTCTGATACCAGTTATGGACCTGCAAGCCGCGGTATAAGTCTGGGCCTCCATGACAGGTCCTCTCGAACGTTCTAATCGCTTCTTGCTTAACTCCAGCGAACGTAAGGGCCGGATTTATCCGGAGTAGATCTTGCAGTGAGCGGTTAAGGTATGGGTCTCTTAATCCAGTCACGAATTGATCCCTCAACACCAGGTCACCGGCGCCCGTACTAGCTATCTGTTCTTCTTTTCTGCAGGCTTGTTCAAGCAGTACTTGGAGGGCGTTGGCATATTGAGGGATGTCCTCCGACTCGAGTTGAGTACGCCGGAAGAACATATACCGTAATGTTCCCGCATATGTCGTCGGCCCATAGGTGTTCTCCAGCACCCGCACCAAGCCATCCAACGTACGCCGGCCCCTAACCGTCTCCAGCCTGACTGTCGTCCACGCTTCCCCCTCTAATGTTAGCATGGCCATTTCTGCTAAGGTCTTAGGATCAATGTTATACATCTCCCCCACTATCTTAAGTTGTTCGGTCCATTCAGTTACATGATAGTTCCGTCCGTTAAACTTCCTCACCTGATTGACAATAGATGCCGGGGGGGCTGTCCGGTTATAAGTTACTACCGGGAGGAGATTCTGTTGATCACACATCCTGCCGACTACGCCAGATGTAGCGACCGGTGGCAAGGCCGCGGGTGTGTGTGTATGATCTTTCTCAACAGAATCTCCATACTCAGATTTAACCGGTAGTAACATTTCTTTACTGTAAAACATATCTATAACACAGTCAACTGATCTAGCTGCACACATGTATATGGTGGAGTCTCTGGATCTTCACTTTATCCGGGTGCGCAGCAAGAAGAAGAAAAAAAGAAAACAAACAAAATGGAGATATCTTTCCCTAACTTTCCCTCAAATCACGTACCAGTCTATCACGGAAGAAGATGTCGCTCCCACGTGGCAGGCCTGGGGTCTCACGATGACGGGTCCCGGTGCAGCGAAGAAGGGGGGCAGACTCCTCAGTCCTCCTCTTCGGTCTTCTTCCGCAGGTAACAGATCTTTGTTAGTCTCTCTCTCTGTCCCGGGGCACACAGATCAGGAGAAGGGAGATCACAGTAGCACAGATGGCTCCCTTATGTCGGTCACAGCCCCTGCACATGTAATCCGGTGGCAATGTCCTGAATTCCGGAGGCAATGTCCTGAATTTGAGTTGGACCCTTGGTAAGACAAGGTCCTACAGACCGGGGGTTGCAGCAACGATTTTCACGGGGTATTTCTTCCCAAGAATCCGGCTGCAAAAGAGCCCTATGTCGGCAGGCACTACACACAGGTCTGTCCTCCTTGCTGAAAATCTGAGTCTGCCCAGCCCTGTTTTTCTTCCTGGGTAAAAAAGAGAGAAGGTGGGGGATTTCCACTAATGCCCTCTGGTGGACAAGTGCGGAAACAAAGTCTAATTCTGTGTCCATTTCTATGATACAGGCTGAATTGTTCACCTCATTACAGTTACACAATGCTTGTGGTGATTTGAGTACAATAACCCATTGTTCTTGGGATGAACATCAAGTCTCTGTACCAAATGAAGATTGAACCTTTCCTCAAACCTTTTGATATGAAGGCCTTTCCTAAATACCATGATACCATCCTCAGGAAGGTGAATACCACTGCAACTATGTTCATAAAGACCTTTGAACCTTTGGATCTCAGCCTTCAGGAGATCGTCGACATCAGCAGCTATGGCTGCCTTCACATTAGCGTTTGTCGCCGCAGCGTATGATGTGCATGCGTATCCGCAAGGCAATATGCATGCATACGCAGTCAAACGCACGTTTTTTTTATATGCAAGTGCATCCAAAATCCTATTAAAAAACGCAGCATTTCCTTGCGTATGCATGCGTTTATGCATCCGCATACGTTTATTCTCATGGGTGGAGAGTGGGCGTCTACCTTTAAACCTTTTCTGGGCATGCCCACTATGCTGTCCGCATGCGTCCCAAAACAAGTCATACGCAATGTGTTGCTTAGTCTTGCGTATCCATAGACAGCAATGCTAATAATATCCACAGGTGTCCGCATGCGGATGGTTGCGGATTTTTCATACTACAAAAAATGCAACATGTTGCGTCCCGGGTGCGGACGCAGGACCCTGGAGGGAGCAGATATCGTCCGCATCCGCACCCGAACGCAGCAAACGCATGCACTATGCGTTCCTATGTTAAACATACGCATACGTATACGCAAATGTGAAGGCACCCTATGTGCATGTTCCTGGATGATTAAAAAACTGTGACCTGATTGGATGGTACTATTATGTGGAGATGTTACAGGGATGGGCATTGTATGGGCCATGTTTGATTGTGTGACTGATATAAAGGTAACAAACCAGACTAGTTAGTTAATCTTCCCACTTCCCACTTCCACCACCCTCTCCTATTACCTTTCCCCTTTCATTGTATCCCTGTCCCTTAGTTAGGTTTCCCTTATTTATGTCATTGTAAATACCTTATTTGTAATAATTCCCCTTTCCAAAGATCCAGTAGCTCTTGTTAATTATTATTAACTGGCACCCCAAAACCGCAGCAGATTCTACAGGGATGCACGGTGGGAATTTTGTATGAGACTGTTGGAAGAGGAGATAAGAGGGGAGTAGAGAAGGAGATCTTGAGAAGATTGAAGCTTACATAAAGGTAAGTACAGGGAAACTATGTTGCAGATGTATGGAGGAGACAGATTGTGTATGGACTTGTATGTCATAGTTAGGGTTTTGAACCGGGGCCTCTGAGAAATGGAGAGTAGTGAAGTGATTGTCAGAGAGGAGAGATTGGGAAATAGCAGAGAGACAGGTGGATTGCCATATTATGAAACCTAGACATTCTGTATCCCAACCTAAACACAAAGTCAGAGACCAAGAAGGCAGCTAACTTGCTCGCTTTGAGGCACTTGGGTTTGGAGGACCATTCATGATTGGTTTCATCCACTTTAGTTTTCAATGGTGCCCAACATAGGACCAAAGTAGTGGACCCATTATATATGCAGAAAATCACATAGTAGACATCCATTGACTTTAAAGTAGGATTTCTCCTCCCCAAATTAATAATATGTGCATGTAGCTCTTTCAATTACAAGTCTAGCAATATCTTCACATGGCCAGTCCATTCCTCCATCACTGAGAAATCAGCATTTTAATTGAAATGCAAATGAGGCTAAAGAGCTATTTATAGATTTGTATCCTGCGTCACTCCAGCTCTATTCCAGTTCTAATGCTGCCTGCATTCAGTCTGCTTGTCTGACATCCTCTATGCTGTGTGATTTGAGACAAATGAGTCATCAGTCAAAGAGGAGGAGGTAGCGCTGAGCGGGGAATAGAGCTGGAGTTACAGAGGCTTCAGATCTATAGATAGCTCTACAACCTCATTTTCATATAAATTCAAATGCTGATTTCTCAGTAACAGAGGAATCAACTAGACATGTTAAGGTGTTGCTGGAATTGTCCTTGGAAGAGCTATATGTGCATACACATTGTTTGGGATGTGAAATCCAGCTGACAGACACTTTTAACCCCTTCATGATATCTGTTGTACATGTAAGGCAGAAGTTGGAAATGGTTGTATAGAGTGGGCTTACGGAGGTGAGCTTGCCCCATGTTCAGGAAATGGTTGTATTATACAGCCAATACCTGCCTGTAACAATAGCAATTGCTAACCTCTTCAAACGTGCACCAGTATGGGCTTGTGCCATTTTAATTCACTATCGGCGCACCTATGATGTGTTCGCGGGTCACCAATGGGTTTCTATGACATCAAGGGGTCTTTTAAAGACCTCCATGCTTTTCATAGCAGCCCTCCCTTGTAACCCTGCCTGTGGCTGGAGTTCAAAGTCTGTGATTTTCATTATATGCAGCTATGATTTGGCATTGTTGTAAATAGGACGAGTGATCAGATGATCACTGCTTTAGGTCCCCTAAGAGAACTATTAAAAACAGTAAAGAGTAAAGAAAACGTAAAATAATATGAAAAAAGTGTAAAAAAAAAAAAAAAAGCATAACTTTGAAACACCCCATTTAGCCCCATTAAAAATAAAGATAATAAAACATAAAAAAATACACATACCATACTGTACCGTCAGTACAGCTTATGTATGAATAGGGACTTTTCTAAAGTACTTACGAAAAGAGCTCCATCCAGTAAATTTAACCAAGGCTCTGAGTAGAATAAATAAGCTTTATGAGAGACAAACAAATCTAATCTTTGTTAATAGATATGGATGGACTGATGAAAATAAGCCAAATTCAACATACTGTGTTAGACAAGCGTTCCAGTGGCGGAACTTGAGCCTGGCGGACCCTGGTGTAGCTGGTGAGGAGTGGGGGGGGGGTGCTGGCAGTTGTATGTGAGGAGCGGGGGGGTTTGCGAGTGGCTCCTACCTGCGCCGAGCCGCGCATTGCAGGTCTGGGAGCTGGGGCGGCGGAGGAGAGGAGGGGCGGGAACAGCAAAGGGAAGCAGGAAGCTTCCCTCAGTTAACCTCCTCTCTTCTGACACCGGGTCACGGGAGGCGGCTGTGCAGGGCCCCCTACAGGTTCTTGAGGGGCTCCCTAGCCGGTCGGGGCCCTGGTACAGCTGACCCAGCTGCACCACGGTAGGTCCGCCCCTGAAGTGTTCATTTCTTAAGGTTTTAAATGATATTCACATTTTTCAAGAAGAAAAAGAAACATTTCTTGACATTAAATCTTCTGGCCTTTTCAAGTGGTCTATCTGTGTCGCACCTGAAGAAAGGGTCATTTTGTCCATTACTATTTATCTGTTATCTCCTTCATCAACTTAATGCATGTTAATTTTTTTGCACCTGTGTTGTATTGATTAGGGACATGTGATATAAGCAGACTTTCTTTCAAATACTGTATTTTTGTGAGCCTGTAGAACTGTGGTGATACCTGAATCAGTTGTCACTCCTTTTTAGGCTTTGTGCACACACTGCGTTTTTGATGCATTTGTTAGTGTGGTTTTGTCACAAATCTGAATGCCTATTCTGATGCTGTTTTCTGCACATTTTGCTTTGTTTTCCTTGCAGATTTGGTGCAGAAATTAATCTGCATGTCAATTTTTGGTGCGTTTTCACACTGTTTTTGCACCACTTCCATCCACTGACTTCATTCTAAAAATGTAGCCAAAAACACATTGCATATTTAGTGTGTTCTTCTGCAAGGAAATGCAGATTTTTTGCAGAAAATTTCTGCATTACAAACTCAATATGAACACATGGCCTTATTCCATATCCTGCACAAGATGTCACCCAAAAATTCTATTTTTAACACCTCGAGGACCGAGTCACTTTTCAGCATAATGGCCAGACCGTTTTTTGTAATTCTGACCAGTGTCCCTTTATGAGGTGATATCTCTGGAACGCTTCAACGGATCCTAGCAATTCTGAGATTGTTTTTTCGTGACATATTGGGCTTCATGTTAATGGTAAATTTAGATAAGATAGGCCTTGTTCACACATACCAGTGCGTTTTTTAAGCCCTTAGAAAAACTGATCAGTTTTTTCTAAGGGTGCCAAATAGTGTCCCCAGTGGTTCTGAACGTTTTTGAGAAGTTTTTTTTTCATTAAAAACGCATGTACGTTATGTGCCATGCGTTAACGCATGCGTTTCCCATAGGGCCCCATGTTAAAAAAAACGCATGCATTTTTTACACAACCCATGTTTTTTTTTACAGCACCCAAAAAACGCTGCATGCAGTGTTTTTTGGAATGGTGAAAAAAAATGCATGTGTTGTTAAAAAACGCAGCTACACTTAAGTACACCATGCGTTAACTCATGTGCGTTTTTTTATAAACAGCTAAAAACCACAGAGAATGCCAAAAACGCTGATATGTGTGAACAAGGCCATAAGATCCTTGGGGGGTCTAGTTTCCAAAATGGGGTCACTTGTGAGGGAGTTCCAATGTTTAGGCACACAGGGGCTCTCCATACGTGACATGGTGTCCGCTAACAATTTGAATGGAATATTAGCTCCAATTGTTAGCAGTCACCATGTCGCGTATGGAGAGCCCTTGTGTGCCTAAATATTGGAGCTCCCCCACAAGTGACCCCATTTTGGAAACTAGACCCCCAAAGGAACGTATCTAGATGTGTGGTGATCACTTTGAATCCCCAGTTGCTTCACTAATTAATCCATAAAAATGAAAAAATAAACTTTTTGTGGGAAAAAAAAAGTACTTTTTCATTTTTATGGATCAATTTGTGAAGCACCTGGGGTTCAAAGTGATCACTATGCATCTAGATAGTTCCTTGGGGGGTCTAGTTTCCAAAATGGGGTCACTTGTGGCGGAGCTCCAATGTTTAGGCACACAAGGGCTCCCATACACAACACGGTCACAGTTAACAATTTGAATGGAAAATTAGCTCCAATTGTTAGTGGACACCATGTTATGTGTGGAGAGCCCCTATGTGCCTAAACATTGGCGCTCCCTCACAAGTGACCCCATTTTGGAAACTAAATGCCCCAAGGAACTTATCTAGATGCATAGTTAGCACTTTTATCCCCAGATGCTTCACAAATTTATCTGTAGAAATGAAAAAGTACTCTTTTTTCACAAAAATCTTATTTTTTTCCTTTTTACTGACTAATTTGTGAAGCACCTGGGGTTCAAAGTGCTCACTATACATCTAGATAAGTTCCTTGGGAGGTCTAGTTTCCAAAATGGGGTCACTTGTGGGGGAGCTCCAATGTTTAGGCACACAGTGGCTCTCCATACGTGACATGGTGTCCGCTAACAATTTGAATGGAGAATTAGCTCCAATTGTTAGTGGACACAATGTTGTGTATGGAGAGTCCCTGTGTACCTAAATATTGGAGCTCCACCACAGTGACCCCATTTTGGAAACTAGGCTCCTCAAGGATTATATCTAGGGGTGTAGTGAGCATATGGAACCTACAGCTACTTCACAGAATTTGATAACAATAGGTCATCATATTGAAAATTTTCTTTTTTTCACGCAATTTCTCACTTTTAGGGCATGTGCACAAGATCTGGAGACACTGTGTACTGGTCATCTCCTCTCCTGCATTTTTTTTATTATAATGCCATATTTTTGGTCCAGCCAGGTACAGCAGGCAGCTTTGGGCTGCCACCAACCCCTTCTGCCTAGTTTTACCTGCCTGGAAACCAAAAATATAGGGAAGCCCTTTTTTATAAATTATTTCATGAAATCAATAAAAATAAAAACAGCGTGGGCTTCGCCATGTTTTTGGCCCAGCCATGTACAACTAGGCAGCTGGGGCTGGAATCCTCAGCATAGGGAGGCTCAAGCTTTCTGGCCCCCCACTGTGAATTGTAGTCTGCAGCTGCCCCAGAAAATGGCACATTCATAGAAGCACCATTTTCTGGCGCTGTATCCAGCTCTTCCAGCTGCCGTGCAGAGGTGTCAGACTGGGTAATAAGGGATTAATGCCAGCTTTTTGGCAGCTGTCACTAAGCCCGAGATGCATAATGTCTGGCCAATATTAGACTGGGCCGTTAGGAATCTCTAGTAAATTGTAAAGAAGACACAACACAGAGAAAAATATTTTTATAAGAGAAAAAAGCACAAACAAAACGTAGACCCCATCTTTATTATTCTTTGATGTCCAACGTAGTCCAGTGGGCCGTGATGTCCGACGTAGTCCAGTGGGGGGTTACGAGACGATTCTCAGTTTTATAACATATGGGGGCATCCCTCATATGCTATAAGAGCAGGTACACTGCCAGGGGGATGACAGGTCATGAACTTAGTGAGGTCATGACAGGTCATGATCCTTGGGCCACACAGAGTCAATTGTGATCCCATGATGGGATCACAATTGATGCCTGTGTGAACCGAGGATCATGACTTGCCATGATGTTACTGAGGTCATGAGCTGTCATCTTCGCAGACAGAGCAGTTTCTGCTCTGTCTGCGCCCAACAGATCAGGAAGAAGAGGCACTGTGGGCAGGGCACAGAGAAGATCCAGTCTGGTAAGTATCCGGGGATGACCGGGGGTGTAACCGGAAGGGTGACATGGGGGTGACCGGGGGTCGGATCATCTCCATTCCATCTGAGCTGTCAGATGGGAGTGAGATGATGATGATGATGGCGGTGGTGAGTGAGGACCGGAGCTGGGGGATGGGACTGAGCGGACCCAGAAGCAGGGGGCTGTTTATCACCGATGTGACATGTGTGACATGTCACATCATAGAGGAATCCACAGCAAAGGGCTGCAGGCAGCTGCCAGTGCTGCTTCTAGCGCGCTGTGGCGCGATTTTAGGATAAGGGGAGGTGGTGGGGGCTGTGTACCGGTATCAATGAGCTGTGTACCGGTGCCCAGGGACAGGGACAGACATTTCTCTGTCATGCCACAGATTTGATCCTGTGGCATGACGGAGAAATCATTTATTTTACCTGCGATTGACTGTGTAGTTGTGTGATCATGGTTATACACCAATAAACGGTGTATAACCGTGATCACATGGCCAGTATCCGTAAAAAACGGCCTGATTCATAATTTGAAGGGTCTCAGTTACCCCCTGATAGCTGAAACCCCGGAGATTTTCCGACAATGGGGAGCGCTACAGAGCGCTACGACTTATTTTAACGTCAGAAAGGCATAAGTACCCTGAAATGCTGCTGTTTTTTTTACAGTCTGCGGTCATTAAGGGGTTAAACAGAAGAGTGCCGCATATTTCTCTTCTCTACTTGCATGAAATTTAACATGTCATTTGGCTGAGCACCCTGCATACTGGTCAATACCTGAAAAATATCAGATTCCTTGTGCACTATTTATTAGCTTTATTTTCTTGTCATATAAGCTGTGTTGATTATGTAGCAGTGCCGACAAACATTATTTTCACTTAAACTATTTAAATATGGCACACTATTTATATTTTCTTTTATAACGGGAGACGCGAACGATAGTCTCCATGGTGTCCAGCACTTGCCTCCTATTTAGACCAGGAGGCTGCTGTTTAGACCTGTTGTGACAGCCGCACACTAGCCCACGCAATGGAGCGGGTGTCCGTGCTGCATTGAACAGGCCAATGTTTCGCAAGACTTCACAAGTTTTGCGAGATGTCGGTGTTAGACGGAGGCCATGGGTACCAAGGCCTCTGTCAGCCATTTTGTCTTGTGTAAAAGTTTCAGTTTAAGCTTGAAAATATAACTATTGAATTTCTCTGTTGTAGGTCTCAGGTAATAACAAACCAGGCCTAGAAATAAAACAGGCATGGAGCTAATTAGGTTTGGTCCAAGCATATACCAAGAGCTAATCAAGATAATAGTTAACCAATTCGCTATTTACTTATATTTTACAAGTATTTCTCGATATTTTATGGTATATTGTATCCCTCAAGGCTAATATGACGTTTCTTATAATCAAGAACAGAGCTGATTAATGTCAATAAGTTGTGATTTGTGCTTGGTCCCAAAAAGGCTATTATGAGATAATTTGTATGTAGTTAGTAATGAAATTAATGTGCTTTTTTCATGTCAATATATGTTGTAAGTAATATGAAGGGATCACTTATGACAGGTGATGTAATCTTTGTTCCATAGAGAATCATTGTACCGATGTCTTTCTATGGGGAAAATTGGTATAAAGACACCCCCCGTCCAAGAGACGGGGAGACATTATTCTGAATCCATCCTGAGTGTGACACCTGTGGCTCCCGTGCCTGCCATTCTGAAACCTGCCCGTTATTGCCTTGCCATATATCTCTGTATTTTTTCCTACCCGAATAAAACCCACTTTTGGTTCTGAAGACGCAGTCTATGGAGTTTATCGAACAAAGGAAGAACTAACGGAACAATTATCTCTATCAGTCGGCACAGACAGGCACACCTGCACCTGCGCAGTGGAGCAGGTGTCCGTGCATAGTGCTGACGTCTCGCGAGATTTGTGAAGTTTCACGAGACATCAGCACTGTTCAATGCAGCACGGACAGCCGCTCCCCTGCGCTGGCGCGAATGCGGCTGTCACTCAAGAACCGCCCAGGGGGAAATTTAAAAATTGCAGGGCAGGTTTTGCAGCCTGGAGGGGTGGCAAACACATCATCCCCCATGTCTAAACAGCAGCCTTCCGGTCTAAATAGGAGGCCATCACTGGACACAATATAACTTCATATTTAAGGTATGAGGGGCCAGTCTGGGCACATACAGGGGTTACTGGAACACAATTTACATAATGTACAAGCTGGTGGGCATAGTTTGAAATGCCCAAAGGGAGTGATAGGTTCCCTTTAATGGATTCATTCTCCATAGACTCTAATGTTAGAAAAAAAACAGATCCTGCACAACTTTTTTCCATTGGAGCTCTGCAGGGTCCATTCTTACTGGACATGTGAACTCAGCCTTATTGTGACAACAAAAGGTCTCCTTGGGGTCTGAGACTTTATAAGGAGATTTCAGTTTCATGATTTAATAAAGTGCTATTTTTAGAAAGAATTAATGGTGAGTGACACATATTTTTCTGCTCTACAGTAATGAAATTTAACAAGTCTTTTGGCTAAGCACCACGCGTACTGATCAATACTAGAGATGAGTGGACCCATGGTTCAGCCGGACTTTAGATACAGTTCTGTATTGGACTAAAGATGAGCAAACCTGTTCAGAGCCAGAGTTTGGGTGCTTTACTTTACCAAAACAATTCAGCATGCATTCCTGTACTCTTGTGTTAGAGCCGCTTTACACACACCAACTTCTGTGTCCAACTTCTGAACAGATCTCTGGTTGCAGTGAAATCATGGACACATTGTTCCATTTTGTGGCTGTGTACAAATGGAACAATGTGTCCATGATTTCACTGCAACCAGAGATCTGTTCAGAAGTTGGACACAGAAGTTGGTGTGTGTAAAGCGGCCCTTATGCCCAGTGTGAGATACTTGCAGTGTTTGATCAACCCGCACTTGCACTAAAATCAGCGATATCAACCATAGTATGGTTGCAAAAAAAAAATTACAACACACCATCCTTCCATCTCCCAAAGTGGTTTGTTTATGGCTGGCTGTATGTGGGCAGAGAGCAGAATTTCTCAATTAGTGTCTTCAAATGAGGTTCAGGTCAAGTTTAGGACCTTAACATACCTTTAAAATAATTCCAGCTGCACCACAAGAACCCTAACTTCCATAGGTCCGCTCATCTCTATTCTGGACCCAAACTTGACTCGAACCTCATTGGAAGTCACTGATTGGGCAGTCCGGCTCTCTACCCACATACAGCCATCCATAAGCAAAACACTTCCAAGTAAGGACGGGCAGGTTTTTCTCATTTTTTTTATTTGCACACAATACATCCGATAACTCTGATTATACCCCCAGTGCAGCCATTTTAGTCATTCAAGCAGCTCGCACTGGACTGAGCAACGAGTGTACCTGAGCTCAACAATGCTCGCTCCAGTGATTTGCGTACGTAATGCACCCGAACACTGACATTTTTTTTGTAAGCTCTGTATTCTGTATGAACACCGAGCTCTAATGTTGGGTTTACTCATTCCTAGTCAATACCTGAAACATATCCGATTCCTTGTGTGCTATTTATTAGCTTTATTTATGAGACAGAATAACGGGGTACCGATCACTCAAGATCCAAAGTAGCGGTACCAGCAGTTTCAACTGCAGCAGAGCCGGGGGTGCACAATCTTGTAACAGCCTGAGAGGTATAATCACATTGAAGAAAGAGGCACTCACCCGGTGATAGTTGTTCCTCAATGGACGACTTTAATCAGCATTATGGTACAAGGTGATGGGGAGGGGGTGTTGGAGGTGCAGACGACGGCACCGTTTTGGATGGATCAACTGATCCTTCGGCTGGTCTTGGCGCCAAGACCAGCCAAAGGATCAGTTGATCCGAAATGGTGCCATCGTCTGCACCTCCAACACCCCCTCCCCAGCACCCTGTACAATAATGCTAATTAAATTTGTCCATTGAGGAACAACTATCACCGGGTGAGTGCCTCTTTTTTCAATGCTATTTATTAGCTTTATTTGCTTGCCATATATGCTGTGTTGACTATGTAGCAGTTCAGACAAAGATTATTTTTATTCAGAAAGAATGATATATAGGTGTGTGGGAAAGGATTCAGCATAACTTGCATTTCATTCATTGATATCCCTGGTGTTCCTAAGTATATGAGTTCAGTGGGCAGCCCTACTCAGTGATTGACAGGGATCTTTGCATGCACAGACATGACATACAGGGACAGCTGTCTGGGATTATGTATACAAACAATAAAGATTTCAATTACCGTATATACTCGCGTATAAGCCGAGTTTTTCAGCCCAAAAATTGGGCTGAAAAGTACCCCCCTCGGCTTATACGCGAGTCAGTGCGGGGGCTGCTGTATACAGCGGTATACAGCAGCCCCCGCATCCCCAGTAATGCAGGGCCCCCCCCTCATGCTCCGGTCACCTGTAAAGCAAATTATACTTATCACTGTCCCGCTGTCTGCGCCCGCCGCTGCCGACATCGCGATCCTCCATCTTCATGCGTTTTCTTCCTGTTTCCTGTGTTCGTCGCTGCCAATGACGTCATTACCGGCGCCGAACACAGGAAACAGGAAGAAGACGCATGAAGATGGAGGATCGCGGACGGCAGCGGCGAGCGGGCGCGGACGGCAGCGGGACAGTGATAAGTATATTTTGCTTTACAGGTGACCGGAGCATGAGGGGGGGGCCCTGCATTACTGGGGCTGCCTGTATACTACCACTGGGGCTGCTATACACTACCACTGGGGCTGTATATACCTCTGGGGCCCTGTATACTACCACTGGGGCTGTATATACCACTGGGGCTGTATATACTACCACTGGGGCTGCTATATACTACCACTGGGGCTGTATATACTGCTGGGGCCCTGTATACTACCACTGGGGCTGTATATACTACTGGGGCTGCCTGTATACTACCACTGGGCTGTATATACCACTGGGGCTGTATATACTACTGGGGCTGCCTGTATACTACCACTGGGGCTGTATATACCACTGGGCTGTATATACCACTGGGGCTGTATATAACTACTGGGGATGCCTGTATACTACCACTGGGCTGTATATACTGCTGGGGCCCTGTATACTACCACTGGGGCTGTATATACCACTGGGGCTGTATATACTACTGGGGCTGCCTGTATACTACCACTGGGGCTGTATATACCACTGGGGCTGTATATACTACTGGGGCTGCCTGTATACTACCACTGGGGCTGTATATACCACTGGGGCTGCGTGTATACTACCACTGGGGCTGCTGTATATACGTCTGGGACTGCTGTATACCACACTGCTGGGGGCTGTATACTTGTGCTAGGGTCCACCCTCGGCTTATACACGAGTCAATAGATTTTCCAGGTTTTGGGGGCAAAAGTAGGGGGGTCGGCTTATACACGGGTCGGCTTATACACGAGTATATACGGTAATAAAATACAACTTTTCCTACAGAAATTTATATCTGATCAACCCCTGCTGCCCTATAACATCCTGCCTGAGGATCAGATACCATTTTCAACACGACAGGTTCCCTTTAAGTAAATGAAAAAAGTCCCTAATCCCAGAAACTAAAAAATTAAAACCAGATGTAAAATGGTAAAAAAAAAAAACATTAGGATATTTGCATATTTCAATAGTAACCAGTAAGGTGTGAAAATGAAGACTATCTCCATGCTGAATGTGTGTACGCTTGTGTCTTTTCGTGTAACTTCATCCACATCCGCCTCTGTTTTTCTCAGAATGTCCAACACTTTCTCCCCCTTTCCGATGTGTTCTAAATCTTGTATTTTTCTCCAAACAGCATTTCCTCTAAAGTAATGTTGAAAATGAAAAAAAAACTTTGTAATTTCAAAGAGAGCACAGTTTGACAGCTAAAGACTGAATTTCCATGGCTACAGAGATACTATATGAGCCAGATCTGAAAAGACGGAGTATTTTTAGACTCGGAGATTAAATCAATTCCTTATTTCGTTGTATTTTGAAGTGATTATTATAACTATAGAGAATTTCATGCAGGGAACATTGAAAAGAACCTGGAATATATAGTAACAGACGCACCTTGATATACAAAAATATGTCAACAAAAATACATAGTAGGCGAAGATTCTGTATCATCTCTACTTGTCTGATGCAATTTCCCTTTGTTTTTCTTGAGCATAATTTTTGAAGAAGTTATAAAACAAGAAGCATGCAGCTACTTACAAGCTTTATTGGCACTCCTGAATATTACGTACAACATTAGTGAAAGTGCTTAGATATATAAACTCCTATGTTAGCTACAAAAGAAAAAAACAAGGTAAGGGCCCTTTCACATCAGCGTTTTGCGCTGATCGTGGCAGTTGCTTTGAAAAAAATGCAACTGCCGCAATTACCGCATAACGGCCGCACTTGCGGTTCACTTACGGCAAGTCCCATACAATGTCTATAGGGCTTGCGGCAGGTGCGGCAAATGCGGTACAGTTATGGTTTCGGCTCTTGCGGGCGTGAAAAAAATGCGGTCAGCCACGATTTTCCCATGGCTGCATTTGCCGCAAGTGCCGAAACCGCACTTGCCGCACTTGCCGCACCTGCCGCACACTTACCACAAGCCCCATAGACATTGCATGGGGCTTGCCGCAAGTGAACTGCAACTGCCGCAATCAGCGCAAAACGCTGATGTGAAAGCAGCCTAAGGGCCCTTTCACATCAGCGGTATTTTCAAATCGCTTGCAGCGGTTTTTTTCGCGGCCGCACCTGCCGCAAGTGCCGAAACCACACTTGCCGCACCTGCCGCACCCTTACCGCAAGCCCCATAGACATTGCATGGGGCTTGCCGCAAGTGTGCCGCAAGTGTCGCGGTTATGCGGTAATCGCGGCAGATGCGGTTTTTTCACCGCATCTGCCGCGATTTGAAAATACCGCTGATGTGAAAGGGCCCTAAGACACACAAAAAAAATAAAAATTTAACAGGAAAAAAATATACAAATTTTAAATCAATGACGGAACATGATAAATGGCAGTCTTTGGTCAGTTTGAAACAGAGGAAAATCAGATTAAGACTAGAGATGAGCAAACCTTTTGAAGTTAGGATTCGGTTCGCCAATCTTCTGGCTTCCATTCAAATCAATGTGAGGCAAAATCAAGGACCTAAAAAACACATTCATAATGGCCCAGAAGCTGTCACTGGTCAAATCGTTTTACAGTGGAGCCCCACTGTTTTGGCATCGACATTCGCTTCCTATACTATTACTTGTCAACTTCAGCACCGCTGTCACCATGCTTCTGGACCCGCTCATGTACCGCAGACATCCTCATGACTTCCTAAGGCTCTCTCAGGTTACACAGTGGGTATCACACAGCAGGGAATCCCGCTGTGTAACCTGAGACAACTTCAGTGGCATCATTGCTTGTAACACTAGCTGTTTTGTAAGGGCCATAATATTATTGAGATGTAGCAGATATATCTTGCCAGTATCGTGAGACAGTGCTTGTAAGGAGTAGTGACATCAGAGAGTGCAGCACACTTTAAAGATGCAGGATAGCCTCTGTGTGACCCATCCAGTCTGAAGTGCAGTAATGTTTGTGATGACACCATTTGTCTCACCAGTGTCTGCGTGCTTGCTCTCACAGCTTATGATGAGGTTAAGCTTTCTGTCAACATGACCACACCATATTTTTGTAAGACCCTGTGCACACGGTACATTGTTTGAGGCTTCTTTTGAAGCAGATTTTGAAAATCTGCATCAAAATCTTCATGTATATCCAGAAGCGAGTAAAGTCTATGTGAGTTCAGAAGTGCTTTTTTTTCCTTGCAGATTTGCTGCAGATTTTGGGGCAGAAAAAAGAAATCTGAACCACATGTGCAAGGAAAAAAAAGGCAATGTGTGTACACTACTTCTGGGCTGTCATAGACTTTGTGGCCTCAGGACAGACATGCAGATTTTGATGCAGATTCTCAAAATTTGTCTCAAAAAAGTATCAAACAGTGCACAGTGGACACAGGGTCTAAGAGGGTAGAGGGAGAGCTGCAGTTTTTGTGAAAGGGCTTGAAGATTTCTCTTGCACCCTTGTAACGAGCGGACACCCGCTGATATGGGTGTGAGATACTGCACTGCTATGAACAACTCTGACCACAATATCATGCTAAATCAATTTCTTTTTATAATTTGCGATAGATAATGGCATTTCCCTTCTCAACAAATCAGAAAACATTAACAGAAACCTGCATGTTACACCCTGGCTATCTCCACAGAAACTTCTAGGGCATGGGTAGCCAACTACAGTCCTCAAGGTCTGAAAACAGTGCAATTTTTCAGGATTTCCTTAGCATTGCACGGGTGCTAATTTCATCCCCTGCAAAGGTATATCCTGAAAACATGCACTGTTTACAGCCCTTGAGGACTGCCCTTGGCCAGCCCTGTTGTACAGGAGTGTATGTGGTGTCTTGCATTTCCATACCTCAGAAAATCAAGCCAGAGGCCTTTGGCTTGTTCACCAGTCTCTGTAAGGCAGTATCAAAGCATCTGTTTGCAGAAACAGTCCAGCACACAAGTAGTGAACTAAAAAAAACTTTACAGTAGCACAGACACATATATGGTAACAATGTACAAATATATGTAGGGATAGTACAAAACCCTTTCTAATGATCTTTTTACATCTAGGCCTACAATGGGGACAATGGGGCATCCTATAAGTCTGGAGGAAAGAAGGTTTAAGTATAATTACTGATGCAGATACTTTACTCTAAGAGACGTGAGACTATGGAACTCTGCCGTATGATCTTGTAATCATTAATAAATTACTAACATTTAAGAACAGGTCTGCGTGCCTTTCTTGAAAAATATATAGCTAAGTGTATATAGCTATATTTTTTTGGAAAAATATATACCGTATATACTCGTGTATAAGCCGACCGTGTATAAGCCGACCCCCTAGTTTTGCCCCCAAAACCTGGGAAAATCTATTGACTCGCGTATAAGCCGAGGGTGGACCCCAGCACAGGTTTACAGCCCCCAGCAGTGGTATACAGGCCCCAGCAGTATGATATACAGCAGCCCCCAGTGGTATATACAGCAGCTCCCAGTGGTATATACAGCAGCCACAGTGGTATATGCAGCAGCTCCCAGTGGTATATACAGCAGCCCCCAGTGGTATTGCAGCCCCTATATACAGCAGCCCCAGTGGTGTATACAGCAGCCCCAGTGGTATTGCAGCCCCTATATACAGCAGCCCCAGTGGTGTATACAGCAGCCCCTATATACAGCAGCCCCAGTGGTATTGCAGCCCCAGTGGTATTGCAGCCCCTATATACAGCAGCCCCAGTGGTGTATACAGCAGCCCCTATATACAGCAGCCCCAGTGGTATTGCAGCCCCTATATACAGCAGCCCCAGTGGTATTGCAGCCCCAGTGGTGTATACAGCAGCCCCTATATACAGCAGCCCCAGTGGTATTGCAGCCCCAGTGGTATTGCAGCCCCTATATACAGCAGCCCCAGTGGTGTATACAGCAGCCCCTATATACAGCAGCCCCAGTGGTATTGCAGCCCTATATACAGCACCCCAGTGGTATTGCAGCCCCAGTGGTGTATACAGCAGCCCCTATATACAGCAGCCCCAGTGGTATTGCAGCCCCAGTGGTAGTATACAGCAGCCCTAGTGGTATACAGCAGGCCCCAGGGGTACATATAGCAGCCCCCAGGGGGTACCCAGCAGCCCCCTGGGGGTACCCAGCAGCCCCCAGGGGGTTTATACAGCAGCCCCCTGGGGGTACCCAGCAGCCCCCAGGGGGTTTATACAGCAGCCCCCTGGGGGTACCCAACAGCCCCCAGGGGGTTTATACAGCAGCCCCCTGGGGGTACCCAACAGCCCCCAGGGGGTTTATACAGCAGCCCCCTGGGGGTCCCCAGCAGCCCCCAGGGGGTTTATACAGCAGCCCCCTGGGGGTCCCCAGCAGCCCCCAGGGGGTTTATACAGCAGCCCCCTGGGGGTACCCAGCAGCCCCCAGGGGGTTTATACAGCAGCCCCCTGGGGGTACCCAGCAGCCCCCAGGGGGTTTATACAGCAGCCCCCTGGGGGTACCCAGCAGCCCCCAGGGGGTTTATACAGCAGCCCCCTGGGGGTACCCATCAGCCCCTGGGGGTACCCAGCAGCCCCCAGGGGGTATCCGCAGCCCCCAAATGCTGGCACTCGCTGGCAAGGGCCCCCCCCCGCTTCTCTTACCATTCCGGTCTTCTGATCCGTGCCGCTCCTCGGTGCTCCTCGCTGCTCCGTCCGTCCTCCTACATCCGGGATCCCCAGCCGTCGCGCGATGACGTCATATGCCTGCGACGGCCAGAGATCCCGGATGTAGGAGGACGGACGGACGGACGGAGCAGCGAGGAGCACCGAGGAGCGGCGCGGATCAGAAGACCGGAATGGTAATATAAGCGCCCTGGGGGGGGGGCCCTTACAAGGGGGGACAGTGCCAGCATTTGGGGGCTATATGCACTGCTTCCCCCTGCGCTGATTGACAGGGGGAAGCAGTGCATATTTAATGAGCGGCCCCACGTGACGGGGCCGCTCATACAGCAGCCTCCCCCCGCCTCCTGCAGCCTCCACAGCCCCGGGACACAGCCCCCACCTACATGTACCGTATATGACCCGTGTATAAGCCGAGGGGTAGACTTTTCAGCCCAAATTTTGGGCTGAAAAACTCGGCTTATACACGAGTATATACGGTAGCTGTTTATGTGTACTAGATTCAGTGAGTGGGTGGTGATCTAGGGCACTAGTTTTAGTGCCATATGTGGAGTCAGGAAGGAAGTGTTCCTCTAATATGGAGCTTTGTGTCTGCCCCATGGGGTTTTCCTTCCTCTGGATCAGCATATTAGGCTATGGGTTAAATTTGATGGACTTAAAGTGTTCCTTCAACCTTAAAAACTATGAAACTATGTAATTCTCAGTAATGGAAGAATGGACTAGCCATGTAAGGGAATTGCTGGACTTGTCTTTCAAAAAGCTACATGTGGGTAAGAATATTTTGTGGTATGAAATCCTACTGACTGATTCCCTTTAAAGAGTATATACACCGTGTGTACAATAATTAGGCAATTTGTTTTAGAGGATCATTTTTATTATTGATCAACAACTATGTTTTCAATCAACCAAAAGACTCATCTTTATCAAAGCTTAATATTTGTGGAAGTTGGAGTAAGGTTTTTATAGATTTGGCTATCTTAGGAGGATATCTGTGTGTGCAAGTAACTATTACTGTGCAGAATTATTAGGCAACTTAATAAAAACCAAATATATTCCCATCTCACTTGTTTATTTTCACGAGGTAAACCAATATAACTGCACAAAATTTAGAAATAAACATTTCTGACATGCAAAAACAAACAAAAAAAATTAGTGACCAATATAGCCATCTTTCTTTATGATGACACTCAAGAGCCTTCCATCCATAGATTCTGTCAGTTGCTTGATCTGTTTACGATCAACATTGCGTGCAGCAGCCACCACAGCCTCCCAGACACTGTTCCGAGAGGTGTACTATTTTCCCTCCCTGTAGATCTCACATTTTAGGAGGGAACACAGGTTCTCTATGGGGTTCAGATCAGGTGAACAAGGGGGCCATGTCATTATTTTTTCTTTTTTTAGACCTTTACTGGCCAGCCACGCTGTGGAGTAGTTGGATGCATGTGATGGAGCATTGTCCTGCATGAAAATCATGTTTTTCTTGAACGATACCGACTTCTTCCTGTACCACTGCTTGAAGAAGTTTTCTTCCAGAAACTGGCAGTAGGTCCGGGAGTTGAGCTTCACTCCATCCTCAACCCGAAAAGGTCCCACAAGTTCATCTTTGATGATACCAGCCCATACCAGTACCCCACCTCCACCTCGCTGGCGTCTGAGTTAGAGTTAAGCTCTCTGCCCTTTACTGATCCAGCCTCTGGCCCATCCATCTGGCCCATTAAGAGTTCCTCTCATTTCATCAGTCCATAAATCCTTTGAAAAATCTGTCTTAAGATATTTCTTGGCCCAGTCTTGACAATTTATCTTATGTTTCTTGTTCGAAGGTAGTCGTTTTTCCCATATCCCTGAGTATGGCACACCTTGTGCTTCACACTTGATTTTCCTTCATTCATGGGCAGTTATTTTGCGCCTTTTTTGCACATCACGCTTCTTGCGACCCTGTTGGCTATTTGCCATGAAACGCTTGATTGTTCGGTGATCACGCTTCAAAAATTTGGCAATTTCAAGTCTGCTGCATCCCTCTGCAAGACATCTCACAATTTCAGACTTTTCAGAACCCGTCAAATCTCTCTTCTGACCCATTTTGCCAAAAGAAAGGCATTTGCCTAATAATTAAGCACACCTTATATAGGGTGTTGATGTCATTACACCACACCCCTAATTACAGGGATGCACATCACCTGATTTACTTAATTGGTAGTTGGCTCTCAAGCCTATACAGCTTTTAGTAGGACAACATGTATAAAAAGTATTATGTGATCAAAATACATCTGCCTAATAATTCTGCACACAGTGTATTAACTATCCAGGGCTGTCATTTTAATTATTAAAAGAGGGATCAGCAATAGACTAGTGATTTTATTAAATATAAATTAGTTTTATAAACATTCATATCGTAAGTGCCCCTAATGTTTCCAAAAAGGCTCAACTGTGTAAAAAAGTTGGGATAGAACTTCTAGATTGTGTGATCCTAGCAATTCACAATCCACCATGGCAGTGGCATTAAAGCACATTACAGCACTGCGTTAGTAGATAGAGGGATTGTATTGTGGAATCCAGATTTGCATTATTAGTTTAATACTCATGACATGTGGGCCCTTCATTTTTTTAAGCATGATGAGGGCACTCTATAGCATTTCTGTTGGCTCAAAGCTCAAGAAAGAACAGATTTCAGAAATATTTTTCAGTTGGAGGCTACAGGAGGTGGTGACATATACTCTTCTTGCCCCAGTGTTGATTTCTGCAGTAGCCAAAAATGACAAAACCAGACTGGATCTGTAATAAAAATTGATATTAAAATTTGAGCCATCTGAAGGTTCCATGTAAGTGAATGGAATTTTACAGATTCTCTCTCACATCTCTGAACAAACTCCCTGTTCTTGACTTATTTCACAACCTCCAAAGTTCTCCCAACAAGTTATTTACAGTCTCATACACACATTCCAGCTGTGTACATCTTGCCATGTACAAACACTGTACAGTTCCATAGTTCAGAGCCATATGGCATCCAATGAAATACTGTATTTTTCGGATTATAAAACACACTTTGGGGGGGAGGAGGAGGAAATGGGGGTGCGTTTTATAATCCAAATCTTGGATTTTTTTTAATTTCTTTACTCCACTGCTGACATCCACCAACGACCCTGCCTCCTGTAACTCTGATTCACCACTGCTGCTGCAACCCCCATCAGTAAGTGGTAATGGTGGGGGATATGTAAAAGAATGGGCTATGTAGCAGGGTGGGGGTGTCATTCATGAGGATGTTGGCCATGTAGGAGGGTGGGGCCATGTACCACCACGAGGAGCCATGTACCAAGATGTGGTGCTATGTACCAGGATGGGGTGCCAAGTATGAGGATGGGGGATCATATATACCAGGATGGGGGATCATAAATACCAAGATGGGGGTCATATATACTAGGATGGGGGCCATGTACCAGAATGGGGTATCATATATACCAAGATGGGGATCATATATACCAGGATGGTGAACATATATATACCATGATGTGAGATCATATAAACCAGGATGGGTGGTGTATACCAGGATGGGGGCCATGTACCAGGTTGGTGATCATTTATACCAGGATGGAGATCATATATACCAGGAATGGGGGCCACATATACTGATTGTAAGATGAACACTGGCACTATAAAATGGGCTCCATTTAACATTGAATTTTTTCTCTTTTCCGTCTTTAAATTTAGGGTGTGCTTTATAATCCAGTGCGTTTTAAGAAGCGAAAAATACGGTATGTCATGATAGTATGAATAAGAAAAAAAACACTATATACCTACAGCTCATACAGAGCTATAATACAGCCATGAGCATGGTGCCTTATTTGTAATACTATATGATAAGCCTCAGTAGCCAAGAAATTATATGTATATTGTCTGGCAATTACAGTAGATTGCTGCCAGGAGGAGATACTGCTGTTATTCTATGCTGTTTTTGTCTTTTTTTGTAAAGTCTATTGTCTATAGTGACGTTCTAAGTGAATAAAAATGGGACAACAAGTGCTACAAATAATGTTGAAAGGGCATTTGTGATTACATTTTTTGTGTGTCCTCAGAGCCTGACAGGCGACGATTTCCCAGGATGTTTAAATCACTGCTGTTTTCATTTCATCCTGAAAGACACTGAATTGACAGAATGAAAGTAACCACATCCAACTCCGTGACAGCTTCTGAAAGCTGCTGAAATAAACTATTTTGACTCTTCGTATTGAACAAATATAAACTATCTATGTTGACGCACTTGTACTACCAAATAGGCATAACCGATCCTTCCTGGGCGCCAGTTCAAGATCTGTACCAGGGTTTCCAAACACCATGTACTATGTAGTATACTGTTGCCTATGATGACCTCCGCTGCTATAGCCCCTGGTGCATATGCTACCTCTACACATCCTGCAGGTAGTCACCCATGGATTGGACTTATTCTATATCTTGAAGACATTCTAATATCAAAATTTTGCCATTTGTAATAATAATTGATAATGAGGCCAATATTCATTTTCACGCTTTCATTTTTCCTCCTCATCCTCCTAGAGCCATAGCGTTTTTATTTTTCTACCGACATAGCTGTATGATTGCTTGTTTTTGTGGGTTGAACTGTAGTTTTAAATGATTCCATTATTTTACTATATAACGTACAGAAAGACTGAAAAAAATTCCAAGTGTGATGAAATTAAAAAAAATATCAATTCCATCATTGTTTTTTGGCTTTCGTTTTTACATTTACAGTTTTACATTTACCGTATATACTCGTGTATAAGCCGACCCGTGTATAAGCCGACCCCCCTACTTTTGCCCCCAAAAACTGGGAAAACTTATTGACTCGCGTATAAGCCGAGGGTGGACTCCAGCACAGGTATACAACCCCCAGCAGTGAGGTATACAGCAGCCTCCCCAGTGGTAGTATACAGCAGCAGCCCCAGTGGTAGTATACAGCAGCCCCAGAGGTATATACAGCCCCAGAGGTATATGCAGCTCCAGAGGTATATGCAGCTCCAGAGGTATATGCAGCCCCATATGCAGCCCCAGAGGTATATGCAGCCCCAGAGGTATATGCAGCCCCATATGCAGCCCCAGAGGTATATGCAGCCCCATATGCAGCCCCAGAGGTATATGCAGCCCCAGAGGTATATGCAGCCCCAGATGCAGCCCCAGAGGTATATACAGCAGCAGCAGCCCCAGTGGTATATACATCAGCAGCCCCAGGGGTAGTATACAGCAGCCCCAGAGGTATATGCAGCCCCAGAGGTATATGCAGCCCCATATGCAGCCCCAGAGGTATATGCAGCCCCAGAGGTATATGCAGCCCCATATACAGCCCCATATACAGCCCCATATGCAGCCCCAGATGCAGCCCCAGAGGTATATACAGCCCCAGAGGTATATGCAGCCCCAGAGGTATATGCAGCCCCATATACAGCCCCATATACAGCCCCAGATGCAGCCCCAGATGCAGCCCCAGAGGTATATACAGCAGCAGCAGCCCCAGGGCTGTATACAGCCGCAGCCCCAGGGCTGTATACAGCCGCAGCCCCAGGGCTGTATACAGCAGCAGCCCCAGGGCTGTATACAGCCGCAGCCCCAGGGCTGTATACAGCCGCAGCCCCGGAGGTATACAGGCCCCCCCATCAAGTTCCAGGGCCCCCCCCACCTTGCGCGCAGCCTGTAAAGGAAAATCATACTTGCCAGAGTCCAGTCGCGCCGTCCGCAGCTGCCGACATGACGATCCCGGGCTCCATTCAGCGTCTTCCGGCTTCCGACTTCCTGTGCGCGCGGGCAATGACGTCATTGCCCGCGACTACAGGAAATGCGGAAGACGCTGAATGGAGCCCGGGATCGTCATGTCGGCAGCTGCGGACGGCGCGACTGGACTCTGGCAAGTATGATTTTCCTTTACAGGCTGCGCGCAAGGTGGGGGGGGCCCTGGAACTTGATGGGGGGCCTGTATACCTCCGGGGCTGCTGCGGTATTTTTTTATTTTTTTTTATATACTCGCATATAAGCCGAGGGGGGGACTTTTCAGCCCAAATTTTGGGCTGAAAAACTCGGCTTATACGCGAGTATATACGGTACTTTAACATTGTTCCGCAGGGCAATTTTGTTATGGTACTGATGATATCAACCTCATATAGAGTTTTTTACTTCTTAAAAAAATGTATAAAACTTTCTCATAAAAGTGGCTTCAGTTGTGAATTTTGGCAAATATAGATTTATAGAAAATTCAATTAGAATTTAATTCCACTCAAATTTATTCACTCAACTCTAAAATCAATGTTTGGTGTTATCACACTTTGTCTTCAAAATACCTTCAAAGCATGAATTCTTCTAAGTATACCTGCACAGTTTTTAAAGAAACATTTTGGAGAACTTATCATAGATCTTCTGTGGATGTAGGTTTTTCAAGTCCTTCTCTATCTTCATGTAATCCCAGACAGACTTGATGATGGTGAGATCCGGGCTCTCTGGAGGCCATATCGTCACTTCTAGTACTCATTGTTTTTTTTTTTACAGTGAAGATAGCTCTTAATGATGATGAATGTATGTTTGGGTCATTGTCTTGCTGCAAAATTAATTTGGAGCCAACCAGATGCCTCTCTTATGGTATCTACTAATTCTGTCTGTAACGGAAATCCCGCATCGCTGATTAGTCGCGCCAGCCGCCTGCGACCAATCAGCAACAGGTGCAGTCCGGCCGCAAAATTGCATGGGATTTGAACCACGCACGCCACCGCTACCGTCAGGAGATCAGTGGTGCTAGCCACTGATCTCCCAATGATAGCCGCGGGTCATCTCCTGCCACACAGAGGTCAGCGGTGACACAGCCGGTAGGTGACCGGAGCACGCCGGTCATCTCCCGGCTGCTCGCAGTGGAAGTACCCCGACCGCCATATTGGAACACCCAAGTTATGGGTATTCCGATATGGCGGCTAGGATTCAAATCCCCTGCCAAGCCATGCGGGACAATGACCAATGACCTCATTACTATGCCCTAGAGTGACAGGGTCCCAACGACTGCCATATCGTTGCTCTATCGCTGGTGAGATCTAACTGTTTGACATCTCACCAGCGACCACGTAGCGACGCTCCAGCCATCCCTACCAGATCGTATCATTGTCGGGATCGCGGGGGAGTGTGATGGTACTTTACTGATCGCTCATTGCATTATTGTTAAATCTTCATAAATAAACTACATACATATTCTAGAATACCCGATGCGTTAGAATCGGGCCACCATCTAGTTTTATAATAAGCAAGTACGGTATGTGCCTGTATTTTTCAGCATGAAGGACATCATTACTCTTGACTAGTGATGGGCGAACCCCCCAATGCTCAGAATGGAGAGACTCGCCCAGACCTTTTTGGAATGTCCGATTTCGGGCCGAAAGTAAAACAAATTGCGTCCAAACCTCCAGGTTGGACTTTACAGTTATGGGATAGGGCGGGGGAAGAAACTGTAAAATAAAGAATATAGTTAATAAACATTATCACTATACTTACCAGGTCCTGTGGCGTTCATCCTGCAGTCCCGCTGTCCCTGCCGCTTCTACTGCTGGGGCCACTCAACTTCTGGGGATAGTCACTGCACCACTGACACATCGGAGCTTTTCGACTCAGCAACGAACTCGATTGAACTTTGACTGTCACTGTCAGTCTCAGCCTGCTTGTCGCTCTGTACAGACACTTGTCTGTACAGGGCGATGAAGCAGAGCTGACATTGCTCTGCCTATGGACTACGTTGGATTGAAGGTTTTTTTTTCTTCTAATAAAGATAGAGTCTCTAAATGTGCTTTTGTTTTATTTCTAATAAAAAAAAATTCTCTGTGTTATGTTTTTTTTCTTTACTGTTTACTTGAAATTCATGGAGGCCATGTCTAATTTGGTGTGACGCTATGAATTTTGGGCTTAGTACTTGCTGAGAATACAAAGCTGGTATTAACCCCATTATTACCCAGTTGCCACCCCTCCCCAGGGCCACTTGAAGAGCAGGGTAGAGCACCTGGAAATGGCACTATGATGAATAGTGGATTCAGGAATGGCTACAGGCTGCGATTTTTAGAACCTTGCACCTTACCACGCTGAGAATCTCAGCCCCCAGCTGCCTGGTTTTACCTGGCTGGTGATCAAAATATGCCTGGAGCCCACACATTTATTCTAAATTATTTAATTAAATAATTTTAAAAAAGTTTGGGCTTCCCTGTATTTTGATTGCCAGCCAAGGTAAAGGCAGGCAGCTGGGGGTGGCTGCCCATAGCTGTCTGTTTTATCTGCATTGAGAATCAAAAACACTGTGAAGCACTACATCATTTTTTTAATTACTTATTTATTTTTACATTAATATGATGTCCAGTTAATTTGTGAAGGGCCCAAAAGTTAATCACAAACGCTGTAACAGAGAGTGGGCGTCTGTGATTGGCTGATGGTGTAACCTGAAACCAGCCCATACATTCTAGCATCTAGAAGTATGGGCAGATTCCAGGTTACTGCAACAGCCAATCACAGACACCCATTCTCTGTCACAGCGTCTGTGATTGGCTGTTGGTCTCATCACACATATAATAGTGTAAAAGTAGATAAGTACTGTAGCGCTGTATTTTTGATTCTCAACGCATTTCAAATTTCCGCATCCTCCTTCCAAGCATGAAGTGCGGCAGGACGTCATTACTGGTCTGGGGCACTGTGGGGATGGATTGGCTGTACAAACCGTCTCCAACGCATGCACAGTGCCATATCAAAACCGGCCCGCACACCAGATAATAACTCACAATACACAGGAAAGGAAATGATGTCTGGCTGGCGCATCATACCCGGAAGGAAAAGGTGTAATTTCAAATTGCAAGTGTGCAATTTTCTTACCTTTATCCGGGACCAAGTGTCTTTCGGTCAGCGCCGCTGCTCCAATAACGTATCAGAAACACTGGAGTGCTTTTAAACAAGATATGTTCAGTTTTATTTTCCGACACGTTTCGGAACTAACACCCAGCTCCTTCCTCAGGGAATGACCTTTGGAAGGTGCAGGACAGGTAGTGATAGGTTAGGGCGTATAAATAAGCTGACAGGTTCCCTTTAAGCTTGCCAGCTGGACCCTCACTCCTCATGGTATATGTTAAATTATGTGTTACCCTGTAAATTCTTTATTGTCTGTACATATCCCCTCTTTATTGTAAAGGGCTGCAAAATATGTTGGCGCTGTAAAAATATAAATTATTACTATTATTTATGGCAGTGAAAAAATGGGGTAGTGCTAAGCAAAATAACTGAGGCAAAGACTGTCTGCTGTAACCCTTTTTCATTGACAGATTTAAAACAACACACTAATGCTGCAACAAATTTTTATAGACACGAGAAATTTATAAAAATGTAATTTTTTTTTAGATATTATTTGACTGAGTAACTGCTGCAGAGTGGGTGAAGGGAGAAAGTCTTACTTTAGCTTCATAGCAACAGCCCCTCTTTCCTTCATTCCTTTGCTATATTTTCCATTTCTACAATTAAAAAGAATGCGTGCAGAATTCTCATACATTATTTAATGACAGCAACCTGTTAAATTTGTTGCAGCATTTGATGCTAATTGCACCATATGTGTAAACCTGGTCATATTTTTTATCCTCCTACGTAATTAAAAAAAAAATCTTCCAACACCTGCTATTTCTTGGGAATAATTATTTTTATATTTGTAATTACTTTACATGCATCCAAATATCATTTCGTTGTTGGTGACAATGCCAGGAATGACAATGAAGACTCATGGAAAGTTATTATTTACCATTTTTCTTTTAAAAGTTTTTTTACCTTTTCAAATTTTTCACTCAGGTCTCACTACTACTATTTCTGGATAGCTATTCTAAATTTACACTTGGGCCCCAAATCCTTTGGAACCTGTCAGCTGGTTTATGCCCCTCCAGCTATCACTATCAGTACCTGCAGCTTTATAATACTATTCTAATCATCCCTGTCTGAGCTCATAGTGTAATGTAAAAGGTGAAAAAAAAGCATTTATACATTTCAGACTACACCTTGGAGGAGGCAGGATAATAGTTAACTCACTATTAACTTGCATGGCTAAAGAACTTGTGTGATGTAACAATCATGTGACTATAGTGGGCGGAGCTAAGCGAGCAAACTCATATTATGTTATAGGGACTTAGCTTGTAGTCACATGGTTATGACATCACATCAGGTCTACCAGCATGTTCTACCATAAGGCTCAAATGTTAACTATTAACCTACCAAACAGTCTCCGTCCTCCAAGCTGGAGACTGACTGCAAAATTACATAAGGAAATGTACCGTATATACTCGTGTATAAGCCGACCCGTGTATAAGCTGAAGCCCCTACTTTTGCCCCCAAAACCTGGGAAAACCTATTGACTCATGTATAAGCCGAGGGTGGACCCCCGCACAGGTATACAGCCCCCAGCAGTGTGGTATACAGGCCCCCCAGTGGTATACAGGCCTCCCCAGTGGTAGTATACAGCAGCCTCCCCAGTGGTATATACAGGCCCCAGCAGTATATACAGGCCCCAGCAGTATTACAGCAGCCTCCCCAGTGGTATATACAGGCCCCAGCAGTATATACAGCAGCCCCAGTGGTATACAGGCCCCAGCAGTATATACAGCAGCCCCAGTGGTATACAGCAGCCCCAGCAGTATATACAGCAGCCCCAGTGGTATATACAGCAGCCCCAGTGGTATACCGCAGCCCCAGTGGTATACAGCAGCCCCAGCAGTATATACAGCAGCCCCAGTGGTATACAGCAGCCCCAGCAGTATATGCAGCAGCCCCAGTGGTATATACAGCAGCCCCAGTGGTATACAGCAGCCCCAGTGATATACAGCAGCCCAGCAGTATATACAGCAGCCCCAGTGGTATACAGCAGCCCCAGTGGTATACAGCAGCCCCAGCAGTATATACAGCAGCCCCAGTGGTACACAGCAACCCCAGTGGTATACAGCAGCCCCAGCGGTATACAGCCCCCCCCCATCAGTGGTATTCAGGGCATACAGGGCCCTCCCTTGCTGCCGCACACCTGTAAAGTAATAGATCATTATACTTATCCCTGTCTCTGTCGCCGCTCTGACACCGTGCTCCTCCGGGTCTTCATGCTTCCTCTTCCGGCGTACAGACAATGACGTCATTGCCTGCGCCCGCCGGAGGAGGAAGCAGGAAGAAGCATGAAGACCCGGAGGAGCACGGTGTCAGAGCGGCAACAGCGACAGGGATAAGTATGCCCTGTATGCCCTGTATACCGCTGGGGCCTGTATATGACTCATATATAAGCTGAGGGGGGGACTTTTCAGCACATTTTTTGTGCTGAAAAACTCGGCTTATACACGAGCATATACGGTAAGTCTATAAATCCTTTTTTTTCACCTTTAACATTACACCATGAGCTCAGACAGGGATGATTAGACTGGTATTATAACGCTGCAGCTACAGACAGTGATAGCTGGAGGGGAAAATGCATATGTGTTAACGCAGGTGCCTATATGTGCCATGCGTTAACGCATGCATTTCCCATAGGGCCCCATGTTAAAAAAACGTATACGTTTTTAAAAAGCACCCCAAAAACACAGCTAGCAGTGTTTTTAGGCAGCTGCTTTATAACGCATGCATTTTTTTTAAAAACGCACACACATGCGTTAACACATATGCGTTTTTGGACTTTGAAAAAAAAACATCCAAAATGTTCCAAAAAACGAATTTAAGGCAAAAACGGATTTGCATGTGTGAACCTGGCCATTGTTACTTTGCAGCATTTTGCCACACACTTTTGCACAGTACTGTATATGGCTATGGGTAAACAGTTTTGTAACCAGTAGTAATCAGTCTTTTTAGACATTTAAAAAAATTGTCCAAAAATGATCCCTTGCTGAGGGCTGACGCCTGCTGTCTTGTACAGAAAGCACATGAGGAAGAAGCCAGTGGTGGTCCAAAAATATCCCTTTTTGGAGAATAATCACAGGTTCTTTTTTTGGGAAATGAAGAAGCAATAGCTTTTTATCAAGACTTCCAAAAATTATCCTTTTGTCCAGAGTATAGTTCCCAATGGCAAAAAGAATACAATGGGCAGGCTACAGCATCCCCTGCAACAAATACATAGTATAAATATTACATGACTAGATGGCGGCCCGATTCTAAAGAATCGGGTAGTCTAGAATCCATATATAGTTTATTTACTAATAGTTACGGGAGTGCGGTGAAATTAATTGTGTGTATACAGGCGGCTCTGTGGGTAGCACAGTATACGGTGGCTCAGTGGTTAGCACTGCGCGGTGGCTCAGTGGATAGCACTGCGCTGTGGCTCAGTGGTTAGCACTGCATGGTGGCTCAGTGGTTAGCAGTGAGTGCGGTGGCTCAGTGGTTAGCAGTGAGTGCGGTGGCTCAGTGGTTAGCAGTGAGTGCGGTGGCTCAGTGGTTAGCAGTGAGTGCGGTGGCTCAGTGGTTAGCAGTGAGTGCGGTGGCTCAGTGGTTAGCAGTGAGTGCGGTGCCTCAGTGGTTAGCAGTGAGTGCGGTGGCTCAGTGGTTAGAAGTGAGTGCGGTGAGATTGGTCAGGACAGCACCGTTGGCAGAGTGGGCAGCGCAGCGCCGTGGGCAGAGTGGTCAGCGTAGCGCCGTGGGCAGAGTGGTCAGCGCAGTGCCGTGGGCAGATTGGGGTCAGCGCAGCACCGTGGGCAGAGTGGTCAGCGCAGCACCGTGGGCAGAGTGGTCAACACAAACATACACACACACACACACATACACACACTCCGCTATACTTACCACCGACCCTGCGTCTTCCCCGCCGCCTGGATCCTGAGTCGACATGTCGCCGCCCTTCGGACGACTGGATTCAATATGTCATCCGGGTAGTTTGGCGAGACATCTTGGACGCTATATTGGATCTAGTAGTTTGGGGGCGGCGACATGTCGACTGAGGATCCAGGCAGCGGACGCAGGCCCGGTGGTAAGTATAGCGAAGTGTGTGTGTGTGTACAAAGTTGAGGGAAGTGCGGACAAAGTGACGGAAGTGCCTACATACACAGATATATAGACATACTGTACATTGCATATGGAGGGGTGAGGAGAGCGGAGGCTGGAGGGCAGAGGACAGGGAGAGGAGAGCGGAGGCTGGAGGGAAGAGGACAGGGAGAGGAGAGCGGAGGCTGGAGGGCAGAGGACAGGGAGAGGAGAGCGGAGGCTGGAGGGCAGAGGACAGGGAGAGGAGAGCGAAGGCTGGAGGGCAGAGGACAGGGAGAGAAGAGCGGAGGCTGGAGGGCAGAGGACAGGGAGAGGAGAGCGGTGGCTGGAGGGCAGAGGAGAGTGGAGGGCAGAGGCTGGAGGACAGAGGACAGGGAGAGGAGAGTGGAGGCTGGAGGGTAGAGGACATGGAGAGGAGAGTGGAGGCTGGAGGGTAGAGGACAGGGAGAGGAGAGCGGAGGCTGGAGGGCAGAGGACAGGGAGAGGAGAGCGGAGGCTGGAGGGCAGAGGAGAGCGGAGGCTGGAGGGCGGAGGCTGGAGAGTAGAGGACAGGGAGAGGAGAGCGGAGGCTGGAGGGCAGAGGACAGGGAGAGGTGAGCGGAGGCTGGAGGGCAGAGGAGAGCGGAGGCTGGAGGGCAGAGGAGAGCGGAGGGTGGAGGGCACAGGAGAGCGAAGGCTGGAGGGCAGAGGAGAGCGGAGGCTGGAGGGCAGAGGTGAGCGGAGGCTGGAGGGCAGAGGACAGGGGAGGCTGGAGGGCAGAGGACAAGGGAGGCTGGAGGGCTGAGGACAGGGAGGCTGGATGGCAGAGGACAGGGGAGGCTGGAGGGCAGAGGAGAGCGGAGGCTGGAGGGCAGAGGAGAGCGGAGGCTGGAGGGCAGAAGAGAGTGGAGGCTGGAGGGCAGAGGACAGGGGAGGCTGGAGGGCAGAGGGCAGGGGAGGCTGGAGGGCAGAGGAGAGCAGAGGCTGGAGGGCAGAGGCACAGCTGTAACGACAGAGATAGGCGTGGCATGCTGGGAGCTGTGGTGCCACACACTGCTCTGTGACCTGGCTGCAGCGCCTTCGTGCACCTCAGTGAGGACAGGTTGTCCCCAGGAGCCGGCTTCCTTTCCTCTCCCCCTCCGTTCCTCCCTCCGTGTCTGTTCCCTTGGGTGTCGGCTTCTTCCTGGAGCTGCCTTCTCCTCCTCCTTCTCACTGAGCAGCCACCTGAAGGAGGCATGGAGAGGCTGCACTTCCAGGGGGCTGCGGGGGCCATAGATGACTACGTGGAGTCCAGGAGGTGAGGAGAGGGTGCAGACTGTGCGCGGGATAAGGCGCCATGTCTGGCTTTGACAGACAGTGGAGCGTATTCTGTGAAGACTCGCAAAGCCTTTGCGAGTTAGGCTTTGCGAGGCAGCCACAGACACGACGACGGAAACAGTGCCGAAAGTTACGGAAGTGCGTTAGGGTGATTATATATTAGATGGACAGGCAGGAGACCAATACTTGTGTTTGGACATCAGCACTGATAAGAGCAGAATAATTTAGCACACAATGGGCAGGCAGATGCTAAAGCCAATCTAATAAATGGCTCCACCTATATGTATATAAATATACTTACTGATTCATGCTTAATTCATTTTAACAAAAGTAATGTTTACCAAACTTTAGGAAGACAATTTTGTCAGTTTGTGGGTTGACAAAGCCATGTGAAGTTTCAAATACCTTTCCTGACATTACACTAGAGGCTAGTCAAGATAGTATGGAAAACTAGGCAATATCCTGCCACTGGTCCAGTATGCTAATCCAGAAGGCCATGGGTTCAGGACTAAATGTTTCTACTGGAGGAAGGGCAAAGTCCAGGTATGACTATTAAGTCAATACATTCCTGTTTGGTGATGTACATTAGGTTTTTGCAGTGGATGGAAAAACATCTGGTCTAACATATATACTGTAACAATATAAATTGTCACAAGGTGGACTTCTCAAGCATTGTGAGCTGTAACGGCGACATTGGTGTCTGAGCAATCCTCAGATTCTTGTGTGCTTCCTGTTAACTTCACTGATGGCTGAGATCAACTCAGGGAGACGCGACCATCGACACAAAGGTTCGTTGATCTCTGGGGGGTTAACAAGAGTTACTACTCTGTTGATCTTGGATGTTAAACTATTTTATTCACATGCTGTTTAAGAACAGTCAGATCTGTTCTCCTCCTATATAGCCTGGCTAGACTGTTGAGGTAGTGACAGCTATAGTTTGTCTCTCCTGGCATGGAGAGGTGGAGTCTTTTAGATGTAACTGATGGTTGCTTCTGTGTTTTCCATGAAGGATTTGGTGTACTTCTTGACTCCCTTATTGCTGCTTGGTGTAGTTTCTTTGCCTAACTGGCTTTTCTCCTTTTGTTCTTTTGTGTTATTCCTGCATGAGTTTGGTGAGATTGTGTTTTTTTTTACCCTGTAAGTCTTGTCTGTGTTTCTACTAGACCTTCTGCTCCTTACTTCCCCAGATGGGAGAGGCGGGATGCCATCCCAAAAGATAAGGAGGTGGGGGTGTAGGGGAGGGGTTAGACGTAATAGAACACGAAGAGACCAATCAGGATGGAAACCAGAAAAAATCAAAAAGAATGTAGATTGTATGCAAAACGGGTTAGATGTAAATACCCCTCAGGAGAAAACAGCGATTTTCAATATGTCCGACTATGTGCTGCCAGATGACGAGAAATCATTGTTAGAACACGGTTTATCCTTTTGCTCGACTTCAGGTTTGGACCCTTTTTCATTATATCTGGATTTGAATAGTTTTTCAAGAAAATAACAGTACAGAGACATTTTTTGATAGAAGAGAGAAGTAGGCTAGGGGCTCCCACAGAAACCAATCAGGGTAAGGAAGAGAGCTCATCTGTGGAGGTGAAACATGTGAATCCAAAGGGCATAACAAGCAAGTTCTACCCAGTACATCACAAAGGATCACATGTCGAAAGATTTCAACAGTTAGTTCTTAAAGAAATTAGATCCTTTTCTTACCCCCAAAAGAGGGACAATCTCACGCCAAAAGAAAGAAAGGAATTACCTCTCTTCGTGAGCATGCGGATAAGGGAGGTGGTCTGGTGGTGATGAATAGATCATGGTACCTCAACGAGGGGAAAAGAATCCTAGAGGACCCGGATTATTATGAATCGCTAGACCAAGATCCCTCAGTCGTAATATATTTGAAATATAATACAATCATAAAAGATGGTCCTCAGAAGGGTCTTCTGAATAAGAGGAAGAAAAATTTTTGGGACATTCCTCAATAAAAAAAGGTACCCCATTGTTATTTTCTCACAAAGATACATAATGACCCTATAAATCCACCAGGTTGTCCTATTATCTCCAGGGTTAACTCTATAACCATAATCTATCCCACTTTGTAGATCTATTCTTACAGGGATATGTTGTGAAATTGGATTCATATCTCAAAGATTCAACCCAATTGATTAGAGAAATAACAAGGCTGCCTTCCTTAGAGAACTGTTTACTCCTTACCTTAGATGTATGTTCTCATATAATAATATCCCACATAAATTGGATTTGAAAGCAATAGAAGAGGTACTATCTAAGGATGAGACCCTACCAGGGAGCAAAGAGAATTTTTGTTAACAGCAATATCGTTCATTTTAAAAATAGCGTCATCCAATGGCATCCTTTTGGGTGTTTTTTCAATATAAATTTGAGAATATGACATTATTGATACCCAGACACTTTCCTTGCTATTTCTTTCTTCAATTGATAATATTTCTTCAAAAAAAGTTGCCAAGTTACAATTAAAGTGGAGCCATCCAGTGTGAGCTTTTCTGTTTAATACAGAGGAGCACAATGCATGCTGTATAGCTTTTGTTTCCCGGGCTCATTTACCAGCTTGGCAGTGATTAAATTTACAAGAGCAAAGAGACTGAGGGTAGGGAGTGAATGCAATTTTCTGCCCTGTTCCTGTTGCTATAGTTTGTTGACCATTGAGGATGATGTGGATGAGATGTAAGAATAGGGGGATAAGTACCACCTGGCATTGTATCCAGACCTAGCACCTAACTGTGGAAGTTTCACCACCTATTCTCTTTACAGTAAAGCATTGCTACAGCTCAAAATATTGACCAGTGGGCAATGAAAGACATGTATTCTACCTGTCCATAATTGCTGGTCTATCGATCGACAGTGATTTTTTTTTTGCCAATGCCAAGTGTAGGGAAAGGTCCAAATTTTCCTGGCCTTAAGAGCACAGAACAGGCACCTCTTTCTGTGAGCAATAATGGTGGTTTGGTACCGTGAAGTAGGACTGAGCACATGCCATAATTTCTCAGAAATCGTCTAAGTGGTATGACAGAAACTGTACTGCCTGAAACTTGACGGGTGAGAGTGAGTAGGCATATAAGGGGATTGCTGGCAGCTTGTTTTCTTGGCCTCTCAATCAAGTATGGATATCTGATAAGGAGCTGGCACAGTATGACAAGCAATAGATGATGATGACAGTACTACTTGAGGATGCAGCTAACTGTTCCCATGTGTGCAGCTGATGCCACTTCATTTGCTGATGGAGAGCCATTGCTCCTAACCTGTATGAGCTGGGTTGCCCATGGTTTATTATTCCACCTGCACAACCTGGAAAGTGCATTTGATTAATTGGTTGACCACGTGAAAAACATATCTCCAACACGAGTTGACCACATCTAGGACTCACCAAACCAGAACCAAAGATTTTATGGGCTGTTAAGCTTCGTTCAACAGCATCTCCTACTGACCACAGAAGAAGCAATTCAGACAGTGGAAGTGGGAGGGTGATTTAGAAGTAATCAGCCATAGTTGCCTGTATCTTGTGCAGAGAAGAGTCCTGGCTGAAAGTCATAGTAGCCTGTTCATATGTACAGCACATGGAATTAATTGTGCTCTAAAAATAAATAATAATAATAATAAAATCAATCTGTGCTGGATGAAGAAAATGGAAATTAAATGGCTTCAATTGGAGAAATGATCAGTGAATGACTTGATTTACTGTACACTATATACTTTGTACCGAGCTCCTGTGTATGACTGTCACTGGTGATAATTTTTAGTTAATGCTAGCACTATGGGTTTGCTAATTATCAGTGTGGTGCTATTATTTGGTGGTTATGTGATGGTAATTTGTGGCCTGGTCATGGTTGGTGTTGTGTTTTTCCCTTGTATGTGATATTCTTGCTATTTTGTTGCTGATGTGATTTTCTTCAGTTTTATTATTGGAGATGAGCAGATTTGATGAAATTAAAATTTGAAAAGGTGCACAGATTTTACTGTGAAATTTGATTTTCAGCGAATTTATTCCCTGCAAACGGAATATCTTCTACTATGATTTAGTTTCGGAGGACATCCAAGGGCATAATAAACATAATATGTAAAAAAAACACAAATACTCACCTCACCTCTCACTTCTGTTGCTCACTGTCTCCCATGCATTTGTTCTTACTGCATTTTTACACAAGACAGTGATGTTCCACTATGACTAGGCTCAGCTTAGAATGCACATAGTAAAGTTGTAGCACAAACCATGACCTTGCAATGTTCATGAGCAGGGTCATACCTGGCCTATTTCTCAATAATTTAGCAAAAAAGCAGCCAGCGTGCAGTGAGAATTACAAAAATTTGCATTTTGGATAATATATATTTTTCAGTGATTAAGGAGTTAAGAACCAGGCACCACGTGCTGTCTGAAGGACCCTTCTCACCACATTGATGAGGATGGTCAGGATGATCAATGTGTGGAAACGGAGTGAGGAGTCAGCGAACGATGGCTCACCATTGCACGGAATTACCGCTTCAGCAGGTCCTGATCACCTGATCAGGACCCGTTGAAGCCGTAATCCCGCGATACGGTGAGCCGTCGTCCGCCGACTTCTCACTCCCTTTCCACACATTGATCATCCTGTTTGCAGGTTTGATTGAATAAACGGAACTGATAGCAAATGGTGAGTGCCGCTCCTTCCTTCATTTCATAAATATATATTTTTGTAAGATTCAAATAGAATTCAGTTCCACTAAAATAAATTTGCCCATCTCTTATTAGCTTGTTTGAAGATAACTCTCTGCTATGATCAAAAAGAGTCTTTATTTCCATTGGATTAAATGCTTGAGACTTCAACCTTTTACCATCCTGTGAAGTTCTATTACCTAGTGACAACAAGACACTTTAAGGTGTTCCATGATTAAAATAAGTGGTCAACTTATCAACAAGATACTTATCCATCAGTTGAGGTCAAACAGATGGGCCCTTCACCAATTGGCAAAGCAATGAATGGAGCATTAACATGGAGCAGCATGTTCGACTGCCACTCCATTCAGTCCCGATATGGTTGCTGAATGACATGATTTTCCAACTAGCTCCACAGAGAATGGACGGGTAGTCCATTTTGAAACAGTGATAAAAGTGTCTCGTCAGGGATAAAAGTACCCCATTCTGTCATTGGGGATTAAGGTGTCCCATCTGGGATAAAAGTGAGTACTTGGGGATTAAAGTTCCCCATTCTGCCAGTCAAACCCTCACTGACCTATACCATATATCGTGGGGATACATGCTAACTTCTTTTTGCCTGAGATCAACTTTAATTGCAAACCTATGTACTGTAATTGTACACAAAAGGTATGATGTTGGAACAGTAGAGTTACAGGAGCCATCTGTATTTTAAAGTCGATATAAGGCTGGGGTCACAGTTGACATGCGTTTTTTAGTGCCTTTTAAAAACTCATGCGTTTTAACATGCGTTTTTTCATGTCAGCATGAGTTTTTTAAGGTGTGTGATGGCTCCCTGCGTTTTTGGCTGCGTTTTTAAATCTGCACCAAAAAATAGTGCATGTATTTTTTGGTGCGTTTTGAAAAACTCATGCGTTTTTGTAGAAAGCGCATGCGATTTTATAACATGGGCCCCTATGGAAAACGCATGCAAAAACGCATGTACAATTAGTACCTTTTAGTGCCATTCAAAAACGCATGCGTTTTCTAAAACGCTTGCGTTTTTTTAACATGGGCTCCTATGGAAAACGCATGCGTTTTTGAATGGCACTAATTGTACATGCGTTTTTGCATGCGTTTCCCATAAGGCCCCATATTAAAAAACGCATGCGTTTTTGGAAATGCACCAAAAACGCATTGTACAGTCACACATGCGTTTTTGCTATTAGGGCATGCGTTTTTTAACATGGGGGCCTATGGGTGCGTTTTTTACATGCGTTTTTGAAAACGCAGGTCTCCAAAAACGCTTGTGAAAAATTATACTGTGACCCCAGCCTCACACTCCAATAGAGGTAATGCCTAACAGGTATTTGCATGTAGCTGTTTGAGAGACTCAAGTCAATTCTATACATAGGCACTTGACAGTACAGTTTGTTGGCATTTATCCATTCACTAGGTCACTTGGAATGCTTAAATAATCTTGTCCTAGACCACAGCCATAGACAACCAGAATTGTAGAACTGATTACTTCAAACACCCTCTCCTCCCAAACTTTCTCTAAAACACTACAAGCTTTTTACGCAACGCTGTAGTCCATTCTTTGTTGATACAGAGCCTTCATTGCTATGCTTTATTACTTAGGCCTAGTTCACATCTTTTTTTTAAGAAATTTGGTTTGTCAGTTCTATTTTAGAAGCACAAACAGAATTAATGTCCAAAACAGGTCCATTGCAACTAATGTAAATAGAAGCAAAGGAGATCTACTGATTATCATGGGTACAATCCTAGTTTTGTTACATGCCTATTCTTAGGATAGAAAAAAATTCTGCATGATGGGCTTTTTACGCCGGAGGATAAGTAGAAGAACGAGGCAGGAGCCTTAGATTTAAAGCACATTGGAGAACTGATAGAAAATGTTGGAGCAGTAATTTAAAGGATGAAAGATGCGATCATAACTCACAACTAGCAAAGGATGTCAGACAAGGATGATAATTGTGAATGAAATGGTTGAACATTGATAGTTACATCTAACATTGAACATCGCGCACTGTGATAACAGACAAGTAATCTGGCGTAGATGTGTGCGACGGTCAAATCCCACTAGTGATTCTATTTATATTGAATAAACCTCAACTACTACTGAACTATTTATTGCCTTGGAAAACAATCAATCTTAGGCTGTGGTCACAGTTTTTTTAGTGCCTTTTAAAAACGCATGCTTTTTTACATGCGTTTTTCATGTCAGCATGAGTTTTTTAAGGTCTCTGATGGCTCCCTGCGTTTTTGGCTGCGTTTTTGAATCTGCACATAAAAATAGTGCTTGTAGTATTTTTTTGAGCGTTTTGAAAAACGCATGCGTTTTTGTAGAAAACGCATGCGTTTTTATAACATGGGTTCCTATGGAAAACGCATGCAAAAACGCATGTACAGTTAGTACCTTTTAGTGCCATTCAAAAACGCATGCGTTTCCCATAGGAGCCCATGTTAAAAAAACGCATGCGTTTTTCCGGAAACGCATGCGTTTTTTTAACATGGGCTCCTATGGGAAACGCATGCGTTTTTGAATGGCACTAAAAGGTACTAACTGTACATGCGTTTTTGCATGCGTTTTCCATAGGAACCCATGTTATAAAAACGCATGCGTTTTCTACAAAAACGCATGCGTTTTTGGATATGCTCCAAAAACGCATGGGACAGTCACACATGCTTTTTGGCTATTAAGGCATGCGTTTTTTAACATGGGGGCCTATGGGTGCGTTTTTTACATGCGTTTTTGAAAACGCAGGTCTCCAAAAATGCATGTGAAAAATGGTACTGTGACCCCAGCCTTATTTAACATTTGAAATCCACTACTTTTTGCCGCTATAATCATTGAATGAACAAACAATAAACAAATATATGACCCATGAATGAGCATTTTTTGACACATTGTTCAGTCATTCAACCCATTTCACAGTACACAATAATCTTCAACAGTGTGTCATCAACGTTAGGCTCTGACAGATTCAGCGAGGATAAAAGTAATTTAAAGTGAACCTGTCACCAGTCTTTTCCCTACAAACTGCAGCCACCTCCAGTAAGTAATATAAAAAATCAAAGAAACTTGGGAAAAGGCAATAGCTCACCACAATTTCATTAGACTGTTGGTCCCAGGAATCAGTGGCTGGACTTCATGGTTCAAGCTGCTATCAAAGGAAGGATAAATCTGCCATGCCTAAGGCTGCCTTCAGACTTGCAGATGCATCTGCAGCGTTTTGCAGATGCATCTGCAAGCATCTGCATGCAGACCGCGGCCCCTATGTTTATAATGGAGCGCACGGCGGTCTGCAGATGCTTGCAGACCGCCGTGCGCTCTCATTGCCCGCCATTAGTGATCTGTGCGCATGCGGATGCCTGCGCACAAATCACACACTCCCGCCCGCACCAGGGACGCAACATCTCGCGTCCGTGGTGCGGGCGGGAGTGTGTGATTTGTGGGCAGGCATCCGCGTGCGCACAGATCACTAATGGCGGGCAATGAGAACGCACGGCGGTCTGCAAGCATCTGCAGACCGCCGTGCGCTCCATTATAAACATAGGGGCCGCGGTCTGCATGCAGATGCTTGCAGATGCATCTGCAAAACGCTGCAGATGCATCTGCAAGTCTGAAGCCAGCCTTAGACTTAGGAATGCTTATCCAAAATGCATCAGGCATGTAGGGAGGGGGGCTGCATACCCCATAGTGATGTTTTTATTGCCTGTCATGGATCAATAAAGAATTGAAAACTTTTAAAGAAAAACAGATCCGGTGCCGGACTTATCTTTCCTTTGATACCACCAGTAAGCACTTATATACCGCATTCTAGAATACTGTATATAAGTCCCAGGCCAATATATATATAACATAAAAAATACCTTTCATTATTCTCACCTCTATGATAATCCGGTCTAATGGGCGACACTGATTTTGGTCCAGGGCCTACTCTCTACTTGTGATTGGCGTCCTCCTTTTGTGCTTCATGTGGATGATTCATCCTACATCAACAATTTCCGCCAGTGCACTCCTGCTCATGTGCATTTTTCTCTGCCCCGCTGAGAGCAGGACTAAGTACTATTGTGGCGCCCAACTACGTAGGTGCCACACAAGGGGTACTGCACCCAGAAAAGCGGTGTAGTACTCCACTGAAATTGGGACTATGGTCACTAGATGGAACCCTAGACCAGCACTCACACACTAGAATAGTGGGTGGGAGGAACCCAGGGAGGATCTTAGCGACCTCTAGAGGGAACCAAAGAGCTCAGTCAGTGAGGAGAGGCAGTGAGTGAGTAGAGTCGGAGGAGGGAGTGTGGAAGTAGCCAGGCAGCCAGCTGAAGGAACCAAGAGGGCCATCTCGGCTGAGAGGCCCAAGAGAGTAATGATCCCAAAGAAAGAGGAAGAAATCAAGGAAACTCACAGACGCAGAGTTAACTTGAGTGGGGAAGTGAGTAACGGAAAGAGTTTGCCCCATAGAAAGTAACCCGGGTACCGGAGCCCGCACCTGTGAGATCCTTCAAGGCTCACAGAAAATCCGCTAAACAGGGATATTGTATATACGGCCCTGACTCCCAAGAAGCCCACAAGAGGGGAACCAGAACCGCAGTAGGCGGCTGCGACGTTCAAGGAGAAGGTTAACCCGACGGGTACAAAAGGGAGAGGAGACAGAATCAGAAGCAGCAGGAGGCCAGATCTTCTCTAGGAGATCAGGCTTCACAACACTGGAAACAGAAAAGAAGGAAAAGGAAAGGAACATAAAGGAGGATTCTATCTTCAGCCAGAAATCCTAATTGCAGCCTGGAGCATTCGCCAGTATACCATCTAATGAACTGTTGAACTGTATAGCTGAATGAAAGTGTTCAAGTAAAAGTGAAGTGAAGTTCCGACTCTGCTGCATCTTTTCATCACAAACTGTTTGCTTTTCAGAATCACTGCCCCGGTGGCCCAATCCCGCCTGTGGGGACTATTCCATCTAAGCCACAATACCACCGACCACCGGAGGACTGTGGCGGCGTTGGTGACATCACCAGACTCAGCAGGTGGCGTCGCGAAGACAAAAACTTTGTAAATAATCCCCTATAAATATTTCCCCATTTCAGTTGACCCCCAGGGCCACAGTTTCGGGATGGCCACCCGTGACTTCCCGGACTGAAGATAGCCCGAGAGCCGAGTACCCCCAGCCCTGGGTGCGCGTCACTATAATATATAGGTGTGCGGAAAGGTCAAATAATGCCCACATTTACTCTACAAAGTTTTTTTGTATGTTATACAGTGGGGCCTGGAACTTATACAATATTCTGGAATGCTGTATATAAGGCCTTACAGGTGGCGTCTCAAGCTTATAGGGAAAAAACCTGGTGACAGGTTTACTTTAAAGGTACCTTTACACGCCGCCACTGTGCCTAGCAACAGGTATCCACCGCACGTGCACGCGCACGTTTTTAACAGTGGATATTGATCGCTTATGCCGCATATAGACGCCGCCATTGCGTTGTCCACTGAAGGTATCTGTGTTCCCCGGAAGTGCCGACAGATCCTGCGGCTTGCTTCCTGTGGAATACCTTACCTGCTTTACACGCCGCTACCACAAAGGAATATGGGCGTACATCTTTCGCGCCGCAAGTACATAGGCGTGACAGAGTTGTGTATTCCGTGACGCTCATACGCTGATTGGACAACGCAATAGCATCATGATTGGCCAGCCTGCGCATGAAGGCTGGCTAATACATGACGACATTGCAATTGTGTAATGTGAATGGTCAGCTCTTTAAATATGGCGCCCTGTGCAGGGACAACCAATCAGAAAGCAGGAGCCTCCACCAATGATCGCTGATGGGGCGTGGTATCCATGACGCTGTGGCATGCCCCTGTGAAATCACTAGGCGACGCAACATCCATGCCTGTGCCTCATTTAGACGCCACTACCATGGCAATTGTGCCTTTCTGTTGCTATTTACACGCCGCCATTTCGTAGCAATTTCATGGCAACAGGCATAAATATCCCCAATGCCAGGCAGTTGCTACCTTTCAGTGGTGGCGTGTAAAGGTACCTTTACGGGTAAATTTAGGAGACTGTCAAGCTGGTCTGTGAACTCTGCTAGGTCATCCATATCTCTCTGGGAAATAAAATATGCTTATTTTTCTTATTTTATCGGATCTTAATATTTGAAAAGTTTGCTCTCATTTTTTTATCTACTTTTCACCAAGCCTTCATGGACAAAACTGAATTTTGTATTCTTAAGTGGTAAAATTATACCATATAGCTGAAACACTCCTGTCGTACAGGTATAAGACTTATGAATACTTTTCCTCCTGGCTTCCATTGTCTGCCATTTCAATAGAAATACTGTGCAATATTACAAACACACAATGAAAGTTTTGTTCTATGGTTACTTGCACATTTCGGAATAATCAGAATACCAATTGTCCATTGTGAGGGGTCCTCTCCCCCTCTGTACCAGTATGTTACAGTTTCAATAGTGTATTTTACATATGTATTATACATACCGTATGGTGACCATTTTTATATGTATAGTCCTCTCGAATTAATGGTTAGAAAGTATTTAATGCCATTTTACACATTTTCTCTGCACTTCTTCACCATTGTCAGATAACTGGCTTTTCTTCATCGTCTTCAGTTCCGTTTAGTCCGAGTATCAATACAAGTGAAAACGGTTTGCTGACTTCTTGCTGATACAGACATTTTGTCTTTGTGAGATGCAGCTGCTCTTCCTGGAAGAAACAGAAAGAAGACCCAGGGGTGTTGTGCAGCACACTGCAGCGCATGTGAGAGCCAAAGCTGTTATTTTCACACCGCCAGAAATTCATCTGGGAAGTGTTATATCATCACAAGCTAAGCTGCAGGCTACAGACTCTGCCCAACTTTCTCTGCCGTCTTCTCATGCCCTTTCTGAATAGATTATTAGGAAAAGGCTTTCTATGTGTTGGAAATTATTGCTACATCCATCCAGCTTTTGCTAAATGTGGTTTTCATCTGATCTTATTTTTTTTTCCATTAAAAATGTAGCTGAGCTACATTTATTATTTATCTCTTTGGGTCTATATCATTTGTGCAGAATGTGAGTTACGATAATGCAGTATGTTTCTCTGTGATCCTAATTTTGGCTAGGGTCACACTTGGCATGCGTTTTTTAAGGTGTTTTTTGGCACCCTGCGTTTTTGCTGATAGGTCTGGGGGACCCTTAAAAAACGCATGTAAAAACGCATGTGCCATTTAGTGCCATATAAAAACGCATGTGTTTCCCATAGGACCCCATGTTATGAAAACGCACCAAAAAACCCTGCATGCAGTATTTTTTGGTGCTGAGCCAAAAGTGTATCCCAAAAACGCATGGTACACTCAGACATGCGTTTTTGCTATTGGGGCCTGCGTTTTTTGCATGGGGCCTATGGATGCGTTTTTGCATGCGTTTTCAGAAAACGCAAGTCCCAAAAACGCAAGTAAAATCTGCAAGTGTGACCCTAGCCTAAGAGAACAGATAACGTGACTGTATCAGGACGAAGAGTCTAAAGGGTACTAAATACTTTTTTAAAAAAATAAATAAATTTGCAATTGCACCAAAAAGATGTGATAGAAACAAAAAGAGCATATACCCTGCAGTAAGTAAATGGTAATAGTACTTATACATTCAATAGTTTTTTGGATCAAAAAACATGTTTACTAAGTTCCCTATGTTATTTGTAAGGCTAGTTTCAGACTAGCGGTTCTCTCTATCCGTCGGTGATCCGGCGGAAAATGCATCTGACCGAATTTGTTTTTTTTGTGAAACTGGATGCAACCAGATGTTACAACACTGGTTTTATGCCAGATCCAAGTTTTCTATCTGCAGACATTAAGAAATGACTGTCGAATCCCGAATGTATATAAAATCTTCAATCTTTGTTTCTCTATTAAAAATCAGATAAGTTGGGGGTACATCTCATATACATTTCTGGCATAAACGCCCTTACTCATCTGCAGACATGACTACCATGGTGACAGGATGTGTTGATGAAGTCACCATGGTAATCATATCAGCTGACCACAGACAGGGTCCTCCTGCTGCTTGATTCCAGGGACAACCATTAAGCATCATGAATTTTCACTGCACTGAACTGCAACAGCCAATCACAGATGCTGACTCTCTGTGAGAGCACCTGTGACTGGCTGTGCACTCAGACTGCGCCCCCACAATTTGTACAGGGGTCTGTATTTGGTTGCTATATATATTAGTGTATGGCAATTAACCTGCTGTCATAGTGTGTATAATAAAAAAAATGCGTAGGAATTTGCTGTATATTTCATTATCAGCACAGATAAAGCAGACAGCTGCAGGCTGCCACCCTCAGCTGCCTAGTTCTACCTTTGCTTGCAATGAAAGCTACAGGGGAGATCAGTTATTTTAAATTATTTAAATAAATAATAAAATAATGTATGGGTGTCGCACTATTTTTAATTGCCAGCCAAGGTAAAACTAGATAGCTGGGGGTCGGTATTCTCAGCGTGGTGGGGCTCATCATTATTGGGCCCTCCACGCTATAGGATAGCAGCCCCAGAAATTGGTGCATTTAATAGAAGCACTTGCTCTTCACCCGTCTCTTCCCAATGCCCTGGTGCGATGGCATCGGGGTAATAGAAAGGGTTAATAAAAGCTGAGTATTCACAGTTTGTCATTAAGTCCTGGAATGGTAATGTCAGGCATTTTCTGATGCCCGCTCATTACCAATATGGTAAGTGAATAGTCCCAACAAATTACCCTCCAATGATAATCCATGAGGTCCCACAAAGCACACTCATCTCTGCTGCATCAGAAGTCTCATTGAAGGAGGAAGCATCCTATCAGCGCAAGCTCCAAGGACACAATGATGGTGCTGAGAGCTTTGGCCCTGTCTGCAGTTAGCTGATGACTGCGTCTCCATGGTAATCGTGTCAGCTGATGGTGTCACCATGGTAACTGTGTCAGCTGACAGCATTTGGGGCCAAAGCTCTCTGTGTGGCACACTGTGCAGGTCACCATAGGATCTCTTGGGACATGGATGGAAAGTACACAGCAAGCAGACCACACTAACAAAAAACACCTTTCACCCCAGACCTGTAGGAGGAGCTCCACTGGTTGCCTTAAGCTTGTTCCCCCTATAAATACGGGTCCTGGAGGGAGAAACACCAGAGTGTGCAGTCACTACAGAACTGTAAGCAGCTGAGTGAGCTGACCTGGTACTGGAGCCATGCTAGGCCCATGCCAGAGACACCTGAGAACAGTGGTAGATCCTCAGAGTAAGGGTCATAGGACCAGGAGAGAAGCAAGTACCAAGTAGGGGCAGAGGAGTCATCCCGACTCACCCTAACAGAGTTCCGGTCACTGGGTCCGAGCTACAAGAACACAGTATAGACCTTGCAGAGAAACCAGCACTAAAATAGGGGCTTTAGCTCCCCGAATACCCGAAGCTGCACCAAATGAGAGCCCGGAGTCTAAGGCCTGACAGGAATCCCATAGAGTGCCCTCAGTGCAGAAAATCCGGGTGTGAAGAGACACACAGAAAGTGCAGTAACGGTTTGGTCGGGTTTCATGCCCGCCAGACTCCAACAGAACAACGGGAACTAGGAAGCCTACAACCCTGCTTGCTGTGGAAAGTCCTGAAGTGTTTTACCTCATCCCCGGTCGAGTGTACCCGTCAACATCAGTAAAGGTACCAAAAGACTTTATGCGTGCGTGTCCCTCCTTCAAGTCGCACTACACCGACCGCGTTACCCTATTCCCCTTAACTCCATGAACTGCCCCGGGGTCCCCACGCTCACCCTGTAGGGAGCGGCTCCATCTAGCTGCCGCCCATCACCCCGGAGGTTTGAGCAGCACCGGTGCCATCACCGGACACCTACAAGTGGCGTCATGAAAAAACTTTATTCCTTATTAGTGATGAGCGAGTACTAAAATGTTCGGGTGCTCGAAGCTCGGGCCAAGCATCCCGAGATACTCGTGTACTCGGCCTGAGTACCGAGCCCAATGTTATCCTATGGGAGACCCGAGTATTTTTATGAAATGACTGCCGGCAGCATGTAGAAACCCTAAAAATGTCACAAAAGTCTCAGAAGAGTGCTCAAATGACATGGCAACACCATGGGGAAGACCCCTGGAAGCATTTCTCACTCAAAAGTCACAGCTGTGAACAATCTTGTCCGAGTTTCACGCCAATTTTACGGAGTCACCAGAAAACCTTCCAAAATGACACCAAAATGAATATTCAGGGTGGAAATGTTAAGGGCACATACCCAATAGTGAGATACAGCTGGTGTATGTTACTTTTTGTGATTACATGAAAGATTTTACATGAAAACATTGTGCGGCACTCCGATGTCCCTGAGAAGAGACGTACATGAAGGCCTCTTGACATAATGTGCCCATTTTGAGGAACTGGGTCTATTGTAGTATTTTCCTTTGCCAGGGCAGTCCAAAATTGGGAGGTTCACCAATGCCCCTGGATACAGACGTGCATGAGGGCCTATAAACCTGAAGTGCCCATTGTAAGGAAGTGGGTGTATTGTAGTATAGCCCTTTGACAGGGCAGCCAAAAATTGGGAGGCTCCATATTGTCCCTGGATAGAGACATGCATAAGGGCCTGTAAACCTGAAGTGGGTGTATTGTAGTATAGCCTTTTGGCCAGGGCAGCCAAAAATTGGGAGGCTCCACATTGTCCCTGGATAGAGACGTGCAGGAGGGCCAGTAAACCTGAAGTAGGTGTATTGTAGTATAGCCCTTTGGCCAGGGCAGCCAAAAATTGGGAGGCTCCACATTGTCCCTGGATAGAGACGTGCATGAGGGCCTCAAAACATTTTTCCCATTGAAAAGGAGCGGTTATCCTGTCGTTGTAATGCCCATTCAAAAAGAATGGGCGTAAAAATTTACCACTGGGGGTATACCTGAAACAACAGCCTAACTATTGTAACCGTCATCATGGTGGCACATGAAGAGAAGGAGTAGCAGTCCAGCGATTAGCCAAGGAAGAGGAAGACGACGTGGTGGATGATCCAGTAGCTGACCCAATTTGGCAGAAGGATATGCAGAGCAAGGACAGCAGTGCACAGGGGGAGGGAGGCGTAGCATCCCAACAGGCAGTACGAAGCAGGGTCGGGTCCGTAGGCAGAAGGCAGGCAACCGTTCCCCAGAACAACAACACGACACAAGGTGCCTGTGCAAATGTTAGGTCTTCCCGAGTCTGGCAGTTTTTTAAGTTGGCTCCAGATGACTCTAAAAAGGCCATTTGCAACACCTGCCATGCCAGCTGCAGCAGGGGTACGAAAACTAGCAGCCTTACCACCACCAGCATGATCAGGCACATGTCAGCCAAGCACCCGACTTTGTGGGGAGTACAACAGAGTCGAGGAGCGGTGCTTGCTGATGTCACTGCTACGTCTTCGCGTGTTGTGCGTGCGAGCCAATCCCCTGTACATGCTGGCCGCGAACAAGCCTCCGGCCCTGCACCTGAAGTTGCCCACGCACAAATAACCCCACCATCAAGCACGTCCTTGTCCCAGCGCAGCGTTCAATTATCCATTCAGCAAACCTTTGAACGCAGGCGCAAATACGCTGCCAACGCCACACATGCCACAGTCCTGAATTATCACATTTCGCGACTCATAGCGCTAGAAATGTTGCCTTTCCGGCTGGTGGAGACGGAAGCATTCCGCGACCTGATGGCGGCTGCTGTCCCACGTTAGTCGGTCCCCAGCCGCCACTATTTCTCCAGATGTGCCGTCCCCGCATTGCATCACCACGTGTCCAACAGCATCACACGTGCCCTGAACAACGCTGTTTCAGCCAAAGTCCACCTAACCAAAGACACGTGGACAAGTGCTTGTGGGCAAGGCCGCTACATCTTCTTGACAAAACACTGGGTTAATATTGTGGAGGCTGGGACACAGTCTGAGCGAGGGATGGAACACGTTCGTCCCACAGCAAGGATAGCAGGCCCTACCTCTGTCAGTGTTTCACCGATACTCTACAGCTCTGGAATGTCATGCTCTTCAGCCTCCTCCTCCTCCTCCTGCGCATCCTCATCCACTGTACCCTCCACACCAGTCCCAAGCTGGAAGCACTGCAGCACTGCCTCTGCGAAGCGGCAACAGGCTGTGCTGAAGCTAGTCTGCATAGGTGACAAACCCCACAATGCAGAAGAGGTGTGGACAGCTCTGAAACAGCAGGCAGATCACTGGCTCACACCTCTGAACCTAAAGCCAGGAAAGGTCGTGTGTGACAATGTCAGGAACCTGGTGGCAGCTTTGAGGCGAGGCCAGCTGACGCATGTTCCATGCGTGGGCCATGTGCTCCACCTGGTGGTTCAGAGGTTTCTAAAGTCATACCCAGAGCTGTCTGAACAGCTGGTAAACGTTCGCCGTCTGTCTGCACATTTTCGCAAGTCACCTGCTGCTTCAGCCGGCCTTGCCGGCTTTCAGCGCTGTTTGCGTCTTCCGGCCCACAGACTGGTGTGTGATGTCCCCACACATTGGAATTCAACTCTGCACATGTTGGTCAGGATATGTGAGCAGAAGAGGGCAGTTGTGGACTACCTGCATCACCTAAGCCATCGGGAAATGGGTCAAACTCCACACATAACACCTGAGGAGTGGAGATGGATGTCCAACCTATGTACCGTCCTCCAAAACTTTGAGGACTCCACCAAGATGGTGAGCGGCGATGACGCCATTATTAGCGTCACCATACCACTACTCTGCCTTCTAAAACGGTCTCTGCTGAAAAACAAAGAGGATGCATTGCAGGCCGAGCGCGATGACTTGGAGCAAGAAACAGTAGTGGGTGTGGGTGAAAACACACAGCCCAGCCTCATCTCATCACAACGTGCAGTGGAGGACTATGACGAGGAGGAGGAGGATGAAGACATGGAGCAACTCTCTGGCCAAATTGAGGATATGACATGCACACCAGTCATACTCTTGATTCTGCGTGGCTGGCCAGAGGACAGTGGAGATGAGGAGGAGGAGGAGGACAGCATGTTCAGTCATCGTGTTGGTCTGGATACTGAAGTGATGGCTGTTAAGAGTCTGGCGCACATGGCTGACTTTATGGTAAGCTGCCTGGCTCGTGACCCTCGCGTTCAGAACATCTTGGCCGACAATCAGTACTGGTTGGCAACACTGTTAGACCCATGCTACAAGGAGAACTTTATGTCTCTTATTCCTGAGGCGGAGAGGTCAGCCAAAATGCAGCAGTTCCAGAAGGCCATAGTCACGGAAGTAGGCAAATCATTCCCCTCACAAAATGCTAGCGGCATAGGTCAGGAATTGGTGGACAACCAAGGCGTACGGCCGAGAGGGGCACAAGTCCAATCTGCCAGAGGTAGGGGAACAGTCTTTACGATGTGGGACAGTTTTCTCAGCCCCTCACGTACCACAGCCCCTGAGGTGCTGGGTAGTGCCACAAGAAATGCTAAGTTTGGCCAGATGCTGAAGGAGTACCTTGCAGATCAAACAACTGTACTGCTAGATTCCTCTGTGCCTTACAATTATTGTGTCTTCAATCTGGACACGTGGCATGAATTGGCTCTCTACGCCTTGGAAGTCCTGACCTGCCCTGCCGCTAGCGTTTTGTCAGAGCGTGTTTTCAGAGCCGCAGGTGGAATCATTACTGATAAACGCACCCGCCTGTCAACTGAAAATGCTGACAGGCTGACTCTGATCAAGATGAACAAGGTTTGGATTGGGCCAGACTTCACCACACCACCAACAAATGACAACTGAATTTAAATTTTGTTATGGGAATTTGCCATCTACCTCCACTCACCCATGGGTACACACTTCTGGACTTCCGAGTGTCCAAGTGTGGGATCAGTAATGTCCGTGGACGTGTACTCGGCCTGGTGGTAGGAAGGAGGATCAGGTTGGGAAATGTGCGGTGCAGTACCACGGCTACTGACACTTGACCGTGTGGAAGACAGGGTGTTTGTGGAGGTGCCAATCTGACTTGAAGCATTATCCGCTATCCAAGTAACAACCTGTTGACACTGGTGTTGGTTCAAGAGCGGTGTACTGCAGCGGGCCCCAAGAATTTGGGACAGGACGTGTGAGCGAGTAGATGTGCCCCTTTCTTGTTACGAAATTAGTGCTTGCACACGACCTCGGCCTCTGCCTGCACCACCATCACGTTCACTCCCTTGTTCCTTGCCAACGCCCTTGCGCATTTTGCTTGTATACAGCGACAACAGTCTTGTGACTGTAATGGTCACAGGAGAGTAGGATTTTAGTCCCTAACCTGTGTCAAGGTAGTAAGTACACCAGTCTGGTGACTGTAATGGTCACAGAAGATTAGGATTTTAGTCCCTAACTTGTATCAAGGTAGTAAGTACACCAGTCTGGTGACTGTAATGGTCACAGGAGATTAGGATTTTAGTCCCTAACCTGTATCAAGGTAGTAAGTACACCAGTCTGGTGACTGTAATAGTCACAGGAGAGTAGGATTTTAGTCCCTAACCTGTATTAAGGTAGTAAGTACACCAGTCTGGTGACTGTAATGGTCACAGGAGATTAGGATTTTAGTCCCTAACCTGTATCAAGGTAGTAAGTACACCAGTCTGGTGACTGTAATGGTCACAGGAGATTAGGATTTTAGTCCCTAACCTGTATTAAGGTAGTAAGTACACCAGTCTAGTGACTGTAATGGTCACAGAAGAGTCAGACAGTTGGTGAGAGGAGAACAAGGAAGGAGGGTGCAGGGGACCCTGCGGCTACAGTGGAGGGCACATCTTAGGAGAGAGGTAACCCAGACTGGAAGAGGGTTTACCCAGGACTGGTTGGAGCCAGCTGGGGACCCAGGTCGACACCGGCATACCGGAGCCGAGGTAGTTAGACGCAAGGTTCAACCCTAACTACAGACCGGCAAGCTGAGGGCCCGACACATACAGGGAGCCAAAGCACTCCTAAAGAAGCCCAACATTGGTCCCGCAGATGGGTTCACGACACCGACAAGTCAAAGACTTTAGGTAACAGACCCCGAGGACTAGAGACTTGGCTCAAGGGGGGCTAATAGAGACAGAGGAAGAGAGTAACAAGATATTGAGGGCATCACTGACAGACTCTGTCAGACTCTGGAGAAACCTTCACGATCTGTGGATACAATACACGTTAACCCAGAATGTACCGTGCACCTGTTTCCATCTGGTGCAAATAAAGAACCGTTTGAGCTGAAGTGGTGTCTGTCCTCCTTTCATTCGGCACCCGGAGGGCTACAGCATCATCACCGGAGGTGAGGACCACTAATCCCCTCATCCATCCTGCTGCCCTGAGGTAAAGCTCCACCTGTGGGGAGCTGTACTACCAAACCTGCATTCCTATCACCTCAGCGGCCAGCCACAGAGCTGGTAACCCTATTACCAGGTACCACAGGTGGCGTCTCAATACCATTTCCCCCATCATCATCTCCCCCACCCGGCCACTGAGGGTCCAGGGCACGGAACCGGGAGCCGACCAGCCATGACCCCCACCGAAGTAACCACCTGTCCCGGTATCCGAGTACCCCCTACCCTGTCGACTGACTCATCTGCATTTTAAATTTTTTCTAGAGTTACATGAAGAGACAGAAGGATTTCCGCAAGTCTACATCCACAGATTATTTGTGATTAGTTTTCCATGATGTTTTGAACGATCTCTTTGCCAAGTTTCTTAAGAATTGCATGCAAGTATATGTAAAGGAATGGATGCTGTTTTGAAGGAAAAAGGTAGAAGGGTACTCAGCTCTCAAAAAATATTGATTTGATTTAGATTTCTCAGTTGTTCATCTAGTTTGCATTTTATTAAAATAAACAAATAAAACACTTCAATTGATTGACAATAAACTTTTATGGTCCTCCTTCATAAACTTTGCGCAAGTGGACTTAGAAAATTTTGAGTTTTGATCAAATTGATCAAATTTTCAGTTTTATGCTAGAAGGTGTGCACATCAATTACACTGGGGAACAATTTGAAAAAAATCTTCTGTTGAGTTAGGTTTTTGAGCTGATTTATACTAAAATTGGCATGTTGATTCCAAAAATGTAGTCAGTTTTTTTCTAGCTTGTCAAGTTTTTCCTCCACAACTTACCTGCCAGAGAAGCACAATTGCACTGATATCTGTAATAAGACTTGTTATCTGATTACAATATATACATATATATATATCCTTTGTAAAAAAACATGATAGTGTTAAAAAACATATTTGTCATGCCTATTTCTTATATATTTCATTTTTTGTTCATATTTGTACTATTTAAAAAAAAAAACACTTTTTAGGTACAGTAGTTTACATATTTTTGAGAAGACAAAAATCCTATAGTTCAAAAACTTGACGTGATAGAGAAAAACTGAGATCATTTCTGGATTCAGCATCCAATAATTAATTAAGAAGAGTTGTCTGACCTAACTCCTAAAAAATTGTGTTCCCCAGTGTTATTGATTACATTTAGATTTGTCTTTTGTTTATTCACTTTTAAAATAGTGACAGGATTAGCGCTCATAACTTCAACTCCAAAGCAACGCTTCCTACAGGTTTCTACCCTTCAGAAAACAAATTAAGGGTAGGTGCACACTTGCGGGCGGGTTGGTCGGCGGCAGCTGGGCGGACCCGCCAGGAAGCTCCGGAGCCGTCCACCGGCTTCCTGGCGGGTATGTGCGGCGGGAGCCGGGCGGGTGACGGGCGGGAGCCGGGCGGTTGCACAGCGTGTTCTCGGCGGCGGTTCTGCAGCGGCTGGAAGCAGCACATGATTCTGCTTGCAGCCGCTGAAGAACCGGCGGTTTATAGAACATGCTCATTCTTTGCTAACCCGCTGGGAAACCAGCGGTTTAGCAACATATGAGCCTGTGTAAACCGCCGGTGTGTGGACACCGGGTGTCGGTTTACATTGGTTTTAATGTTAATCCAAACGCCGGTTTGGATTAACATAAATTTACATAAAACTAATGAAAACCGACCGGCGGTTTCCGCAGCAAAAACGACTATAACCCGGCCAGTGCGCACATACCCTAAAGAGTTATATAAATAGAGGATGAAGTAAAAAAGGGGAAATGTGCTAAGGGTGCTTTCACATCAGCGGTATTGCAATTTCGTTGGTAGTTCCGGCAGATATCGCCGCATCTGCAGGGTCTACCGCGTAACAGCCGACTTGCAGCACCAATCCGGCAAGCCCCATTCATTCCCTAAGGGGCTTGCGGTTGGGTGCGGCAAGTGTGGTATTGCCGAACCCGGCACTTGCGGCGCTTGCGGCACCGCAAACAAAAATGCTGCTAACAGCGTTTTTTGTGCGGCATCAAGTGCCAGATCTGCTTGGTGTAATTTCCAATAGCACATTTCCCTTTTTTTATTTGACTTTGTGTTTTAATTCATAAACATATGCAATTAACATTTCTATTTTTGAAAGCCTTTTTATTTTGTAGCATTTTTCCCACACCTGCCTAAAAGTTCTGCACAGTATTGTAATTTTGAAGCTAGATCATGAAAATGAATGTGCATACAGTAGACATTTGATTTATAAGGGCCACTTCACACTGTGGCGTGATTTGGTCCGGGTCTGTCCGGGAGGACCCTGACAGCCGCGGACCGGATCAGCACACAGGACTGGGGGGCTAATATGCCCTCCAGTCCGGTGTGCAGCGCACGCAGTTCCCACTGCTGATAAGTCAGGACCACGGGTGCCGCAGTCCTGACCTGTCAGCGGCTGCAGCTGCATGCGCTGCACACCGGACCGGAGGGCATATTAGCCCCCCAGTCCTGTGTACTGATCCGGTCCGCGGCTGTCGGGGTCCTCCCGGACAGACCCGGACAGGATCACGCCGCAGTGTGAAGCGGCTCTAAGACACATCATAATTATGTTTACTTAACAAGCCATGAAATCCATTCCTTAAAGGGATTGTCCACTACTGGAAAACCAAAGCTAAATAAATTCAGGACCCAAATTAAAATAAAAATTGTGTATACCCACCACTGGGACTGGCAGGACATTTTGTGTCACATGCTTGCTGCCGTCATTTCATGGCCGCTCCTCATCCGCATCTCATCAACATTCCATCTTGGTGGATGTATAAACACAGCAACACTATATACACATTTTTTTTTGGGGGGGGGGCAGAGTTTTAGATTTTTTATTGGGAAAACTGAGAACTTTGGGTGGGTTTTTACATATGAGCGACCAACCAAGGAGTATGCAAATGTAAAAAAGAATTGATTGAAAGCAGCACTCCAATAGAAGATTACTGTGTTATTGACTTCAATGGGGCCAAATTACTTAATTATGCAGCACCATTAAAGTCAATAATATGGCAGTCGGACACAATTGAACTCAATGTGCATTTCAGTAATCCATGATTGAGTTCAATGAGTGCACCTTAGGTGAGTTAGCATTGGTGTATTTTTCTGCCAGGAGATGCAGATTTGGCGCATAATTTTCTCATTAAACTCAGTGAACTCACGTCAGGTGAACTCACTGAACTCAATGCCGGATTACCGGAATACACTATGTGTCCACATTGAGGATTTGGTAGCAGAAATGTCTCCACCAAATCTGCATTTCCTGGCAGAAAAATGCACCAATTTATGCATTTTTGATTTCATAGGCACAAAAACATTACATGCAATTAGCATGGCATCTGTATCTATCATGGAGCACAGAAATGATTTGTGCTCATGTCTGATATATATGTCAAATTGGCAGATAATCAATTGTACCAATAGTGTATTCGGCCACTAGATGTTAGGTCAGGGAGAATAATAGATTTTAAGGATATTTCATAATAGTGGTGATTACTACTATTAAACACCCTTAAAATCAATAATTCTCCCTGACGTAATCTCTGGTGCCCAGACACACTATTGGTACAATTGATTAACTGCTGAGTGCCCCTCTCTGATGGATAAGTGACGGCTTCTGCTGGAGTGAAGGATCGTAGGGAGAACTAACCCAAAAGGACCTGGACGCACAGGACCTGCAGTGATGTCACAGTCACATAATCCTCGGCATACCCTGAAGCACTGGGCCCGCTCGATTGCGAAAAGGCACTACACGCTGGAATTCCTGGTTGTACAGATGGTACAACCAGGTAAGGCTAGTATATTAATCTGAAACCCCCTCCCTCCACTAGACCACCGGGTATTAACCCTAGGAGTGCCTCTCCTGTTCTCTTATTCCTTTCATATATGTCAAATTGGCATTATGCGGTTAATAACCGCTAAAGTAGTTGTAATATGGAGCAAGCGTTTAGTATCAGGAAAAGGGAAAAAAATGTTGATGGCAGCATCAAATGTCTTCATTGGTCTTCCCAACAAAATAAGTGATGGCACAATACTAGAAGTGCTATCACCTTTCGGTCTGTGCAAACTGATAAAACTGCTCCAATCCTGAGAATGAAGGCAGTTCCATACTTATTGAGAGGTGCATCCTCAGTGTTTCAGGCCCAATATACACTTTTCTGCATCTATTATATAATCACGAATGGGTTTTTTGCCCCTTTTGAGTCCGCTCACGCTGCGAGTCAGCGTGGTCATGTGGATACGCCCGAAGCATTGGCCGCGCAGCTGCCATTGCGAGCAGTTCTAAGGCGACTCGCTATGCCCGCGCAGCGGCATGCGTGTCGCCTTAGCAGCGCGAAGCATTGGCCGCGAAGCGGCCATTGCGAGTCAGAGACTCGCTCTGCTAGAATCCCGATGCATGTGCATCGGCACCCAGCTAGTAGTTTTATAAAGATCTACTTGTCCTGTCACCGACCAGACATGGGGCCGGGAGTGTAGATGTTACACCTTAGCACTCACAGGTGGATGGAGCTGTATAGGAGTTCCCAGCACTACGAATAGAATGGAATACTGCAGTACAGATATAAGCTTCAATTCCTATTCTAGGGATCAGTGGGGATCTTACCATTCGAAACCTCACTGACCATAAAAGTGATTGCATGTCCTAATAGAATGTAATCACCTTCTAAGATATAAACACCCCTGTAATACTTTATTTTTCTCTTTATTCTAGATTCTTTGCATTTTTTTCTTCCCATATTTTTCTTTAACTTGCTGAAAACCGGTATAACACTGACTAGGTCAAATCTTCAGAAATATTTTCTTCAAATCTTTAAATCAGTGTAGAAATGCATTCGTAAGGCAAATTAAATTGAATATCGGCATAACAATGACACAATGAGAGCAGAATGGATTTCAAGGAAACTCAAAGGGTAAAACACAGCAGAAGAATCCTAAGAAACTGCAGGGGAAACAAAGAAAAAAAGTTAATTAAAAATGAACCCGAAAAATGAATTCTGCCATTCTAATTATTTTACCTCATTCTCAGAGAACCCTAAATAACCTTTACGTTTATTTTTCAGGTGTGAAGAAGTTACATAATATGCATTTCTTTATCTGTTATACAACAAAAAACACAAAAGAATCATTAATTTTTCTTTATTTTATTAAATTAGCATATCAAGATGATTATTTAAAATGCACAATTTGAAATAAATGTCTGGGATTACAATTTTTTTTATTTACACTTCTTCCAAGAAGGTGGCAGCTGTCCACAGCAGCCACCATAAAATTACAGTGGATAAAAAAGTGCAATAGAGTCTTCGGCTATTTTCACATTACGATTTTGCTAAATCCGATGCTGTCTGATGAAAATCGGACAGCATCTTATCCAAACTGATCCCTGCAATCGGATGCCAAATAGGTATCCGATTCCGACATTTTGCAGGATCAGTTTGGGTTGTCACCTAGCTCCCCCTCCTCTCTGCCTCCTGTCATCTTGCTGTCTCCCTGTTGTCCCCTGCTGTCCCCCTGTTTTGCCCTGGTGTCCCCCTGCTGTCCCCCTACTGTCCCCCTGCTGTCCCCTGCTGTCCCCCTACTGTCCCCCTACTGTCCCTGTTTGCCTGGTGTCCCCCTGCTGTCCCCTAACCTGTGCTCTTCTCCCTGCCCCTCCTGTCATTTCAACATAAAAAATATTTATTCTAACCTTCCAGCGCTACCCTCGGCGTCTCCATCAGCTTCGGATTGGGTGTACAGGACCTGTGATGATGTCAGAAGCGTCATCAGGTCACATGAGCGGTTACCGCGGTAATCGGTCATGTGATCCGATCAGCTGATCGTTTGTGACATCATCACAGGTCCTGTTACCAAGCGGCTGCAGATGGAGACGCCGAGGGAGCGCTGGAAGGTGAGAATAAAGATTTTTTATTTTAAATACGTGATTTAACTTATATTTAACTTCCGCAATGTATGTATATACATTGCGGAAGTTAAATTAAGCGGCACACAATAGTTTTAGTGTACTGAACATGTACTGAGCATGCTCAGTACACTAAAATCGCGTCCGAGGAGATATCAGATGTTTCCTTGGACTCTGCTCTTAAGGCCCCATGTTAATAGAATCGGATCGGATGGATTTGGCATAATTGCCATCCGATTTGCTTACGATCCTATTCTCTCTGATTTTTTTCAGGAGTAAAAATCGGAGCAGTCTCCGATTTTTGCAACCGGAAAGAAATCGGACAAAATCGGATCTGACGCAAATCGGATGGCAATTAGTGCACATCCGATTCAGTCCGATCCCCATAGAGTGACATGGGGCCAAATTCGGATCCGATGCTGTCCGATTTATATCGGACAGCATCGGATTTTACAAAATCGTAGTGTGAAACCAGCGTTACCCAATAAAATAGAAAATCTTATGCACAGAGCTGCTCAATGACCTTGTGAGGTTGTATGACACACAACCACTTGTAAAAGCCTGAGAGCAGCTGCGGTGGATTTCATTGACCCTAAGGTAGACAAATATGCAGGAACCAGTACTAAGATGTGGAAAAAACCTGCACTGCTATATAAAGATGGAGGTTCAAACTGCTGTCTGTTAAAATGAAGGTGGTTTAATTCAGTGCATTTTGAAGTTTCCTGAAGAAGTGAGGAAATACTTCAAAACACATTGAAATAAACCACCTTCATTCAATCAGAGAGCAGTTTGGACCTTCATCTTTATACAACAATGCTGTGATAGGGTGGTTATAGTGGACAAGGCGATAAGTAGCTGGATGACAGTGATGGGCAAAGAAATCTGGGTAGCTAGTCTGACCCTGTAGACTGGGTTTCCCTAGCTGACCCTGTTCCCAGAATTACATATAAAGGTGAGGATATTTGACCCACCACACTTGCCCAACCTCTTACTATCCCTGGTGTAAAACCCCTCACCTCCACCAACAGACCGAAATACAAGCAGCAACTCCCACAAAGGATGACTATCTCCAAGTTTTAAAGTTTCTAAAAGGCTCCAGCAAGAACTGTACAGCGTCCAAACAGCTCAATGATCAGAATAGAGAATGAACTCTTTCAGCTACAGCAGTCACCATCATGGACTATTTAAAGCTGGGAGTGTCAAACCACATACTTATTACTCAGCATCTAGTATTGGAGAGTCACAACCAGCTAATACCATGGACAACTAATACTGCAGAGCTAAAATCATTGACCTTAACCTGTAAGAACAAATAGAAATTAATTCAATATAAACTACTGCAGAGCAGTAAACAGAGACTGCAGAGCAGTCTATACTTGAACATAAGCAGGTTTATTCCACATATTTGTTCGGGTTCCTTCACAGCAGCCACCAAGCAGAGGTGCACAGGTGATCACAGTGCTGTGAATGCAATGGGGCAGTAAAGGGCTAAGCAGGGTAGGAACTCCAGGCCTCAAGAGACGCACACAGTCAGGTTTTCATGATTTCCTTAGTAGTGCACAGGTGATAATTGAATCATCTGCACTGGTGATGGTTCCAACCCCTATGCAATGATGAGGAAATCCTGAAAGCATGCAATGTGTATGGCTATCGAGCCTGGGGTTCCCTACCCCTGGGCTAAAGTGATAGACCTAAGCCTCCTTAGTGTGATCGAAATTGAATCCGCTAGCTTTATTAACCTTTGCAAATAGGCAACTGTGTGTGATCACCGCTGTGGGTACTGCCTCATTGCTTTGGCCCTAGATTTGACTACCTTATCAATAAAAATAAAATATTTACATAGAAAGGAAGGAGTTAAAAAACTGCTTGTGAGTCTTCTAAACTTTTTGCAATTACGGGAACAAACAGCTGTTCAGAAATCAGCGGTACAATGGTTCAACTTCAATTGTCAACTTTCCTTCTTTGATCGAGGGAAATGCATATGTTGTTTTGCTTTGTTAGTGAAAGTGATTCTTTTTTGCATATGATCAAGTCGGTGCCTTTCCTTGTACTATCTGCATGCGAATAAAACTCATTTTTAAAGTTTCCAAAATTAGCCATTAGAGATGCAGCCATATTTCCTTATTTAAAAAAAAGAATATGATTCGAGCCAGATAATGTAGATTAACTTGTGAAATTGAATTGATTTGACAAAAGGACAATTCAGAGTTGATCTTAATTGTAATAAAATGTGATTAGGCATCTCTCTATCTATGTTGCAAGTTTAATTTGTAAAACTAAGAAGTAAGAAAAATTCACATTAATTTTAAATGTAAGTTTTGTAATTGAATAATGATTTGGAGAAATGATATCGGAATTAGTTTATCCTGGTAATTTATAATTTAAAAAATAATAGACAAAACTAATTAACCGGCTACACTGGGGTAAAATAGAAGTAATGCAGATACTTGATAAACACCTGTTCCTGACAAATGATGATATAATGCACGGCTTATCTATCTGGGCACACACTGCCTTGGGGCACTAAAACTCATTTTTGTTGAGAAAGTTTGGAAAAAAATCGTTGCCAAGTTCAAAAGATTAAGAGAGAATAAATGTGGAAGACCTGGAAATGGAAATTTACAATTTTAATTTTAATTTGATTTAATAGTAGGTGTTACTGACATTGAATAGAATTGGCATGGACATACCGTGATTACTGATACAGCATCTACATAAGGATAAAGTCAAGTAACGCTGTAAGAAAGATCAATTTAAAACCCACAACATAATGCTTGTCACCCACACACCCTATGCATGACCTTGGGGCCAATTTCCTACTCTGTACTGTAGTTTTTCTGAAGAGGGAATTTCTTACTATCCACTAGAAAAGAGCATAGAACCAGAGACACAACTACAATAGGTGCAGGGTTATAATTGCACCCAGGCACTGCAGCTGTAGTGGGCCCCAAAAGTCCCTTTGGCCTATATGAAAAGACTAATGTTACTAAAGACTTACAAAAATTTAAAGCATAACCGCCTTAAATTTTTATTTAATAATAATGTAGAGCAATTGATTTTAATAAGCTTTCAAGTTTACGTCATCAGAGAATTCTGGCTGAAAACCATTCATAAACCTCCACAAGGTGTCCCCACTAGACTGTGTGTGAAGCAGACATATGTTCATTCTCACTCAAATCCGTCTTCACACTGAATGTGGCATGTAACCATATAAGGAAGTGGGCCCACACTGTGTGCGAGCTCCTGACAGCAGCTGATGAGGTGACAGTGTATCAGATTACTTCAGCCTAAAGCACTAAAGCTAAGCAATGTCAGAATGTCAGGATCAGTGCAAACTCATCTTTCCTTGGCACAAGCTCTGATCTGTCATCTGGCTCCCCACAGCTCAGTCACAATCTCTGTTAACCTATTCTCTGCTATCACATTGCACTGCTCACTATCAGTCTGATTCGGAAGCTGTGGAAATACACACACACAGTGCTGGCAGACACAAAGGGACGCTGGCCACGCCCACACAGCCAAAAATGCAGTTTTTAAAAGATCACAGAAAAATGTGAGAAAATAAGCCACATGGCACAAAAAAAAGCCTAATCTTAGCTGCTATGTGACTCCATTATTAACAACCAGTGCAGTATTGTGGTTTTCTTTTAAATTAAATGACATTTACACTTTTAGCTTCAAGTAATGCCACTACATAGAACCATTTAGGGCTGGGACTCCTCCCTGCAAGGATCCTATAGCAGCTGAAAAGTCTATCGTTTTGACATCTATAGCTTTGACCATGCTTCCGATTTCACATAGAGATACAGATAATTTCTTACCTTTGTCATGCCTCAACATATTCTGAGATAAGTGGTGCAAGTTAAAGACCTTTGAAACAAAAAATGTATGACACTATGTTGGGAGACTTTTATGCTATGTATTTCTATATATGGCCTAGTGCTTGTGTGGTTAATTGCAACCTCTCAAGGGTTTTGTCATTATAATGTAATATATGTATGTCACTATTCATTATTACACAAGTGCTTTTGAAAATTGCCTATATAGCAGCTACAATAAAATCCACTTTGTATCTGGCCACATCAAATACTATAAAAAAATTGGTAAAAACATCTGTATTGTGCTACAGCTTTACCTGCAGTAATCCATGTGCTATAAAATATGTTGCACTGTATATCACCATTAGTGGAAGTTACAATTATACAAATAAAGTTAGGAATAAACTGTGATTCTGTACCTAACTTGTTGTTGGTAACTCACGGTCACAGTACAGGATCCCATGTCTGTTCAATATACACTACCACTAAAAGTTTGGGGTCACCCAGATAATTTTGTGGCCACTCCATTACAGATAGAATACCAGCTGACTGCTTCTTCCCTATATAGTTCATGCATAATTTGGAGGTGTGCCTTGGGTCATTGTCCTGTTGTAGGATGAAGTTGGCTCCAATCAAGTGCTGCCCACAAGGTATGGCATGGCGTTGCAAAATAGAGTGATAGCCTTCCTTATTCAAAATCCCTTTTACTTTGTACAAATCTCCCACTTTAACAGCACCAAAGTAACCACAGACCATCACATTAACTCCACCATGCTTGACAGTTGGCGTCAGGCTTCTTCCAGCTTCTTTTCAGTTGGTCTGCGTCTCACAAATGTTCTTCTGTGTGATCGAAACACCTCAAACTTTGGTTCGTCTGTCCATAAACTTTTTTCCAATCTTCCTCTGTCCAATGTCTGTGTTCTTTTGCCCATATTAATCTTTTCCTTTTATTAGCCAGTCTCAGATATGGCTTTTTCTTTGCCACTCTGCCCTGAAGGTCAGCATCCCAGAGTGGCCTCTTCACTGTAGATGTTGACACTGGCATTTTGAGAGTACTATTTAATGAAGCTGCCAGTAGAGGAGCTGTGAGGTATTTATTTCTCAAACTAGAGACTCTAATATACTCGTCTTGACGCTCAGTTGTGCAGTTGGGCCTCCCACTTCTCTTTCTACTCTGGTTAGAGCCTTTTGTGCTCTCCTCTGAAGGAGTAGTACACACCTGTTGCGGAAATCTACAGTTTCTTTGAAATTTCTCACATGGTATAGCCTTCATTTCTAAGAAAAAGAATAGACTGTTGAGTTTCACATGAAAGTTCTCTTTTTCTGGACATATTGAGAGTTTCATAGAACAAACACATGTAATGCTCAGGATTCTCAACTCGCTCAAAGGAAGGTTCATTTTATAGCTTCTCTAATCAGCCAAACCAGTTTCAGCTGCGCTAATATACTTGTACAAGGGTTTTCTAAATATCCATTAGCCTTCTTACACAGTTAGCAAACACAATGTACCATTAAAACACTGGAGTGATGGTTGTTGGAAATGGGCCTCTAATATCCAAATAGTTTACCCTTTTTTGGTAAATGTGAGATGTGTCTAGTAATGAAAAAATTACTCCAAAGTTTACTGAGAGCAGTTCCTGAATTACAAAAAAATCAATGGTGGTAACGTCTCTATAGGTCTGACTACTGACGTCACCAACTGATATAGACACTTTGATGGGACAAGCTTTCATCCCACACATTATGAAAATAAACTCTCTCTCCTTTGTAAGGGATAGTCTAGACGTGTCCTTTGTTCTTCAAGTGTAGCATATCAAATTGTAGAGTTTTATAAACATGTCTTTCCTTATCAACAAAATACTAATATTATCCTGTACCATGCCTGCACAACCTAAATACAGCAGGCCACATTTCCCTCAGCCTGCATTCAGATGTATCCTTGTCTCCCAGATGTGCATACATTCAAACAACCTAAAGTTCTGAAACAGAATCGAGGAGCAGTCATCAGCTCCCTGCCATGATGTGCGATGAACTGATGAGGTTAGAGCGCTGTTGACCTAATAATGCCACTGTCATCACCGTGCCACAGAGACAGCATTGACATAGTGGAAAATGCCATGCTAAAACCAAGGACTCACTGAACAAAGTTGGTAGATGTAGTCAGGGGCGTAACTACAATAGGTACAGGGGTTGCGATTGCACCGGGGCCCTGCAGCCTAGGGGGGTCCCAAAAATCCCTTTGGCATATAGAAAAAGACTACCGTATATACTCGTGTATAAGCCGAGTTTTTCAGCCCAAAAATTGGGCTGAAAAGTCCCCCCCTCGGCTTATACACGGGTCATACGGTATGCTGTGGGGGGGGAGCTGTGACCGGGGGCTGGAGGAGGCAGGAGGGGGCCGCGGTGACCGCAGGCGGTCACGTGGGGCCGCCTCATTAGTGCAATGAATATGCACGGCATCCCCCTGTCCATCAGCGGCGGGGGGATGCCGTGCATATTGCACTACACAGCCCCCCCTCCTTAATATGCGTCCCCCAGTATTAATAAACAGCTCCCCCCTCCTTATCATGTCCCCCCCCCGGCTGCGGCAGCTGTTAAAATAACAAACACTTTATACATCACCTTCCGACGCAGCTCTCCGCTCCTCCGGTCCTCAGCGTCTCCGCTCGCGGCTTCTTCTTCCTTGTTGTGCCGGTGTCATGTGACCGGGCGCAGGAGATGACGTCATTTCCTGCGCGCGGTCACAAGCCGGCACATCAAGGAAGAAGAAGCCGCGAGCGGAGACGCTGAGGACCGGAGGAGCGGAGAGCTGCGTCGGAAGGTGATGTATAAAGTGTTTGTTATTTTAACAGCTGCCGCAGCCGGGGGGGGGGGACATGATAAGGAGGGGGGGGCTGTTTATTAATACTGGGGGACGCATATTAAGGAGGGGGGGCTGCATACTACCACTGGGCCTGCTGGATACTACACTGGGCTGTATATACCTCTGGGGCTGCTGTATACTACCACTGGGCTGTATATACCACTGGGGCTGCTATATACTACCACTGGGCTGTATATACCTGTGGGGCTGCTGTATACTACACTGGGGCTGTATATACCTCTGGGGCTGCTGTATACTACCACTGGGGCTGTATATACCTGTGGGGCTGCTGTATACTACCACTGGGCTGTATATACCTCTGGGGCTGTATACTACCACTGGGGCTGTATATACCTCTGGGGCTGCTGTATACTACCACTGGGGCTGTATATACCTCTGGGGCTGCTGTATACTACCACTGGGGCTGTATATTCCTCTGGGGCTGCTGTATACTACCACTGGGGCTGTATATACCTGTGGGCTGCTGTATACTACCACTGGGGCTGTATATACCTGTGGGGCTGCTGTATACTACCACTGGGGCTGTATATACCTGTGGGGCTGCTGTATACTACCACTGGGGCTGTATATACCTGTGGGGCTGCTGTATACTACCACTGGGGTTGCTGTATATACCTTTGGGGCTGCTGTATACTACCTCTGGGGCTGCTGTATACTACCTCTGGGGCTGCTGTATGCTACCTCTGGGCTGCTGTATACTACCTGTGGGGATGCTGTATACTACCACTGGGGCTGTATATACCACTGGGGCTGCTATATACTACCACTGGGGCTGTATATACCTCTGGGGCTGCTGTATACTACCACTGGGGCTGTATATACCTCTGGGGCTGTATACTACCACTGGGGCTGTATATACCTCTGGGGCTGCTGTATACTACCACTGGGGCTGTATATACCTCTGGGGCTGCTGTATACTACCACTGGGGCTGTATATACCTCTGGGGCTGCTGTATACTACCACTGAGGCTGTATATTCCTCTGGGGCTGCTGTATACTACCACTGGGGCTGTATATTACCTGTGGGGCTGCTGTATACTACCACTGGGGCTGTATATACCTGTGGGGCTGCTGTATACTACCACTGGGGCTGCTGTATATACCTTTGGGGCTGCTGTATACTACCTCTGGGGCTGCTGTATACTACCTCTGGGGCTGCTGTATACTACCTCTGGGGCTGCTGTATACTACCTGTGGGGATGCTGTATACTACCACTGGGGCTGTATATACCTCTGGGGATGCTGTATACTACCACTGGGGCTGTATATACCTCTGGGGCTGCTGTATACTAACTACTGGAGCTGCTGCTGTATATACCACTGGGGCTGCTGCTGTATACTACCACTGGGGAGGCTGCTGTATACTACCATTGGGGGGCCTGTATACCACACTGCTGGGGGCTGTATACCTGTGCTGGAGTCCACCCTGGGCTTATACACGAGTCAATAGGTTTTCCCAGGTTTTGGGGGCAAAAGTAGGGGGGTCGGCTTATACACGGGTCGGCTTATACACGAGTATATACGGTAATACTATTAAAGATTTGCAATAATTGGGGGCCCCGTCGGAGCTTTTGCATCGGGGCCCCTGGGCCTGAAGTTACGCCACTGGATGCAGTGTTTCTGTGGGTGCACATTTTGGGGCATTGTGAGAGAGTAGCAAGGGGTGAGTAGAACATATAGAAAATTGGGCACACAGTATATAAAAGTGGAGAAACAGTATGGAGATGTGGGGGACAGTATGGAGGGGTGGGAGTGTGGGGGCACAATATGGAAAAGCACAGTATAGAGCAATGGTGCACAGTATTGGGAGGTGAAAATGTAGGGTACACTATAGAGAGGTGGAGGCACAGTATGCAGAATAGCTTATGATATATTTCAATAACGTTAATGACCAGTTAAAGCAAAAAGCAATTCAATTCAGATATTATTCTCTAGCCGTAGATGAGAGTACTGATTTGAACTCAACTTCTGATTTTCATTCAAGGAGTTGATGACAACGTTGAAGTAACTGTGGAATTGGCCGCCTACACCCTGCAAGGTCAAACTACCAGAAAAGAAATGGCAAATCAAGTAAACAAGTGTGTAGTTAAAAATGTAGGCCTGATGTTTGAAAAACTAGCGGCGATTTGCACTTATGATGTTTGATCTCGTAGGCGGTAAAAGCCTTAATGGCTTTCCTTTATGCCTTGCGATGGTTTTGAACAAGCTTTCCTTTTCTGTCCAGGAATTATACTCTTACTCCAGAAAAAAACATGTCCGGATTCATAATATCTTTTACCCCTTAGTAACTTATCTCTCTTTTTCTGTTTTATCTCATTTTGCAGTATATTCAATACTTGACACCACGTTTTTTATACATTTTCATAGACAGAGCTTTTATCACTACCAAATATTGAAATACTTCATAAATTTTCTCATAAACTTAAACCATATGTTCATGGGTGTAGAAATCCTAATTACTGTTAAGATACAGCACTTGGCAAAGATAAGGAAAAAAACAGAAGGAAGAACTTTTGTTAACACTCACAATAGGAAATGTAACTCATAACACATTTCTAACTTACTGACATATTAACAAGTATTTTATCTACAATCTTAAATTTGGACAAGAGATTGCTTTGGATATGATAGTGCTGTGACAGTAGTGTGCATTAGTCGCCTGCAAATGTAAACATTTCACATAAAATACATATGATTTCTATTTTTACCATATTAAAGACACATCATTAAATATTATTCTTATTTGTATGGTTAGTAAGTAGTGATGAGCGAGCACTAAAATGCTCGGGTTCTCGGTGCTCTTGCCGAGCATCTCAAGATACTGGTGTACTCGGCCAGAGCACCGAGCCCAATGTAAGTCAATGAGTGACAGGCTCCGCCCACAGAATTCCGGTTATAAAACGAGTATTTCTGGGAAAGGGCGGGAGGGTGGGATTTTTAAATCGCCGCAATGTATAACACCTTGCTGTGGCCCCCAGAGAGATCCTAACAATGAATCTGCTCCCTGTGTGGTACCAGCTCACTGTGTGCACTGAAGGGAGCTGTGTATGTGTGTCAGATCGATAATTATTAGCGAGCAGTCCGAGCATCTCGGTGGTACTCGGTGCTCGCCGAGCATCCCGAGTACTGGGATACTCGTGCGAGTAACGAGTAGCGCAGAGCATACTCGCTCATCCCTATTAGTAAGTATACGTGATCTTCACATTTGCCATTTTTCTAAATGTTTAGTGGCTGCTATTGTAACCAATGATATAACTCTGGTAAGGTGAACTTTGCAAAACTCTAAAACCCTACTTTCCTTCAAACAAGTATACAGCTAAAGGGTATGTTAAATTAAATGTTTAAAGTTTTTAATAGTGCATTGCTTCCTAGTGACCAGACTTCATTGTTACTAGTGGGTCAGGTGCTCCTTCATGAGTGACATTTCTGATTCTGATTTTGATTAAGTATCATCCTACTGCTGAACTGATCATGCTCCCGTGACTGTCAGTGCACTAGTTCTAAAGTATGCACTGTTATCTGTGCACTTACCTATAGAGATTACGGTACTCAGGGGACATGAGTAACATGTGATCCAAACATCAAAGGGCCTCTGGGCAAGAATAGTATAAGGGCCCTTTGCAGCTCGACAGTTGAACAAAATACTCAATTCCACCTGCTTTGGAGGTGGAAATGGGCACTCTAACCTCTTTGGCCCCTGTTTGGCTGCACAGGTTGCACCACTGATATGTCCACCCCTGGTAACAAGTATCTTAGGAGTTAACTGTAAAATCCCAGACTTGAATGTAGCTACTGTGCATATCAGGCCATACTCTTGTGATCAGTCACCTTGGTCACAACCCTACAAACATAGCAGCAGAATGAGAATAGTTAGATAAAATAAGTTAATGGCAATCTTCCTGTCTAAATATAACAATTTAATAACATGAGAATTGACCTATAAATGACAAGCCTATATAGGGCCATCTTAAGGGCTGCCACTAGAAATTTCGAGACCCCTCACAGTCAAAATTTTGGGGGCCCCCTGAGACTCCCACAAGCCTCCATTTTAGCTCCGCCTCCACCCTGGCTCCACCTCCACCCAAATATACATATATATACACACACACACACCAACATAATTAAGACTGCTTTGGGATGAATACACAACAGCTGTATAGACGATAGAGACTGTTGCTGGCTGCATACACAATGGAGATGGCTGCAGGCCATATAGACAATGGAGACAGCTGTGGGACGTATACACAATGGAGACTGCTGTTGGCTATACACACAATAGAGAATACATCAATAGATTCTGCTGCTAGCTATACACATACAATAAAGAATACACAATAGAGACTTCTGCTGCCTGTACACAATTAGAATACACAGTAGAGACTGCTGAGGACATGTACACAATAGAGACTGCTGCTGGCTGTATACACAACGGAGACTGCTGCGTGCTGTATACACCATGGAGATGCTGCAGGCCATAAACACAACGAAGACAGCGTGGGCAGTGAACACAAAGAAGATGGATGCTGGTCTTAAACATAATGAAAACAGCTGTGGGCCTTGTATACAATAGCGACTGCTGCGGCTATACACACAATAGAGAATACACAATAGATTCTGCTGCCGGCTATACACACAATGGATAATACGCAATAGAGACTGCTGCTGGCGGTACACAATTAGAATACACACTAGAGAAGGCTGCTGGCCGTACAGACAATGGAGACGGCTATGGGCCATACGCACAATCCAGACACTGCGGGCCATATGCACAATGCAGACGGCTATGTGCCGTACTCACAATACAAACTGCTGTGGGTCGTATGCACAATGCAGATGGCTGTAGGCCGTATGCACAATGCAGACCACTGGGGCCATATGCGCAATGCGGACCGCTGCAGGATGTATGCACAATGCAGACCACTGCAGGACATATGCCAATGTAGACCACTGCGGGACATATGCACAATGCAGACCCCTGTGGGACGTATTCACAATGCAGAACCCTTTGGGACATATGCACAATACAGACCACTGCAGGACATATGTACATTGGAGACCTCGGATTACGCACATTGAGACGCTCTGGGATGTATGCACACTGGAGACCGCTGCAGGATATATGCACATTGGATACCACTGCAGGATGTACACAATTGGAGATTACTGTGGGACATATGAACAGAGAACGCCGGCTGTATATCATGTATACACAGCACTATATTGTACATACAGGTCCACACTGTATACATACAGTATATAGACACACTAATACAGCATGTAGTGTGGACCTGTATATACAGTATAGTGCTGTGTACAGGCAGAGAGCTACACAGACAGACACAAATACACAGAGACAGACACAGATACACACAGACACATAGACATACACAGACAGACATCTTCATATTCACCACCAAAAGCAGCTCCCTCTTCCCGCTAGCAACCACACTTTGTGGTGACTTCCAGTTTGTAGTGGGCATGTCAGCCCATGGGGGACATGTACAGTACAAACTTGGCCGAGACTGACAGTCTCAGCCAGGCTGGCCCCCTCTCTGCTTCCCCTGTGGGGCGGTGAAAGACAGCAGAGGGGGAGCCTGTAGAATAGGTGAGGGGGCGGGACCATGAGGAAATTGGAAGGTGAGAGCCTGTAGAAGAGGTGAAGGGGTAGGGCCCCGAGGAGATTGGGAACGTCCCCTCACCTCTCCTCTAGGCCCTCTTTCCAGTCAATCACCGCCGGGTCCCTAATAGCTGTCAGGGCAACCATGCCCTGTCGGTGGCCTGCCCCTGGCCATCCTACTATTGAACTGAACGTGCTCCTCTAACTGTTAGTGCACTGGTTCTAAAGTCTGCACTGTTATCTGTACACTTACCTATGAGATTATGCTGCACTTTGCTTTTGCTCAACAGCATAGTTTAGCAGTTCATGGGGAAAGTGAGCATAGATTAGGAGTTCAAGAAACTGATAGATGGGGACTATTAGCTTCTTATTTTGCAGGACTAATACCAGCTCTGAATCAGGAGCTGACTGAGAATAGGGACGTGAGTTGCAATATCAAACAGCGCCAATTAAATTGATTACAGGAGATAGGTGAAAGTCACTGCTGGACATCAAAGGGTCCCTGTGCAAGAACAGTACATTGGTCACAACTAGAGATGAGCCACCACCCCAGTGTTCGAATTCGATTCAATTTGCTGAATTTGATGTGTGTTCGTTGAATGTTCATCGAATGTTCATCGAACACCGTCGAACACCATTGAAAATTAATGTAGTAAGTGTTTTAAGTGCGGTAGGGAGTGGGGAGCAAAGGAGCAGGGCGGCCCCGCCGGCTTTCCTTCTGTGTTCTGCACTCCCCGTTCCCTGATACCCCCTCATTGCCCCCCCGCCGCCTCCCCACCTGATCCTAAGTTAGGATCAGGCGGGGGGAGCAGCTCCAGGGAGCGGGAAGGGGCATCAGGGAGCGAAGGGAGCGAAGGAGTAGGCGGGGAAGACTGCCCCGCCAGCTTTCCTGCTGCGTTCTGCGCTCCCCGATCCCTTATGCCCTCTCATCACCCCTCGCTGACTCCCCACCTGATCCTAAGTTAGGACGTGGGGAGCATCCAGGGGCGGGTGGGGCCACCGCACCAGAGCCCTGGATGAGTTGGATACAGCTCCAGAGGATGGCACTTCAATGAACGCGCCATCTTCTGGGGTGGTCTGCAGGCTGCAAATCGCAGCGGGGGGGGGGGGAACCAGTAATCTTGGGCCTCCCTGCGCTGCGGATTCCAGCCCCCAGCTGCCTAGTTGTATCCAACTCATCCAGAGCGCTCGTGCGGTGGCTCACTGGTAATAAAGGGGTTAGGGCCAGCTTTGTGTTATCAGCTGGCCATAAGCCCGAAATTCATGGGGTCACATCAATATTAGACATGACCCCCAAATGAATTTCTAGTGAATTTTGTAAAAAAAAACACAACACACAGAAAAAATATTTTAATAGAAATAAAACCAAAAAGACACTTAGACTCCATTTTTATTAAAAAAATCCTCTTCCGTCTGATGTAGTCCAATCAGGTTTTCTTCTTTAGCTCAGCTACATCTCTGGTAGAGAACCTCTACCAGAGATGTAGCTGAGCTGTAAAGCCCTGGGAAAGTTCATGTGAGTTCATGCTGCATGAACTCACATGAATTCTCCTAGACAGCACCGCGGCTTCTTCAAATGAACAGCTAATCTGCATCAGTTGATCATTTGAAATAACAGGCAGGAAAGCCAGCGGTGAAGACACTGTCGGCTTTCCTGCTGTGTTCTGCGCTCCAGCTCCATGATGTCCCCTCCCCACTCCCTTGAGCTGCTCCCCCGCCTGATCTTAACTTAGGATCAGGTGTGGAGGCAGCGGGGGGCGATGAGGGGGCATCAGGGAGCAGGGAGCGCAGAACACAGCAGGAATGCTGGTGGCAGTCTTCTTACCGCCGCCGGCTTCCCCACCCTGCTCCTTCACTCCCCGCTCCCTGGAGCTGCTCCCCCGCCTGATGCTGACTTAGGTTCAGGTGGGGAGGCAGTGGGGGGGCAATTAGGGGGCATCAGGGAGCGGGGAGTGCAGAACACAGCAGGAAAGCCAGCGGGGCAGTCTTCTTACCTCCTCCGGCTTCCCCGCCCTGCTCCTACGCTACCTGCTCCCTGGTGCTGCACTCCTGCCCGGTCCTGACTCAGGATCGAGATGGGAAGCAGCAGGAGGAGCGGAGGATGGGGATGGGAAGCTGCAGGGGGCAGAGGATCAGACTTTTTACCACCGGCTCTTAAACAATCATGCCCCCATTTCAGCCTTTTCCTCTGCCCCCAGGCCATGTTATGGGGTCCCTTTGGTGATCAAAGTGTTATCGAACATAACCTCAAACTGCCGAATTTGAAAGCTAATTGTTCGCATTTGTCGAATGACTCGAACACCGCCCAAAACAGTTCGAATTTGAGATTGGCGAACATTTCGAATCGAACATCGCTCATCTCTAGTCACAACCTATAAACATGGTAGAAGAATAAGCAGAATGAGAATAGCTAGAAAAACTAAGTCAACTGCAATTTTCCTGTCTAACTATAAGATTTTAATAACATGACAATTGACCTTTAAATGACAAGCCTATATAGGGCTATATGTTGCCTTTTTGTACAGAATAATTTTTTTAATGGCTTTGGAATACATTTAGTATACATAAACAGTATATTATAAAAGAGAGTAAACCCCTTCAATTATTATAAATATTTTATTACATTTTTTGATGGGACAACAGTATAGCTATGACACATTCATACAATGCAAAGTAGTCAATGTCCATTTGGAGTGCTTATAAATAACTCAACACACACAGCTATTAAAGACCAAACTGATGGCAACAAAGGTGAGTACACCCCTAAGTAAAAATTTGCCAAATTGGTCACAAATAGGGATGAGCGAGTAGAATCGTTACTATTTGATACTAGCCGAATAGTAACGATATTCGGGCTACTCCCCAAGTTTCTTGTGATTACTCAGGAGTAGTGAGTAGTCTTTTTACTTTCGCAGTGTATCTATATGTACACTGCGAAAGTGCACTAAAAGTAAATAAAAGTTGTTAAAAAATAAAAAATATGATACTCACCTTTCAGATAGCTCCACCGGGACCGGCAAAGAAGACATCCTATCAACGCGAAGGACCTGTAGTCTGACAGCCAATCAGATGGCTGATAGCAATCTGGCCAATCAAATGGCCAGACGTCACAAACCATGTGATCACTACCAGCCACCTGATTGGCCAGATTATCAGGTCATTGATGCACATTCAAGACCTGGCAATCTGGCCAATCAGGTGGCTGGTAGCGATCAGGTGGTTTGTGATGTCTGGCCATGTGATTGGCCAGATCGCTACCAGCCATCTCATTGGCTGTCAGACTCACAGGTCCTTGTCATTGATAGCTGAGTATGATATTTTTTTACTTTTTAACAACTTTTATTCACTTTTAGTGCACTTTCCCAGTGTATATATAGATACACTGCGAAAGTACTCGCCCGCCCATCGCTATACACACAATGAGTACCGAGTACATCGTTGCGAGTATAGCGAGTCCGATTCTTGCAGTACTCGCTCATCCCTAGTCACAAAATTTTAATATTTTGTGTAGACATCATTATTTTAAAATACTGCTTTAACCTTATGGGCATGGAGTTCTCTAGAGCTTCACAAAAGTCACTGGAATCCTCTATGACAACATCACAGAGCTGGTAAATGTTAGAAACATTCTGGTCCTCCATCTCTATTTGATGATACCCCACAGATACTTAGTAGGGTTTAGGTCTAGCACCCTTACTCTCAGTTTCTTTATTAAGGCAGCAATCATCTTGGAGGTGTGCTATTGGGTTATCAAATTGGAATATTGGCCTGCAACCCAGTTTCCAAAGGGATCTTGCTCTGCTTCAGTAATTCATCGTATATGTATTGGATTCATGATTCCCTCAATGAACTGTAGGTCCCCACATCCAGCAGCACTCATGGAGCCCCAAACCATGACACTCCCACCACCAAGCTTGACTCAGACACACTTGTCTTTGCACTCCTCAGCTGGTTACCAACACACATACTTGACACCATCTGAACCACATAAGTTTATATTGACCTCATCAGACCACATGACATAATTAAAGTAATCCATGTTCTTAGTCTGCTTGTCGTCAGGAAACTGTGGGCTTTCTTGTGCATCATCTTTAGAAGAGGCATCTTTGTGGGATGATGGCCTTGTAGGCTAATTTGATGCAATGTGCGGCATATGGTCTGAGGCCTGCAAGATTGACCCCCGATTCCTTCAACCTCTGCATTAATGTTGTAAAGTCGACCTTTGTTTATGACACTGAGCATGGTCACTCAACTCCTTTGGTTGACCAAGGCGAGGCCTGTTCTGAGAGGATCCTGTCTTGATAAAACCGCTGTATAGTCTTGGCCGCTGTGCTGCAGCTCAGTTTCAGGGTGGTGTCAATATTTTTATAGCCTAATCAATCTCTATGTAGAGCAAGAAATGTTTTCACATTCTCGAAGAATGTTTTGCTATGAGTTGCCATGTTGAACTTACAATGACCAGTATGAGAGTGTGTGTGAGCGATAACACATTTAACACACCTGCTCCCCATTCACAACTGAGAGCTTGTAACACTAAAGAGTAACATGTTTCAGGGGATGAGAAATAGCTAATTGGGCAAAATTTGGGCAATTTCACTTAGGGGTGTACTCGTTTTTGTTCCCAGCGGTGTAGACATTAATGGTTGGGTTGAGTTATTTGAAGGGCACACCAAATTTACACTGTTATACAAGCTGTACAATGACTACTTTACTGTGTATCAAAGTGTCATATCTTCAGTGTTGTATCATCAAAAGATGTAATAAAAAATGTACTTAAATCTGAGGAATGTACTCACTTTTGTGATATACTGTATGTATATGTATTTAAAAATATATTTTGTGTGTGGAGCAAATGGAAAGAAAAGAGACATTTTGCCATATTTAAGCTTTTTTTGAGTTTTCTCTAATACCATTTTGAAGGAAATGTGAATTTTTGACCGCTTTTTACTTCTTTTTTTAAAGATGCACAAAAAATAGCAATTCTGGCATTTTAGCGTTCAAGGGATCAAAAAGCAATACAATATTTTCAAATGGAGAAAAATATTTTGCTATGTGTTTTTTTTCTCAATTTTAATATTTTGAAACTTTTTATTGACCTTTTTTACAACCTTTTTTAGTCCTGCTAGGAAAATAGACTATGCAATCTTGTGAACATTCAAATTTTAAAATGTAATACTAGAGTATTGCTGTATATGATGCCATGATATTCAAACATCCATGGAATTTGGCTCAGCCTCTAAGATGTCAGCCGTGGGGGCTATTATATGGGTCCTGGCTGCTATCGAAACTAAACAACTCATGCCACTGGATAATCATGTAGCAATTTCAGATATCCAGGGGCATTGAGGTTTCTATTGATGAAGAATGGCCCCACTATCTTTGTTCCCCATATACCACACCATACCATCAATTTTTGTGTTCCAACAGTCTTGAAGGGATCTATCCACTGTGGGTTAGTGTCAGACCAATAGCGCTGGTTTTGTTTGTTAACTTCACCATTCACAAAAAAAGTTTGCCTCATCACTCATCTGAAGGCAATTGTCTATGCTTTGAAGATACGAGATGTTCAGCATCTGAAACAACAGATACTGGAAGCCTGTGCTAGCAATTCTTCTGCGGTGTTGCTATCAGTGTGTCAAGAGTGGAAGAAGATAGTTGCATTGACAATCCAACACAATGGGCAGCACTTTGAACACATTTTATAAGTGGTCATAAACTTGTAAATAACTCATGAAAGAATAAAGTTACGTTAAAACCAAGCACACCATTGTTTTTCTTATGAAATTCGCAATGAAGTTAATAAAGAATAAAGTTGGATCCAAAATGGCCGACGTCAAAATGGCCACCATGGTCACCACCCATCTAGAAAAGTTTCCCCCTCCCATATACTAATGTGCCACAAACAGGAAGTTGATATCACTAACCATTCCCATTTTATTTAGGTGAATCCATATAAATGGCACACCATGTACTGTACATCTGCATCATTTTTTAAACATAATTTTATTTTGGTAGGCTGATAGAAGGGTTAAACATTTTGCAGCAATTTCTCATTTTATCAAGAAAATCACTAAACTATTTTTTTAGGGACCTATTCAGGTTAGAATGTACTTTGAGTAGCTTATACTGCTTTGAAACGCTGCAAAAGTGATGCCATTTTAAAAAGCACACCCCTCAAATACTACAGAATTGCTCTCAGGAAAATGTTAAACCATTAGGTGCTATACAGGAATTAATGGAAATTGGAAAGTAAAAAAAAAAATGTAATCAAAAATGTTTAAAGTGTAACTGACGTTTACATTTTTCTTTAATAATATTGTAGAGCAAGTGATTCTAATAAACTTTCAAATATACTTTATAAGTTATTTGAAAGAAAACCTTCAAAAACCTTCCAAAAGATGTCTCCACTAGGCTGTTTCTAAACCTGATTTATGCTGATTGTTAGGGAGATCCGTCTTCAGTTTACACATGGAAGGTGGGGCCTAAACATTGTACCACAATATAGCTGATCAGACTCTCAGGTTTACCTCAAGCAGGGATAGTGCTAGCTTCTTCTCTTATTATTATTATTATTTTTTTTTTATTTATTATAATTATTATTATTATTATTATTATTATTAATAATAAATAAAAATATAAATGGCAGTTACACTTTAAGGAATAGCATGTCAAAATGGACCACAGAACTTGTTACTCAGTAGCACTGTTACTCTACATGTGGTCAGAAACATTTGTTTGGACAAACGGCAGGGTTCAGAAGGGAAGAAGTCCCATTTGAATTTTGAAACACAAATTTGGACGATAAAGATTGCAGGCACCATTTCACATTTGCAGGGCCACTAAGGTACATAAACAGGAGAAACCCTCACAAATTACCCAATTTTGGAAACTATACTCATCAAGAATTAATGCAGGAGTGTGTTAAGCATTTCAAACCGATAGATCTTTCAGAAAAAATTTAAAATGTGGACATGAATGTGAATAGTCTGTTTTTTTGGTCTAAATTAGGGTTGAGCGAGTACCTTAATATTCATGCTTGCTATACTCGCAACGAGCAGGTACCGGTACTCGCTACTCATTGCGAGTATAGCGAGTATGAATACTTTCGCAGTGTATCTATAGATACACTGCAAAAGTAGCCTAAAAGTGAGTAAAAGTTGTTAAAAAATAATAAACTTACATACTCACCTTCCGACGTCGGCACCAGGACCGGCAGAGAAGCCAACCAATTGCTGGAAAAGGACCTGTCACTACCAGCCAATCAGATGGCCGGTAGCGATCTGGCCAATCAGATGGCACTAGGTCACAACTACGCCATCGCTAGGGGCCACCTGATTGGCAGTTTGCAAGGTCCTGATAGTACATCTAGGACCTTGCAAATTGGCCAATCAGGTGGCCGCTAGCGATGACATAGTTGTGACGTGGCGCCATCTGATTGGCCAGATCGCTACCGGCCATCTGATTGGCTGGTAGTGATAGATCCTTTTCCAGCAATTGGATGGCTTCTCTGCCGGTCCCGGTGCAGGCGTCAGAGGGTGAGTATGTAAGTTTATTATTTTTTAACAACTTTTAAATCACTGTTAGGCTACTTTCGCAGTGTATCTATAGATACACTGCAAAAATATTAGGACTACTCGCTACTCCCGAGTACTCATAAGTACTTGGAGAGTAGCGAGTAGCCCGAATACCGCTACTATTAGGCGAATACCAATTAGTAGCGAGTATACTCGCTCATCCCTAGTCTAAATGTGTTACCCAGGATTTTATAAGTTAAGATCAAGAACATAGTATGTCATTGGAAATGTGTCAATTGACTAGTGTCAAGATTAGAGATGGGCGAATCTACTCGTTACTACTCGCTACTCTGCGAGTATTAGGGTACCTTTACACGCGGCTACATTTCTAGGGTGGCTACAGGTAATTTACTGGCTGCAGTGAAATCATGGAGAAAGGTTCTAATTTGTGCTAGTGTACAAAGATAATTCTCATGATTACTGCAACGTAATTACCTGTACCACCCTAAATTAGCGCGTAAAGGTACCCTTAGGGTACTCGGTCGACTCCTTACTCTGCGAGTTTCATTGTGATTACTCGCACAGTAACGAGTCAATGAAAATCAATTGTAAATTCTATTCCTCTACTTCTTTGAACCGGATTGTCCCGGATTGACCCGATCAGGTTCAAGCCGGTTACTTTAAAAACAAAATAACTTTAACATGACTGTCTATGGCCGGACTGAACGGACCGGTTCAATTCGGTCAATCCGTTTTTATATTTAAAGCCGCTTTTTGCTGCCTTTAGATAAAATGGGAATGCAGGTTTTCCTCTGCTGCAGACCTTTATGGGTCCAGCAGCAGAGAATCGCTGCAATACTCGCTTCCCCATTCAATTACATTGGATCGCTAGACTCGCAATGAGTAGCGAGTATCGGGATCCTACTCGTTAGAGTCTAGCGAGTCTGAGTAATTTAGTATTCGCCCATCCCTAATCAAGATACTTTTAATGGAATGTAAATAAAGCAATGGATATGAAGAATCTAATTATGATTTTGGATTTACCTGGTGATCCCATTTGGGCCCTAAAAGATGCCAGACTTATGAAAAGTGATGTTAATGAAAAGTGGAAGCATTTATAATCACATTTTTTGAGCCGCATATTGGCTGAGATTGTACAGTTTGTTTTTATTGTTCTTCTAACAGTCTGTGAATTCATCTCGAGCTATGGTGATTTGATGTATAAGCGATCTTTATGCAGACCAAACTTGTGAAAGACTAGATAGATCAACCAGGGTCTTCTCCACTGTTATTTGTTGCTGATCATTCCTCCTTGTCTTGTTCCTTCTATTCTTCCTATCAATACATCCTTCTCCAGTGCTTACTCTCTTCTTATAATTTGTCCAAAGTAGGACAGTTGTAGCTTGGTGTTCCTCGCTTCAAGTGACAGTTTAGGCTTGATTTTGTCCCCAAATTGATTTGTTTATTCTTTTTGCCATCCATGGTATTGATAAGAACCTTTTCCAGTATCACATTTCCAAGGTGTCGATTCTTCTTCTGTTTTGGAAAATTACATGTAAGATTACACAGTGGATTTTCAAAGTGCCGAGGCACATATCAGGTAAAATTCACCATCTATCTGCTAATAACTGCAGAGTCTAAAGCACCTCTGGAATTAATATCTGCACAAAAATTGTGCACTTTGAGCAGTCGCAAGTCTAAATTTCCAAAATAATACCACGCATCAGTTGTAGTAGTGTAAGGCATGATACTACTGGGTTCTGGAGCAGTAGAAAGTATTCTGGAGTGATGAATCACCATTTTATATCTAGCAGTCTGTTCGATGGTTTAGCAAATAACAGGAGAACATTACCTCTCTGACTGCATTGTACCAACTGTAAAGTTTGGTGAAGTAGGGTTAATGCTATTGGTTGTTTTTCAGGATCGGCCTTTGATCCAGCAAGAGGAAAGCTTAATGCTTCAATGACATGGACATTTGTGGCCTTCAACACTCTCGAAATTGTTTTGGGAAAACCAATTTCTGCTTCAACTTGTCTTGCCCAAGTGCACAATGCAAGGCCCATAAATGCCATGGCTGGGTTAGTTTGGGTTGGAAGAGCTTGACCTACCCTCACAATGCCCTGACCCCAACCCCATTAAACACCTTTAAACTACACTAGAATGGAGATTGCAAATCTGGCCTTCTCATCCAATATCAGTGTTTGATGTCACAAATTCTCTGCTGGTTGAATGGGTGAAAATTCCCACAGACGCATTACAAAAATCTTGTAAAAAACTTCTCAAAATAGTGAAACCTGTTTTAGCTGCAAAGTGAGAACCAACTCTATAATATCTTTGGATTTAGAATGGCATGCCACTAACAGGTCTGTAAATGTAAGGTGTAGACTTTAATAAGTATGCTATGTTTCACAAATTTTAATATCTAATATATTTACCGTATATTCTCGTGTATAAGCCGACCCGTGTATAAGCCGACCCCCCTACTTTTGCCCCCAAAATCTGGAAAACCTATTGACTCGTGTATAAGCCGAGGGTGGACCCCAGCACAGGTATACAGCCCCCAGCAGTGTGGTATACAGGCCCCCCCAGTGGTATACAGGCCTCCCCAGTGGTAGTATACAGCCCCCAGCAGTGTGGTATACAGCAGCCTCCCCAGTGGTATATACCGCAGCCCCAGAGTATATACAGCAGCCCCAGTGGTAGTATACAGAAGCCCAGAGTATATACATATCCCCAGTAGTAGTATACAGCAGCCCCAGAGGTATATACAGCAGCCCCAGTAGTAGTATACAGCAGCCCCAGAGGTATATACAGCAGCCCCAGTGGTAGTATACAGCAGCCCCAGAGGTATATACAGCAGCAGCCCCAGGGTATATACAGCAACAGCCCCAGGGTATATACAGCAGCAGCCCCAGGGGTATATACAGCAGCAGCCCCAGGGTATATACAGCAGCAGCCCCAGGGGAATATACAGCAGCAGCCCCAGGGGTATATACAGCAGCAAAACCAGGGGTATATACAGCAGCAGCCCCAGAGGTATACAGGCCCCCCCATCAGTATCCAGGGCCCCCCCCATGCTCCGCAAACCTGTAAAGTAAGATCATTATACTTATCACTGTCCTGTCGCCGCCGTCCCCACCGCTGCCATCGCGATCCTCCGTCTTCATCCAGCGTCTTCCGGCTTCCTGTGGTCGGCGCAGACAATGACGGAGGATCGCGATGGCATCGGCGGGGACAGCGGCGACAGGACAGTGATAAGTATAATCATCTTACTTTACAGGTTTGCGGAGCATGGGGGGGCCCTGGATACTGATGGGGGAGCCTGTATACCGATGGGGGGGGCGCCCGTGTAGTGACTCACGTATAAGCCGAGGGGGGAACTTCTCAGCCCAATTTTTGGGCTGAAAAACTCGGCTTATACGCGAGTATATACGGTAAGCTTTATTTAATTTTTACTACATCTATAGTATCAACACAGTCCTATAAAGAAATAGTCATTAATATCTGTTACTAACTCCAATGGGGCGTACTTGTTAATCTTCCTATTTCAGACAAATACACTAGCATTTTATATATGGAAACCAGTAAGGGCCGCTTCACACTGCGGCGTGATCCGGTCCGGGTCTGTCCGGGAGGACCCTGACAGCCGCGTACCGGATCAGCACACAGGACTGGTGAGCTATTATGCCCTCCGGTCCTGTGTGCAGCAGTTCCCGCTGCTGATAAGTCAGGACCTGTCAGCGGCTGCAGCTGCGTGCACTGCACACAGGACCGGAGGGCATAATAGCCCCCCAGTCCTGTGTGCTGATCCGGTCCGCGGCTGTCAGGGTCCTCCCGGACAGACCCGACCGGATCACGCCACAGTGTGAAGTAGCCCTTAGTCTCCAAGTAGCCAAGGAAAGTCATATATTAATAGATCATATACATTCTAATTTCTTCCTAAAACTCTTTTAATACCTAGCCATTCATACATATCTTTTAGAATTACAGGTCAGGAGTTATATTGCCACTATAGTTTGAAGTCTGGTCTTGGTGTGATATATAAGTTCCTCCTCCAAACCCACAACTATTGTTTTATATAAAATGACCCCAATCAAGTAGAATGTTACAGTATTACCTTTCTGGAAAGAAAACCTCCATGTTTCCACAACGACCTGTCACTGATAAGATATAAGAAAATGACACTTTTATGCCTTTAGGAGCTTGTTGAACAAATTTCCGCACAGCAGTATCCTCGTATGACAATTTTCACGGTCTCTTAAAGATTTGTTCCTTGTTTACTTTCTTCCCTCTTACTATCTCTTCAGGAGCACGAGTGACATGGACAAGGAAAAGCGGTCTTTTCATGACATATTGTCTCTGCTTTTCCAGCTCACTGAGAAATCACTATAGATTTTTTCTACTCCATAAATTTCCGTTTTGCCTGAGGATTGCCAGATATTGCAGCTGAAAAATACAATATCTTTTTTTCCCTCACTTTATTGTCCTATAAATGCTGCCTGCATCTGTACACTGTAAATTGGATATCGCTAGGACATCAAGTGCTTCAGTGGAGGCCAATTAATTTAACTATGTGCTGACTAATTTAGATGCTTGACGGAAAAGATGCATATTACTATTTACCGTGCATAAAATTAGAAATGAAATGTAAAGGAACAGTGAGTACAGAACATACTATTGAAAATGGTATTTATTAACAATGCTTGACTGGGGTTCCTTGGGGCCACTATAAGAAAATTATATCTGTATATTCATCTAATTTTTGCATACGAGCTTCATACACAGCCATGATAATGGCTCACAAAGTACATATTGATAAATTCTAATTGGTTATTTGTCAATTAAACCAGTGAGAGTTGCACCTAGCAGCAAGTGATTGGCACTAAATCAGCTTTGAATGGGCTAGTCTTCCAATGGACACTTGGTTATAGTATTGTGCATAAAACCTGGGCTCATTGGATGATCTTCTGAAGGTAATCACAGTGTAAATTGATAATTTGTTGGAATATTTTATGGCTCCTATCTAAATCATTTAAAAAAAAGTATTTTGTAAATCCTAAAGAGAAGCTTTACACAAAGCTATAGGAGTCCTCCTCTTCATTTTCTAATTTAAGTAATTCACAGGCAAAATCATGATTACTTACCACGCTGCACCAACATTACTTCCTTCCTGCTACCCTCAAACTTTGTTGACATGGCTAGCAGTGACAGCACATGGCTCCCACATGGGACTGTTGCATCTAATCACTGGGCTGAGATGGCACAAGACTACTGGGCCAAGGGATTGATTGCAGTGGTCATCAAAGACAGCTTCTTGATTGTGTCCAGAGTAGCAGCTATCTAGGTTTGAAATGTGTCAGAGAATAGCAATGACCAGCTAGGTATCTAATGCTCCAAATCAAAACTTTCTGTGTTTAGTAATCAAATTGTCAAAAAGTCTATCAGAAAGTAAAGAATAGAAGCAATCCAATGTGTTTCCAATGCCTCCTTAGTACAAATGAGCGAACAACTGAGGGTTCAGATTCAATTTGGTTTGACGAATGATGGGGTGTTTGCCGAATTGTTCACCAAATCAATGGCAGGCAACATCAAACACACAGAAAACACCTTAAAAGGAACCCAAAAGCTGTCAAACACATCTCAAACCATTTTACAGTGTAGTCCCTCTGTTTTGACACTAGCTTCCTACACTATTTGTCAAAACTCTGGTACTCTGACTATTTTTGGGGCATTTTTGCCCTCTTCTAAGATGACGTCCTTTGCTTCAGCCCTCTTTATTTGCCTACCTTTATAAACTCCAGTCTGACCTCTAATTATCCGCTTGACTATTCTGCCTGGTTTCAGCTGTTTGTGACTTCTCAAGTTTGTCCACCTACTCCTGCAAACCCTGTGAGAGGCTGGGGTCAGACTTCAGCACTGGATCCATTCAACTTAGAATTCTTGAAAAACTGATAGTTTTAATGGATCCATAGGCTCCTATGCAAAAAACGCAGTGTCAAAATGCACTGCTAAAAATGCTATGTGTTTTTCTACTGTACCGAAAAACACTGCTAGCAGCTTTTTTCTCAAATTGTAAGTTGAAAAACATTCAGGGCTCAAGTGTGACCCAAGCCTTTTGCGGACGTTTCAAAAACGCATACCATTCTTTTAGTGCCCTTTTGACAATGCGTTTTTTGCATTGGGTCCTATGGATCCGTTAAGTAGAAAAACGGATGCTTTTAGCAGATCCAAGGCTCATGTATGGCCCCAGCCTATGGGTGCGTTAATACATGCGTTTGGATGCGTTTTTAGCGGTAAAACCGCATACAAACGCAAACGCAGACAAATGCAGCCAAGCCTTAGATGTGAACTGGACCTATAAGTCTCAAACAAAAAAACAGCTTTATACATTGTATATACATAGTACTTATAAACCTATATTTTCTTATGTAGATTAGCCACATACTAGTCTGTGCACTAATTTACATAAGAAAATGTAAGTTTGGATGCATTTTTAGCGGTAAAAACACATACAAACACAAATGCAGGCAAAGGCAGCCAAAATGCAGATGTAAAAAGGCACATAGTCTGTGTGTGTTATAGTAAAGTTTTTTGTTCACTCCTTGAGTGCTGAACTGTTTCTGTAAACATGTGCTTTGATACTGCCATACAGACACTGGTGAACAAGCCACAGGCCTCTGACCTAAAGGGTACCCTGATGAAGGTGCCAGGATAGGTGCCGAAACGCGTTGGTGAATAAAGGAGATCGTTGCTTTGGATCCTTACCTTCCTTGTGACTTCTTGGAGACATCCATCCCTTATGATTCCATTGAGACAGCAGCGCGGACCGTGACACACCATCTTCCCTATATATGAAAATTAGTGATTGGCTCTTGAGTCAGACATCGCCCTCACAATCTGTACTTGTACCTGTAATTAGTTGCCATACATAAGTATGGCAGTGAACCTGCCATTATATGTGTGTAAAAATAAATAAATAATTGAAATAAAATTGCTAAGGCTGGTTTCACACTGCATTTTTTTCCTGATCAGGTTCCTTCTGGTTTGTGTGTCAAAACCAGGAGTGTCTCCAAAACTCAGAACAGGTGTCAATCTTTCAATTATACTTTTTCTCTGCAAGTTCCTCTCCTGGTTCCTTTCCTGGTTTTGGCACACAAACCTGATCAGGGAAAAAACTGCAGTGTGAAACCAACCTTAGGGGTCCCACATGTTTTTGATTCTCAGCACAATGGATAGCTAAAAATTGCAGCACCCAGCTGTGCGATTTAACCCCTTAGTGATGAAGAAATTTGTCATTTTTCATTTTCGTTTTTTCGCTCCTCGGCTTCCAAGAGCCATAACTGTATAATTTTTCTGTCGACACAGACATATGATGGCTTTTTTTTGCGGGACGAGTTGTACTTTCAGATGCAATAATTTGTTTTACCATATAATGTACAGGGAAATTGCAAAAAAATTCCAAGTGCAGTGAAATTGCAAAAAAAGTGCAATTACACGTTAGTTTTTTGGTTTTTTTGTCGCAGAGTTCACTATATGGTAAAACCGACATGACGGTGTGATGCCTCGGGTCAGTATGAGTTTGTACATACCAAACATGTATACCTTTACTGGTATCTAGGTGGTGGAAAAAAAATTCAAAAGCATGAAAAAAAAACCATTGCACTTTTTGCGCTATGTTCTGCGGCCCGTAGCGTCCTCATTTTTCGGGATCTGGGGCTGGGTGATGGCTTATTTTTTGCATCTAGAGCTCATGTTTTTAATGATATCATACTTGGGTGGATGCGCTGTTTTGATCGCCAGTTATTGCATTTTTTAGCATTGTTCCAGCGACCAAAAAAACGTAATTTTGGCGTTTGAACCATTTTTTGCGCTACACAGTTTACGGCTCTCATTACTTGATTCTTTATATTGATAGATCGGGCGATTCTGAACGCGGCGATACCAAATATGTGCATTTTATTTATTTTTTTAATACTTTTATTGTGGATGGGAGAAAAGGGGGTGATTTGAACTTTTATGTTTTGTGTTTTTTTTTCAACTTTGTAAAAACTTTATTTGCTTATTGATTCTTACTTTTACACAGCCCCTGTGAGAGGCATGCAGCTGCACAGTCCGATCGCTTCTGACACATACAGATGAGCTGCAGCTCCTCTGTATGTGTCAGAATCGCGGACCTGTTGTGGTTGGCAGGGGCTGCCAACCACAACCAGGAAATGCTCCATGACAGGTTCCAGGGTCAAGCCAGGACCCCGGCCTGTCTCGTCAGCACGGGAGATCTCGCAATGTTATCACGAGATCTCCCCTGGAGCCCGGTAACCGCGCGCCGCCCGCTCCGGTTCCCTTAGATCCCGCTCTCAGAGATTGATTGCGGGATCTAAGGGTTAACAGCACCGATCGGATAGCGGGACCGATTGGTGCTGTTAGTCCGACATCTCAGCTAGTGAGATCAGCTGAGATGTCGGAGGTTGATAGTGAGCTCCACGCCGGAGCTCACTTCAAACACCGGGTAATGACAGCCTGACGTCTAGAGACGTACGGCTGTCGTTAAGGCGTTAAATTGGCTGAGTATCAAATAAGGGAACCATACATGTTTTTTTTAATTAATTCAATAACTAATTAAAAAAACAGGCAGTGTGGGGTCCCCCTTAATTTGATACTCAGCCAAGATAGAACACACAGCTGGGTGTTGGTATTCTCACCCATAGTCAATATTGTTATGCTGTTATGTTAGTTATAATACAGCTGGTTGTCAATGTGAGAGAGCTGCTGCAGTGAGCAGACATTGCAATGTCTCCACTCATCGCAATGTAGCAGAGACGGGGGACCTTCACGGGACATCGTCTTGTGGATTTACCGTAAGAGCTGGGTATGTTTGATGTTAATAAATGGGTGAAAGAAGGTTGTCTGTGAGTTTTTATTTCAAAAAAGGATTTTTCTCTGTGGGTTATATTTCAAATAAAGAATTTTTCTCTTTGTGTGTGTTTTTTTTAAATATTTACTCATAAGATTGGTAATGAACGGGTCTCACAGAGGCCTGAACATTACCAATCTAGGGCTTGATGACAGGTGCCAATATTCAGCTGTCATTAACACCTTCTATTACCCTGATTGCCACCGCACCAGAGCAGTCAAGAAGAGCTGGGTAAAGTGCCATGATTTGGCACTTCTAATAATTGCTCAAAATTATGGAATGGCTGCGAGCTGCAATTCTTATCCAGGGGAGATAATAACTGTGTGTTTCTTAAGGGTGAAGAGAATACCAACCACCAGAAATGTGTGCTGCTATTGTTATCCTGGGGGGCAATATCTATGTGCCTACCCAGGGTGGGTATACCAACCCCCAGCCTTGTGTTTTATCTTGGCTGATTATCAAATGGCATGGGACCACCACACCGCTGGGTATTTAATTCTTTATTTAAATAATTAAAGAAACCTGTGTGGGATCCCTGTATTTGATACTCAGAAGATATAAAGTGCTCGGATGGAGGCTGCAGGCTGCAGCCGTCGGCTTTATCTGTGCTAAGAATCAAAAATGTAGTTGACCTCTATGCAATACTTTTTCAATTATTTATTTACTTTTCCCCACAAATGACGGCAGGTTCGTTGCCCAGGTTCATGGTTCACATCATGTCTGGTCCAGAACCTGGACTTTAAAAAAAGTCTGTATGGATCTGCCGAACCCGAACATCTGCGGGTTCACCTATCTCTAATTAAAGGCTTTCTTTAAATTAGATTCTTGTGTTGCATGTATTTTTTAAGAAAAAAAAAAGGAATCTTTGTTTCTTTTTCATATCACAATTGTATTAAATTAAATGAATAACCTTGCAACTTTCACACTATCACCGAAGGCTATTTTAAACTCAGGCATCATATCTTTTCGGGAAGATTTTTCAATACGCTCAATAACATCAATAGTAATAGTAACACATCTATAAACTAATAATTCAGGAGCCCACATTCACTATAAGTAATGTCCCAGCTCCCCTGCTCCCATCCTTTGCACATACTCATTAGATGCATCAATTAAAAAAAAAAAGAGTCTGAGTCAGTCTAATGCTACTAATGTACATGTTCATTTCCTGAAATAACAGTGCGGAATAATCCTGGTGGCCAGTGTGAAAATTGCAAGATTTAAATTTTTATATTTAATACAGATTGTCATAGGCACAAAAGGTATATAAAAATTTGAAATGAGTTTAACACAAATGGTCTAAGTTAAACAATAGGTCATTTTTTGATGACCCATTGTCTTTAAAACCAGGCGGAGTGTCTTGTTGACACATTCTGGTGGAAATATTCTACTTAGGCGGCCGTCACACGGTGAAATATCTTGAACGATATCGTTTAAGCGATCTGCTTTTTGATCGCTTAAGCGATATCGTTTGTGCATCGCTACGTGCGATCAAGCGATTTTACAATGTAAATTCGCTTGATCGTTACATCGCAGATATGGGAGCCGGAGCTCATATCAAGCGATAAACGCTTGTTCAATCTGCTTCATCGTGGTGTGTGACACCACGATGAACGATCTCCGAGCGGCAGAGCCTATGCTGGGAGATGATATCTATGGTAAACGTCGGGTTACTAAGCGCCGCGCGGCGCCTAGTAACTCGATGTGTACCATAGTTACCAGCGGTCTCGCTGGTCCACATCGCTGGTGAGTCTGTCTGTGTGACAGCTTACCAGCGATGTGAGCGATATCGTTAGCGATCGCGCGTGCACGTGATCGCTAACGATATCGCTCACGATATTGCACCGTGTGACGGCCGCCAAAGCTACACCTTGAAAAGGAACCAACCAGCAGGATTTAGGGTCAGAAAGTGAAGCCAGTTCCTTACAGGCACTGAGATACTGAATGCAATCATAATTTTACTTGAATGATTCCATATTTGATTACAGATAATAAAACTCCTGGAAAACAGAGGAGCAGATGATTGATATGTGCAGCATTGCATCACTATTTGGGGTTGTTATTTTATTACTCTCTTGTGGGCATGCCTTTCTCCTGTAAGCCAAACCGTCCCCCATTCCCTCTCATCTGAAAGTACTGAAATTGAAAGTAAAGATGACAGAGGGAGGATGGTTTGGCTTACAGCCGAAATGCATGCCGACAGGGGAGTAATAAGGAAAACCCAAAGAGTGCAGTGCTGCACACATCAATCATCTGCTGCCTTGTTTTCCAGGAGTTTTATAACACTTTCTCTGAAATCAAACCTGGAATTATTCAAGTAAAGGTTTGATTGTATTCAGTATCCCAGAGCTGTAAGGCATTTTCTTCACTTTATAGCCCTAAATCCTGCTGGTTGGTTCCCTTTAAATAAGATTTTACAACCTATAATAATAACTCATGAAATTTTCATGGTAAAAACAAGTTCACTTTCTAAATCCAGCCTTGGTCAGTAAATGCAGTGCATCCTGTGTTTTCATGCATGAGTAATGAAATTGGAATTATACACATAAGCTGTCATAAGAATATATTGGCAAATAGCGGTAGATAACTGACTCCTAAAGGCATAATTTAGTTCACATTTCAAGACAAGGCCATTTATTTTAATGTGCGGCATATGTCAAGAAAGTGACAAAGTCCAAGTATTACTCACATTGATGGAAGAGCGCTATTCATGTAACAGCCGGCAATACATTGTGTTACTATGAAGTTCAGGCGAAGAAGATCTCCAACTCTCGGAGAGCTGAAATTACTAATTAAAGAAAAAAACAAGCTATCTAATTGTGTTTAATTAAGAGTCGATTAACATAAGCTAATCATCTTGTTCCTATAGTGTGCAGCTATTTATAAGTTTGGAGGTTCTGATTATTTAGAGGAATTCATCAGCATTGTTAACTCTTGGTAATCAGACTTTGTGGCATCTGATATATTACAATCTCTCAGCTGGTACTTTTTTTTATTACTGCCAGGATTATTTATGCAGTGAACTGATTTAGACAGTGTAGAACTGATTATGATTATTCTGAACACTTAGCTTTGAGAGAATGCCGTGTCATGAACTCCATAGCGGAAAAAGAAAAAGGCAGCATGTGAATTAACTCTGAGTTAAAGGGCACGGGTACATAGTAGAGCCCAATGCACAGACCCTAGAAAGAAGTGTACAGATGATACATGACCTTTTTATTCTTTTGTACATGATCTAGTGGATTATATATAAAAATTTTTCTCTGGAAGCAATACTTTAGACAATGACTTCCATACATATGACCTCTGATGGCGAATGCCATGCAATCCAACATAAAAATCTCTATGAAATTGATGGTATACATAGGAACAGTGGAGGGCTCATGTGCTGTCGTATGTCAGAGTTCAAAGGGTTTTCCAGAAATAGATTTTTATGTCATAAAAGGCATATATAAAGCAAAACTGACTGCAGCTTCTTTGGTGTTTACCGTGGCTGCGGGCTGGTTATAGTGTTTCAAGATACAATGAAGTAATTCTGCAAAGTGTGGAATGGCTGATAAAAAAGATACGCTGATAAACACAAACAAGGCTACATCCTTTTCAATAGCTGATTGTGATTGTATATATAATCAAGCCCCCAACTATCTAATATTGATGGCCAATCCTATGGCTAAATCATTTAGGGTGCATACTCCTATTCAGGACTTTGCTAGCGTTTTGGACCAGTAGTATATTGCCATTGCATCCCAAAATATTTCAGATTGACAGACAAGCGTATGCCATGGTGCATTTACAAGAAATCCCATTCTCAGTATGCTTCTCCCAAATGCAGCATTATTTCAGTAGTAGTGCGCTGGCTGCGCTCCCGAAGCTCCACAACATATTAATTTCATACTGCGGAGTCAGTAGCGATCTCCTGTGGGTACATGCAGGGAGAAGCCACTCTGCACCCACCGCAGATTGTGGGCACAGGGCAGCTGCGCTCACCTGTGGGTTCCTGTGGCTTCCTTCAGTCCAGAGCGCTGTGTCCAAGATGCAGCGCCTCCAGATAGTCAGCACATACCCTAGGTTTTGTGGAATGGAGAAGAAATATGCCCAAGCACTATCAGGTAGTTGTCCCTTTACCTGCCTATTGTGCTCGGTGTTGTTCATCACTGCAACAGAGCAGTCATAGACCACTCCTGCCAGTGACTAAAAAGCTACCTTATGCTTATTGACATCCAGCACACCACTACCTAGCTGGGAGAGACTGTTGTCAATAAGCATGACATGAGGTCAGTTATGATTAGCTGTCTATAAGAATGACATCAGTTATCCATCTACAGAGGTGAGAAGCCCATTTCTGTCGACACAACATCAGAATCGCCAGCAGGCTCCACGTTAGCTGTCAATGGCGCTGGGCACAATAGGTGGTAATTACCTGCCTGTTGGTGCTTAGGTTATAGTAGGTTATTCTAGCTGCAACTAGCAGGTAATAGATGGGGTGCACAGGAGAAATTCCCTATTGGGTTCTTTCAGTTTCTCACTACTTGATATTTTTTTAGTACAAACCATGATCTTACCAGTATTTTAGCTCATTACTCATTATTATTTTCTCAATTCTTATCTAGCCTTGGAATGTGTGAAGCCTCATACCACAGTGACTTTCTCACATTCCCTGGTGACCTACATTCATAGGTAGTTAATGACACCATTATACCATTTTATTTTGTTTCTGACAAATATTTCTTGTAAGAAATGTTAATTTGCATTATGAAAAAGTCTATGCCAGCAAATGTTTGCTCTTATGTTTCTTATATTTGTAATGACTGTTAGACTTGTACCTATTCTAAAAGTGTTCAATATTTTGGGTTTGTGAGGACCCTCAAAGAAAGGGCTATCTTTTGCTTTACCTTGTAATCTTTGATCTACTTGATTTATTAATACATATCTTTTGTTTTGTACAAAGATAAAACCTTGATAAAGGCCGCGGGTAAATGAAATGTTTAAGGGATGTTCAATAAAGAGGATTTGAGAGGCAGAATAGCGGGGCACCGATCACTTAAGATCCAAAGTAGCGGTATCAGCAGTGCAACTGCAGCAGAACCGGGGGTGCACAGTCTTTTAACAGCCTGAGAGGTAAAATCACATTGAAGAAAGAGGCACTCACCACGGTGATAGTTGGTTCCTCAATGGATGACTTTAATCATCATTAGGGTACAGGGTGCTGGGGAGGGGTGTTGGAGGTGCAGACTGACGGCACCGTTTCGGATCAACTGATCCTTCGGCTGGTCCGGCCAAGACCAGTCGAAGGATCAGTTGATCCGAAACGGTGCCGTCGTCTCCACCTCCGACACCCCCTCCCCACACCCTGTACCCTAATGCTGATTAAAGTCATCCATTGAGGAACAACTATCACCGGGTGAGTGCCTCTTTCTTCAATGTCAATAAAGAGGATTATTTGCATGAGATCCATGGAATTTTTCAATGTTGGTTTTTAGGCACATTCTTTTTTTATTAAATCCAATATATACCCCTTAATTGTAACAACAGTTAAAGGAATTTTCCATGACTACTTTTCTTTACTATGTGCCTAAGAACTAACAGGCAGGTAGTGTGTGGAATGGTGCATTTTCTTTATAATCTTCAAAAAATTAATTGCAAAGTCTTGGAGGTTGTAGAAACCTGCGAATTTGAGCAATTCAACTTTAAATAAATCCACAGTAGATTGATCTGCTGATCTCTAGAAATTACATTGTGATACCAGCTAAAACTATTAAGAAAATTATATTAAATCATGTGATTGACTAAGATATTGGAATACATGAATAAATAGACATAGACAAGATCACATTTAGAAGAAAAGAAAATTTTGATTTCTACGACTAAGGACACCCGCTAGCATCAGAAGGCGACATTGAGCTATGTTTAACATCTTCCAGACCTGATGTTATTCTATTAAAGATAAAGAATAAAATTCCAGAAATCTTTTAATATATCTGGATCTGTCGTTTTGCAAGATCACCTTTACATAATCTAGTAGTTCCTAAAAACGTATTACTGTAGAAGTCTAAGTGCGGAAAAGTGAAAAGTGGTTGTAGACCCTATGTCATACAAGGACAGCTTCTGTTCAAGCTTTACTTGCCCTTCAAACTAAGAAGTCCTTGACATCTTCCAGTCAGTTCTCATAAGAAAACATTTCATCACATCGAGGTCTTCTCTGAGGGGGTAATTTTACTGTTATGTTTCTTACACCGTGCTATTTGCATTGAACTGTGCTTTTAACAGCATTCATAAAAAAGAAAACAGCATTGCCCTTTTGACAGGCCACCTACTCCTTCTTACAAGAAAAGATATCCTGCTTGGCAGCTTGCCCTTAGCAATCTGTAATCTTTGCTTACTTGATTCAAGACGAATTGTAGATAATTCACTTTGGGAAAGCCTTCTTTCCTCCCCCTTTCTAAAAAAATTGGTTTTAATTCGCCAAAATGTTAGCTCAGCAGACTGTGAAGCATAAAATGCTGTAAGGTGACCTTGTATCTGCTGCCATTGATTTACATCTTCTGTAAACTGAAAAACAAGGAGACGAAAGTTAACTCCAAGTGGTCAGATGAAAAAGAAGTAGGAGAAAAATATGGGATATGAAAAATGTTTTAATTCTTATTTTATAAATCAATAGTACATGAAAATATGCAACTTTGTAGTATATCCCATCAGACATATTTGCTTTGTTCTCTGCCAGAATTGATCAGTCATTATAAAAATTCTCAATTCTGAAGTTGAATCTGTATTCAGTGAAGACTTTCCCATTACTGAGATAGGAGATGGCAGATATTACTGATGGGATTATAAAACAACAGGAGGAAGGAAGAGCTAGAGGCAAAGCTCTGCTCCCTTCTATCTACAGTGGGGTGAAAAAGTGTTTTGCCCCCTTCCTGATTTGCTATGCTTTTGTATGTTTGTAACACTTAAATATTTCCAATCACCAAAGTTAAATATTAAACAAAGATAACACAAGGAAACACAAAATGCATTTTAGAAATGAAGGTGTTTATTATTAAGAGAAAAAAAAATTCAAACCTGCTGGGCCCTATGTGAAAAAGTGATTGCCTCCAAAACCTAACAACTGGCTGGACCACCCTTAGCAGCAGCAACTACAGTTAAGCGTTTGCGATAACTGGCAATTAGTAATGGGTGAGCAGTGAAATGCTCGGTTGCTCAATGTTCGAGTACAGCATATTGAAATGCTCGGGTCCTTGCCCCAAGCACTAAGCCCAATATTAACCTATGGGGAAATTTGAGCATTTTGCCGGTGGCACCCCCGGCGCTCTGCGGAAAGCCTAAAACTTTCAATTTAGCGGCGTATGTGTGGCAGCTTCTGGCTGCCTGTACATTCGCTGCTAAAGTGAAATCTAAATGAACAAAGAAATATTAATAATACTCACCTCTCCGCAGACTCCCTGGACACGTCCGATCACTGCAAAGACCTGCCGGTAATCAGCTGATGCTGTCACCTGACAGCATCAGCTGATCGGGAACTCCTTTGGTAGAAAGTGGCTTTTTCCCTCTTGGATGGTTTCAATGATCAACTGATCGTTTAAACCAGCCGGCAGTAAAAAGGCGGCTTCTTACCAGGAATTAGATGATCTGCTGATGTTGTCAGGTGACAGCATCAGCTGATTGCCCGCAGATCCTGGAGGATGTGTCTGCAGAGCTGAGTATGTTTTTTTTTTTCAAGATACATCAGCTGATTGTTTTAACCAGTTTTTTAAATAATCAGCTGATGTCTCCTCTGATTCAGGTTCTTGAACCTCATATTGATCATCTGATTAGTTTGCCGGCCGGCATCAACAAAGCATCAATAATCATCCGATGTATCTTGAAGTAAAAATAAACATACTCACCTCTGCAGACATGTCCCCAGGGTCTGCCTGTAATCAGCTGATGCTCTCACCTGACACCATCCGCTGATCATCTAATTCCTGGTAAAAAGCAGGCTTTTTATCGCTTAGCTGGTTTAAATGATCACCTGACAGCATCAGCTGATCATTTAAACCAGCCGGGCGGGAAAAAGCCAGCTTTTTACCGAGACTTCCCGATCAGCTGATGCTGTCAGCTGATCGTTTAAACCGTCCGTTTCAATTTAGCAGCGAACATACAGGCAGCCAGAAGCTTCCGCACATATGCTGCTAAAGTGAAAGCACATGTCACATGGAGGGATGAATGAGCACTGCGCCGTCAGGTCTGATATAGACCTGACGACGCTGTATCGCCAGCCAATCACTGTAATGCCACAACCAACATGACTGTGGCATTACAGTGTGTGGCAGCCAATTCCTGCATGTGGGTTGGCTCTGTAAAGAGTGCCAACATGCAGGGAGGGAGAGTCGAACATCTGCCCAAGCATCTCACCGGTACTCGGCAAGCTCCGATCATCTTGAGCACTGAGATACTCAGGCTAGAACCGAGTACCGGCGAGCATGCTTTAATTCAGCCAAATTAGAGGGGTTTTGACCATGAACCGTTGATTTCAATCAGATTACGGTCAGTACTTTTACAAGGTCACTCCAAATTCTAAATTTTATTTTTCTTAAGCAATTAAGAGGTGGACTTGCTGGTGTGCTTTGAGTCATTGTCTTGCTCCATATCCCAAGTGCACATCAGCTTGAGGTCACAAACAGATGGCCTGACATTCCCCATCAGGATTTTTGTTAAACAGCAAAATTCATGGTCCATTTACCACAGGAAGTCTTCCAAGTTCTGAAACAGCAAAACAGCCATAGACCATCACACTACTACCACCATATTTTACTGTTGGTATGATGTTCCTCTCCTGAAATGGTGTGATACTTCTATGCCAGATGTAATGGGACATTCACCTTCCAAAAGGTTTAACTTTTTTCTCATCAGTCCACAGAGCATTCTTCCAAAAGTCTTGGGGATCATCAAGATGTTTTCTGCCAAAACTGAGATGAGCCATTATATTCTTTTTGCTCACCGGTGGTTTAACCCCTTAGTGACGAAGAAATTTGTCATTTTTCATTTTCGTTTTTTCGCTCCTCGGCTTCCAAGAGCCATAACTTTTTTATTTTTCCGTCAATATAGACATATGACGGCTTGTTTTTTGCGGGACGAGTAGTACTTTCAGATGCAATAATTTGTTTTACCATATAATGTACAGGGAAATTGCAAAAAAATTCCAAGTTCAGTGAAATTGCAAAAAAAGTGCAATTACACATTTGTTTTTTGGATTTTTTAGTCGCCGTGTTCACTATATGGTAAAACCGACGTGACGGTGCGATGCCTCGGGTCAGTACGAGTTTGTAGATACAAACATGTATACCTTTATTGGTATCTAGGTGGTGGAAAAAAATTCAAAAGCATGAAAAAAAAAACATTGCACTTTTTGCGCCATGTTCTGCGACCCGTAGCGTCCTCATTTTTCGGGATCTGGGGCTGGGTGACAGCTTATTTTTTGCGTCTCGAGCTGACGTTTTTAATGATACCATACTTGGGTGCATGCACTGTTTTGATCGCCCGTTATTGCATTTTTTAGCATTGTTGCAGCGACCAAAAAAACGTAATTTTGGCGTTTGAACCATTTTTTGCGCTACGCAGTTTACGGATCTCATTATTTGATTATTTATATTGATAGATCGGGCGATTCTGAACGCGGCGATACCAAAAATGTGTATTTTATTTAATTTTTTAATACTTTTATTGTGGATGGGAGAAAAGGGGGGTGATTTGAACTTTTATGTTTTTTTTTTTTTCAACTTTGTAAAAACTTTATTTGTTTATTGATTCTTAATTTTACACTGCCCCATAGAGAGGCATGCAGATGCACAGTCCGATCACTTCTGACACATACAGAGGAGCTGCAGCTCCTCTGTATGTGTCAGAATCGCGGACCTGTTGTGGTTGGCAGCCCCTGCCAACCACAAGCAGGAAATGCTCCATGACAGGTTCCAGGGTCAAGCCAGGACCCTGGCCTGTCACATCAGCACGGGAGATCCCGCGATACCATCGCGAGATCTCCCCTGGAGCCCGGTAAGCACGCGCTGCCGGCTCCGGCTACCTTAGATCCCGCTTTCAGAGATTGATGGCGGGATCTAAGGGGTTAACAGAACCGATCGGATGGCGGGACCGATCGGTGCTGTTAGACCGACATCTCAGCTAGTGATATCAGCTGAGATGTCAGAGGTTTGAAGTGAGCTCCACGCCGGAGCTCACTTCAAACACGGGGGTAATGACAGTCATTATCAGGTTAATTTTGAAACTCTGCTATGCAGGCAATTTTTGCCTATCATTTATGAACACTGATCTTAACTGATTCAAGTGAGGCCTGTAGTTCTTTAAATATTGTTATGGGGGTCACTCGTGAGAAGCCTCATCATCACTGTTCCATGTTTTCTCCATTTCTGGATAATCACCCTCACTGTGGTTTCCAGGAATCCTAAAGCTTTAGAATTGTCTTTCTAACATTTTCCAGTCTTATTGATCTCAATTGCTATGTTCCCATTTGTTCCTGATGGTCTTTGAATCATGGCATGATATCTAGCTTTTGGTCTACTTCCCTTTGTCAGGCAAGTCCTATTTAAGAAATCTCTTGATTGAGAACAGGTGTGACAGTAATCAGGCCTGGAGGTGGCTAGGGAAATTGAACTCAGTTTCCAAAGTGATAATCCACTGCTAACTTATCTTTTTAGGGGCGGTGATTTTTTCACTCAGGGCCATGTAGGTTTGGATTTCTTTTTCCTTTAATAATACAAACCTTCATTTAGAAACTACATTTTTGATACTTCAGTTCTCTTTAAATAATATTTAAATTTGTTTGGTGATCTGAAGCATTTAAGTGTGACAATCAAGCAAAACAATAAAAAATCAGGAAGGGGGCAAACACTCTTTCATCAATATCTCAGTAGAATCACGTCAGTAACAACTGCCATCTACTATCTTAGTAATGGAAAAGTATTTACTGAATGCAAATTTTACCTCTGAGAATTTTCACAATGACTGATAGATTCTGGCAGAGAAAGAAGCAACTTTGTCTGATAATATACGAGTATATAACAAATTAGTTTATTTTCATATTTAAAATTGATTTATGATATAAAAATTAAATTGATGATTACACATTAACCCCTTCTCCTCCCAGCCTGTTTTCATCTTCTTGACCAGGACATTTTTTCCAATTCTGACCATCTGACCAGGTTGACTTTACGAGGTAATAACACCAGACGGCTTCAACGGATCCCAGTGATTCTAGGACTGTTTTTTCATGACATATTGTAATTTACATCAGTTGTAAATATATGACATTATTTTTTATGTTTATTTGTGAAAATCTTGGAAATCTGGTGAAAAAATGTGTAAATATCTTAATTTTGAAATTTTAAAGAAGTATACCCTTAAACCTGATACTTATGTCACACAAAATCTATTATATAATCACGAATGGGATTTTTGCCCCTTTTGAGTCCGCTCACGCTGCGAGTCAATGTCGTCATGTGGATACGCCCGAAGCATTGGCCGCGAAGCGGCCATTGCGAGTCAGAGACTCGCTCTGCTAGAATCCCGATGCATGTGCATCGGGCACCCAGCTAGTAGTTAATAAATAACATTTTCCATATGTCTGTTTTACTTTAGCACCATTTTTAAAATATAAAAAATATCAAACTGCTGAAAACCATATCCAATAAGTTTATTAACCCTTCAGTTGCTTCACATGAACTAAAGCAATGTAGAAGGAAAAAATAACAAGTTTACTTTTTCCCCAAAAAATGTTAGTATTGCCCCAAATTTAGCATCTTTACAAGGGTAACAGGAGAAAATACACAATGCAATTTTTTATGGAATTTCACCTAAGGACACCGATACCCCCATATGTGGGGGAACACTACTGTTTGGGCTCAGAAGGGAGGGAGCACCATTTGACTTTTGGAAAGTAAAATCATCTGGAATCAATTGTGGATGCTGTGTTGCGTTTGCAGAGCCCCTGATGTGCCTAAATAGTGGCAACCCCACCTGTGACAACATTTTGGAAACTAGACCCCTCAAGGAATTTATTAAGATTTGTGGTGAGCACGTTTATCCCCCAGGGGCTTCACAGAATTTTATAACGTTGAGCTATGAAAATAAAAAAAATCTAATTTTCCTAATAAAAATGTTACTTTAGCTCAAATTTCTTATTTTTACAAGAGTAACAGGTGAAAATGGACCCAAAAATCTGTTGTGCAATTTCTCCTGAGTACATAGATGCCTCACATGTTGTGGAAAACTACTGTTTGGGTGCACTGCCGAGCTCCAAAAGGAAGAAGGAATGATGTTTTGAAGTGCAGAATTTAATGAAATTGATGGCATGAACCAGGGCCGGCTCCAGGTTTCTGGGGGCCCCGGGCGAAAAAGTCTCAGTGGGCCCCCTTTAGTACATATTGCGGACTATAATATATATATATATATATATATATACAGTTAGGGCCAGAAATATTTGGACAGTGACACAATTTTCGCGAGTTGGGCTCTGCATGCCACCACATTGGATTTGAAATGAAACCTCTACAACAGAATTCAAGTGCAGATTGTAACGTTTAATTTGAAGGGTTGAACAAAAATATCTGATAGAAAATGTAGGAATTGTACACATTTATTTACAAACACTCCACATTTTAGGAGGTCAAAAGTAATTGGACAAATAAACATAACCCAAACAAAATATTTTTATTTTCAATATTTTGTTGCAAATCCTTTGGAGGCAATCACTGCCTTAAGTCTGGAACCCATGGACATCACCAAACGCTGGGTTTCCTCCTTAATGCTTTGCCAGGCCTTTACAGCCGCAGCCTTCAGGTCTTGCTTGTTTGTGGGTCTTTCCGTCTTAAGTCTGGATTTGAGCAAGTGAAATGCATGCTCAATTGGGTTAAGATCTGGTGATTGACTTGGCCATTGCAGAATGTTCCACTTTTTTGCACTCATGAACTCCTGGGTAGCTTTGGCTGTATGCTTGGGGTCATTGTCCATCTGTACTATGAAGCGCCGTCCAATCAACTTTGCAGCATTTGGCTGAATCTGGGCTGAAAGTATATCCCGGTACACTTCAGAATTCATCCGGCTACTTTTGTCTGCTGTTATGTCATCAATAAACACAAGTGACCCAGTGCCATTGAAAGCCATGCATGCCCATGCCATCACGTTGCCTCCACCATGTTTTACAGAGGATGTGGTGTGCCTTGGATCATGTGCCGTTCCCTTTCTTCTCCAAACTTTTTTCTTCCCATCATTCTGGTACAGGTTGATCTTTGTCTCATCTGTCCATAGAATACTTTTCCAGAACTGAGCTGGCTTCTTGAGGTGTTTTTCAGCAAATTTAACTCTGGCCTGTCTATTTTTGGAATTCATGAATGGTTTGCATCTAGATGTGAACCCTTTGTATTTACTGTCATGGAGTCTTCTCTTTACTGTTGACTTAGAGTCAGATACAGCTACTTCACTGAGAGTGTTCTGGACTTCAGTTGATGTTGTGAACGGGTTCTTCTTCACCAAATAAAGTATGCGGCGATCATCCACCACTGTTGTCATCCGTGGACGCCCAGGCCTTTTAGAGTTCCCAAGCTCACCAGTCAATTCCTTTTTTCTCAGAATGTACCCAACTGTTGATTTTGCTACTCCAAGCATGTCTGCTATCTCTCTGATGGATTTTTTCTTTTTTTTCAGCCTCAGGATGTTCTGCTTCACCTCAATTGAGAGTTCCTTTGACCGCATGTTGTCTGGTCACAGCAACAGCTTCCAAATGCAAAACCACACACCTGGAATCCACCCCTGACCTTTTAACTACTTCATTGATTACAGGTTAACGAGGGAGACGCCTTCAGAGTTAATTGCAGCCCTTAGAGTCCATTGTCGAATTACTTTTGGTCCCTTGAAAAAGAGGAGGCTATGCATTACAGAGCTATGATTCCTAAACCCTTTCTCCGATTTGGATGTGGAAACTCTCATATTGCAGCTGGGAGTGTGCACTTTCAGCCCATATTATATATATAATTGTATTTCTGAACATGTTTTTGTAAACAGCTAAAATAACAAAACTTGTGTCACTGTCCAAATATTTCTGGCCCTAACTGTATATATATTGCCGCACACTTACCGCAAGCCCCATAGACAATGCATGGGGCTTGCTCCAAATGTCCAGCAAGTGCAGCCGCTAGGCGGAAAATGCGGCAGATGCGGGGGTTTTTACCGCAACTGCCACATTTTTCAAAAAACGCCTATGTGAAATCAGCCTTACAGGAACAGTGCCTGCTGAAACCAGTAAGAGCTGTTTCTGACAGTGAGTATATTACATGTTGTTAGGAGCGGGCTAAGGTGCGTTTGTGTTCCCTTGCGCTTGTTAAAAGTCCCCTGCAAATGCAACATGTTGCATTTTTGTGCGTCTGAGGATTCTTGGTATATACACAAGCATCCTGAAGCGCACAAATAAGCGCACAAATAATGCAAGCAGCTCAATAGAGCTGGGTGGCACCGCAGCCAAGCTGAGTGTCTGGCCATCTGGATCTCTCTTTCTCCTCACCTTTCTTCTCGCTGCTCCGGTCTCCTCCCGTCGCTTTGCACATACAGTGCCTACAAGTAGTATTCAACCCCCTGCAGATTTAGCTGGTTGACACATGCGTAATTAACTTGGCATTGTGACATGTGGACTGTAGATCAGCCTGGAAGTGGGAAATGCACTGCAGCTAAAAATATTTTATTTATTTATTTTTTTTTTTAAAGCGTTAGGCTGTGTGACCACATAGTGGTTTAGTGATGTTCAAATCGTCAGTAAACCGCTGGAAATTATCAGTTCTGAGCTCTGAAGTCTCCAGCTGTTTTCCGGCGGTTTTCCGGCGGTTTTTTTCAGCGTGTGCACAGCGGTTTTCAGTCGGTTTTTCCAGCGGTTTTTCCGGCGGTTTTCTATGGAGGATTTTTTTCATGGAACCGATCAAAAACTGCTGAAAAGAATTGACATGCTGTATGCTGCTAAACTGCTGGAAAACCGCTCAACCACGGGCAGATCCGCTCACATAAACCGACTATGTGTGCACAGCGGTTTCTAAATTACATAGGGTTACATGTAAGTCCTAAAGCTGCGTAGGATTTACATAAATTTAAATAAAACCTATGCTAAACCGCCAGCGGTTTTCGCTGCTAAACCGACGTAAAACCACTATGTGGGCACACACCCTTAAAAGTTAATTTAGAGGGTCATTTATTATTCAACCCCTCAAACCACCAGCATTCTGTTTGGTCCCCCTAAAGTATTAAAAAGTAGTTTAGGCACAAAGAACAATGAGCTTCACATGTGTGGATTAATTATCTCTTTTGCCAGCCTTTTCTGACCCTCCCCAAACTTGTGAACAGCACTCATACATGGTCAACATGGGAAAGACAAAGGAGCATTCCAAGGCCATCAGAGACAAGATCGTGGAGGGTCACAAGGCTGGCAAGGGGTACAAAACCCTTTCCAAGGACTTGGGCCTACCTGTCTCCACTGTTGGGAGCATCATCCGGAAGTGGAAGGCTTATGGAACTACTGTTAGCCTTCCACGGCCTGGACAGCCTTTGAAAGTTTCCTCCCGTGCCGAGGCCAGGCTTGTCCGAAGAGTCAAGGCTAACCCAAGGACAACAAGGAAGGAGCTCCGGGAAGATCTCATGGCAGTGGGGACATTGGTTTCAGTCAATACCATAAGTAACGTACTCCACCGCAATGGTCTCCGTTCCAGACGAGCCCGTAAGGTACCTTTACTTTCAAAGCGTCATGTCAAGGCTCGTCTACAGTTTGCTCATGATCACTTGGAGGACTCTGAGACAGACTGGTTCAAGGTTCTATGGTCTGATGAGACCAAGATCGAGATCCTTGGTGCCAACCACACACGTGACGTTTGGAGACTGAATGGCACTGCATACGACCCCAAGAATACCATCCCTACAGTCAAGCATGGTGGTGGCAGCATCATGCTGTGGGGATGTTTCTCAGCCAAGGGCCTGGCCATCTGGTCCGCATCCATGGGAAGATGGATAGCACGGCCTACCTGGAGATTTTGGCCAAGAACCTCCGCTCCTCCATCAAGGATCTTAAGATGGGTCGTAATTTCATCTTCCAACAAGACAACGACCCAAAGTACACAGCCAAGGAAACCAAGGCCTGGTTCAAGAGGGAAAAAATCAAGGTGTTGGAGTGGCCTAGTCAGTCTCCTGACCTTAACCCAATTGAAAACTCGTGGAAGGAGCTCAAGATTAAAGTCCACATGAGACACCCAAAGAACCTAGATAACTTGGAGAAGATCTGCATGGAGGAGTGGGCCAAGATAACTCCAGAGACCTGTGCCGGCCTGATCAGGTCTTATAAAAGACGATTATTAGCTGTAATTGCAAACAAGGGTTATTCCACAAAATATTAAACCTAGGGGTTGAATAATAATTGACCCACAATTTTATGTTTAAAATTTATTAAAATTCAATTGAGCAACATAACTTTTTGGTTTGTAAGATTTATGCTTTTGTTAATAAATCCTACTCTCGTTTGCAGTTTGAAGGCTCTAACTTATTTGCGTCTTATCAAACCACCTAAATCAGCAGGGGTTGAATACTACTTGTAGGCACTGTATCAGCACAGTGATGACAACATCGTGCCCCTCCATGCTGAGCTGCAGAATGCAGACAGCGGCAGAAGAGACTATGGAGAAGAATGCTGCTGGCAAAGGTGGCTGGGACTATAGGATCGGGAGTGGAATCTGCGGGGGGCTACCACTGGTACACATACCTCGTATGCACGCGGCTCTGCTCCATACACTTCGTACGCGCGCGGCTGCGCTCAGCGCACCTCATGCAGATGCAGCTCCGCTCCGTACACCTCGTACACATGCAGTTCCGCTCCGGACACCTTGTAAGCATTCGGTTCCGCTCCGTACACCTCGTACATACTCGGCTCGGCTCCATACACCTCATACACAGACGGCTCCGCTCCATACAGCTCGTACACACTCGGCTTCGCTCCATACACCTCGTACACATGGCTCCGCTCCATACACCTCGTACACACTCGGCTCCGCTCCATACACCTAGTACCCACATGGCTCCGCTCCATACACCTCGAACACACACGGCTCCGCTCCATACACCTCATACACACGTGGCTCCGCTCCATACACCTAGTACCCACACGGCTCCGTTCCATACACCTAGTACCCACATGGCTCCGCTCCATACACCTAGTACACACTCACCTCTGCTACATTCACACTGTAAATCCCTACTGACCCCCTACATAAACTTCACCTAATTGAGCATCATGGTGGCTAGAACAGCAGAGTCCTGCATACACTGAGGAGCTGATCATGTGAGCCCTTACTCCTCCCCTCTGTGTGACATCATCACAGGTCCTGTCAGCAGTGTGCGGCTCTGTGTCGGCTGCCACAGAGGGAGACCTCCGGAGCTGCAGGAGGCTGCAAATGATCTCCCTGCAAATGAGCCCCCCCCCAGCTGCCCCCTGGATATGGCCCTGGCTGTGGGGGCAGTGCTCAGGGGCCCCTGAGGCTAGGGTCACACTTGTGTTATGACCTTAGCCTGACACAAGTATTTTCAGCTGCATAGTGTTTAATGCTCTGCGCTGGAGCCCATAGAAACCCGATGTTTACCTTGCCAACCACTGGTTGGCAATGTAAACAGCGGGTTTCTATGGACTCCGTTGCTGGCAGCGCATAGCATTAAACGCTCTGCCCTGCAGCAGACAATACTTGCGTCAGGCTAGGGTCACAACACAAGTGTGACCCTAACCTCAGGGGCCCGGTGGGCCCCCTCCAAGCAGTCGGGCCCCGGCACTTGCCCGGGTGCGCCGGGTGCTGACGCCGGGCCTGGCATGAACCATGTCACATTTGCTGAGCGTTGACGTGACAAAACAGTAGAAACCCCCCACAACCTTATGTTGGAAATAATCTAGTTTTTTCCTGGTATGTGAATTTTATAGTGTGGTGGCATATGTGAGTTGTGTAGGGGACATCAGCTTGGCATATGTGAATTGTGTAGAGTGCATCAGGTTGGCATATATGAGTTATGTAGAGTACATCAGATCAGCATATGTAAATTGTGTAGAGTACATCAGCTTGGCACATGTGAGTTATGTAGAGTTGGTCAGGTTGGCATATGTGACTTGTGTTGAGTACATCTACAATTAGTACAGTAAGAAATAATCTTAGTAGTCCGTTGATAAGACTTTGAAACATTCTTTTATACAAAGTCTAGGTTTGTTGCAGCTCTTGCATTACACACCCCTCATGAAGAACTAGTAGCAATATGTGCATCAGTGAATTCATTGCATGCAGTGGCTGAACTCATATTGAAAATTATTATGATGTGTATATTCAGGACTTAACTCTTAGTATAATTATGTATAGACAGAGGCACTCTCTGTGGACCATTTCAACTCTCTCAGCGATTTAGCCACTTTATGTCCATTATCATGGAACTTTCCCACTGATATGCATACTTAGGCATTATGTATCGCAGGCATTATTTGGTTGCGTCACTCTTATCTTTCATACCTTGTATCCACATTAACACACTGTGTGACTACTATTATTCTGGTACTTCAGTACATTACTTTTGAGGCTCTGCGCTACACCCTTCAATGGAAATGACTACAAGACCTCTCTTTTTGGTGCAATGTTTGCTTAAAGTACAATATTTCCTTTAAGCGTACTTAGGGCACGGACACACTCATCCGAGTTTGACGGACGAGACTCAGAACAGGCTGGAGCAGTGACCCTGAACGGCCTCTCCCTGTCTGGACGGGGAATGACAGCTGCTTGTGTTTCTGTGCAGCATCGCATTCCCTGTGCAGAGAGGGAGAGGCTGTTCAGCCTTCCTTTATCCTTGCAAAGCTGCAATGCCTCCACTGAGGCATCTGGGCTTGGGTGTGTCCCTGCTTGTTGTAGTAAGTCTTTGACCAGATTCAAAGCCGGATCACCATCTTGCATCTCAGCCCAGTTGTGATCAGGCAACGGATCTATGGTAACTTCCTGCCTCTGGGGTCGCTGGTCACTCAATTCATAAGAGAATTTGGACACATGCTTACAGTGGAAGACCTGCAACTCTACCTCTTCCAACTCATCCAAGTCTTTTCCATCATCCTGAAGATGGGGCATTCTAGATAAAGCATCAGCGTTGGCATTCTTTCTCCCGGCTCTGTACTTGATGGTGAAGCTATAGCTAGATAATCTGGCCATCCATCGTTGTTCCATCGCACCTAGCGTAACATTTTCTAAGTGAGTCAGGGAATTATTGTTGGTATAAACCATGAATTTAGCAGCTGCCAGATAGTGCTAAAATTGTACCGTCACGGCCCACACTACGGCTACTAATTCAAGCTTGAATGAGCTATAGTTATCAGAATTCCTCTCAGTAGGCCTAAATTTCCTGCTGGCATAGGCAATTACTTTTTCTTTTCCATTCTGTTTCCGCGCTGGTACAGCCCCCAATCCTACTTTCCTAGCATCGGTATATAAGATAAATTGTTGGTTGTAGTCTGGGTAAGCTAAGATCTCTTCCCCAGTCAATGCTTTCTTCAGCTGTTGAAAGGAGTCTTCCTCCTTGGTTCCCCACTTGACAGCCGGACTCGGGCGCCTAGCTTTCTGGGTCTGACCCACTAGAAGATTCTGCAGGGGTACGGCCATTTGGGTAAAGCCTCTGATGAACCGGCGGTAATAGCCTACCAGCCCTAGGAACTGCCGCACTTCCTTGAGGGTGTTAGGTTTTGGCCAACTTTGGATGGCCGTGATCTTCTCCGGATCTGGAGCCACACACTGTGCGCTTACTATATGCCTAGGTACTGTACCTTAGGTTTGAGGAGGTGACACTTTGATGGTTTCACCTTCAGGCCGAACTTGGACAGTGCCTCGAAGACTTCCGCTAGATGCTTCAGGTGGTCCTCGTATGTCTTCAAGTATACGATGACGTCGTCTAGGTACAACAACACTGTCTCAAAGTTCAGGTGACCCAAACAGCATTCCATAAGCCTCTGGAATGTTCCCGGGGCATTGCAGAGTCTGAACGATATACAGTTGAATTCATTTAGGCCCATAGGTGTCGTAAAGGCGGTCTTTTCCCGGTCAGCCTCTGCTACAGGGACCTGCCAGTACCCTCTAGTGAGATCAAGAGTGGAGAAAAAGCTGTTCTCAAAGCGGCTAATGACTCCTCTATCCTAGATAATGGGTATGTGTGTTTGTGTGTAATGCGATTAATCTGTCTATAATCTATGCACATCCTCATTGTGCCATCCTTTTTCTTCACTAGACTACTGCAGCTGACCATGGGCTACAGCTATCTCTAATAACCCCAGCCTCCTTCATTTTCCGTAACATCTCCTTTGCGCATTGGTAATGTGCTGGTGGTATAGGTCTGTACCTTTCCTTGATAGGTGGGTGATCCCCAGTTGGTATACAATGCTGTACTCCCTTTGCCTGCCCAAAGTCCAATGAATTCTTGCTAAAAATCTGTGTAAATTCTCTAACTACCTGGTATACTCCACGCTTATGGTGTAAGGCTGGCTTCACATTTGCGTATGGGAAGGCAGCGTATTGCTGCGTTCCCATACGCAGTCAAACGCATGTGCACTGCGTTCCTATGTTTAACATAGGAACGCATGGTGCCTGCGTTTGCTGCGTTCGGGTGCGGATGCGGACGATATCTGCTGCTTCCGGTGTCCAGCATCCGCACCCAGGACGCAGCATGTTGGTTTTTTTGTGCGTTTGGGGACCTTGGAAAATCAGCAAGCGTCCCCAAGCGCACAAAAAATGCATTGGCTTCAATGGGTCCGCAGTGTCCTCTGCATGACACCGCAGGAGAACGCTGCGGACCCATTGAAAAATCTCCCGGTGGCCGCCGGTGATGTCACAGGAGCTCACCGACGGCCACCGGGAGATCAGCTCAGCCTCTGCTGTCCTCCTCCTCCCCGCCGCCTGTAATGTGCTAGCGATGTCGGCGGGGAGAACAGCTGATTTGACAGCTGTTTGAATCTTCCCGCGCCGACATCTCCTCTCGGTGTCGGCGCAGGAAGATTCAAACAGCTGTCAAATCAGCTGTTCTCCCCGCCGACATGTCCCGGTGCTTACCGGCGGCGGGGAGGAGGAGATCTCCGGCGCTGAACTCCTCCTCTGGCCCGCCCCCGGACAGTGCCGATTGGCTGCCGGGCTCCCTAGTGATGTGTCCGCAGGTGGACATTATCCGCTGCGGACACATCATTTCAACACTGCTTTTGACAGCGTTTGTGTCTGCATGCCATCAGCATGCAGACACAAACGCTAATGTGAAGCCAGCCTAAGGGTGTTGAGTTGGTGCCAACGTGCAACTGCTGACACCAATCTTCTAACTTTTCTTTTGAGCCTTTGTCCTCAGCTGGGTCGGGCAAGTCTAAGGGCTCCACGGCGGTAATTGCGTTGTAATCAACTGTATATAATTTAGCAGTAGTAGCATACCAGGATAGCTTAACCTCTTCCTCCCCACAGTTCAAAATGCGTACAGGTACCCTCCCGTTGCGGACATTAACTACACCCCTGGCTGCTAGGACGGTGGACCGGCTATCCGAATACACAGGTTCTACCAATGCCTGGTAACTTTGCCCTTTAAGGCCCACAGCCACCCTACACGAGATTGACATTTCACTCCGCAGAGGTACTACAATGGGGATAGGGTCACTTACTCTTACGCTGCTGATCTCACCTCCAGACAGCTCCACCTGTTGTTTTTGGACCAGAACCCGGATCTCCCACTGCAGGGACCTTTGCTGTCTAAAGTTGGCATGTTCAGCATCCTGTTGTAACAACACAATAACCTCTGACAAACATTTGTCAATTACATTTGTTCCTATTGTTACCATTGGGGTTTCTGCTTTGCAATCAACATCTATTATTATCAAACCGACATCATGCAACTCCACCCACCCCACTTTCATAGTCACTTCCTTAAATCCCACTTGGGGTACAGATCCCCCATTACTTGCAACAATAGTAAAATTGTCAACCGGACTATAAGTAATATCAGAGTCTGCCCAATAACGTTTGTAAAGGATATGGGGTATTGAGGTGATCTGCGACTAGGTGTCCAGTAGAGCGTTCATGGGGATTCTGTCCAGTACGATAGGCAGAATGGGTCATCTCCTCACATACCGGTGACACCAGTTCGATGGGACGGAAAGGTCTACTCCCGGGGGGCGGCTCCCTGCCCTGGGATTTCTCGTTTAAAGAACAAAATCGAGCAAGGTGTCCTGCCTCACCGCAACGGCGACAAATGGGTCTTCCTGTGGTGTCATAGCGGTCGGTGACTCTGCCTTGGCTGGTGAAACTCTTCCTCCAATGCATCCAGGGGACATCATCGGAGCTTGAGGCTAAGCTGATTCTCCTTGACGGGACGGCTCCTTGCACATCTTTCACAGTTTCAGACAAGTCGCCATCCCTTGAGTGATGCTGCAGCAGAAGGCATATACTTTCTGGGGTAAAAGGTGCAAGAGCTTGTACACTGGCCCCTGCAGAGGTCAAGGAAGAGGACGTCATCTCAGTAGAATAGGCTGTTGCCACTTTTGGTGAGGGCACAGGGCTGCGATCTGGGTCTTCCTTTAGCAATCGAAGAACCCGATCTTTGAAAGCTGTAAAATCCTCATCAGGATGCTACGAAGACAGGGTCCGCATTTGGACCCGAGTAATGGAGTCTCGTAAGCCCTCAATAAAGTGGGCCCTCAACATTTGGCTCTCATTAGGTGCACTATCAGGGTCAGGTAATTTTAGGCTTTCCATGCCAGGTAAGTCCTGGGGCTTTCCTTTCAGATTGTGTCCGTTGGGCCCTGGCTGCATAAAGCAATGCTGTGACCCTCTCTGTTCTGTACTAGCTGTAGGACAAGCAGCATGAACCCCTCTCTTGGCTGTATTTCTTCTTAGCTCTCCTGGGCTCTGTAGTGTGGCTGTGTCTCTTTAGCTTTACAGTGAACGGGGTGGTGAATAACTACTATCCGTTCTCGATATTAGGCCGCTGGCTGTATAATCCCTTACGATCTCGGTCTCCAGTGACCATGCTATTCTTAATTCTGGGCTTGCTGGCACTACTACCACTCCCAGATCCTCCTTCTCTCCTCCTCAGGCCCTCGCTATGGGCTCCAAACACTGTCAGTTTCCTTGGACCAGCCTAACACGGCTCCTGTCCCCAAGATCACTTTCCTCTCCTCCTTCTGCTCTGCTCAACTGTCACCTCAACTCTCCTGACAGGAACTGACTAGCTCCGCCCCCTGCACCAGCATATCTAGGTGTCCTCCACTGATCTCAGCAACTGACCTGACCTCAGCTGTTAGAGCTCCCCCTACAGACCCAGGTTGGGAATATGTTATATTTGTGCTTCACCTGGTGGATGCCTTGCCACTAAGCTTGTAATGTGATTACCCGACCTCGGGGCACCACACACACTCTTGGCATTCTCTTGATGAGCTTCAAGAGGTAGTCACCGGAAATGGTCTTCCAACAGTCTTGAAGGAGTTCCCAGTGATGCTTAGCACTTGCTGGCCTTTTTGTCTTCACTCTGCGGTCCAGCTCACCCCAAACCATGTCGATTGGGTTCAGGTCTGGTGACTGTGGAGGCCAAGTCATCTGGCGTAACACCCCACCACTCTACTTCTTAATCAAAAAGACCTTACACAGCCTGGAGGTGTGTTTGGGGTCATTGTCCTGTTGAAAAATAAATTATGGTCCAACTAAATGCAAACCAGATGGAATAGCATGCCGCCGCAAGATGCTGTAGTAGCTATGCTGGTTCAGTAGGCCTTCAATTTTAATTAAATCCCCAACAGTGTCACCAGCAAACCACCCCCACTCCATCGCACCTCCTCCTCAATGCTTCACAGTGGAAACCAGGCATGTAGAGTCCATCCGTTCACCTTTTCTGCGTCGCACAAAGACACGGTGGTTGGAACCAAAGATCTCAAATTTGGACTCATCAGAACAAAGCACAGATTTCCACTGGTCTAATGTCCATTCTTTGTGTTCTTTAGCCGAAACAAGTCTCTTCTGCTTGTTGCCTGTCCTTAGCAGTGGTTTCCTAGAAGCTATTTTACCATGAAAGCCTGCTGCACAAAGTCTCCTCTTAACAGTTGTTGTAGAGATGTGTCTGCTGCTAGAACTCTGTGTGGCATTGACTTGGTCTCTAATCTGAGATGCTGTTAACCTGCGATTTCTGAGGCTGGTGACTCGGATGAACTTATCCTCCGCAGCAGAGGTGACTCTTTGTCTTCCTTTCCTGGAGCGGTCCTCATGGAGCCAGTTTGTTTGTAGTGCTTCATGGTTTTTGCAACTGCACTTGGGAACACTTTAAAAGTTTTCCCAATTTTTCAGACTGACTGACCTTCATTCCTTAAAGTAATGATGGCCACTCGTTTTTCTTTACTTTGCTGTTTTTTTCTTGCCCTAATACAAATTCTAACAGTCTATTCAGTAGGACTATCAGCTGTGTATCCACCAGACTTCTGCACAACACAACTGATAGTCCCAACCCCATTTATAAGGCAAGAAATCCCACTTATTAAAGAGGACCTGTCACCAACCATACATGGTGATCTAATTACAGCACTGAATGCAGCATGTCTGCTGCATTCAGGCAAGGGTACCCCAGCCCTTGAGCCCCCCTATACCCTGAGATAACACACTTTGAAAACTTACATAGTGGAGCCAAATAGGAGGTGGCTTGTGGCTGGAGCCAAAGGGCAATTTCACACCCCCTGTATGTTTAATCCGCCCACCGTCGCCTCCCTGATGCCAATCATAGTCTCCCTCGCCTGCTGCATAGTACACAGAGCTTATTGCAGTGCTGGCCGCTTTGCCCTTCCTCCTGCGGTAACGTCTCCGCCTTTCCTCGCCCTGCTCCATGGTTAACAGCGGTGATGTCACAGCAGGAGGTGGGGCGGCTTGCCTCCTGCTGTGACATCACCACGTTTCCCCGCCCTGCACCATGTTAATCATTAGATCACCATGTATGGTTGGTGACAGGTGCTCTTTAAACTTGACAGGGCACACCTGTGAAGTGAAAACCATTTCCGTTGACTACCTCTTGAAGCTCATCAAGAGAATGCCAAGAGTGTGCAAAGCAGTAATCAAAACAAAAGGTGGCTACTTTGAAGAACCTAGAATATAAGACATATTTTCAGTTGATACACACTTTTTTGTTAAGCATATAATTCCACATGTTCCACATGTTCCACAATTCATAGTTTTGATGCCTTCAGTGTGAATCTACTAATTTCATAGTCATGAAAATACAGAAAACTCTTAGAATGAGAAGGTGTGTACAAACTTCTGGTCTGTACTGTATACAGTATATATATATATATGTATATATATATATATATATATATATATATATATATATATATACAGTATATATATAGAAATTACTAGATGGTGGCCCGATTCTAGCGCATCGGGTATTCTAGAATATGTATGTATGTAGTTGACATACTGTGACTTACAGAACTTGTTCGGTCAACATGAGTGAACTGCATATATATATAAAGCAGTGCTATGGTATATGGTGGTACATTACAATACATGTATAGCAGCACTATAGTATATGGCCGTACATTACAGTACATGTATAGCAGCGTTATAGTATATGGCGGTACATTACAGTACATGTATAGCAGCGTTATAGTATATGGCGGTACATTACATCACATGTATAGCAGCACTATAGTACATGGTGGTACATTACAGTAAATGTATAGCAGCACTATAGTATATGGCCGTACATTACAGTACAAGTATAGCAGCGCTATGGTATATGGCGGTACATTACAGTACATGTATAGCAGCACTATAGTATATGGCCGTACATTACAGTACAAGTATAGCAGCGCTATGGTATATGGCAGTACATTACAGTACATGTATAGCAGCACTATAGTATATGGCAGTACATTACAGTACATGTATAGCAGCACTATAGTATATGGCCGTACATTGCAGTACATGTATAGCAGCGCTATGGTATATGGCGGTACATTACAGTACATGTATAGCAGCACTATGGTATATGGCGATACTCCACTCCCCACGGCCCCCCTGCTCCTCCACAGTAAAAGTAAAAATAAATAAAATCCTTAGTGAGGATACTCACCTGTCCGCCGGCTCGCTCCACCTCCGTCTTATAGGTCCTACAGGCCTTTAGGACCTGTCGTTGCCTGGGAAACCGATCAGCTGGTGGGGGGGCAGGATTGTGGCGGGGGGCGGGATGGAGCGAGCAGGGCAGGATGGAGCTGAGGCAGCAGGAGGGAGACAGGGGTGCAGGATGGAGCTGGGGTGGGGGAAGGATGGAGCTTGGGGGGCAGGATGGAGGTGGGGGGCAGGATGGAGCGAGCGGGGCAGGATGGTTGCGGGGGGACAGGATGGATGCGGGGGGGCAGGATAGATGCGGGGGGCGCAGGATGGATACAGGGGGGAAGGATGGATGAGGGGGGGCATGATGGATGCAGGGGGGCAGGATGGATGCAGGGGGGCAGGATGGATGCGGGGGCAGGATGAATGCGGGGAGCAGGATGGATGCAGGGGGCAGGATGGCTGCGGGGGTGAGAAGGATGGCTGTGGGGGGGGAGGGGGCAGGATGGAGCCGGGGGGCAGGATCCCCCTCGCACCTCTCTGTTCTCACCTGTCTTCTGCAGCGTTGCACTGTGTGTTTACAGCGGTCATGTGACAGGGCGGGCTGTGTGAAGTCACATCAGCCCGCCCTGTCACATTACCGCTCAGCTGTACAGGGACAAGACGGGTGAGAACAGCGTGAGGTGAGGGGGGAGGCAAGGAGGGAGAGGCGAGGAGGTGAGGGGGGAGGCAAGGAGGGAGAGGCAAGGAGGTGAGGGGTGAGGCAAGGAGGGAGAGGCGAGGAGGGAGAGGCAAGGAGGTGAGGGAGGAGGCAAGGAGGGAGGCAGCGGGTACCGGTGCCGGGGGTCACCGCATGTAGCCTGGCGATAGCGACGCCTATGCATCGCTGACGCCAGGTTACAGGTACAGTATAATCTTCTAATTTTGAATGAGTGCAGCTTTTTGCATATGCGGCGCTCATTGGTTGCCGCCGCTGGCTGGAGCCGGTGAGCGCTGGCGCGCGATTTTGGCGTCAGACAGACACGATTAGGAGATTATATAGTAGATTAAAAAAATAGATGGCAGCACTCCTAAAAAAAGGTAAAAAAGTGGACTTTATTTACCCAGGAAAGCAGCAGTTCAGCTACATACTACCCTTTGTCAAGCAACAACAACTTATGTGTAACATATATATATCTACCATATAATTGTCTAAGGGTTTTTTGAGTTTGTCTGTAACCAAAATCGCGTACCACACAGAGGTAGCTCATCGGCCGCCCCAAAGGCAAGAGCCTCTCGCTGGGATACATGGTGGCCGCAGCGGTGGCTCTCCTCACAGCCCCCCGCGGCACCCCCTATCCTTGCGGCACCCTCTGCCCCCAGCTCTTCCTGACCCAGCGGCACCCCGCTGCTTCTGTCCCTGCGGCCCCCCGCACCTCCTGTCCCCCCGCGGCTCCTCCTGCCCCCCCGCAGCTCCTCTTGCCCCGCGCGGCTCCCCCGCTCCACCTGCCCCCCTCGTTCCTCCTGCTCCCCCGCGGCTGCTCCTGCCCCCCCCCGCGGCTCCCCCACCCCTCCTGCCCCCCCGCGGCTCCTCCTGCCCCCCGCAGCTCCCACGCTCCTCCTGAGCCCCCGCAGTCCTCCCCGCTGCTTGGTGATACTAAAAATAAAAAAACCCTCATAGAGGATACTCACCCGTCCGCCGGCGTGCTCCATCTACGTCTTCTAGCTCCTCCATGGCTTGAGGACCTGTGGTCAGCTGATCGGTTTCCCAGGCAATGACAGGTCCTGCGAGCCGACAGATGGGTGAGTATCCTCGCATCCATCCTGCCCCTCCCCCTGCCACCACCATCCTGCCCCCTGCCGACTCCATCCTGCCCCCCCCGCCAGCTCCATCCTGCCCCCACCCGCTAGCTCCATCCTGCCCCCCCCACCAGCTCCATCCTGCCCCCCTCCGCCGGCTCCATCCTGCCCCCCCGCCTGCTCCATCCTGCCCCCCCCCCCGTCGATTCCATTCTGCTTCCCTTCGCCAGCTCCATCCTGCCTCCCCCACACCAGCTCCATCCTGCCCCCCCCCGCCGGCTCCATCCTGCCCCCCCGCTGGCTCCATCCTGCCCCCCCCCCATACCAGCTCCATCCTGCCCCCCCGCCGGCTTCATCCTGCCCCCCGCTGGCTCCATCCTGCCCCCGCCGGCTCCATCCTGCCCCCCCCCCGCCGGCTCCATCCTGCCCCCCCCGCGCTCCATCCTGCCCCCCCTTTCCCGGCTCTATCCTGCCCCCCCACCGACTCCATCCTGCCTCCCCGCCAGCTCCATCCTGCCCCCCCCCCCGCCAGCTCCATCCTGCCCCCCCCCCCGCCGGCTCCATCCTGCCCCCCCACCAGCTCCATCCTGCCCCTCCCGCTCCATCCTGCCCCGTCATCTCCATCCTGCCTAGCCATCTCCATCCTGCCCGCCGGCTCCATCCTGCCCCGCCGGCTCCATCCTGCCCCGCTGGCTTCATCCTGCCCCGCCGGCTTCATCCTGCCCCGCCGGCTACATCCTGCCCCACTGGCTCTATCCTGCCCCGCTGGCTCCATCCTGCCCCGCCGGCTCCATCCTACCCCCCTGGCTCCATCCTGCCACACTCGCTCTATCCTGCCCCACCAGCTCCATCCTGCCCCACCGGCTCAATCCTGCTCCCCTGGCTCCATCCTGCCCCGCTTACTCCATCCTGCCCCCCTGGCTCCATCCTGCCCTGCTGACTCCATCCTGCTCCGCCGGCTCCATCCTGTCCCCCTGGCTCCATCCTGCCCCACTGGCTCCATCCTGCCCCACTGGCTCCATCCTGCCCTGTCGGCTCCATCCTGCCCCCCTGGCTCCATCCTGCCCCGCTGGCTCCATCCTGCCCCTCTTGCTCCCTCCTGTCCCCCCCCCGGGCTCCATCCTGCCCCGCTGGCTCCATCCTGCCCCGCTCGCTCCATCCCCCCCCCGACTCCATCCTGCCCCGCTCGCTCCATCCTGCCCCCCTGGCTCCATCCTGCCCCACAGGCTCCATCCTGCCCCCCTGGCTCCATCCTGTCCCGATGGCTCCATCTTGCCCCACTCGCTCCATCCTGCCCCGCTCGCTCCATCCTGCCCCGCTCGCTCCACCCCACCCCCACCCGGCTCCATCCTGCCCCGCTCGCTCCATCCTGCCCCCCTGGCTCCATCCTGCCCCGCCAGCTCCATCCTGCCCCGCCGGCTCCATCCTGCCCCTCTCGCTCCATCCTGCTCCCCGTCACCATTCTGCCCCGCTCGCTCCATCCTGCCCCTCCACCACCATCCTGCCCCACTCGCTTCATCCTGCCCCACTCGCTCTATCCTGCCCCCTCGCCAACATCCTGCCCCGCTGGCTCCATCCTGCCCCCCCGCTCCATCCTGCCCTGCCGGATTCATCCTGCCCCCCACCCCAGCTCCATCCTGTTCCCCCCCCCCGCTCCATCCTGCCCGCTCGCTCCATCCTGCCACCCCTCCACTCCCCGCCACCATCCTGCCCCCCTGCTCCATCCTGCCCCCTGGCAGTCAGCTGATCGGTTTCCCAGGCAACGATGGGTCCTAAAGGCCTGTAGGACCTAGAAGACTGAGGTGGAGCGAGCCGGCGGACAGGTGAGTATTTTTTTTATTTTTATTGTGGAGGAGCAGGGGGAGAGCGGAGTATCGCCATATACCATAGTGCTGCTATACATGTGCTATAAAATGCCACCATATACTATAGTGCACCTCTACATATACTGTAACATACTGCCATATACTATAGTGCTGCTATACATGTGCTGTAATGTATCGCCATATACCATAGTGCTGCTATACATGTGCTGTAATGTACTGCCATATACTATAGCGCTGCTATACATGTAGTGTAAGGTACCACCATATACCATAGCGCTGCTATACATGTACTGTAATGTACCGCCATATACCATAGCGCTGCTATACATGTACTGTAATGTACCGCCATATACCATAGCGCTGCTATACATGTACTATAATGTTCCTCCATATACTATAGTGTGGCTATACATGTGCTATAAAATACCACCATATACTATAGTGCATCTGTACATATACTGTAATATATTGCCATATACTATAGTGCTGCTATACATGTGCTGTAATGTATCGCCATATACCATAGTGCTGCTATACATGTGCTGTAATGTACCGCCATATACTATAGCGCTGCTATACATGTACTGTAATGTACCCCCATATACTATAGCGTCGCTATACATGTACTATAATGTACCGCCATATACTATAGCGCTGCTATATATGTAATGTAATGTACCACCATATACCATAGCGCTGCAATATATATATATATATATATATATATATATATATACATATATGTAGTTCACTCACGTTGACTGAACAAGTTCTGTCAGTCACAGTATGTCAACTACATACATATTCTAAAATACCCAATGCGTTAGAATCGGGCCACCATCTAGTATATATATATGACACACAATTAGGTCTCTTAATATACGTAATTCTAAAACAAAATAAAAAATATGTACAATAATATATACATGTAGTATACATGGAATTATACTTGCTTCCTATATTTAGTGCTACATGTGTTCATGAAGGGCTATAACTTGCCGTCCAAATCTTATACAATAAACACTTAGCACGATCTGAATTATACTAAACACTTTCCTGAAAGTCAATTTCTTTAACTAGAATCTCTAGACTAACTACAATCACCATGGTAACTCCCGAGTAAGGACAATCCTCACCGAGCATCTCCGGAGAAGACTATTGATTGTGCATTGAGACAAGTTCACAGCATGTCCACAAAGGAAAAGGCAAATGTCTACTGACCCTACGCCTGCTGGAAGGTTTATTCTTCTTCTTAGCAGTCTTAAAGGGAACCAACCACCTCAGATCACCCTAATACACAGTTAGTACATGTCCCTGCACCCTAAGGATACCTTTCCAGCACTGTTTTTGTGTAAAATCTTGCATTAGTATAACTCATATAAAGAGTTTATAAAGTTACTAGCCTGGAGACTTCTGGGCGTATCCCTCCTTCTGTTATACTTCAGGGCTGTGCATTGCATGTCTGTGCTCCCCTCCCTCCGTGCCTGCTGCCCTGCCCTGATGGGTGTGATCGTTATCTCCTCTGCACAGAGGGAGGGGGAGCACAGCCATGCAATGAATGCACAGCCCTGAAGTATAACAGGAGGAGGGATACGCCCAGAAGTCACCAGGCTAGTAAGTTTATAAACTCTTTATATCAGTTATACTAATGCAAGATTTTACACAAAAACAGTGCTGGAAAGGTATCCTTAGGGTGCAGGGACATGTACTAACTGTGTATTAGGGTGATCTGAGGTGGTTGGTTCCCTTTAATATCGCACTTAAAGGATATCCCAGAGGTAATTCAGGACTATACATAATTTAATCCTAAATGAATACAACTTAAATCATGAACTACAATGAAACTGGTTAAATCATTTAACCATTTACGGACCTGTCTATTTTGGGCTTTAGGAACCAAACAATAACTTTTACTTTTTTCCATCAATGTAGGTCTGCGAGGATTTGTATTTTTCAACATTTTGGAGTACATGTAATATATTGTTTTCTTTTTTTTGCTGTTTAAATGTTTTATGAGTACATGGTATATCTACTATATCCTCCATCCTCCCCCACCCCACCGCTTCCTCCACCTTCTTTTGTCCTACTCCCCTCCGCCACTCCATCCTCTGTCCTCCCACTGCCTGTGCTGCTCTGTCCTCCCCCACCCCGCCGCTTCGTCCTCCGCCCTCCTCCCCCCACCGCTCTGTGCTCCGTCCTCCCCCTACCTGTGCCGCTCCATCCTCCCCCACCCCACCGCTTCCTCCTCCTTCCTTTGCCCTCCTTTCCTCCGTCACTCCATCCTCCATCCTCCCCCTGCCTGTGCTGCTCCGTCCTCCCCCACCCCGCCGCTTTGTCCTCATCCTCTTCCCCCTTTTTTCTCTGTGCGCCATCCTCCCCCTGCTGCTCCATCCTCCCCACCCCACCGTTTCCTTCTCCTTCTTTTGTCCTCCTCCCCTCCGCCACTCCATCCTCTGTCCTCCCCATGCCTGTGCTGCTCTGGCTTCCCCCACCCAGCCACTTCGTCCTCCATCCTCCTCTCCCCCTCAGCTCTGTGCTCCGTCCTCCCCCAGCTGCTCTGTCCTCCCCCTGCCTGTGCCGCTCCATCCTCCCCCACTCCACTGCTTCCTCCTCCTTCCTTTGTCCTCCTCCCCTCTGTCACTCCATCCTCCGTCCTCCCCCTGCCTGTGCTGCTCCGTCCTCCCCACCCCGCCGCTTTGTCCTCCATCCTCCTTTCTTCTCTGTGCGCCATCCTCCCCCTGCCGCTCCATCCTCTCCCACCCCACCGTTTCCTTCTCCTTCTTTTGTCCTCCTCCCCTCCGCCACTCCATCCTCTGTCCTCCCCCTGCCTGTGCTGCTCTGGCTTCCCCCACCCAGCCACTTCGTCCTCCATCCTCCTCTCCCCCTCAGCTCTGTGCTCCGTCCTCCCCCAGCTGCTCTGTCCTCCCCCTGCCTGTGCCGCTCCATCCTCCCCCACTCCACTGCTTCCTCCTCCTTCCTTTGTCCTCCTCCCCTCTGTCACTCCATCCTCTGTCCTCCCCCTGCCTGTGCTGCTCTGGCCTCCCCCACCCAGCCACTTCGTCCTCCATCCTCCTCTCCCCCTCAGCTCTGTGCTCTGTCCTCCCCCAGCTGCTCTGTCCTCCCCCTGCCTGTGCCGCTCCATCCTCCCCCACTCCACTGCTTCCTCCTCCTTCCTTTGTCCTCCTCCCCTCCACCACTCCATCCTCCGTCCTCCCCCTGCCTGTGCTGCTCCGTCTTCCCCCATGCCGCTGCTTCATCCTCTGTCCTCCTCCTCCCCGCCGCTCTGTGCTCTATCCTCTCCCTGCCGCTCCGTCCTCCCCCTGCCTGTGCTGCTCTGGCCTCCCCACCCGCCACTTCGTCCTCCATCCTCCTCTCCCCCTCAGCTCTGTGCTCCGTCCTCCCCCAGCTGCTCTGTCCTCCCCCTGCCTGTGCCGCTCCATCCTCCCCCACTCCACTGCTTCCTCCTCCTTCCTTTGTCCTCCTCCCCTCTGTCACTCCATCCTCCGTCCTCCCCCTGCCTGGGCTGCACATGTTTATAGGGAACCTGTCACCTGGTTTAACCCCTCTAATCTATCATTATCTGTCCCTGCAGCTTTCTAGTACATTACTAACCATCCCTCTCTGATCTAAGTGTGCATTATAAAAGTGCAAAAAAGCGATTTATAAACTTACATGTTCCTAGACATGTAGGCGTTCCTACCTGACTGGCCGTTGGGTGGGCAGTCTATCCGGGTCCACTCTCCCCCTGCCTTGCTACTGCAATCACACCCCAGTGGGCATGATCATTTACTTAGGAGCGCGCTTGTGGTAGCTGTATTGGCATAAAGGCTGGTCCTGGAGCATACGCAGTGTTCATTCCAAAGCCAACAAGGGCACCCAATACACTCACCACACTGCGCAGAACTGGAAATGACGCACCATGAAGTCATACCCAGAAGAAAGAGACTGGAATTTTAAATCAGGAGCACGCTCCTGAATGAATGATCATGGCCAACGGAGAGTGATTGTGTTGCGGTCGCAAGGGCAGGGGTACTCGGACAGTCTGGGGTTATACAGCTCAAGGGAAGTTATGGTGGCGGTCCCGGAAGTCGTGGCCATGACCCAACATGTTACAGGGGAATTTAAAGGAGAATTGTTTGTCATGACGCCAAGTGAGGTTTCTGGCCAAGGATGACCAGTGCTATATATGGTAGTGATGAGCCCAGAGCTAGGGGTACTGGTAGGAGTTTGATGGATTTTAACTGGGGAAATCACGGGTGGTCGTGTTCCCAGTTCCGTGCCCTGGTTATCATTTGTTAGATGGGGGGAAGGGAATATTTACAAAGGATACATGACGCCACCTGTAGTTCCAGGTAGTATAGGTACCGGCGCTGCAAGCCGGCCGCTGAGGTGATAATGAGTGCAGCAGAGTGTGGTACAACTCCCCACAGGTGGAGCTTTTACCTCAGGGCAGTGATGATTGTGGATGATGAGGGGGATGAAAGGAGTAGTGGTGGTAGTTCTTACCGGTGAGATGCTGCTGAAGCCCTCCGGGCACTGGCAAGATGAATGACCAGTTCAACTCTAACTCCACTTTACTGGGTACTGGCAGATGGTAAGATGAAACACGGTACTGTCTGGTTTACCAGGTGATTGTTGCTAGTTTAGGGTCCCCCTTATGGAGTCTCCAGATGTCCCATCTCAAGTCTTTCGGGGTCTAATCTGCTCTTATCACTATTTACCACCCTTGCAGAGCTCTCCCTCCAGTTCCACGGTCTCTAGCTAGTAGGTAAGGTTTGTTCCTTATCGGTACGGACACGAGTGTTTCCCTATTTCTTCTCCTGCCATTGGAATTCGGCCTGTTACCTATAGTGTCCTGAACCAGTTTCAGTCCTGAGGGGTGAGGTGCCTTTTGTGGTGCTACGGCAACCCGGTGATTATGGGCCCGCAGCTCATCGGTTTGCAGCCAGAGGTAAACTACTGACCGCCTCGGCTTTCCGTGCTGCCGGTGTTCCCCAAACGTTACCAGCCGGCTCCAACCGGTTCTTGTCCGTTTCCTTCTGTCCTGGGCCCCCTTCTTAGAGCAGTGCTGTTAGGCGCGTCCTTCCTGACTGCCTTCCCAGCACTGTCTGAGGTAAACTGTCACTCAACTCTTACAACTCTAACCTAGGCTCCACCCCCTTTTCTGGACCTACTAAATTATCAGTCCCTCTATACTAGGTGGCCTAGTCCTGGGTGTGTGTGTGTAAAACCAGACTCCATAGGTTAAACCCTGAACTGACAACTTACAGAGATACCACATTTGTTGTCAGAGTGCAATACCTCCCTGTGGCGCCTAGCCAGAGGGGCACCACAGTAGCCCCAGGGATTAGATGGTCAAGCAGCTAGATGGAGCACTCCGATCAGATGGAGTGAGCCCCTAGGTTGTAGTGGTGATGAAGTCATAATGATGGTGGTTGTAGAAGCTGAAGGTGCATGGGTGCAGAGAGGTGCAATGCCAACAGGCAGGTGACTGTGGGTCCTCCAAGCGACTGCCTTGCTAGTCCTCTTGACCCTATATTGTTCCTTAGCCTTGGGAGGGTCCACAATGGTAGTCACTGTACATGCAGCCCAGTGACCTCCAGTTCCTCGGCTGGTCCTAAAGATATCCAGACTGAATTGGGGCTGGTGCCCCTGCTGTAGCTAGTTCCTCTGTCAGACTTAAATGGCCGGCTGCAGACTACATTACTTGGGCCTAGGACCAGCACATTGTCCATGTGTTTCTTGGCTCTTTACTAGCTCCCAACTTTTCTAGAACCGTCTCCTTTCTTGCCTCCCGCCCCTAACCTAACTCATCCCTCCAGCCAGTAGATGGGGACTGCTCTAAATGGGAGTTTCTTCCTCCCAGCATCTCCCTGGCCTGATGTTCAGGTTGGGTTGGGTGTATGTTGGGGGTCACAGCAAAGTTTTCCCTTCTTATCTATGAACATGATATGACCTATTAGATAGGTGCAATACCATAGTGGCTACCAAACCGCAGGGGCTCCACAATTCCAGCAGCAAAGTGGGGGGAGAGTGGACCTAGAGAGACTGCCCACCTGACAGCCAGCCAACTAGGAATGTCCACCTGTCTAGTTAGTTTATCAATCACTTTTTTGCACTTTTATAATGCACATTTAGACCAAAGAGGGATGGTTAGTAATGTAGTAGGAAGCTGCAGGGACAGGTAGTGATTGTTTAGGGGGACTAACCTAGGCGACAGGTTCCTTTAATGGATAAATGCAATATTTGAATTCCTTATTTTTGGGAGCAATAACGTGTTAACTTTTTTCTGCTGCTATCTACGGGTACATTTACACGCCGCAACCCCGTCGAGAATGGTTGACAGCGATATTGCGACATGGCAATATTGCTGCCACATTTCCACCCAATCGCCTCCTTATTGCGGTGTGTAAATAGGGAATTTAGCGGCGATATGTCGCCTCGCCACGGTCGCCTGATTTCCGAGCAGCAGAGAGGAGCAAACTTTGGCCGAACCTGTTTGCCAATTTCAAATCTGGAAAGAATTTGGCAATGTTCACTCATTCCCTCAAATCGAACGTTCTGCTAAAAAGTCGGAAATTTGAGTTTTGCACTAATGCTTCTCTTCTACATTATGCTATACACTCAGACACTCATGTAAACACCGTGCTCTGCAGAAAGGGATGACCAGGGCAGAACCCTACACATGCAAAATATTGTTTCCATTGTCATGTGGTTACTGAATGCTGTTTAGTGTAAGATGGCGACCTTCAACATTGTGAACGGCCGGTATGAATCAAACAGTAGAGATGAGCAAACTTTGGCCGAACCTGTTTGCCAATTTCAAATCTGGAAAGAATTTGGCAATGTTCACTCATTCCCTCAAACCCAACATTCTGCTGAAAAGTCGTAAATTTGAGTTTTGCACTAATGCTTCTTTTCTGCATTATGCTATACACTCAGACACACACAGACAAACACACAAACCCAGCGATCTTACTAGTCTCCCGCTGCTTTACTGCTTCTGAGACTGCTCACAGTCTCCCACTTTCCTGCTCACTTACTTCCGGGGCCACCCATTAAGCTTCCTGCATATTCTCTGCACTGATCAGCAATGGCCAATCATAGATGCTCGTTCTTTGTGAGAGTGTCTGGGGTTAGATGTTGCAATCAGACTGAATTTCCACAATCTGGACAGTGTCTGTGCTTCGTTGCCAAATACTAGCAACAAATATTAGCAACCAACTTGCCATCATAGTGTATAAAATAAATAAATAATGGGAAACAAATGTGTAGGGCATCACTATATTTTTCACTCTCAGCACAGATAAAGCTGACAGCTGCAAGCTGCCACCCTCAGCTTCCTATGTTTACCTTTGCTGGCAAAAAAAAGTGCCATAGTAATCGCTATGGTTAGCAGCCACCATGCTTAACTGAACTGTGTCCTCAGGTGATCTCAGTGAGTCACCACTTAACGGACCACAGCTCTCAGTCAATGACACAGGCTGTGGTCAGCTGATGCTATTGCCATGTCAGGTGATCCAGTCACCATAGTAATCATGTCACCTGACCGGATCGGCTGACCTGATCCAGTCAGGTGGTTCAATTACTATGGTGACCGAATCACCTGACATGAAAAAGGCATCAGCTGACCGCAGCTCACATCACTCATCATGAGCTGCGGTGAGCAGGAGAGCGGTAGACTGTGAGCGGTCCCGGAAGCAAGCAGTGGGAGACTGGTAAGATCAATCTCTGTGTGTGTCTGTTATTTGATCTTTGTTTGGCAGCTTTTGGACACATTTGAAGTTGTTTTCTATGCGTTTGATGTTGCTTGCCATCGATTTTAATGGGGTTCAGCAAACTGTTCGGTGAATACCCCGCCATTCAGCTATCTGAATCCAAACACTCAGGTGTTCGTTCTTCTCTACCAAACAGGTGGTTGTCCTTTGGGATGTAAACCTGGAGTGTCTACACTGGGACCTGTAGTGCCATGAGTCTTGTTAAGGTGTTTCAAGGGTCTGCCAATCCACTTACCTCTACCCATGGCTGTGTCTCATGTATTTTAATGGAGTCTGTTTATTTGACACGTGGCTCTTTGTTGGAAGCCTCCAAACTATGGCTCTGATTGAACAAAGCTGAACTCAAATACACTGTGGGCGGACTCCCACATTTATGGACTGGTCTGAATGTTATTTTGTTTTCTTGATGCCGGAAAGGTTCCTGTTTACTCTGTGCCAGTTTATAAAGCATTTAATAAACCAACTAGACTTTAAAAGTAAAGTGTTCCAGTTTCTACCCTGTGAAGCAAGCGAGTAACTCCCATCCCGTACAGTGAGTGAACCGTCACAGCATTAACTTCATTTGAGGCAAGATATTCGCTTCTGTAATCCTGTATACAATATCCAAAAAGAAAATGTATAATCAGAAAATAAAAACAATTACAAGGAAAGAATATGTGTCAATATCTAGTTTTCATTATTAAAAGAAAGGTGATACATTTCCATTAATGGTATCATGTGGGAAGAGCATTGTAAACAACAAATTCTTTATTATGCCCAGAGGGCCCTTAAAGGTCAGTTATTCTCATTTAGTACATGTACATTTTGTTACTGTGTATGACTTTGTCATGGAAGACAAACAGCCAAGTATAAACTTAATGGTTCATTGCAGCACACAGCTGCACCAAAGATAGACTGTCTTTCTCGATTTCTGCAAAATCAAATCTGTCTGGCAGTTCTGATGTGATGTGAACATGCTCATTTGCTTCCTTAACATTGTCTCTACATGTTTTTTTTCACAAAAACTCCTTCTTACCTAAGGAATAGCTTACAGCTCAGGCCGGATTCACATTACGATTTTGAGGCATCCGAGTGTATGTGTTAAATCGGATACACTCGGATGCTATTTTGCCTCCCTTGTATCCCTATGGGGCTCGGATTGTGCATAAATCAGATGGCAAAAAGGACACATCCGAGCACAATCCGTGCCCCATAGCAATACAAGGGAGGCAAAATTGGATCCGAGTGTATCTGCTTTGGCATGGATACACTCGGAAACTCCGAAATCATGGTGTGAAGCCGGCCTAAGGCTGGGGTCACACTTTAAAATAGAATTGCGTTCACCGCAATTTGCTTCAGACAAGCAGTAATCCGGTAACCGGATTGCTGAAGCCGCAATCCAGTAACGGGATTGCCCCGGATGTGTGATCCGGAGCCATCCAGTTACCGTACAGTTTGCTCATCCCTGCTGCCGCAGGGATGAGCAAACTGTTGACAGTGTAATAAAACCTTTAATATTAATAATATTGTGCCCATCATGTCTCTAGGGGGTGCCCACCCCCCCCTAGAGACATGCTACCTACTCAGGTATGCATATAATGTTTTAATACTGCTTGTACAGTAAGCCGACTCCTGTCGGCTCTGTACAAATTTATGAATGAAGCCACAGCTCCCCTGTGAGCAGCGCACATACCATACGTAATGTACCTATAGTATGTGTGCTGTCCGAGGTCCTGTACTCATTTACAGTAGATCTATGGGCTGCGCAGCGCCATAGATCTGCTGTAAAAGCCTTCAGGACCCTGGACAGTGCACATACTATACGTACATTACGTATAGTATGCGCACAGCTGACATTCATAAAATTGTACAGAGCCGACATGAGTCGGCTTACTGTACAAGCAGTATTAAGACACCTGAGTAGTAGCATGTCTCTAGGGGGGGTGGGCACCCCCTAGAGACAAGATGAGTACAATTATTAATAATATTACAGTTTTTAGTACAGTGATAACACTTTGCTTATCCTGGCCTGCAGCATTTTCCTGTGCGCTCCTGAAAAGCGGCCGTCATGCAGCTCTGTGTGCGGCTGCTACTAATGTAAACACAGGGTTTCTATGGACCCACGTTTCCAGCCAGCGCTTGCTATTAACGCTGTCCAGTATTAGCAATTCCTGGAAACGTGGGTCCATAACCAAATCTGACCCTAGCCTTACTAAACCAAAGGAATGAACTTGTGCTCCCTGCAGGCTGTATGGCCAAAGTACTGGATATGACCAACTTCATACTTTCTGGAAAGCTACCTCTGCTTGCAGACTTGGAGAACACTCACTTCAGGACACTAGCAAGACCTAGACCCTGGTCCAAATTGTCCATCTTCAAGAGTGCAGCACTCCGGGCACAGCAGTAAGCCAGAAGAGCAGGAAGCGGTCCTCTCTTAAAGAAAAGAAGAGGAGAACACCCTGTCAATACAGTGCACCATCAAAATAGAACAGACTATGCACATTTTCTACAACAATAGGTTAGGTGTGGCATAGTTTTCAGTATCGACAAGAACTGTGAGGAAGAATAAAGGCCACTTCACACACTACAACATCGCTAACGATGTCGCTGCAACGTCACAGGTTTTGTGACGAAACAGTGACCTCTCCAGCGATGTTGTAGTGTGTGACAGCCACCAGCGACCTGGCCCCTGCTGTGAGGTCACTGGTTGATGAACGTCGCTCAGGACCATTTTTTGGTCCCAAGTCTCCCGCTGGTCAGCACACATCACTGTGTGTGACCGCGAGAGACGAGCGAACCAGCGACCTCACAGGATGGTATCCATGACAAACAGCGGGAAACTAGGCAGCGCGAGCTGCTTAGTTACCCGGTGTTTATCATGGATACCAGCGTCCTCCCTGCTTAGCGCAGCCTGTAAGCAGGGAGGACGCTGGTAACTATGATAAACTGTGGGTATCTAGGCAGCGCTGCCTAGATGCCCACACTTTATCATAGTTACCAGCGTCCTCCCTGCTTACAGGCTGCGCTAAGCAGGGAGGACGCTGGTATCCATGACAAACACCGGGTAACTAAGCAGCGCGCGCTGCTTAGTTACCACTGTTTATCATGGATACCAGCGATCTCACGGGTGCTGAGTCGCTGGTGAGTCTGTCTGTTTGACAGCTCACCAGCGACTCAAGAGAGACTTTCAAGCCAACCCAGCCAGGTCGGATCGCTGGTGGAATCGCTGGAAAGTCTCAGTGTGTCAAGGGGCCTTAACTAATAAATTAATCAGTTGACAGTAAAAAATGTTTGTAATGTGTTAGCCAGTAGAAACACACACATATATACAAATGATTATCCAGCCCTGTATTTGTATATATGTGTGTGTTTAGAAGCTGTGTCATTATTAAACCTGATGAAGAGGCCATAGAGTCTCGAAAGCTTGCTAGTTACCAACTTCTCAGTAAGCCATTGAAAGTTATCAACTTCTGAGGACTCTCAGATTTTAATATTTTTCAGTTGATTGTATAAATAATGCCTTAAAACTCATGGCTTGCTACTCTTTTACTACTTCAGATAACTGCAGAAGAAACACCGGGATTTATACAATTTTTACCAAATTCTTTCAATTAATACAATTATCTCACCATTTTTGGTATTCTATTACAGACAGAGCAGTGGGGGAGAGATTATTCGTTCAATTACCTTACAACCAGGAACAGGGTTGTGAGTAGGAGGAAAAGACTGATCCCCATTGAGTAAAGAGAACCTGTTACAAGATATTTATGTTTTAAACCAACCTCATTTATGTATATTTGATATACTGTGGATTAAATGCTACTTAAAATTGTAGTTTTTATTCTGGAGAAATCCACTGTAACATTTTTATATAAGTAAGGGTGCTTTCACATCAGCGTTTTTCGTAATTCGCGGCAGATGCGGTGAAAAAACCGCATCTGCCGCGTTTGCCGCATAACCGTTCCACTTGCGGCGCGGTTGCGGTTTTTTCTATGCAAAGTATAGGCGTACTTGCGGCAGGTGCGGCAAGTGCGGTTTTGCACTTGCGGCAGGTGCGGCCGCGAAAAAAACCGCGGCTTACTGCGGTTTTTTTCGTGGCCGCACCTGCCGCAAGTGCAAAACCGCACTTGCCGCACCTGCCGCAAGTACGCCTATACTTTGCATAGAAAAAACCGCAACCGCGCCGCAAGTGGAACGGTTATGCGGCAAACGCGGCAGATGCGGTTTTTTCACCGCATCTGCCGCGAATTACGAAAAACGCTGATGTGAAAGGGCCCTAAGCCACAAATGCAGCGGGGTTGGCCTTGCACTTACAGCTTTCCAGCATCTCTTCCTAATCCTTGCCCACTGCCTTCCTCTGGTGGATGACTGGCATGTCACTCTTCTCTCAAGAGACATGCTACCTCTGTCCAAAATCTTGCACAAGCATCATCATTATTTGTGGAGGCACATGCACAGATCAATATTTTGGCTCTTGTGACATCATCAAGACATTACTGTGCATGGACCCCCAGGCAATAATGGTGTTACACAAAATCTTGGTCAGAGAATGAAAGGTCAATGACAGGAAACAGCTAATGAATGGAAAATAGGGAGAGGGTGGGGGAGCACCAAATGCAGGGCCAATCCTGCTGCATGTCTAGTTCATTTGCATAAAAATGTAATGATTGTTTTCTGTAACATGGAAAGTTTTATTTTTGACACAAAGGTAAAAATTTTATCAGTATTTCAGCACCTTTCCTTAGATTATGTTAGTTTGGGATATAACAACCTGATGACCGGTTCCCTTTAAGATTTGAAGGATTTCACCAGATGGTTGACTGATATTTTTATCTTGTTTCAAGACTCTTTATGGGTTATGATGAATAAAGAGGAGCAGATCTTTCTGAATTTTAAAGTTTGATGATCATGCCAAACACAGACTTTACAAAAAAATCAGGGTTTGAGCTTAGAGTGTGGGTGCTTTATGTAGTCAAACCTCTGGACTGAGCATCAGTGTGCTCAGATACACTCTGTGATTGGCCCAGTGTTTGAATGGCTCACACGGAAGGGGGGGGTAAAATCAGCATTATCAGATGTAGTGTGTACATAAAAAAGAAAGTGTAGGCGACAAATCCAAATCCTCCCTCCCTTTCCTGGAAGGACCTTGTTTATGGCTGGCTACACGTGGGCGGAGAGCAGAACTGACCAATCAGTGACTTGCAATGAGGTTTGGGTCTAGTTCTGGTCCAGAAAAGAACTTTATCTAAGGTCGGGGTGATCCCCTGGAACCCAAAATTCAACGTATCCACCCATCTCTAGTTATGAACAGAGTATCCCAATAAAAAGTACAATAGAAAAACCGCTAAATTGTATCTAAGATTGAAATAGTCTCTAAATGTAGACAGATTGATCACAATGTGATGAAGTCATTTACAAATTACATATTTATTTGCAAAAAACCTTCAAATTGATCACCTCATTGTGTCTCCTTTCTGTTTAATTTACTGTCTACTGTCAAGTGTAGCAACAGAGATGTTAAGAAAAATTACTGGAAGTGGATGTAGGTCTGGACTATCAGAGTTATATCAGCTAAAAAATAGGTCCTACAAATTTGCATGAAGCTTGTATGTCCTCTTTATACTTTACTTGCACATTCAAAAAATGTATTTACAAAGTTTCATCGATTTCCTTGAAAAACCTAATGCCTAACATAAGGGAATTTAAAAGTTCAACCCTATTGGACAGATGGATTAAAGGGAATATTGACGATCTCTCTGCAATAGAGTGGCAACGCTTTACCGTCAGACAAAAAATATACACTTCTTTGATCATCTATGTTGCGATGTTTTGGCCACCGCTGGAGCCTATTTTGAGCTTGAAAAAGCAGGGGTTGACTTTCATTTTTACTAGTTTGCGAAAGGATTAGTAAAGATTAGTGTATTCAGACATCAAGATAAAATGGCAAGGAATAACACTCTTAAGGCATGGATTTATAATCACAACGCGTTTTGGCGGTAATGCCTGCCTTTATCAGGTGTAAAGTTGTGCAATACCACCAAAATGCGTTGTGATTAAAAATCCATGCCTTCAGAATCTTATTCCATGGCATTTTATCTTGTTGCCCAGATATACTAATCTTTACTAATCCTTTCACTGGTTGTCCCTCTGTGAGGGAGAATTGTACGGAGCTGCGGGGTGAAGATTGTCAGAGATTTAATACTCTAGGCAGTGGCGTAACATCACCTTGGCGGGCCCTGGTGCAGCAATTGCATCGATTCCCCATAGGTGAGGAGCGGGTGGGGGGTGCAGAGTGAGGTGGTGTATACTTGCACTGGTACTTGCCGTGCTGTGCCTCCCGTGGTCAGCCTCCCCGCAGTTAGGAGGAGAAGCTTCACTCACTTCCCATCCTCCCTCCTCTCCTCGGACACACGCGATCAAGGTCGCGGCGGGCGGCTGGGTGCACGGACCCCCGATTGTTACACCACTGACTCTAGGACCTGCACCTGAAGGACCTCACCGTCACCTGATTCACCGCTGTACCCGGAAGCGCTGAGCCCATCTGGTGCGTGTTGGACACTGCACCCCGCAGATCTGTACAGGTGGTACAACCAGGACAGGTTAGTGAACCCTCTCTAATTCCCCCTCCACTAGATCATCGACTATTACCTTAGGAGCACCCCTCCTGTTTCTCTATTCTTTTAATTTTTTTTTACAAATTTGAGTATACAACTGCACTGAGTATGGCTGTGTTTCTTTTAGGCACCCTGAAGATTATTGCTTATTGTTATTGGCTATTGAGACAATCTCTGTACAGTGATGTGGAAAATATTGCTGCTTTACAAAACCAGGAAATAAATCTAGTTATCTTATGAATCATACATCATTATTACCTCTGTATCCATTATTCGCTACCATGACATTAAAATGACATCAAATAAAAACTGATCTGCAAAAACATGCATAATAAAAAAAACGCCAAGAGGTTTAATGGGGTCAACCTTTATGAAATGTAGAATCTATCAACTTTTTACATTGTGACATTTTGCCTGGGAGATCATAAATAAAGTCAAGGAAGGCTTTCAGTAAAATGAATTGGGAAATTACAGAGACGTCCAGTACATATAATTCAGCTTAGAGCAGTGACATAGTTCATTGTAAGCGGTAAGTCTGATGGACAGGACAACGTATTTCAGGATGGAAACACTATTGAATCATTGGCGTTACGACGTTTCATTATAAATGCATCAAACAACGAGTAATAAACATTAGGAATACAGAAGTGTCATATGAGCCGAACAAGAGCCTTATACGAGCAAATAGATTGCCGGGCTCGCCTAGAGGAAAAGAATGCTTCTGATTATACATGTTTATGGAAAGCTTCACCGAGACATTAGATTATTCTTGATCCTTTCATCGCTACATTTATTTTTGTTATTTAATTTTCACGAATTAGGGTTGTTTATAATTCATCCACGCAGTTCAGAAACAATTTATGAAAGATATTGTTTGTTGGCTACAAATCCACTTATGTACATAACAATACATTTTCAAGTCCATGACTTTTAAACCTTACCTTTAAAGTCAGATATTAATATCTCAAGAGGAATATTTAATAATAATTGACAACCCTCTTCATTATTATGTGATTTGCTGATTATTGAGAATCCAAGCATTCGGAAAAGTTAATAAGGTAATATAATAAGGCACAAAATCCTCTACACAGCCTGATTTTTTTACTGTTATTTATTGTTGTTTTTTTTTTTCTATACAAAATCCTCAACTGACGACTTCTTTCATATTCCAATTAACTATCACAAAGGCATCATTTGAATGGAAACAATGTAGATAAACATTTCCTCTTCCCTTTTGAATTTTTTGCTTACCTATTATATGGCCAATGCAGTGGTCCTGAAATGATCAGCCTTTGAAGAGATGGTTTTTGTGGCACTGGCACATAGATTTTTTTAAAGGATAGTGTTTTTTTTCTTTTTGTTTGGATGCCAACTCTTAGACCTTGTGACATTACAATTGGTGCTTACTATGGATGCCCACTGTGTATAATGCAAAAGTAAAATTGCAAACATGTGAAACGCTGCTGTGCATCAGTTCTTTGGATTTCTTGGGCATAGATGTTTATGGTCTAATCATGGCTTTCTTATGGTAGCCATAAGCAGATGAGAATATGCATGCTTTGACTCAGGTATTGGACTATGGGTCATACAATCAGATCTACTCACTAGTTGGGGGATGACATTAAATGCACTGCATTCTAATGATTATTCAAATTACCACTAGGGTATATAGATGTATCCAGGATTGATTGTACCTGGGCTTATTGTGCCAGCTGGATTCTAAGTTGTATATAATACACATATGTACAGCCATTTGGTTATTGAATATCTTATGTACTTCTGATGTGTTATCATTCTGGTTGAACAGCCCTATAAACACTATGTGATTCTGTATAAACCCATTGTGCCTCAGTGGTGCAGCCTGCCATACTGCTGCTTGTTCTGTGGTTGATATCTCTGTTTTTATCTATCATTAAAAATCACTGGTTTTTTGCAATTACATGACGTTTGATCGTGATTATCTGTATCTATATCGTGTATCTAAGGTGCGATTAGTCGTGTCCATGAGGGGAATAGTTTGTTTGGATAATTGTGGCAAGAATATAAACTATTCCTAAATGAAGTTGGTTAACTATCTCTGATGAAGGTGCCAGGCTAGGCGCCGAAACGCGTAGAAGGAAGAAAATAAAGCTTGGAAATTTGCTCAAAGAAAATTTGACTCTTTGGTGAGTTTTTGCATTTGGAGCAGCGCAGACCGTGGCACACCTGCATTCCCATCTTCTTTTCTACATCTCTCTCACGGCACACTGGATCAACCTGGTGGAGAGTGTGACAACTTCTAAAAGTGGACCATCAGATATACTACCTACGCCACGAATAGCAGGCCCAACATCATTCAGGGTGTCCACCTCCTCATATACGTCCAGTCCACACTCTTCCTCTTCCGCTTCCTCGGCCAATGCTGACTTGCCATCAACATCACTGCCAAGTTGGGAGCTTTGCAGCAGCGCTTCAGCAAGGCAACAACAGGCTCTGCTGAAGCTAATTTGTTTAGGTCAAACAGACTGCAACAGAGCTCTTGAAAGGTCTAAAGTAACAGACTGATGAGTGGCTCTCCCTACTGCAACTACAAACCGGTCTGGTCGTCAGCGATAATGGGCGTAACCTCGTGGTGGCTATAAAGCTCGGTAACCTGGTACACATGCCTTGCATGGCTCACGTGCTGAACCTAGTGGTTCAGAAATTTCTGAAAACCTACCCGGAGTTGACAGACCTACTTAAGAAGGTGCGCCGAATTTGCGCCCATTTCAGACATTCATCAACAGCTGTTGGCAGTCTTTTAGCGCTTCAAAAGCACTTTAATTTGCCCAACCACAGACTAATTTGTGACATGCCCACACGCTGGAACTCAACATTTCATGTTATCAAGAATTAATGAGCAGGAGAGGGCAATTGCAGAATATCAGCTTCAACATGCCCATCAGACCAAGATTCAGCCAAGACACATCACAACTCTCGAGTGGGTGTGGATTGCTGACATTTGTGAGGTGCTAGATAACTTCGTGTACTGCACCAAGCTTGTGAGCAATCAGTTGATTATCAGTGTAACTATCCCGATGCTATGTTTGCTGAAAGAATCGCTGATCAATCTAAAAACGGATGCTTTGAGGGCCCAGCGGCAGGGTATGGAGCCAGATGTCAACATCGCTGATCCTAGCCAGCACAGCCAATCTCATCAGGCAACATTGGGTCAAGAAGAACATGCTGATGAAAACGAGCAAGAAGAGGACTTTTTGTTCTGTGGTGCCGATGCGACTTCTCATGCTACCTATGGTACTCCCAACCCCAGCTTTATGTCGGTACAGCATGGGTAAGCTGGAGAGGAGGAGGCGGAGACAGACTTGGAGGCCACGATGGGTATTGTTCATCCTTCAGGGGAAACAGAATATTTGAGTCTTTGCAGCTTGTCACACATGGCTGACTTCATGTGTAATTGTCTGTCACAAGACCCCCGCGTGATTCACATATTTAACAGCAACCTATACTGGTTGTCCACCTTTCTGGACCCACGTTACAAGGACAAATTTACTTCGCTGCTGTTGCAGTCACCAAGGGGCTTATCGATTGATTACTTCAAGAGGGCTGTTGTCGACAATTTGCTGACAAGATCACCCTCAGACACTACTCTTCCCAGAGGTAGCAGCTCTTTGCAACAGCAGCCATTGATGGAGACACACACGGCCACCATGTCCAATAGAGGTCATGGAAAGATGTCCACAAACTGGGCCATGTTCAATTAACCATCTAATCACCAAGGGCTTGTTGTTGTTCCGGTTACCTTGTCTAGGAGACAGAAATTGACCAATATGGTCAATGAGTATGTAAGTGACAGTACCTGCTTCCTTACTGACCCTTCTGTTCCATTTAATTATTGGGTGTCATAACTTCAGAATTGGACAGAGCTCTCCTTATATGGCTTGGAGGTGCTGGCCTGCCCTGCTGCTAGTGTGACTTCAGAGCGGGTTTTCAGTGCCGCTGGGGGTATCATCACTGATACATGGACACGGCTAACTCCAAAGAATGCCGACAGGCTGACTCTGATAAAGTTCAATAAGGACTGGATTTCACCACAGTTCTTAAACCCTCCAGACGACATTACACAAAGCTAAAGTCACACAATCACAATTAATTTTATATCATGCTTCAGGTTTTAACATTCATCCATTTTCGGACAAAAAGTATGTCCATCATCTTACACGATTACCCTACTCCTGTTCCTGCAACATGTTACTCCTGAACATAAAACTACACACAATGTTCCATTCATTTAAATTTCCCTTCAGATCCACTTGTGATAATGATTCCCTCTTTTTTTTCATCAAGTACAATACAGCCCCTTGGGCTAATTTTTTGAGGCACTCAGCCTATACCTGCATACTGGGCATTGCATGCACTATGCTCAAAGTATAAGCAAGACTATTCTATGGCCCCGGAGGCCTGCTTCCTTGATACTGTACAATACAGCCCCTTGGGCTAATATTTTGAGGCACCAAGCCTATGCCTGCATACTGGGCATTGCATGTACTATGCTCAAAGTACAAGCAAGACTATTCTATGGCCCCTGAGGCTTGCTTCCCTGATACAGTACAATACAGCCCCTTGGGCTAATATTTTGAGGCACCAAGCCTATGCCTGCATACTGGACATTGCATGTACTATGCTCAAAGTACTAGCAAGATGATTATCTGGCCCCTGAGGCCTGCCTGATTAATTCAGCAACAGCGTGAGACAGCCCCTTGGCCAAATTTTTGGAAATAACTTGCACATTGAGCTGTGTAATGGGAACAACAAGGACAGTAGTCAAACATTTAAGAATTATGAGGCCCTAGACAGGATGATGGGTGTTTTTTTTCATGCTTTACCCATCACACAACCCCTATGGCAGTTAGCTAGCCTCCTAATGCTACTTACACACTCAGCTGTCACTAGATTGCCTACATCATCACTTGCTCCTATGCCACTTATGGTAGCTCAATTCGTACATGGCATACTAGTCACGTTTTGCCGGCAATACATGACAGTACTTCAAACATTGTTTGTACACTCGTCATGGCCATGAGCAGGTGCCCCGTGTTATATATATTTACACCATATGTTTTGGAAACTTTTCGACATTAGGGATGACCAGACACACTGCATTGTTTTATGTACCGTATGTCCTTTTTTACAATACATATTTTTTACTGTTATTCTTAAAAACAGAGTGTTTGTTCATGTCTATTTGACTGTATTTACTGTATGTATCGTTTTGTTCAAAGGACACACAGACCGGTGTAATATTTGGTTTGGAGTGGACAAACAACGTAACAATAAAGAACAACATTGACTGGCTGTTTCACAAAAAAATGTAGTTATTGTGAATTGTGATGGAATCAAAAATATTTACAGATCTGTGAATTCCCTGGATGGGAAGCAACGTCCCTGGTCCACATTAGGGGGTGTAGTGTTGCTACTGCTCGGTGTGGTATTCGGGTCATGGCGGACATTGCACCTAAAGAGCTCCATGAAGTTGTTGGGAAATTTGTTGCAGATCTGGAGGGTCGACTGCAGACTTCAAATGTTGGGCTTGGTGGATTCCAGGGTAAACGTGGCACTTCCAAGCCACTCATTGAGGCCTGAGTGTAGGTGGGTACACCAAAGGGGGGCTCGGGCTCTTTGTTCCTCCCATAGCACCTCTCTGGCTGATTATCTGATGCAGTGGTGGTTTCTGCACGCGGGGGGACACTTGCACTCGTTTGTCCCTGGGGTTGGAAGACATAGCTGGTAATGGGCATTTGAGAAAATGTGTAGGGGGCCTCTCCCTGAGGGTAGGGGTACCCATATGAGGGGCCTTAAATGTAGTCGTCGGTTTCTGACAGCGACATTTAGAGTGCACCAGCGGGAGTTGTTCTATGCATCAACTGTTGTACTGGAGACACAGACAGAAAAGAGCTCCTGTACAAGAACAATATATTAGCTAATTTCTAGTCCAATAGCTCATCAATTATAATGCACAATTCTACTTTCTTTGGAGATGTTAGTGGGTTCCCTTTACCTCTTGGGCCCCTGTGGTTGTTCCAGTGATATGTCCGCCCCCTGCATTAGCTCCCCAGTGATGCGATCGCAGTGATCTGTCATCCCCATGCCTGTCATGATGGTAATCTTGTGGACACCAATTTCTGTCTGCTTTTGTTTCGGAAACATAAAGCAATGCTGTAATATTGCTGTATATTGCACAACTGATGGTTGCAGGTTAAAGTCTTCTAAGGGGACTAACAAGTACAATGAAAAAATGTTTTAAAAAATGTTAAATCCATGACCAAAAAAATGTAAAAAAATATAAAAATTCGAATCATGCCATTTTTACCCATTAAAAACAAGAAAAATAAATATATATGCATATGTAACATTATTTCTATGTCTCCAAAGGTCTGATCTTTCAAAAAATTATTAATTATCTCAATCGATGAACAGCATAAGAAAAAAATCTAAATACCAGTATTATGCAATTAGAGGTGAATTAAACATTGTATCTACATCAAGATGGTATCAATAAAATGTCTCAGGGTGCAAAAAACAAGCCCTCACTCAGCCCCATTGGTTAAAAACTTAACATTTTACAATTCTTAGAAAATGTCGAGATAAACATATTTGTATTTAGCTATTCTACAAATTTAAGGCCCCTTTCACACTGGAGTTTTTTGCAAATTGCGGCAGATCCAGCAGATTTACTGAATGTACCACATCTGCCTCCTAACGGCCGTACTTGCGCCACACTTGCGGCAAGCCCCATGCATTGTCTATGGGGTTTGCGGCAGGTGCCGCAAGTGTGGTATTGCCACGGTTCTAGCACTTGCAGCAGTTGTGGCCGTGAAAAAAAGCGCGGTCAGCATCTTTTTTTTTCACGGCAGCAACTGCCACAAGTTCTGGAACCACGGCTATACCGCACTTGCCATAGACAATGCATGGGGCTTGCTGCAAGTGCGGCGCAAGTCGGCCATTAGGTGGCAGATGTGGTAAAGATGCCGCAATTTGCAAAAAACGCTGATGTGGAAGGGGCCTAAGAGTTGCGTTGTCACCGCTTTCCTAAAAAAAGCTTCATGTTTGCTATCTCCATAATAGTAGTAACCTGGAGATATCATATCATATTGCAGTGTAGTTTATACCATATATTGAATTGTAGAATTGCAATTCTTTTACAACTTTGTCATACTTTGAATTTTTTCCCAGCTTTCCAATACATCTCAAGATAAAATGAATGGTGTCATTCCAAAGTAGAACTCATCCAACAAAATACTAGCCAAAATACAATGGAAAGAAAAAGGTTGAAAGAAAATGAAAAAAAAAACACAAAAATTAAAAATAGCCATGTTGGAAGGGGGATTCCAAAAATGTATAATAAAAACATCAGCTTGACTGATGAGAAGGAAAAAAGTTTCATAATGGAAAAATAAAAAAGTTATGGGTCCTGCAAAAATAGCAATACAAGACAAATTTTGTTATTTTTTTTTAGAAAATTCAGAACATTGTAATTCCTTCACGACCAAGCAAATATGGGTGCATCTCAAGGAATTAGAATACATAAAATAAATTATTTATTTTCAGTAATTCAAAACAAAAAGTGAAACGTATGTATAATATAGAGTCATTACACACAGAGTGTCTATTTCAAGTGTTTATTTTTTGTAAATGCTGATGATTATGGCTTATAGCTAATGAAAACCCAAATGTCATTATCTCAGAAAATTAAAGTAGGGAGGAAGAGGAGTTAAAAACCGCGCTGCTGTATTCCACGAGACGTCAAAGGGTGAATATTATATTGATTTATTAGTGAACGCATTTCAGGGCTCCAAGAAATGCCCTGAAACATGGCAATATGATATTGATTTGTCCTGAGGACCCCAGGGAGCACTGAAATGTGGTGACTAATAAGTCAATATTATATTCAACCTTTGATATCTCATAGAATATGGCAGCGCGGTTTTTAACCCTTCATCCTCCCTACTCTATATGCACCACGGTGGGGACTGCAGCAGCCGTGATATGCTTGTATGGTGGTTGTGACTCTCACAACCACTCAAGGTAAACCCACTGATATCTATTTAGGTAATATTTTATCTCTCAGAAACTTCATCCTCCCTACTTTAATTTTCTAAGATAATGACCTTTGGGCTTTATTGGCTGTAAGCCATAATCATAAACATTAGCAGAAATAAACACTTGAAATAGATCACTCTGTTTGTAATGACTCTATGTAATATATATACGTTTCACTTTATGTATTGAATTTCTGAAATAAATTAACTTTTTGATGATATTCTAATTAATTGAGATGCACCTGTATCTACACATCCTTGTTGTGTCCCTGAGTTTGATGCGAGTGTAGCACCCCAGGGTCCCAATGGTATGCCTGGAAGCAAAAGAGGGGTTCCCTATTCAGGTGGCACAGCATCCAACACTTTTCTGCCTCCAGACCAGAAGGGGGAGCTCTAGAACCCGGCTTGAGGAGAGCTTCCTGGTATAAAAGTTCTGGCCAGAGGTGGAGTGAGAGTAGAACAGCCATGGAGTGAGTCTGAGGAGAAAGGAGAGAAAAGCCTGAGGAGGATGAGCAGCTCCGTGCTCTTCCGAGAGGAAAAGTGCATAGAACGGACACCGGGACCGAGACTGTGCAGGGTTACACATCCCGGCAGTCAATACCGGAGGGTGGGGAATTCCAGATTTCCCAGCCACACAGTGTCAGGAGGCAAAGCAGCACCTAGAGTTCAGCAACACTGATTCCCAGGAGCAGGGTAGAGAAAGTGAAGGACTCGAGTTGCCTGTCATACGGCACATGCACGAGAAGAGAAGGCAAGCAGCTTAGCTTCAAGCAGCCGCAGGAGCCACAAAGTACAAGCGCAGAAAGGAGGCCTCCAAACAACCTGGCTAGGCGGTTTCCCCGATTACTTCCAGGCCACTTGGGTCCCCATTGACATCTAAACTTGTGCTCCAGACTGTACCCGTAACAACAGACCAGTAAGGGTAAAGGAAACGTTAACTGCTGTGGACTCCAGTTGTTTCTGCGCCTGTTGCCCTGTACATAGACATTCCACACTGCCCCGGGGATTGGCTTTACCCATGGAGAGCCATTCCATCCCCAGCTGCCATCCATCATCCCCAGAGGTTCTGCAGCAGCGGTGTTCCCCACTGACCACATCCCACAGGTGGCGTCACAACAAATCCCCTGTAAATAACCCCTTCCTTTTTGAACTGAGCCCAGGTCAGGGGACCGGGTCACAACCACTGTGATCCCCAAGAGACAGCATTGGCCCAGTTCCCGAGTACCCCATGGCCTGGGGGCCCATCACGAGCTTACATGCTGAGCTTGCATCATTACCTGATTATGTTGGCTGAACATGTGCAGCTAACAAGTGCGGGTGGATCTAAGAACTCGAAGGTGTTATCCAGTTTGGTCATACTGTCAAACTCTGACAGAGGAATATAACACAGGCCAACAGGGATTGCGCCGTACCCCACCTGCGATTTATTATTAGTGCAAAGTAATTTTTATCGTACATTGAACACAATAGCAACTATACAAAAATAACTGTGGTGGAATGGAATCATTTTCATCAATTTACCCACCTGGATAAGGCTGGGGTCACACATAAGCTCTTGGTCCGTTTTTGGCTTCATTTTTGTAATTTTTTTTTTCTAAGTCCAAAAACTGACAGAAAAACGGATTGGATGTAATAAACACCCTGTCCGTTTTTTTCTGGACCTCAAAACATTGCTCTGTCCGTTTTTGAGCCAAAAATGTTGCTAGCAACGTTTTTGGCATCAGTTAAAAAACGCATGCTTTTTTTAACATGGGGCCCTATGGGAAACGCATGCGTTAACGCATATGCGTTTTTAATGAAAAAATGACTAAGTCCAAAAACGTTCAGAGGTGCAGGAGGCTCAAAAAGCACCCTATAAAAAACGGATTGGTGATGAAAATCACTTCCAAAAACGGACTTCTATGTGTGACCCCAGCCTTATAGTGTTATTCCAATGTATAACTTTTCTCGCAGAAAACAAGTGGTCGAAATCCCTTAGAAATGGCAAGTCACACCACAATGACAAACAGCCTAAACATGTCCCATCTGGAAACACAAACAACACATTTATCAGCATTGAAGAAATGAAATAATGCACTCTGGCATTGATTTTATTCAACCACCGCAGCTTTTCAGGATCTATGCTTAACAATATTAGTCCAGCATGAGCAACGTCGTATCTAACACTGGAGCCGGAGTTGCTATTGTTAATGACTCTTAGTGGTTATATTTGTACTGAAGATGTATTTTCAGTGAAATAGGGAGAAAGCAAAACAGGCAACCAAGCAATCAAAATGCTGGAAAAGCTTTTTTTTGTGGTGACAAACAGAATAAACTATCTCAGTTGGAAGTCAGGTGAACAGCGCAGGCAGCAGGAATCCTGCCGCGAATGTGGGAGGCAAAGCACAGGCCATTAAAATTCTTTCTATTTTTTAGCACATGTAAGCAAGTCAGTCTGTGAAAGGTCTTTGATAATAATAAGGAGAAAATAAACCTCACACTGTCAGTAAGAATAAAATATGAACATTATATAATACTAGATGGTGGCCCGATTCTAACGCATTGGGTATTCTAGAATATGTATGTATTTTATTTATGAAGATTTAAGAATAATGCAATGAATACACAGGATTTTCCATGTAAAATATATACATTATCATTAAATGTTATTGCTCATAGAACTTAATACAACTGAATGAAATTATTAAACACATCAAAATATATATAAACCATTACATGAATGGACGCAACCAATCAGCCACGCGGGATTTGCGTTACAGAGAGACAGACAAACTGACAGAATTAGACAATTATATTGTACGGTAGATATCTATCTATCATCTACCTATGTGTATATCATCTATGTATGCTATATTTATGTATCATCTCTTTCAGTAAACGTTACTGAAATATGTGGCACTGTGAATGTCGCACTGTGACTGAAAACGTGCTCAGTAAACGTGACTAAAACGTGGCAGTGTGACTGACAGAACGTGGTCAGTAAAAGTGACTGAAATATGTGGCAGTGTGACTGACAGAACGTGCTCAGTAAACGTGACTAAAACAGGTGGCAGTGTGACTGACAGAACGTGGTCAGTAAAAGTGACTGAAATATGTGGCAGTGTGACTGACAGAACGTGCTCAGTAAACGTGACTAAAACAGGTGGCAGTGTGACTGACAGAACGTGGTCAGTAAAAGTGACTGAAATATGTGGCAGCGTGACTGACAAAACGCGGTCAGTAAATGTGACTGAAATATGTGGCAGTGTGACTGACAACGTGGTCAATAAACATGACTGAAATATGTAGCAGTGTGACTGACAGAACGTGCTCAGTAAACGTGACTAAAACAGGTGGCAGTGTGACTGACAGAACGTGGTCAGTAAAAGTGACTGAAATATGTGGCAGCGTGACTGACAAAACGCGGTCAGTAAATGTGACTGAAATATGTGGCAGTGTGACTGACAACGTGGTCAATAAACATGACTGAAATATGTAGCAGTGTGACTGACAGAACGTGGTCAGTAAACATGACTGAAATATGTGGCAGTGTGACTGACAGAACGTGGTCAGTAAACGTGACTGAAATATGTGGTACTGTAAGTGACAGAACTGACAGAAGAGAAAAAACTGACTGTACTCACACTGTAATTGACAGAAGGTATTCAGTAGACGTGACTGAAGTAGGTGACACTGTGACTGACAGGACGTTTTCAGTAAACGTGACTGAATGACATCTCAATATGGCTGACATAACAAAATCAGTGAACTGAGTCACACTGTGAGTTGCAGTTAAATTCCGCGCCAACATCGCTGATTAGTTGCCACACTTTGCGGCGACCAATCAGCGCTCTTGGCACTTGTTTTAAAACATCCTTCGTTGATTGGTCGCCGTGGTGACCAATCAGCGCAGAGGAGCGCGGCTTGGCGGGGGTTTTGAATCCTGCGCCACTGATTGGTCACTGCGGCTGGCGGCGACCAATCAGCGAAGCGTGTTTTAAAACAGGCACCAAGAGCCACGGCGACCAATCAGAGAAGAGGCGCGCGGCTTGAATCCCGGCCACCATATCGGAATGCCCATAACGTGCTGGTCATCTCCCAGCTGCCACGCCCCAGACCTCTGTGCGTCAATCAGCGAAACGGGATTCATATTTCCCGCCAAGCCACGCCACTTCGCTGATTGGTCGCCGCCAGCCGCGGTGACCAATCAGAGAAGCGGCGCACGGCTTGGTGGAGAATTTGAAACCCTGCCGCCATGTCGAAATACCCATAATGTGGGTGTTCCAATATGGCGGTCGGTGTACTACCCGGTGTCATCTCCGGTCGGTGTCATCTCCCGGCTGCCTCGCTGCGGACCTCTGTACGGCAGTAGATGACCCGCAGCTACTGTCGGGAGATCAGCGGCTAGCACCACTGATCTCCCGATGATGGCGGTGGCTCAAATGCCGCACCAATTTGCGGCCGTACTTCACCTGTTGTAGATTGGTGGCGGCCACGACAATTCAACGATGCAGGATTTCCGTTACAGAAAGAAAGACGTGATAAGGCGATTATATAGTAGATTAATTTCTATTTGAGGACGTAGAAACAAATTGAAATATATGAAGAGTAGTGATGGGCGAATCCTAAATTACTCGGAATCGCTTGACTCTAGCGAGTCCGAGCCTGGACTCGCTACTCGTTGCGAGTCTAGCGAGTCCAATGTTAATGAATGGGGAAGCGAGTAATAGCGAGTAGTGTGAGATTTACAAATCGCAGATGTGTCTCGGAAGCTTCAGCCTGAAGCAATCCTAGTTTTGCCATTTATTTGCATTGCTCGTTTACTTTGCAACTGTAATCGCTGGGAAACTCGCACAGATAAGAGTCCTGTCTGCTCAGTGTGCTAGCTGTCACAGCTCCAGGGTCCTAGAGCCTGCCTGCTGCCTGATGTAGCAGTGCTGAGATTGTTCTCAGTCTGCTCATTCCCTGTGTACAGACATGAATGTCTGTGCACAGAGATGATGTAGCAGAGCTGAGATTGTTCTCAGGCTGCTCATTCCCTGTGCATAGACATCTATATCTATGCACAGGGATGAGCAGAGAGGACATCGCGTTTTGGACTGCGTCGGACGGAAGAGGATTTTTTTAATTAAAGATGGAGTCCCTAATGGCTTTTTGTTTTATTTCTAATAAAAAATGTTCTCTGTGTTGTGTTTTTTTTAAAACAATTTAATAGAAATTCATGGCGGTCATGTCTAATATTGGCGTGACCGCCATAAATTTCGGGCTTAGGGCCAGCTGATAATACAAAGCTGGCCCTAACCTCTTTATTACCCAGCGTGCCACCGCCACCAGGGCCGCTGGAAGAGCGGGGTTCAGCACCCGAGGATGGCGCTTCAATGAACGCGCCATCTTCTGGGGCGGCTGCGGGCTGCAATTTGCAGTGGGGGGTGCCCAGAAAGCTTGGGCATCCCTGCGCTGCGGATTCCAGCCCCAGCTGCTTAGCTGTACCTGGCTAGAAATAGAAATTGCGCGGAGCCCCACGCATTTTTTTTAAATTATTTCATGAAATTCTGAGATTCTGACTCTGAGACTCTGAGATTCTGACTCTGAGACTCTGAGATTCTGACTCTGACTCTGACTCTCTGAGATTCTGACTCTGACTCTCTGAGATTCTGACTCTGAGACTCTGAGACTCTGAGATTCTGACTCTGACTCTGAGACTCTGAGATTCTGACTCTGACTCTCTGAGATTCTGACTCTGACTCTGACTCTCTGAGACTCTGAGATTCTGACTCTGACTCTCTGAGATTCTGACTCTGACTCTCTGAGACTCTGAGATTCTGACTCTGACTCTCTGAGATTCTGACTCTGACTCTCTGAGATTCTGACTCTGACTCTCTGAGATTCTGACTCTGACTCTGAGACTCTGAGATTCTGACTCTCTGAGATTCTGACTCTGACTCTCTGAGATTCTGACTCTGACTCTCTGAGATTCTGACTCTGATTCTCTGAGATTCTGACTCTGAGACTCTGACTCTGAGACTCTGAAATTCATGAAATAATAAAAAAAAAATGCGTGGGGCTCCGCGCAATTTCTATGTCTAGCCAGGTACAGCTAAGCAGCTGGGGGCTGGAATCCGCAGCGCAGGGATGCCCAAGCTGTCTGGGCACCCCCGCTGCAAATTGCAGCCCAAAGCCGCCCCAGAAGATGGCGCGTTCATTGAAGTGCCATCCTTTGGCGCTGAACCCCGCTCTTCCAGCGGCCCTGGTGGCGGTGGCACGCTGGGTAATAAAGGGGTTAATACCAGCTTTGTTATACAAGCTGGTATTAAGCCCGAGATTCTTAATGTCAGGCCACGTTTGACCCAGCCACTAAGAATCTCCAATAAAGGGTTAAAAAAACACAGAGAAAATTTTTTATTTGAAATAAAAAAAAAAGCCATTAGGGACTCCATCTTTAATTAAAAAAATCCTCTTCCGTCCGACGTAGTCCAAAACGCGATGTTCTCTCTGCTACATCCCCTGTGCATAGATATAGATGTCTATGCACAGGGAATGAGCAGACTGAGAACAATCTCAGCACTGCTACATCATCTCTGTGAGCAGGCGGGCTCTAGGACCCTGGAGCTGCACAGAGCAGACAGCTGGACTCGGCTCGCAATGTAACAGCAGTTATTTGCGAGTTTCCCTGCTATCACTGGCACAGTAGCCGAGTCTAATGCAAACAATGGCAATCCTAGTTTTGTCAGCGTTTGCCAATGATTTGCATTGGACTTGTGCGAGTAATCACTGGGAAACTCGCAGAGTACCGAGTCCTGCGAGTCCCTTACTACTAGCCGAGTAACGAGTCCTAGCGAGTAGATTCGCCCATCCCTAATGAAGAGGTATGAGGAACTGTGTCAGTTTACCGATAGAAAAAAAAAATATATATATATATATGTGTGTAATGGCGATCAGAATTAGAGAACAATGTATGATCACTTGATTTTTTCAGACAATATAATCTACATTGATGAACATTTGTCGTTTTTTTATGTAGGGGATGAACCATGCCAATAGAATAACCAATGTTTATCTGATTCGGGCGACAGGGTAGGGGGTACTCGGATACCGGGACAGGTGGTTACTTCGGTGGGGATCACGGCTGGTCGGTTCCCTTTTAAGTGCCCTGGACCCTCAATGGCAGGTGGGGGTGATGATGATGGGGGATTTTGTAACGTGACGCCACCTGTGGTACCTGGTAATAGGGTTACCAGCGCTGCGGAAATGCAGCTTTGTTAGTACAGCTCCCCACAGGTGGAGCTTTACCTCAGGGCAGTGGGGTTGAAGATGGGAGTCGTAGTCCTCACCTCTGAGATGCTGTAGAGGCCCTCCGGGCGACGGATAAAAGGAGACCAGACACCAGATCAGCTCAAACAGTTCTTTACTTGCACCAGGTGAAATCGGTACACGATACAGTCTCGGTTAACCGGGGGCCGTAGCCACGGATCTTGGAGGATTTTCCAGAGTCTGTCAGAGGTGTCCTTAAAATGGCTCTCCTGGTCTTTTTCCCTTCTGTGCCCTGATGGCCGTCTGTATTCCCACTCGTGAGTCTAGTCTCTAGTCCTCGGGGTCTGTTGCCTAAAGTCTCTGTACTTCTCAGTGTCATGAACCCAGTTGCGGGACTGATGTCGGGCCCACAGCCTGCCGGTCTGCGGTTAGGGATAGACCATAACTAACCGCCTTGGTTCCAGTGTACCGGTGGTGACCTGGGTCTCCAGCTGGCTCTGACCTGTCCTGGAGTGGCCCCCTTCTTCGTTCAGGTCACCCATCTCCTTAGAGGTGCCCTCCTGTCACGGTCGCAGGGTCAACTACGTCCATCTTCTCTGCTTTCCTACACCATCTAACTGACTAATCTTCTAACTGTCACTCCTCGTCTCCTGCTCATCTAGGCTCCACCCCACTGGGACCTACTGAATATACAGTCCCCTGTACTATGGTGGCCTACTGTATGGGTGTTGGGGCGCAGACTCTATAGGGTCCTCCATATCCACGGCTACGGAGGCACTACACCTTCTGTTTGGGGTGCGGTACCTCCCTGTGGCGCCTTGCCATAGGGGCGCCACATATCAACTTAAAACCTTTCTTTTATACAAAACGTGATGATCATGATTAGAGAATAGCAATGATTGTAGACAGAGAAGGATTAAAACTACATTTTGTGAAGGTTACAACAGTCACCAATCAGTAGTAAGTGTACAGGTCTTTGCTTTGTACAAGCCTTAGCTTTGAATAACATCAGCACATCTGTGACCACAGGGCATCACTAGCATCTCACACTGCTCTGGGGTGATTTTGATCTTCTTCCAGTCTCTTCCACATTTCTGTGACTTTTGTGGGTTGTTTGGCCATAAGTTTGTCCCCAAGGATTTTCCAGAGGTTTCCAACTGAGATTACAGCAGAACTCTGGGCAGCCATTTCATTGTTTCAATGTTTTCTGTTTCAAGGAACTGCTTTACCTTTTTTTACTGTTTGATAGGGGGCATTGTCTTGCATGAAACGTGCTGGCTAAGCCTAGGGTCACACTTGAGCCCTGGATCCATTATCCCTAGAACGCATACCTGGGGCCTCGCAGGCCTGCCAGGTTACTTGTTTTCTATTTTCTGTAAAAGTATTTTAGTTTGAATTTTGAAAATCTAGGTAATCCTCAGGTATATAGTTGTTAGTAATTTCCAGTTATTCATATATTTTTATGTTACAGACATTTCGGCATAACAACCTTTTTTTGGGACTACCCTATATTCATGCACCTGGGGCCTTTTAGGCCTGTACTAGGTTTACATGTGATACTCAGTCTTTTTGTCTGTATTGTTGCAGGGGAAGAACTTTTATGACTCTGCTATTGCTGGGAAGAGTGTGGATTCTGCATGACAACATGGTCATGTGATCTTGGAAGGGAGGCTCCCTCACAAAGTCATGTGTCTCTGACCTCATTGCAGGTCTTTTTGTCCTAATTGCTGGAGAGACTTTGGAGGAAGAAGTCAGCTTTATTTTGTCTGGAAATAGAAACTTTCTGAGCTCCAAAACCAGAGGTTTCTACTGCACTACAAGAAAGTGATCTTTTGGAGGTAAGAGGAGGGGGGCTGCACTTTACCTGCTTTATATCACTTGGTGTGCTGGAACCCTAACAAAGAGTCTTATCACATACTGTTTACAGTGCTCAAGCCTGATTGTAATCCTTTTTTTTTTTTTTTTAGTTTACTGACATCTAAAATTACAATGGCACAGTCTACTTCCAGGGGATTGACTGACCATGAAATCGAGGCAATCATTTTTGATAGTGATGATGAAAGTGAAATTTCTTTGTCTGATGAAGAGTACATGCCACCAGCTAATGTATCAACTTCATCGTCCAGCGATTCTTCAGATGATGAAGAAGTAGTGGATCCAGCAGAACGTTCAAATAGAACATCTAAAACGAATATTTTTTGGAACAGTACTGCTGCGGCTCCTGCACGCACCCCATCACATAACATTATTAGAGTTGCTCAAGGAGCTGTCGGAATTCCCCAATTCATGTCCAAAAGAGATGTTTTCTGTAAATTTGTTTCGGATGATATTGCAGATGAGGTAGTTTTGTGTACTAACGTAGAAGGAAAACGTATCGCGTCAGGAAGAAAAAAAACATGGAAAAATATAACTAAAGAGGAGCTATATGCTTATATTGGCCTTACTCTTCTGGCAGGGTCGACAAAATCATATGGTGTTCCAATCAGAGAGTTATTTCAGAACCCATTTGCAGATCCACACTACAAAGCTACTATGTCCATCAATAGATTTGAGTGTATTCGGAGATGCCTTCGTTTTGATGAAAAGAGAACTCGCCCTGTGAGGTTGGCAACCGATAAATTAGCCCTTATTAGCTATATCTGGAATCTTTTTATCAAGAACTGTACAAAGCTTTACCATTCCATTGATAATGTGACAGTGGACGAACAACTTCTTGCCTTTAGGGGACGTTGCAAATTCATTCAGTATATGCCCAGTAAGCCAGCTAAGTACGGCATAAAAATTTTCTGGATGTGCGATTCAGCAAGCTATTATGGGATGAATGGTCTGATTTACTGTGGCAAAGAAGCTGAAGCTCCAGTCCAGAAAGACCTATGTTCCAACATAATAAAAACACTTGCTCTACCAATTTTCAATTCAGGAAAAAATATTACAATGGATAATTACTTTACCAACTTTTTGCTTCAAAAACAACTTACACTTGTTGGTACTATGAGGCCAAACCGCTGCGAAATTCCTCCAATCATGAAGCACAATGCACAGCGAAAAATCTACGAGAGTGTATTTGATTTCTGCAATCAAGCAACAATGGTGTCTTATAAAGCCAAGAAAGAAAAAATCCGTGATATTACTGAGTACAATGTATCACGATGGAAGTATTGACACCAATGACAGGAATAAAAAAACTGAAATCATACTGCATTATAATAAGACAAAAGGAGGTGTCGACAAGATGGACGAAATGATTGGAGAGTATTCGTGCAAAAGGCAGACTAAACGTTGGCCTGTTGCCCTTTTTTCCAATATCCTTGATGTGTCAGCCCTCAATAGCTACATTGTTTATTGTCAAACTAATCCAGAATTCCATGCCAACAGGAAAGACAAGAGACGTCTATTTTTGACAGAACTTTGTTATAAACTTTTGATGCCTACTATGATGGAGAGAAGCAGCATGATATGCTTATGAAGGCAAACTACAGAGGCAATGATCCGATGTGGAATACGCTTTCTGGAACATCCAGAGCAAAGAGAAAAAAAAAGAAAGCAAAGAAGGAAAGAAAATCGGAGCGTTTCTGTTCTACTTGCGGACAAAATGTATGCAAGGAACATTCAGCCGAAAAAATAATATGCGAGACTTGTCGGGGGAATATGTAAAGTTACAAATAAATATTCCTGCACCAAGTTTGCTACAACCAAAAAATGTTTTTATAAAAAAATTGTATATAGAATGCCTATATTTGGCGTGCCCGTTTACTTACTTTTTTGTTGTTTTATGCACATAATTCTGTTTTGAAATATACACATCTTAGACTGTGTTCCCAGTAGTGCTGGGGTTCGCCAGAAGGGGATGCATAATGGATCTGACCTCCTGGTAACTCCAGCTAAGGCTGCCGAAATGGCAGGATTTTGCCAGCCTTAGCTGGGGTCACCAGGAGGTCAGATCCATTACGGATCCCCTCCTGGCGGACCCCAGCGCTACTGGGAATGCATCCTTACTTTGCAATTGTAAAATAAATTTTGAAAAGTATTTTTATTGGAGTTATTCCGTGTTATTTGCACACTGGCCTAAAAGGCCCCAGGTGCGTGAATATGGGGTAGTCCCAAAAAAGAGTTGTTATACCGAAATGCCTATAACATAAAAATATATGAACAACTGGAAATTACTAACAACTATATACCTGAGGAATACCTAGAGTTTCAAAAATCTAACTAAAGTAATTTTACAGAAAATAGAAAACAGGTAACCTGGCAGGCCTGCGAGGCCCCAGGTATGCGTTTGCCAGCCTTAGCTGGGGTCACCAGGAGGTCAGATCCATTACGGAATCCCATCCTGGCGGACCCCAGCGCTAGTGGGAATGCATCCTTACTTTGCAATAAACTTTGAAAAGTATTTTTTTTTAGTTATTCCATGATAATTGTAAACAGGCCTAAAAGGCCCCAGGTGCGTGAATGTGTAGATTTCTATGGGTATGCGTTCTAGGGTTAAAAGCATCATTTTTTCAACTTTCGAATTCTAAGTTGAAAAACTGATGCTTTTAACGGATCCAGGGCTCAAGTGTGACCCTAGGCTATGCGTTTTTGCAACGGATCAAAAAAATGCTGCAAGCAGTATTTTTTGGGTGCAAGAAAAACAATCCTTTTTCAACATGAGACCCTATGGGAAACCGATCCACTAACGCATGGTACATATAGGTACCATCCGTTAACGGATTCGTTAATGCTAGCATTTTTAGCCATAAAAATGGCAAAGTTAAAAAACGCATAGCAATACTGGAGGCTCAAAAAACAGCCTTAAAATAACGGATCCGTTATTGGATCCATTAATTGAGCGCTGAACGCAAGTAAGGAACTATGTGTTGTTGAAGAAGATTCTGATACACACTTGCATCACTCTGCCATGTAGCTGAATGAGACGTCCAACCCCTGCAGCAGAAACAATGATACTTCCATCACAACCTTTCACTGACTTCTTTACAACCTTTAGGTTCAGTCTTTCCCTAATTTGTTGATGAAACGTAATGTTTTCTAGCAGATCCAAATAAATTAAACTTGTTTCATCAGTAAAATGAACTGTGGATCACTTCTGCATCTCCGGGTAAGCGGTGACTCAATGAGGTCACTCAAGGACACAGGTGCCATAGTGACCACTATAGATTACCATGGTTACCTGAGCTGTCCTTGGGTGACATTAGTTACCCCACTGAGAATACCAGCTAACGGCTGCTTAGTTTTACCCTAGGTGGCAATTAAAAATAGGGCAAAGCCCTATGCATTTTTTTTGCCAGCCAAGGTAAAATTAGGCAGCTGAGAGTGGCAGCTCACAGCTGTCCACTTTATCTGTGCTGACACTGAAAAATACAGCAAACCACTAAGCATTTTTTTATTAGATTTCTATTTTATGCACTATGACGGCAGGTTGGTTGCCATACAGTAATGTGTATGGCAACCATGCACAGACATCATCCTGACTGTGGAAATGCAGTCAGATTGCTACAGCCAATCATAGATGTTCTCACAGAGAGTGAGCATCTGTGATTGGCTGTTGCCAATCAGTGGAGTAAATATGCATGAAGCTTAATGGATAGTCCCAGAAGCAAACAGCGGCACACTGGTAAGCTCGAACTAGCTATTTTAGCATCTATCTATTCTATCTATCTATCTATCTATCTATCTATCTATCTATCTATCTATGGCCTTGTCCACATACCTGCGAGCAGCGTTTCCCTGTGTGCTTGGCATAAGCGGTCACTAGGCAGCATGCAGTATGAACTGGTTACCACGATACACATTGGGTAACCAGGGGCTGCGTTTCAAGGAAGCGCCGGCATACATGCACCTGCGCTTCTCTCTCGAAAACTAAGTATTTAGGGCAGAAGTGCTAAATACTGAGAGCGCAGGTGTGTGCACAAGGTCTATCTATCTATCTATCTATCTATCTATCTATCTATCTATCTATCTATCTATCTATTCTATCTTTACAGTGGGACAGAACATGTTAAAAATGAATGTCATACACATGTCATACTTAAGACATGCGCATGACGTACGGATGGTAGGTGCAGGGAAACTGCACACTGGCAAGTCTATGCATGTCATACAAATATCAAAACACATGAAACCTGCATGACACTCTGATACTTTTCTCTCCAAGATCCGCAGCGAGAAAAGATCTGCCAATGTGAATGCACCCTTAGGCTACTGCGCTCTTCTTTCTCTTGTCCGAGATTCATTTACACATTTCCTTCTGAAAACTTCCCCTAATAAAGGGATGTATCTAATTGGGATCTGCTGTATAAGGTTATAATGTCACCACAAATTAAATACATGTTTGCACCAGCAAAGGTACAAAAAAATATTTTTATAACTAAGATTAAAAAAATCCTGGCAGCATTTCTTTCAAACACACTTCTGGCATATCCAAGTTTATTAGCATATTCGTAATCATGTAGAAAATGATAAAATCTAGAATGCTCCTTAGAGTGGCATCATGCAGGGGCTTATACAGTGTGTAAGTGCTAGAAATGTTCCAGCTAGACAGCAATTAATTCTAAGCACACGGAGTTCACCATTATTAGAATATAAGTCCCGGCACTTCTTATCATGAAGGTCAATGAATCTCGGGGTTACTATGAGAACCTTTCTGGCTCTTGCAGAGTCCATAGCGTCAGGAAGCAAAGAAGGTCCAGTTTTAAGTTGTGACTACACATGTAAAAACTATTGATTGCATTGTCACAGTCCATCATAGATGTATTTTTATGAGATGTGCAATTATTTTCTTGTCATTATATTTTAGTTTAATTGTTTGATATTGTGGACTCTGTGGGTTATACATAGACCTGGCAAACTTAAAGAGAACCTGTCACCTGGAATTAAGTCCCTGACCTATCACTAGCTGTCCCTACACCTTCCTAGGTGCTCCCTAACCATCCCTCTCTGTTGTAAATCTGACCCGTAAAGAGTTTGAAAAATGAGTTTAAACTTACAGAACGTCGCTCTGTCAGGCGACTGGAAAGGCGGCTCCAGACTCCATTGTCCTCTCCTCACCGCTGTCCTGCACGCCCAGCTGGGCGGTATAATTCTTTCCTCATCTCCTCCTGATTTTGGAATCTCCCGCCCTCATTTCATGCTATGATGCACCGGCCGGTACGTCACATCCAGCCCGGTGCATTATGGGCCTTGATCATGTTATCTGCCTCGGTGCATAATGGCCTTGATCATGTGATCGGCCCGTCTCCACGCATGCACATATTGAAGTCGGGCCGATCACGTGATCAAGGCCATAATGCACTGCAGCCGATCATGTGATCAAGGCCCATAATGCACGGATGTGACGTACTGGTCGGTGCATCATAGCATGAAAAGAGGGCAGGAGATTCCAAATTCAAGAGGAGATGAGGAAACAATTATGCCGCCCAGCAGGGCATGCAGGAAAGCATTGAGGAGGGGACGATGGAGCCTGGAGCCACCTTTCCAGTCGCCTGAGAGAGCGACGTGCTGTAAGTATAAACTCATTTTTTAAACTCTTTACAGATCGGATTTACAGCAGTGAGGGATGGTTAGGGAGCACCTAGGAAGGTGTAGGGACAGCTGGTGATAGGTCAGGGGCTTAATTCCAGGTGACCGGTTCCCTTTAAGTTACGTTGCCATGAGGAGCTTTTAGGTAGTTTTTGATGTTTCAACATTTCTGCACATATTAAGTAAATTAGGTTACTTGTGTTTTATTGCATTTGTTTTCTATTTTTGGGGTGTCATGTTTTAAATAAAGCTGCTTTATTTCTCATATTTCCTAGTAATTGGATTTGATAAAATGTTATTGATACACTTATGTGTGAATTACATGCATCTTTAGTGCGTTTCTGAAGCAAAAACCCACTGAAAAACATATGTGATTTTTTTATTGTGGATTTTTCGCATCTAATGCAAAACTATAGAGAAAATCTGCACATAAAACTCTCGCGAGAGAAATTGATGTGCTGCGGCTTTGGAGCCCACACCTCAGTTTGGTTTACATTTAGTAAAAAGAAAGCACAAAGGGCAGAAGATTTCTATAAAACCCATCCACTTTGCTGGAACTGTAACATTATGTGCCTACTTAGCAGATCAGATCTGCATGAAATCTGCATCTCCTGGCAGGAAAAATGCTGCAGACAAAATGCTGTGTTGTACAGTGCAAGCACAATGGATGGGATTTCCACTGCAGCATTCTTTCAGCTGTGGTGAAGGTTATTGTATTTCTGCTGCTGAGTCGAAATTGATCTCCACTGACTGAATGCTGGGACAAGCCACCCTGTCTCGAACACAGATCATTGGCACAGGGCGGATGCATGCACCCAGTATTCATCCATGGCTTGCCGTAGGTCCAGAGGCACTGTGTCCAACATACAGTGCCTTCAGATCATGTGCAAATACCCTATGTGACTACAGACTTGTGAATCCTCACTTCATATGCACTGTGAGAACGCACTAGTTTCAAAGCTGGGAGCTGCAGTCAAGTGGTCGCGAATATGTGATATGTAAAGCCCAGATAGAATCTGACTAGAGAGGGGAGTCCTCACTCAATACACTTGCCCTGAGCGAGGCCGCATCCAGCTAGTCGTAATAAGGCCTGGAGGCATTTCACATATTCGTGGTTACAGGTCTGCTATTCCCAAGACTGTGACAACAAAGAATCCTCACAGTGAACAGTGTGTGCAGTGCGAGAGCTCACAAGTCTATAGTCACATAGAGTAACACGTACAGTGACTGCAGATGTATGAATTAACATCAGACAACCATAATTGTTAAATAAAACTGCTTTGTGTTTGATACTTACTGGAATTTGTATTTGACAAAAGTTTATTGATACAGTTATGTGTGCATTATATGCATTTTAGTGCCTTTTTGTAGTAGAAATGCAATAAAAATGCATGTCTGTCTCAATTTTCATGCTAGTCCCGTTGGGAAATTTGGTGGATAAAACTCAACTAAGGCCTTGTTCACACATACCATCCGTTTTTGCCTTAAATCCGTTTTTGGGAACGTTTTCGACTGTTTTTTTTTCAAAGTCTAAAAACGCATATGCGTTAACGCATGGGTGGACTTAAGTGTCAATGCGTTTTTTAACAACACATGCGTTTTTGTTCAACATCCCAAAAAACACTGCATGCAGCGTTTTTGGGTGCTGTAAAAAAACGCATGCTCTTTTTTAACATGGGGCCCTATGGGAAACGCATGTGTTTTTGCATGGCACATATAGGCACCATGCGTTTTTGCATGCGTTTTTGGTGAAAGAATGACTAAGTCACAAAAGTTCCAAAGAACGTTCAGGACCTCAGGGGACACTATTGGCACCCTCAGAAAAAATGCATCTATTTTTCTAAGGGCTTAAAAAACAGATTGGTAAAGTTGTGGCCAAAAGTATTGACACCCCTGCAATTCTGTCAGATAATACTCAGTTTCTTCCTGAAAATGATTGCAATCACCAATTCTTTGGTATTAATATCTTCATCTAATTTGTCTTCAATGAAAAAACACAAAAGAGAATGAAGCAAAGAGCAAAACATTGATCATTTCACACAAAACTCCAAAAATGGGCCGGACAAAAGTATTGGCACCCTCAGCCTAATACTTGGTTGCACAACCTTAAGCCAAAATAACTGCGATCAACCGCTTCAGGTAACCATCAATGAGTTTCTTACAATGCTCTGCTGGAATTTTAGACCATTCTTCTTTGGCAAACTGCTCCAGGTCCCTGATATTTGAAGGGTGCCTTCTCCAAACTGTCATTTTTAGATCTCTCCACAGGTGTTCTATGGGATTCAGGTCTGGACTCATTGCTGGCCACCTTAGAAGTCTCCAGTGCTTTCTCTCAAACCATTTTCTAGCGCTTTTTGAAGTGTGTTTTGGGTCATTGTCCTGCTGGAAGACCCATGACCTCTGAGGGAGACCCAGCTTTCTTACACTGGGCCCTACATTATGCTGCAAAATTTGTTGGTAGTCTTCAGACTTCATAATGCCATGCACACGGTCAAGCAGTCCAGTGCCAGAGGCAGCAAAGCAACCCCAAAACATCAGGGAACCTCCGCCATGTTTGACTGTAGGGACCGTGTTCTTTTCTTTGAATGCCTCTTTTTTTCTCCTGTAAACTCTATGTTGATGCCTTTGCCCAAAAAACTCTACTTTTGTCTCATCTGACCAGAGAACATTCTTCCAAAACGTTTTAGGCTTTCTCAGGTAAGTTTTGGCAAACTCCAGCCTGGCTTTTTAATGTCTCGGGGTAAGAAGTGGGGTCTTCCTGGGTCTCCTACCATACAGTCCCTTTTCATTCAGATGCCAACAGATAGTACGGGTTGACATTGTTGTACCCTCGGACTGCAGGGCAGCTTGAACTTGTTTGGATGTTAGTCGAGGTTCTTTATCCACCATCCGCACAATCTTGCATTGAAATCTCTCGTCAATTTTTGTTTTCCGTCCACATCTAGGGAGGTTAGCCACAGTGCCATGGGCTTTAAACTTCTTGATGACACTGCGCATGGTAGACACAGGAACATTCAAGTCTTTGGAGATGGACTTGTAGCCTTGAGATTGCTCATGCTTCCTCACAATTTGGTTTCTCAAGTCCTCAGACAGTTCTTTGGTCTTCTTTCTTTTCTCCATGCTCAATGTGGTACACACAAGGACACAGGACAGAGGTAGAGTCAACTTTAATCCATGTCAACTGGCTTCAAGTGTGATTTAGTTATAGCCAACACCTGTTAGGTGCCACAGGTAAGTTACAGGTGCTGTTAATTACACAAATTAGAGAAGCATCACATGATTTTTCTAACAGTGCCAATACTTTTGTCCACCCCCTTTTTCATGTTTGGTGTGGAATTATATCCAATTTGGCTTTAGGACAATTCTTTTTGTGTTTTTTTCATTGATAACAAATTAAATGAAGATAATAATACCAAAGAATTTGTGATTGCAATCATTTTCAGGAAAAAACTGAGTATTATCTGACAGAATTGCAGGGGTGTCAATACTTTTGGCCACAACTGGATGTGTGAACAAGGCCATACCCACAAGAGAAATAGACATGTTGGGTGATTCAAACAGCCTCCACAAGCCAGTTTACACAGCATAAAAAAAACATTTGGCATGAAATTTCTATAAATCCCATTCACTTTGCTGGAACTGTAAGATGGGTGTGACTCAAGTTCCAAAGTATAATGGAAGTCAATGGGAAACTTTAGCATTTTTCGTGAAGAGTTCCTGAAGTTTCTCATTGACTTCCATTATACTCGAGTACTCGAATTGCTGCCATCCAAGCATTCAACTGCTAGTTATGAGTACTCGCTCATGACTAAATATTAGCAAAGAAAAAAAATATATTTAATAAGAAATCAAATCACCTTATGATTCCTGCTACACAGTGTAACTTTCTGACTTTGTATTAGCCAAGTAGGTTTCTAAACCCTCACTAATAGGAGTTTGTACAAATAACCATTTAATTGCAGCATAATCACCTTATTGAAGTTTGAGGTGGAGAATGCTCTGCAGGAGAGTCAATGGGATGATGCCAGCAAACTTTCAAATATCTCAACTATCATTTCTGAGGATGTTACAAAGCATTCATTGATCTCAGGGAGACCAGTCCAAGAAAACACTGTGGGCAGCTGGCTAAAGCGCTCTACACAGTGAATTCCTAGGCACATTGCCCCCTGGGAAATATGAATATGCAAATAGAGTCTGTGGAGCCTCGGTTAGGAGTCTCAAACACAGGACTAGCCAGATATCCCTCCAGGGAAGGACCTAGCCAACTCTAGTGGGAAACCCATATCTTACCCTTTTGGCAAGAAAACAAGCTCAGGGTTTCCAGTTGTCCTGTCATAGCTTTTCTGTTATTTAAAGACATTGTGTAGATACTGATGTAAATCTTTAATGAATCTGAATAACAATCCACATTATGCTAGCAATTTGATCGGGCTATGTTCATCACTTAATAAGCTTAGGTTTTTGGATGTAACTATCACAACTCTTGGTAGATGAATGTATTAAAACAAATAGGCAATTTTAAGCTTGAAACAAAAATGATAGGGGACTCTAAGACAGTGGAAGCCCTAAGCCAGTGATGGCGAACCTTTCTGAGGCCGAGTGCCCAAACTGCAACCCAAAACCAAATTATTTAAGGCGAAGTGACAACACGGTAATTTAACCTAAGTTACAGCAGTGGTAATCACAAGCGCTGCACAGGGGGGAGAGCCAGCAGATGCTAATGGTGGGTTTACACGCCGCGATATCAGCGTCCAACTCCGACCCAACTCCGACAAAAAGTCACGTAGGTTGCGAGTTGGACCCGATATCGTGTGCGCGTTGTACGGTTTGAGCGTACAACGCGATGCTGGAACGATGCCAAAACGATATCGGAGTTGAATAGCCGAGCTATTCAACTCCCCGATATCGCATGGCCGTTGTAGCAGCATCGCAGCGTGTGACAGCCCAACTCCGATCTGTACTCGCAACTCACCCATTAACTCCCATGTTAAATGGTCGTTACTGGGTTGGTGGGCGTACACATCGGAGGGACGTTGTTTCCCGATATCGCAGCGTGTAAACCGCCGATGCGATATCGGGAAAAGGGCTGAAAAAATGCGCGCTCCCGCGCCGTTGCCTCCGATATCGCTGCGATATCGGGACGTGTAACCCCACCATTACTCTCTTCCCTGTGCAAGGCTTGTAGTCCTGAAACCCTGATGATCAATTAAATTATTTTAACAATTAATTGATTTTAAACTTACCTTTGCAGTCTTCTCTTCAGCAGTGGTCAGACAGCTCATGTGTACTGGACATTGAAGCTGAGCTGCTGCCACTGCCCTTTCTAGAAACAGCAGGTGGACTGATCTATATGGAAAAAATGCAGAATATTAGACAGATAGGAGATAGATTTTATCATGGAGTGCAAGCAGATTTCATACTGAAATCCTGGTCCCTATTTTGTAGTAATATCTCCACCCTGTCCCTCTCCTTGTAGTAATGTGCTCCATCCTAACCCTCTCCTTGTAGCTATGTGCTCCGTCCTGACCCTCTCCTTGTAGTTATGTGCTTCATCTTGACCCTCTCCTTCTAGTAATGTGCTCCATCTTGACCCTCTCCTTGCAGTTAGATGCTCCATCCTGACCTTCTCCTTGTAGTTAGGTGCTCCATGTTCACCCTCTCCTTCTAGTAATGTGCTCCATATTCACCCTCTCCTTCTAGTAATGTGCTCCATCCTGACCCTCTCCTTGTAGTTATGTGCTCCATCCTGACCCTCTCCTTGTAGTTATGTGCTCCATCTTGACCCTCTCCTTTTAGTAATGTGCTCTGACCTTCTCCTTCTAGTAATGTGCTCCATCCTGACCCTCTCCTTGCAGTTAGGTGCTCCATCCTGACCTTCTCCTTGTAGTTAGGTGCTCCATCCTGACCTTCTCCTTGTAGTTAGGTGCTCCATCCTGACCTTCTCCTTGTAGTTAATGTGCACCATCCTGACCCTCTCCTTGTAGTTAATGTGATCCATCCTGACCCTCTCCTTGTAGTTAATGTGCTTCATCCTGACCCTCTCCTAGTAGTTAATGTGCTCCATCCTGACTTTCTCCTTGTAGTTAATGTGCTCCATCCTGACCCTCTCCTTGTAGTTAATGTGCTCATTGTAGTAATGTCACCATAGTCCCCCTTATAGTAATGTCACCATAGTCCCCCTTATAGTAATGTCACCATTGTCCTCCTCCTTACAGTAATGCCACCATCTTGCTCCCTACTTACAGTAATGTCACCATTATCCCCTCCTTATAGTAATACCACCATTGTCCCCCTCCTTATAGTAATGCCACCATTGCCACCTTATAGTAATGCCACCATTGTCCCCCTTACAGTAATGGCACCATTGCCCCCCTTATAGTAATGTCACCATTCTCCCCCTCCTTATAGTAATGTCACCATTGTCCCCCTCCTTATAGTAATGCCACCATTGCCCCCCTTATAGTAATGCCACCATTGCCCCCTTATAGTAATGCCACCATTGTCCCCCTGAAAGTAATGTCACCATTGTCCCCCTTACAGTAATGTCACCATTGCCCCCCTTACAGTAATGTCACCATTGCCCCCTTACAGTAATGTCACCATTGTCCTCCTTATAGTAATGCCACCATTGCCCCCCTTATAGTAATGCCACCATTGCCCCCCTTATAGTAATGTCACCTTTGTCCCCCTTATAGTAATGCCACCATTGCCCCCCTTATAGTAATGCCACCATTGCCCCCCTTACAGTAATGCCACCATTGTCCCCCTTACAGTAATGTCACCATTGCCCCCCTTACAGTAATGTCACCATTGTCCCCTTATAGTAATGCCACCATTGCCCCCTTATAGTAATGCCACCATTGTCACCCTTATAGTAATGTCACCATTGCCCCCTTATAGTAATGTCACCATTGCCCCCTTATAGTAATGTCACCATTGCCCCTTATAGTAATGTCACCATTGCCCCCTTATAGTAATGTCACCATTGCCCCCTTATAGTAATGTCACCATTGCCCCCTTATAGTAATGTCACCATTGCCCCTTATAGTAATGTCACCATTGCCCCCTTATAGTAAAGTCACCATAGTCCCCCTTATAGTAATGTCACCATTGTCCCCCTCATTACAGTAATGATACCATCATGCTCCCTACTTACAATAATGTCACCATTGTCCCCCTGCTTATAGTAATACCACCATTGTCCCCCTCCTTATAGTAATGCCACCATTGTCCCCCTTACAATAATGTCACCATTATCCCCCTTCTTATAGTAATACCACCATTGTCCCCCTCCTTATAGTAATGCCACCATTGTCCCCTTATAGTAATGCCACCATTGTCCCCCTTACAGTAATGTCACCATTGCCCCCTTATAGTAATGTCACCATTCTCCCCCTCCTTATAGTAATGTCACCATTGTCCCCCTCCTTATAGTAATGCCACCATTGCCCCCCTTATAGTAATGCCACCATTGCCCCTTATAGTAATGCCACCATTGTCCCCTGAAAGTAATGTCACCATTGTCTCCCTGAAAGTAATGTCACCATTGCCCCCCTTACAGTAATGTCACCATTGCCCCCTTACAGTAATGTCACCATTGTCCCCCTGCTTATAGTAATACCACCATTGTCCCCCTCCTTATAGTAATGCCACCATTGTCCCCCTTACAGTAATGTCACCATTGCCCCCCTTATAGTAATGTCACCATTGTCCCCCTCCTTATAGTAATGTCACCATTGTCCCCCTCCTTATAGTAATGCCACCATTGCCCCCCTTATAGTAATGTCACCAGTGCCCCCCTTATAGTAATGCCACCATTGCCACCCTTATAGTAATGCCAACATTGTCCCCCTTACAGTAATGTCACCATTGTCCCCCTTACAGTAATGTCATCATTGCCCCCTTACAGTAATGTCACCATTGCCCCCCTTACAGTAATGTCACCATTGCCCCCCTTATAGTAATGCCACCATTGCCCCCCTTATAATAATGTCACCATTGTCCCCCTTATAGTAATGACACCATTGCCCCCTTATAGTAATGCCACCATTGTCACCCTTATAGTAATGTCAGCATTGCCCCCTTATAGTAATGTCACCATTGCCCCCTTATAGTAATGTCACCATTGTCCCCCTTATAGTAATGTCACCATAGTCCCCCTTATAGTAATGTCACCATTGTCCCCCTCCTTACAGTAATGCCACCATCAGGCTCCCTACTTACAATAATGTCACCATTGTCCCCTGCTTATAGTAATACCACCATTGTCCCCCTCCTTATAGTAATGCCACCATTGTCCCCCTTACAGTAATGTCACCATTGGCCCCCTTATAGTAATGTCACCATTGTCCCCCTCCTTATAGTAATGCCACCATTGCCCCCCTTACAGTAATGTCACCATTGTCCCCCTTATAGTAATGCCACCATTGTCCCCCTTATAGTAATGCCACCATTGCCCCCCTTATAGTAATGTCACCATTGCCCCCCTTATAGTAATGCCACCATTGCCCCCCTTATAGTAATGCCACCATTGTCCCCCTTACAGTAATGTCACCATTGTCCCCCTTACAGTAATGTCATCACTGCCCCCCTTACAGTAATGTCACCATTGCCCCCTTACAGTAATGTCACCATTGCCCCCTTATAGTAATGTCACCATTGCCCCCTTATAGTAATGTCACCATTGCCCCCTTATAGTAATGTCACCATTGCCCCCTTATAGTAATGTCACCATAGTCCCCCTTAGAGTAATGTCACCATTGTCCCCCTCCTTACAGTAATGCCACCATCATGCTCCCTACTTACAATAATGTCACCATTGTCCCCTGCTTATAGTAATACCACCATTGTCCCCCTTACAGTAATGTCACCATTGCACCCCTTATAGTAATGTCACCATTGTCCCCCTCCTTATAGTAATGTCACCATTGTCCCCTCCTTATAGTAATGCCACCATTGCCCCCCTTATAGTAATGCCACCATTGCCCCCCTTATAGTAATGTCACCATTGTCCCCCTTACAGTAATGTCACCATTGTCCCCCTTACAGTAATGTCACCATTGCCCCCTTACAGTAATGTCACCATTGCCCCCCTTACAGTAATGTCATCATTGTCCCCCTTATTGTAATGCCACCATTGCTCCCTTATAGTGATGTCACCATTGTCCCCCTTATAGTAATGCCACCATTGTCCCCCTTACAGTAATGTCACCATTGTCCCCCTTATAGTGATGTCACCATTGTTCCCCTCCTTATAGTAATGCCACCATTGCCCCCCTTATAGTAATGCCACCATTTCCCCCCTTATAGTAATGTCACCATTGTCCCCCTTACAGTAATGTCACCATTGTCCCCCTTACAGTAATGTCACCATTGCCCCCCTTACAGTAATGTCATGATTGTCCCCCTTATTGTAATGCCACCATTGCTCCCCTTATAGTAATGTCACCATTGTCCCTCTTATAGTAATGCCACCATTGTCCCCCTTACAGTAATGTCACCATTGTCCCCCTTATAGTGATGTCACCATTGTCCCCTTCCTTATAGTAATGCCACCATTGCCCCCCTTATAGTAATGCCACCATTGCCCCCCTTATAGTATTGCCACCATTGTCCCCCTTACAGTAATGTCACCATTGTCCCCCTTACAGTAATGTCACCATTGCCCCACTTACAGTAATGTCACCATTGCCCCCCTTACAGTAATGTCACCATTGTCCCCCTTATAGTAATGCCACCATTGCCCCCCTTATAGTAATGCCACCATTGTCCCCCTTATAGTAATGTCACCATTGCCCCCTTATAGTAATGCCACCATTTCCCCCTTATAGTAGTGCCACCATTGCCCCCTTATAGTAATGCCACCATTGTCACCCTTATAGTAATGTCACCATTGCCCCCTTATAGTAATGTCACCATTGCCCCCTTATAGTAATGTCACCATTGCCCTCTTATAGTAATGTCACCATTGTCCCCCATATAGTAATGTCACCATTGCCCCCTTATAGCAATGCCACCATTGTCCCCTTATAGTAATTTCACCATTGTCCCCCTTATAGTAATGTCATCATTGTCCCCCTCCTTATAGTAATGTCACCATTGCCCCCCTTATAGTAATGTCACCATTGCCCCCTTATAGTAATGTCACCATTGCCCCCTTATAGTAATGTCACCATTGCCCCCTTATAGTAATGTCACTATTGCCCCCTTATAGTAATGCCTCCATCATACCTGCTAGTCATAGCTTAAAATAAAAAAAAATCATACTCACCTAGTGCTTCCGCCTCCATCGCTGCTCCTCTCCCCGCATCTTCAGTGCCGCCGTCACTCCTGGAGGAGCGCGCGGTGTCAGAGAGCGGCGGGTGGCGACAGGACAGGGATAAATATAATGATCTATTCCTTTACAGGTGTGCGGCAACAAGGGGGGGCCCTGTATACACCACTGGGCCTGTATACACCACTGGGGCCTGTATACACCACTGGGGCCTGTATACATCACTGGGGCCTGTATACACCACTGGGGCCTGTATACACCACTGGGGCCTGTATACACCACTGAGGCCTGTATACCACTGGGGCCTGTATACACCACTGGGGCCTGTATACACCACTGGGGCCTGTATACACCACTGGGGCCTGTATACCACTGGGGCCTGTATACACCACTGGGGAGGCTGCTGTATACTACTGGGGCTGCTGTATATACTGTTGGGGCCTGTATACACCACTGGGACCTGTATACTCCACTGGGGCCTGTATACACCACTGGGGCCTGTATAACCACTGGGGCTGCTGTATATACTGCTGGGGCCTGTATATACCACTGGGGGGCTGCTGTATAACTGCAGGGCCTGTATATACCACTGGGGCGCTGTATACACTGGGGCTGTATATACTGTGGGCCTGTATACTACCACTGGGGCTCTGTATACACCACTGGGGGCTGCTTATACTACCACTGGGAGGCGCTGTATACCCACTGGGAGGCCTGTATACCACTGGGGGCCTGTATACCACACTGCGGGCGCTTATAACCTGTCCTTGGTCCACCCTCTTATAACAGTCAATGGTTCCCCAGTTTGGGCAAGTAGGGGCGCATTTCACTCCTTATACACGTAATACTAATTCTAAAAGCGTAAATGTACATTTCTTTATATTTAGGCAATATTATGTGACCAGTCAATTTCAAGTTATGCATCCTTCTCACCTTGTCAAAATCCACCATGGGTCTTAAGATGCGCCTACACTTGAAAGATAATGTGAAGCCTACCAAAGCACGAGAACTATAAGTAGTACATGCTTTCACATTGCCCCTAGTATAAATGTAATGAATGCAGTTAACACCGTGAGTCAAGTAAGTCAGATAGCAGCTGCTATATATTGTTAATGCCACCATTGTCCCCTTATAGTAATGTCACCATTGCCCCCTTATAGTAATGTCACCATTGCCCCCTTATAGTAATGTCACCATTGCCCTCTTAAGTAATGTCACCATTGTCCCCCTTATAGTAATGCCCACCATTGTCCCCCTTATAGTAATGCCACCATTGCCCCCCTTATAGTAATGTCACCATTGCCCCCTTATAGTAATGCCACCATTGCCCCCCTTATAGTAATGCACCATTGTCCCCCTTACAGTATGTCACCATTGTCCCCCTTACAGTAATGTCATCACTGCCCCCTTACAGTAATGTCACCATTGCCCCTCTTACAGTAATGTCACCATTGCCCCCTTATAGTAATGTCACCATTGCCCCCTTATAGTAATGTCCACCATTGCCCCCTTATAGTAATGTCACCATTGCCCCTTATAGTAATGTCACCATAGTCCCCCTTAGAGTAATGTCACCATTGTCCCCCTTACAGTAATGCCACCATCATGCTCCCTACTTACATAATGTCACCATTGTCCCCTGTTATAGTAATACCACATTGTCCCCCTTACAGTAATGTCACCATTGCCCCCTTATAGTAATGTCACCATTGTCCCCTCCTTATAGTAATGTCACCATTGTCCCCCTCCTTATAGTAATGCCACCATTGCCCCCCTCTTATAGTAATGCCACCATTGCCCCCCTTATAGTAATGTCACCATTGTCCCCCTTACAGTAATGTCACCATTGTCCCCCTTACAGTAATGTCACCATTGCCCCCTTACAGTAATGTCACCATTGCCCCCCTTACAGTAATGTCATCATTGTCCCCCTTATTGTAATGCCACCATTGCTCCTTATAGTGATGTCACATTGTCCCTTATAGTAATGCCACCATTGTCCCCCTTACAGTAATGTCACCATTGTCCCCTTATAGTGATGTCACCATTGTTCCCTCTCTATAGTAATGCCACCATTGCCCCTTGTCATGCCACCATTTCCCCTTATAGTAAAGTCACCATTGTCCCCCTTACAGTATGTCACATTGTCCCCTACAGTAAGTCCATTGCCCCCTTACAGTAATGTATGATTGTCCCCTATTGTATGCCCCATTGCTCCCCTTATAGTAATGTCACCATTGTCCCTCTTATAGTAATGCCACCATTGTCCCCCTTACAGTAATGTCACCATTGTCCCCTTATAGTGATGTCACATTGTCCCACTTCTTATAGTAATGCCACCATTGCCCCCCTTATAGTAATGCCACCATTGCCCCCCTTATAGTATTGCCACCATTGTCCCCCTTACAGTAATGTCACCATTGTCCCCTTACAGTAATGTCACCATTGCCCCACTTACAGTAATGTCACATTGCCCCCCTTACAGTTGTCACCATTGTCCCCCTTATAGTAATGCCACATTGCCCCCTATAGTAATGCCACATTGTCCCCCTTATAGTAATGTCCCATTGCCCCTTATAGTAATGCCACCATTTCCCCTTATAGTAGTGCCACATTGCCCCCTTATAGTAATGCCACCATTGTCACCCTTATAGTAATGTCACCATTGCCCCTTATAGTAATGTCACCATTGCCCCTTATAGTAATGTCACCATTGCCCTCTTATAGTAATGTCACCATTGTCCCCCATATAGTAATGTCACCATTGCCCCCTTATAGCAATGCCACCATTGTCCCCCTTATAGTAATTTCACCATTGTCCCCTTATAGTAATGTCATCATTGTCCCCCTCCTTATAGTAATGTCACCATTGCCCCCCTTATAGTAATGTCACCATTGCCCCCTTATAGTAATGTCACCATTGCCCCCTTATAGTAATGTCACCATTGCCCCTTATAGTAATGTCACTATTGCCCCCTTATAGTAATGCCTCCATCATACCTGCTAGTCATAGCTTAAAATAAAAAAAAATCATACTCACCTAGTGCTTCCGCCTCCATCGCTGCTCCTCTCCCCGCATCTCAGTGCCGCCGTCACTCCTGGAGGAGCGCGCGGTGTCAGAGAGCGGCGGTGGCGACAGGACAGGGATAAATATAATGATCTATTCCTTTACAGGTGTGCGGCAACAAGGGGGGGCCCCGTATACACCACTGGGCCTGTATACACCACTGGGGCCTGTATACACACTGGGGCCTGTATACATCACTGGGGCCTGTATACACCACTGGGGCCTGTATACACCACTGGGGCCTGTATACACCACTGAGGCCTGTATACCACTGGGGCCTGTATACACCACTGGGGCCTGTATACACCACTGGGGCCTGTATACACCACTGGGGCTGTATACCACTGGGGCCTGTATACACCACTGGGGAGGCTGCTGTATACTACTGGGGCTGCTGTATATACTGTTGGGGCCTGTATACACCACTGGGACCTGTATACTCCACTGGGGCCTGTATACACCACTGGGGCCTGTATACCACTGGGGCTGCTGTATATACTGCTGGGGCCTGTATATACCACTGGGGAGGCTGCTGTATATACTGCAGGGGCCTGTATATACCACTGGGGAGGCTGCTGTATACTACTGGGGCTGCTGTATATACTGCTGGGGCCTGTATATACCACTGGGGAGGCTGCTGTATACTACCACTGGGGAGGCTGCTGTATACTACCACTGGGGAGGCTGCTGTATACTACCACTGGGGAGGCCTGTATACCACTGGGGGGGGCCTGTATACCACACTGCTGGGGGCTGTATACCTGTGCTGGGGTCCACCCTCGGCTTATACACAAGTCAATAGGTTTTCCCAGGTTTTGGGGGCAAAAGTAGGGGGGTCGGCTTATACACGGGTCGGCTTATACACGAGTATATACGGGTAATCTCTAAAAGGCGTAAAACTAAAGATGACATGTTTCTTTTATATTTTAGGCAAAAAAAGTATTTAAAAATCGTTAGGAAAGACCAGGTGATGCAAATTTCAAAGTTTTATGAAAAAAAACATCCTTCTCTAACCTTGTCCAAAAATCAACAGCCATGGGTTCTTCTAAGATGCTGCCTAGCACTTTGAAAATGAAAATGGTGAAGGCCTACAAAGCAGGAGAAAGCTATAAGTAGGTAACATGCATTTTCACATTGCCTTTACCTCAGTATGAAATGTAATTAAGAAATGGCAGTTAACAGGAACAGTGGAGGTCAAGATAAGGTCTAGAAGAGGCTGCTCATATGATTGTTAGAAAAGCAAATCAGTACCATAGCTTCATTACAAAAGACCTTCAGGAACATTTAGCAGACTCTACATTGTGTTACATTGTTCTATTGTTCAGAGACACCTGCACAAATATGGCCTTCTTTGCAGAGTCATCAAAAAAAAAACTTTTTCTGCATCCTCATCATAAAAATAAGCATCAGAAGTATTCAAAAGAACATCTTAATAAGCCTGGTTCATTTTGAAAACAAGTCCTGTGGATCTATGAGGTTGAAAATATAACTCTTTGGCCACAATGATCACAGTTATGTGTGGAGAAAAAAGGGCACAGAATTTCAGGAAAAGAACATCTCACCAACTATTAAGCATGAGAGTGGATCAATCATGCTTTGGGGTTGTGTTGCAGCCAATGGCATGGGGAACATCTCACTAGTAGAGGGAAGGATGGATTCAATGAAGTTTCAACAAATTCTTGATGCAAACATAACACCATCTGTAAAAAATCGGAAGTTGAAAAGAGGATGACATCTACAATAGATAATCATCCTAAACACACTTCAAAATCTGCAATAGACTATCTCAAAAGACGCAAGGTGAATAATTGACGATAGCACTCATAGTCCCTCAATCTGAACATCATTGAAAAATCTGTGGTGTGGCTAGACCTCAAAAGAAAAGTGTAAGCAACACAACCAAGTAATTTCACAGAACTGGAAGACTTTTCCAAGGAAGAACAGGTGAAGTTCGTCAAACAAGAATTGAAAAACTCTTTGTTGGCTACAGAAAGCATTTACAAGCTGTGACACTTACAGAAGAGAACGCTACTAGGTACTAACCATGCAGGGTGCCGAAACTTTTGCATTGGTCCATTTTTTTTGTAGATTTTAAAATAATAAAGATAACTAAAAAATACAAAGGAAATGTGTCATCTTTAACCTTATGCTTTTTAGGGATAATTTTAGAGATCATTTCATCTTCAATTTGCTTAACTGTTCACAAGGACAGTCAATTTGATCAGGGGAGCCCAAACGTTTGCATGCCGCTGTGTATATCATGATATCATGTGCTGCTTTGACAGATACTCAGCATTGCTATATCTGAATACCATTGAAAGTCAACTGGTAAAAGTCCTACTGTTATATGATAATACAAGCTTTTTCATCTGATGCCTCCTCTTGAATTTAATGGAAAGGTATTTTCTGAGACCTGAGCATTTCTGAACAAAAGAGAATAAAAAAAAAATTACAGTGTTTGATGAAAATAGTAAAACCGTGGGTGTGAAATTATTGGAATAAGCCATGTATTGTGCCAGAATGACAGGTTCACAACCTTATTAGTTCACTCACTTGACTGCATTTTTAAAGCACCTTCAGGCATTCAATTTGCAGACCTGGAGGGGGCAAGAAAAGAGAATAGTAATTTCAGATTGAGAATAAATATGGACAGAAGGCCGTGAAACTAACCTTAAATCTTTCTTACTTGACTGTCTCCTAAGTGGTTTCTTTCCTAAAAGAATTGCTTCCTGGGGGAATATGTATTTATTTTCTGTGATCGCTAAATATATCTGGTAAGATACAATGCGAGTGAAATCTTTTTAGTGCAGTCAGTTATATTACATAAAAATAAGAATATATTTTATGGTTATTACTAAAATATTTCTAGGAAATTCACTTTTACTTTACAATCCAAATACTCCAATATCTGCAGAAGTGTACACATAGGAAGGATCACATTGTGACTCGTAGAATTATGCTCGGACATTTACGCAGCATGTTCTTTAGGTAATTTTATTTGTTCCATTCCATCAGATGTGAAAGAAAACCAGCTTGGGTTTTCTCCAGCAATGGCCATTTCAGCATTTTATTAGAGATCTGTGATGGAGAATAATACCTTTGAGAATGCAATTCAGTCCAGCCAATTATGTAGCTTGTTAAACCACTGGGGATTCAGCATTTCCTGCAGAGAAAAGTTGTACACATTAGATCTGATTGAATTATGGACGTAGGAAATCCCTTCTCTGTTAAATGCAAGAACGGGGTGTGCTGTCTTGTCAAAACTACACAATCACTCACAAGTAAAGTATCAGTAGGTCATGCAATGTAACAATGTGAACAATATCCTTTGTTATTTATTTGTAAGATTTATCACAAACATTATTTGTTAAGATAGTGCGCTGGCCACAATTCAGCACCATTGGCTCAGATCTGGACCAAAGACCTAAATGTTTCCAAGAGATTGCACTTCACTTAGATATTAGGAAAGAGTAGTATCAATCTACCTATTTTGATGGGACTATTGTTGCATGCACGCCACTGAGTATATGAAGGTAATACAAAGGAAACATGAGTTCTTTTGGAATCATGGGGAAATCGTATTCAGAGTGATCCTTAGGCTAGGGTCACACTTGAGGCAGATTTTTGAAATCCTGATCCGGTTTTGAGCTGTCAAAAAGCTCAAAACCGGATCAGGAACTGCTACCCATAGGAGCTACCCATAGGAGATTATGTTAACCGGATTGCACTACATGCAATCTTGTTAACGGCTCCGGATTTGCAGCCTCCATGAAAAATCATGCAGTCTGCAGTTTTCGCAGTGGTTACTCTGCCGCAGCCTTTTTGTTATAATGGGCTTCTACGGGAGCCCATGCGGCTGCAGCAAGGCATATGTGAATGCCTGCGGCAGCCAGCGGCTTTGTTCATCCCTGCAGCAGGGATGAACAAAGAGTTAAATAATATGAATTCATGTAGGCAACATGTCTCTAGGGGGTGTCCACCCCCCCAGAGACATGCTATCCACACAGGACGGCATGTCAGGGTTAACTTAACTGTTAACCCCATCACCGCTATTGTCGGCTTTCTTCTATTCATTCTATTAAAGCCCACCGGCTCCTGCATCAGCACCAGTAGCCTACGCAAATTGAGTATGCAACACAGACAGCTCCTCATTGAGGATGCTGTACTGTAAAATGCTTACGCAAATTACGTAGGCTACTGGTCCTGATGCAGGAGCCGCCGGGTTTTAATAGAATGAATTGTAGAAAGCCGACAATTGCAGCTCAAGTGTTAACAGTTAAGTTAACCCCTGACATGCTGTCCTGTGTGGACAGCATGTCTCGGGGGGGGTGGACACCCCCTAGAGACATGTTGCCCACATGGATTCTTATTATTTAACCCTTTGTTCATCCCTGCAGCAGCAGGGATGAACAAAGCAGGCAGTAACCGGATTGCTCCGGATTATACATCCAGAGCAATCCGGTTACCGCATTGCGGTTTAAAGAAAAGATTTGGACACAAAAATGTGTCTGAAGGTAATTACCTTTTCAAGTGTGACCCTAGCCTTAATAATTCTGCACAGTAGAAAAGAGGTAGCGATTTACAGGCACACAGCTATGACACATTTCTGAGATTAAATTGATCACAAGCTTCTTTTCATCACACAGAATGACTTCATACAGTGCTTCATCAACATATATAAAAGTCTCTTTACAGATAATTTCTCTTCCAAAATAACTTCTCTTCACACACACACACACAGTACTTTAATTTAAGCCGAACTGTGCCTTCTTCATACAGATAGGTGGAGGGGGAGGGGAATGTGTCGGTACTGTCGCTCCTTCCCTTCTATGTTGAGGTAATAAAAATGCTCCTGGCTGTTCTGATGGCTTCCTAAAATTACAGCAATTGCTTCTCTGCCAGAACTGTTCTATCCAACATGTCTGATTTCAATCTGTCAAGACATTCTTTCACACACACCTTATTCTTGGATGTACAGTGACATGTCCCTCCATGGCCTTAGGCTACTCAGAACCCGGCTTTGAGGTTTCATCACGGTAGTCACAGGAGTCGAGACCCCGCTCTGTGACCCTGGCGGTGCCATTAAAAGTTCGGTGAGGATGGCTCTCTCTTTTAGGGAAGGTGATGTGGCGTGAAGGGTTCATTTGGGCAAGAATGACCGGACTTGGGGATGCTTGTTAATTTTACGTGATGCCACAGGCAGGTTGCGCCTATAGATGATCGCCGCTGCACGACAGTTCCTCTGGGGGCCGATGGTAGGGAGGGAGAAGTTGTTAAGCCCTCTACGGGTAGGGTTAACTCCCAGGGTAGCAGAAGGTACCTGAGTGAGTTGGTAGTTGTGTTTCTAGTGCTCAGGACGCGTCACAAAATTTCACAGACACAGCGGGATGCAGTCTTCAGGTCTTTCACTCATAGTCTCAGTGCAACAGCCCGCTGAGCACTGGGTTCTCAGAGGCAGGGATCCAGTTACTCCCAGGCAGGAGGATGACACATAACCGGCACACCTTCTCTTTCTTTCCTCTGCCTTCTCACACTGCGCTTGCTTCGTCCCCCTGCCTTGTACCTCGCCACACAGAGCTCTGAGCCAGTAACTGTGGGTTTTTCTTAGTGATTGCCCTGCAGTATCTCCCCTTACCCCTATGGTTGCCACCTTTTCAGCAGATGTGTACGGTTGTCGACCATGGCACCTTGGAAGTACCACAGCATCCGAGTTGCTAGCTGAGCCATGTTTGTTTTCTCCACTAGTCTTGGGGTTCCCGGTGCCCCTTTCTCCAGCTTAGTCCCTCCACTGCCTTGTGCTTGACAATGGATACGGGTCCAATGGGTGGATTGTTCATAGCCTGTGCCTCTAGTACCCTCTCCTCCTCCTGGAGCTACCTAGTTCTCTTTTTTTGCTATTCAGTCTTCCTGATACTTTCCTCTAGCTCTTTTCCTTTCGAGACAAGTTTTCTTTCTCTAGCTTCCCTTCAACTCAACCCTAGCTGTTTTACTCTCCTTTGCTGTTTAACGGACTCTCTCCTACTGTTCAACTGTCTCTCCTCCTTTGTAGATCTTTCCCACTTTATTTATACCCTTTGTCACATACCCCATGTCCTCTATGTGTGTGCTTCCTAACTTCATTCCTCCCAGGTGCTCCCTCTAACTACTTCCTCTCCACCCATCCCCACTACAATGGTTCTTCTCCCATAGAGGATCAGGGACGGTGCTCTCTTGCAGGAGAAATCTCGCCCCAACCCAGACCTGGGCCTAGTGTAGTTTTCGTGCCCTGTGTGTCCCGGCACCGGTCTGTGCCCCTCTTACCCGAGAGTGGGATACTACACCGTAACAGGGGTGCAGTACCTCTGTGGTGACTGGATCCGCAGAGGCGCCACATACTGCTCAACAATAAAACTTTCCCAGAATTCCCCGGGACTGAGCTAACCACTTCCTGTCTGCTATAATTATTTTAACCCTAATAGTTGCTGAATGATTCAAAATCAACAGTGCAGCTTCTATCTGTCACACTATCTAACCAACTAGAGTATATGATCTAACCCCCAGGGCAGCAGATGTTACTGAGTGAGCTGGTACCTATGTTCCAGCGCAAAGCTTATGATGCGTCAAGATGGTCACAGACACAGCAGGTTGCAGTTTTTAGATGTTTACTCACAGTCACTGTGCAACAGCCCACTGGGTGCAGGGTTCTTGCAGGAAGGGATCCAGTTACTCCCGGGTAGTGGGATGACACTCACCTTGTACCCCTTATCTCTGTCCTTTCTCAGTCATCTCACACTGCGCTTGCTTCGTCCTCCTGCCTTGTGCCTCGCTCACACAGAGCCCTGAGCCAGTGACCGCGGGTCCCTCCTAGAGTTACTTGAAGTCTGTCCCTGGAGCCTATATTGCCACCTTTTGAGTGGATGTGCATGGTATCGGCTGCGGCAACTTGAAAATACCACTGTCTCTAGGTTGCTAGCTGAGCCTGGTCATTTTCCACTAGTCTAGGGGTCCCGGTACCCCTGTTCTGCAGCCTGGTCCCTCCACTGCCTGCGACTGGCAATGGATACGAGCCTTACATGTGGACTGCTCACTACCCGTGCCTCTGGGACCCTCTCTTCCTCCTGGAGCACCCTGGTTCTCTTCTTCTGCTCCTCATTCAGGCCTTAGGACTAGCTCCCACTGGCTTCAGTCATCTGGACACTTCTCTTAAATTATTACTCCTCTTCTAAAAGGCTTCCTTCCACTAGCTTCCCGCCAATTTGACTGACTTCTAGATCTTTCCTTGTGCTATTAATGCCCTATGTCACGTGTCCCACATCATCTATGTTTGTTCTTCCTGACTTCACTCCTTCCCAGGTGCTCCCCTTACTACTTCCTCACCACCCATCCCCACTACCCTGGTTCCTTCTTCCAGACAGGATCAGGAACTGTGCTCTCCCGTAGGAGCAATTTCACCCCAACCCTGACCTGGACCTAGTGTAGTGTGTGTCCTGGGTGTCCCGACACCGGTCTGTGCCCCCTTACCCGAGAGTGGGGTACTGCACCTCAACAGGGGTGCAATACCCTGTGGCGACTGGATCCACAGGGTTGCCACATTCTCACCTACTGCCGCTCTCTCTGGTGACCACCACCATTCTTTTTTGCTTCTCAGTGACGTCACTGCAGTCCTGACTATCCTGCTCACTCTATGCTCCTTGGTGCATGAGCTGGAAATTTCTTGTACTAGTGCATCTCAATGAATTAGAATATCATCAAAAATCAATATCTTATTTCCATGTGTCAGGTCATTTCAGGAAGCCCTGAAACACGTTGACTAATAAATCAAGATTATATTTACATTTTGATGTCTTGTGGAATACGGTAGCACAGTTTTAACCTTCATCCTCCCTTCTCTATTTTTCTAAAACAACGACCTTTGAGTTTTCGTTGGCTGTAAGCCATAATCATCAACATTCATAGAACAAAAACACTTGAAATAGATCACTTTGTTTATAATGACTCACTCTTTATAATATATGCATTTCATTTTTTGTATTGAATTACTGAAATAAATTAACTTTTTGAAGATATCCTAATTCATTGAGATGCACTAGTACAATGACAGCCTGTGGAGCCTCTTTCTAACATTCCATAGACTTATATTTTAAAAGCCACTTCCAAGTCATACAGTCAACTGTAACGATAGTCTCTCTTTCCTAGGAGACTTGTGACTGCTTTGGGCCTAAGTCTTTTTCCTTTGGCAGTTGAGGAGTTAATATTAGTCTCTGCTGCCAGCAAGCCGGCTGGGCCTTGTCAAGGTGTGGACACTCTGTGATTGCCTCTGCCTTTATAGGATCACATGGTTCCAGCATGCTTTGTTGGAGTTTGAACTTCATTCCTAGCCAAGCTCCTGAGTTGAAGGGAGCTCTATGGAGAAACTCTTGCTGTCAAGCCGTATTCTATCTGGTGAAATGTCAGCAGACGAGAATTAGCTGTCCTGTTGTTCTTTGTCTGTCTTCCCCTTCCCTCATGTCTTTATTGTAGTGAATGGGACTAGTGCTCCCTCCAGCCTTCCCTAGTGAGGGTTAACATCAGGAACAGCGGAAGGCTTAGGTTTCCTGCTCGGCGACAAGGTGAAAGAACTCGTATAGGGACGGTAGGGAGATCAGGGCACAGCCGCAGGTGAGTGTAGGAGGTCACCTCTCCCCTGTTCCCTATGAGCAGGGCCCTCCACTGTATTTATCCCTTTGGTGTTTCCATGTCTGTTGTTTTTTGGTTGCTGTGCACCGGACATCGTTGGTCCGTGTGCCACTGTCACGCACGGTTGCTGGACCTCCCCTTAGTGCAAGCGTGACAGAAACATGACCTGGACAGTCTGCAGAGGCGTGCCAGTATTGAGAAGAAGAGAAGAAAGGTGCTGGAGACTAGAGAGAGCAGTGGTAGGTGAGTATATTAATACATCCATGCTACATTAAATGCACAAACACACACATTTAGGTAATCAAAAATTTTGGCTATGTGGCACACTGCAGATTTGGTGCAGACATTTTGTGCACAAAATCTGCATCCCTTGGTAGAAAAATGCATCAAAACCCTCAAAGCATTGTTTTGAATTCATTAAATTGCCAGCCCAGGTACAGGAGACAGCAGAAATAGAGATGGAGGGAGAGAGAGAGAGAAAGATAGAGAGAGAGAGAAAGAGAGAGAGAGAGAGAGATGACTTTGAAAGTCATCTCTGGTGGCCAGAAATAATTTCAGAACATTTCAGTCAACATGCATTTTTTGGTCAAAAACGCACCAAAAGAGGGGCGTGGCTTAGCTATGGAGGAGAGTGGACGCTGATCCCTGGAGCTCCTCCATAGCCGACGTTATATCTACTATTTTCACCCAGCGAGACAGGGAAAAATCATGCCCAGGGGCAGAAGGGCATCATCCTGCACCCCAAAGATCCATACGGACCTGAGAGGAACACCCCTGGATCGATTTTTATCCGGAGGGGAGCTGGAGACAGAGAGGAATCCGGCACCCAAGATGGCGCCGTCCCGCTCCTCACACAGTGGAGGAGGAGGGGATCGCGGGGCGAAGGAGCGGGAGAAGAGAGCTGAAACAAATCCAGCCGGGTCCTCCCCGCCGGTGAGCTGCTCAGAGACCGCAGCAGTACAGCAGACACCCGACACACTGAGGGCACAAGGCGCAGTGGAAGCGGCAGACTGGGAGCAAGAAACACAGAAGACACATGGAGGGCAGGTACCAGGCGCTGAGGGCACCATAATGGGAGATCAGACCGGAGGTTCCCTGGCTATACGCCCTGTGCAGGCTGCAGAGGGAGAAGCACTGGTGATCACACAGCCCAGGGGCTCCTCACCCCAGAAGCAGGGGCCACAAGGAGGAAGGAGTGATGGAAAAACTCAAAGCGCAGGTACCCAGGGAGGACAGCAGGATGGGAGTGTGGAGTCTGAGAGGGGGAGAGGAGAGGAGGACACTATGCAGACCTCATGCTGGGCCATAAGCAGTCCACCCAGCACAACCTACAACATTAAGCAGTGCCAGGGGACAGAGAGAGATGCAGCTGCTGCACGAGGAGCAGGTGCAATTCAGTCACAGGATAATATGCCCCTGATTGCAGAATCCCCTGTCACACGTTTCCACTCTGCTTATCAGGCTATGCATGACTCATACCTGCTGAACAATGGCATGACTGCTGACGTAAGGGGGGCTCCCACAACACCAATGTTAATGGGCTGCGATCAGTCCCTGATGGATTTGCTGAAATCGCTGTCCACAAAGCAAGACATTGACTCTATGGCAGCGCGCTTAGAAGCCTCACAAGAAAAGGCCCTGTCGGTAGTTAGAGGCGAGATAGACAAACTCGCAGCCCGCACCTCGGATCTGGAGGAAGCAAATACCACACTTGTGCAGAAAGTTTCTAAACTGGAGAAAAGCCTGGTAAATACCCAAGATTATATACAACAACTAGTACTAGCCCAGGATGACCAGGAAAATCGAGGTCGCCGAAACAATATACACCTGAAAGGTGTCCCAGAGAACTTTCCAGCTAACGAACTGCCAGCCAGGGTGATCGAGATTTTTAACAAGGTCTCCCAAAAACCCAAGGGCGCTCGAGTCATGCTAGACAGAGTCCACAGAGTTGCCCGACAACAGACCTCTAAGGCAACCGGCCCTAGGGATATACTATGTAGGCTTCACTACTATACAGATAGAGAAGAGATCCTGCAACACGCGTGGCACTATGGGCGCCTATTTCTGGACAATGTGGAAATCAGACTATTTCCAGACGTTTCGGCCCGTACTTTAGCAATGAGACGCTTGCTGGCCCCGTTGTTACAGAGGATCAGGGAGTTGGGGCTTCCTACCGGTGGGGACAGCCGTTCCACCTCATTGTGTGGAAGGGAGAAGAGCATTTCTTCCTCAAAAGACCGGAGGAGCTCCCACAGCTTTTTGACTTTCTGAACACCGAACCTGTCCCGGTGCCCAACTGGCTGTTGATAGAACTCGCACGACCTCCGCAGCCTGATCGTGGTAGACCGACACAGTCTGGTAATCCCCGGAGACGACGAAGGGAATCAGGGGAAATGCCAGACAGTCGTAGGCCCCGTAACCGTAGGTCCCGAAGGTGCAGCCCTACTTGAACTTGTAGCTGACTATAGAGGAAAGATGCTGTGCAGAGACCTTTGTCTAGTCATACCTAGTTATCATGCTAAATAATGTATGTTTGTGACTAGGAAGCACCCTGTAGAGTCACACGGTCTCGCACCACTGTATGATTGCCCTACCTGGTTCCCTCCCGCCCCCTCCTCGCCCTCTACCCCTCCTCCTCCCCCTCTTCCTTTCATACATATTCAATTTCAACTACGCACATATCCACCCTTTCCCTCCCACATACACTCAGCCCCCCCCTACCCAGATTCCATTCCCCATTCCCCCCCCCCCCTTGCCCATGCCTTGACATACCTTCCTCTTCCTTCCCCTCCCCTTTGAAGCCCCTCACAAGTTACTCCTGGCACATTCATTCCCTTAGCCCTCCCTTTTATCCCTCCATCTCTTGTTGCTCTACCACTTAGGCCAACATACCTCCTCCTCCCTCCCCCCTTCCATCTCTCATTCATACACTCACCTATCCCTTACTTCACACCCTCCACGTCCTGTCTAGTGATATTACACTCCCCCTCTCTTCCCCATGCCCTCTCTCCCAGGACCTTTCCCCTGTTACATTACGGCTCTTTTATAAGATTCTTAAATGAAGGGTAGGTAATACTCCGTATACAAACAAGATTGCCACGCTGGTGTGATTGTCAGAAAATTGTATCATTAAATAGTCGGCTATGTGAGGAGTAGATGCATGGCTCTCCACGCAACCCAAAAGAAAGAGGGCCTGTGATTTAAGGTCCTTTTTCTATTGCCCTTCCCATCTGAGGAAAAAGGGGAAGCGGAGACCTTCGGCTGGTGCCGGAGGGATTTATTTTTCTCTTTATTATATTGTAATTTGAATTTCTGGTTGAGTAACATTTATTGTCAGGATCTGATTTCTAACCTTCTTAATTTTGTCATCTTTCTTCTTATCTTCTTTCCCTCCCGCCCCCTCCTCGCCCTCTACCCCTCCTCCTCCCCCTCTTCCTTTCATACATATTCATTTTCCCCTACGCACATATCCACCCTTTCCCTCCCACATACACTCAGCCCCCCCCTACCCAGATTCCATTCCCCATTCCCCCCCCCCCTTGCCCATGCCTTGACATACCTTCCTCTTCCTTCCCCTCCCCTTTGAAGCCCCTCACAAGTTACTCCTGGCACATTCATTCCCTTAGCCCTCCCTTTTATCCCTCCATCTCTTGTTGCTCTACCACTTAGGCCAACATACCTCCTCCTCCCCCCCCCTTCCATCTCTCATTTATACACTCACCTATCCCTTACTTCACACCCTCCACGTCCTGTCTAGTGATATTACACTCCCCCTCTCTTCGCCATGCCCTCTCTCCCAGGACCTTTCCCCTGTTACATTACGGCTCTTTTATAAGATTCTTAAATGAAGGGTAGGTAATACTCCGTATACAAACAAGATTGCCACGCTGGTGTGATTGTCAGAAAATTGTATCATTAAATAGTCGGCTATGTGAGGAGTAGATGCATGGCTCTCCACGCAACCCAAAAGAAAGAGGGCCTGTGATTTAAGGTCCTTTTTCTATTGCCCTTCCCATCTGAGGAAAAAGGGGAAGCGGAGACCTTCGGCTGGTGCCGGAGGGATTTATTTTTCTCTTTATTATATTGTAATTTGAATTTCTGGTTGAGTAACATTTATTGTCAGTATCTGATTTCTAACCTTCTTAATTTTGTCATCTTTCTTCTTATCTTCTTTCCCTCCCCCCCATCTCTCCAACCCCTCATTTCTACTATCGCTCTATCCACCCACCTCCTATCTTACTTTCCCTATCCTCCTCTTGGTGGGGGAGAGGGGGAGAGGAGCGCTTCAGCGTAGACGAACATGCCGGTCGGGGACACGTCCACGTTACGGTGTGGTACCATTAATGTCCGAGGTCTTCATATTGGCCAATTACTTACACAGAGAGTGCATCCAGGTGGCGTTTCTACAAGAGACACACCTGCATGCTACTAAAATGTACAAGCTACAAAGCCATCGCTACCCTAATGCCTACCACAGTCTCTCTCCTGACCCGAGATCTAGAGGAGCGAGTATCCTCATTTCCCGCTCTGTTCTGTGGGAGCTGGTGGATACAAGATGTGACCAGCAGGGTAGAATGATCCTAGTAAAGGGTCGGGTGGCATCACGGCTTTTCACGCTTGCTTCCCTGTACCTACTTAACACGCACCAGCCAGAGGCGTTACAGACGCTTCTAGACCAAGTGGGGAATTTGCTGAAGGCATTCTTTTGGTAGGGGGGGATTTCAATGTCGCATTGGAGCCGAATCTAGACACATCCTCAGGGTTACACGCCATTTCCATCGCAGGTAGGAGACGGATGAGACGAACTCTATACGAACATCAACTCATAGACACATGGCGCTTGCAGCATCCTTTTGACAAGGACTTCTCTTACTTCTCCACGGTCCATAACTCCTACTCACGACTCGACTATTTTTTCATAGGCCACAAAGATCTCACACTTATCAGGAAAACAGCCATAGATAATATAACCTTCTCGGACCACGCTCTTTGTACCTTAGAGATAGAGTTGCCACAGGTTTCATCGAAACAGTGGCAATGGAAGCTCAATCCCGCTCTATTAGAGGATTTGACGACAATGCAGGAGTTGAGACAGACCTTGTCTGATTATTTCAGGGAGAATTGTGCACCGGAGACCTCGCCAAGCTCGGTGTGGGAGGCTCACAAATGCGTAACAGGGGCATGTTGATCAAACATGGCTCGAGACTGAAGAAGGAAAGGGACAAGGAAATGAACGACTTACTGATGAGACTGAGATCACTAGAAACTGAACACAAACGACGATTAGATGCAGATGTAGCAAAAGATCTTGGTAAGACACGGGACGCCTTAAGGATTATGCTTAACAAAAAGGCAAAGTTCTGGCTGGCAAAGTGCAGACGTCATTTCTACGAATTCGGAAATAAGACAGGTAAACTTTTGGCTGGTGCACTGAGGCAATAAAGGGCTAGGGCCTTTGTCTCAAGCATCGGGGAGGCAGCAGCAAAAAAGATGGCCCAACCTTCACCAGTGGTGGCAGAGGCATTCCGGAAGTACTATGAGAAATTATATAATGTAGATAGTGGGAATTCCCTGATGCAATCCCCGACATTTCTTTCCAAAATTAGAGAATATCTAACTCAAGCGGCAATGCCGAAACTGAGAGAGTCCGATATAGCCGCCCTTGAACAACCCATTTCTGCCCAGGAAGTTATAGAGGCTATTGCTTCCCTGAAAAATGGAAAAGCACCCGGCCCCGATGGCTTTTCATCAGGTTATTACAAGAAGCTGAAGGAAATAGTGGCCCCGCACCTTCTTACTTTTTTTAACGACCTGAAAAGTGGACATCACCCCATGGTGACACCCTCAGGGCACACATTGTGGTGATACCTAAAGAGGGTAAGGATCCGGCTCAATGTGCAAGTTATAGACCCATTTCACTTTTGAATGTGGATCTAAAATTGTTTGCAAAGATTCTAGCATCGAGACTGGCTCCCACCATGGTGGAGATTGTACACACAGATCAAGGGGGATTCACACTGGGAAGAGAGGCGCGTGACAACACGGTTAAGGCGATCAATTTGGTCCACGGGGCCAGGAGCCGGGGAGTCCCCTCCATTCTTTTATCTACTGACGCAGAGAAGGTGTTCGATCGGGTTAATTGGACCTTCTTGAGGGAGGCTCTCGGGTGCCTGGGCCTGGGACCAAATATGATGAACTGGATTATGGCTCTATACACTGGCCCGACAGCACGGGTCAGAGTGAATGGGTGCCTTCCGGACCCGTTCTCGATACTTAATGGAACCAGGCAAGGGTGTCCTTTATCAACCCTGATCTTTGTGCTCACTATTGAACCACTACTGAGGAAAGTCAGGGCGAACCCAGATATTACTGGGATAGCAGCAGGGGGGGTAGACCATAAAATTGCGGCATACGTGGACGACCTCCTCTTCTTCCTGTCTAAACCAATGATATCTCTTCCTAGTCTAATGAAAGAAATTCAGTCCTTCTCTAGATTGTCAAATTTCAAAATTGATTTTAAAAAATCAGAGGTTCTTAATGTAAATTTGCCGTCGGGTACTACAATCGCGCTACAAGACTCTTTTAGCTTCAAATGGAATGCTACATCTATTCAATATTTAGGAATCAAACTAGCGGCTAACCCGGACATGTTGTTTCAGCTAAATTTCCCGCCACTCCTAGCCAGTCTTAGAAGGGACTGTGAGAAATGGTCGAAGATCTCTTTCTCTTGGTTAGGGCGTTCCCGTGTGCTTGGGATGAACGTCCTCCCGCGCCTTCTATATTTGCTGCAAGCGATACCGGTGAGAATTATGTCTTCCTTTTTTCAAGCTATCGCCTCTCTACAAACCTCATTTGTATGGGGGGGAAAAAAGGCCCGGATCAGCAAAGCTATAATGTCCCGTTCTAAGTCGAAGGGTGGCATTGGCTTGCCAAACTTTAAACTCTACCACCTTGCGGTACACTTTGCCGGAATGGTGGATTGGTGCAGGAATGCAGAGGGGAAGGCTTGGGTGGGCATAGAGCAGACTTCAAGCTCTGCCCCCTTGACTAGACTCCCTTGGCTGCTATCAGCGTCACAGAGGGAAATAGATACACATCCCACTTTGGGAGCGACAGCGCACTACTGTTCGACCCTATGGACTAGACCATTCATGATTCCCACATTCTCTAGACCCACGTCTGTATTGTGTCATCCTTGCTTTAGTCATGCAAGAAATGACGGAGTGTTTAAACAATGGATCGCGGCAGATAGGGACAGAGTCGAGTCTTTTAGGGAGGGAGATGACTGGCCATCACTGACTGTCCTACGGAGCTTAGAGACACCCACCCCCTTGGGATGGTGGAGAGCCTTTCAGATAAGACACCTCTTGAGCTTCTTTCAACCTCGGCGTTGTTACGTCAACCCTTTGACACAGTTTGAGATTCTCTGCTCTGGAAAAGGACCGATACGACACGTTCTCTCATTGGTATATGCGATGCTGAACTCCCCCTCGGACCAAAAACCTCCATACTTTGTGGTTCATTGGGAGAGGGAGCTGGGAACAAAATTTTCAGACATCCAGATAAACAGAATCTGTAGTTTAGCCCACAGTACTTCCATCAGTTCGAAACAACAAGAGGCTGGGTATAAAATCGTGTCTAGATGGTACAGGGTGCCGGAGAGGTTGCATGCCATGTACCCATTGGCAGATGCCCAATGTTGGCGCTGCAAAGCAGAGACAGGTTCTATGGTTCATATTTTTTGGAGCTGTGAGAAACTTAGGACATTTTGGGAGGGAGTGGGGACTGTGGTGGCTCGGGTGACAGGTTATACGGACCCTCTTACCCCGGCAGCGGTCCTCTTGCACTTAACGAATATGCCAGAAAAAAGATGTAAACATTCTCTGTTGAAGTTTTTGATCATAGCGGCGAGGGCATGTGTACCCGTTCTTTGGGGTACGACATCCTCTCCACGCCTCTCCCATTGGGTTGGTAAAATTAACGAACTGATGCTCATGGAAGATTTGACGGCTTCCATGAATGATTCTTTTTTGAGACATTGGTCCACATGGTACAAGTGGATAGACTTCCAACAAACGCCCGAATACGACCGCCTGTTGTCGGATCTCGGAATGGAAGCTCCTTGATCTGACCTCCTCCTCCCTCCTCTCCCTCGCCCCACATCTCTCCTACTCTTCTGCAACCCTCCACCCCCCTACCTGTTGACCCGAATGCCCCGTCCTTCCAGCCTACCCTTTCTTGTCCCTAGTCTACGTCTATTCTCTTTTCTTATCTTAGCTTTTCCTTTAAGTTCCTATTTGACACCTAAAATAAGATATCTGTAGACTTTTAAATTGTTGTTATATATAAGTGATGAATTAGTCTTCTGGAAAACTACATTGGTTGTTAACCATCGACACCCGAAAAGGGGGACTATGGAGACGGAACTGCAGAGAGGCTTTTTGTGAGACAAAAACAACTGTGGAATTGATCACCTCTAATTTGCAGATTGGAGTTTGGTAAACAGAGAGGTGTTCCTCAGTAGGATTAGAGATGATGTCTTCTTTATTAATTAATAAGATGTTTTTTGTTTGTTTTCTCTTTGAAAACTACCTGAATATTTGTACTAATGGCTATTATGGCTGATGATTTGTTAATCCTGCATTTCATGTTCTTTTTTGTACATGCTAAAAATGTGAAAATAAAGAATTATAAAAAAAAAAAAAAAAGCGCACCAAAATCGCACTGTATGAACACCGATGTGTATTAGCAGAGTTTCTTGATTATTCTTCATTCTATTATTACATTGAGGTCAAAGAAACACCAATATTTGTCATGCTACAGAGATTTTTCAGCAAAATCTGCACCTTCTCTGCAAGTAAAAAATAAGTGTACAACACTTTAGAATTCTCATAGGGCTTTTTCACATCTGCATTTCGGCTGCGTTTGCGTTTCTATGCATTTTTACTGCAAAAAATACATCCAAACTCATGTGTTAACGCACCCATAGGCTGCAATGCAAAACGCATTGCAAATGCAAGCAAAAACGCATGTCATTTTGCAACAACGCAAAACACATGCGTTTTTGTAATTGCAACCAAAAACGTGGGCTGCCGTGTCTAGGGCTGTGTCTGCAAAAATGCATGCGTTTTGCGTTTTTGTGAAATGACATGCGTTTTTGTATGCATTTGCAATGAGTTTTGCATTGCAGCCTATGGGTGTATTATTGCATGAGTTTCGATGCATTTTTAACGGTAAAAATGCATACAATTCTCTACTAATTCTCTACTAACCGGTCACCCTTCTTACTAAAGTGTCTCCTCTCCAATCCATCCTCAATGCAGCAGCCAGGATCATATTCCTCCCTACCGCTTCACCAATGCCTCTATCTTAGGGCAGTCATTGCACTGGTTGCCAATCCGCTATAGAGTACAATATAAAATTATCACTCTCACCCACAAAGCCATCCGCACTTGTGCACTGCCCTTCATCTCCTCCCTCATCTCTGACACGTGCCCTCGATTCCACAAGTGACATAAGACTTAACATCATCTACAATTCAAACCTCCCACTCCCGTCTCCAAGACTTCTCACGAGCTGCACCAATTCTCTGGAACGGGTTGCCAAGAAGAATTCAATTAATTCCCAATACCAATAGTTTTAATCGAGCCTTAAAAACACATCTCTTTAGACTGGCCTATCACCTCACCTCACTTGTCTAACTATTCCTATCTTCCCTTTTCTAAAACTGGCCTCTTAAGTCATCTGTCTGCACCTGCAGACTGTCTGTCTGTCCCCCATGCATAATATAGCACTTTATCTGTACTTGTACAGATCCCGACCGATGACCAATTCATGCAGCGTTACGTGAATCCCCTAATTATTATATCGATGGCTGGACCATGTATGACATCATTTGTTACTGTTACCTTTTGTGCCTCCCCTATTTCCTCATTGATTGTAAGCTCTTGCGAGCAGGGACCTTACTCCTCCTGGTTTTTTAATTATTGTTACTCTGCATTGTCTCATATTGTCTGTACATGTCCCCTATGTTGGCGCTATATAAATAAAATAATAATAATTATTATTATTATTATCATACAAACGCAAACACACGCAAAAGCAGCCCAGCCTTAGATGTGAACTGGGCCAAAAACTTTGCTGGCTTAAAGATAGGCGTGCAGAATTTTGACAAATCTGCACCAAAAAATGCATCAAAAAAGCAACCATGTGCACAAGACTTTAGAGGGGTATGCTCCTTTAATATCAGTCTTTGCTTTCCAATTGTCAAATATTAAATGTACAATATTAATGGTTTTGTCTGATTTTCTGATTAAAGTCTGCAGTCACTCCATGTGACTGTAGATATCTAAATTCGGACAGAATATGGTGAACAAACTATTAAGATTCACCAGTTCTGCCAGTGAGAGGAGGCAGTGATATAACATAAAGCATATGGTTTACATACTATACATGTGGCACATGCCAATTATATGTACTTAGCTTCTTTTAGTTCACTTGTAACTAGGGATGGGCGAATCTACTCGCTAGGACTCGTTACTCGGCGAGTAGTAAGGGACTCGCAGGACTCGGTACTCTGCGAGTTTCCCAGCGTTTACTCGCACGAGTCCAATGCAAATCAATGGCAAACGCTGACAAAACTAGGATTGTCATTGTTTGCATTAGACTCGGCTACTGTGCCAGTGATAGCAGGGAAACTCGCAAAGTAACTGCTGTTACATTGCGAGCCGAGTCCAGCTGTCTTCTCTGTGCAGCTCCAGGGTCCTAGAGCCCGCCTGCTCACAGACATGATGTAGCAGTGCTGAGATTGTTCTCAGTCTGCTCATTCCCTGTGCATAGACATCTATATCTATGCACAGGGGATGTAGCAGAGAGGACATCGCGTTTTGGACTACGTCGGACGGAAGAGGATTTTTTTTAATTAAAGATGGAGTCCCTAATGGCTTTTTATTTTATTTCAAATAAAAAATTTTCTCTGTGTTGTGTTTTTTTAACCCTTTATTGGAGATTCTTAGTGGCTAGGTCAAACGTGGCCTGACATTAAGAATCTCGGGCTTAATACCAGCTTGTATAACAAAGCTGGTATTAACCCCTTTATTACCCAGCATGCCACCGCCACCAGGGCCGCTGGAAGAGTGGGGTTCAGCGCCAGAGGATGGCGCTTCAATGAACGCGCCATCTTCTGGGGCGGCTGCGGGCTGCAATTTGCAGCGAGGGGTGCCCAGAAAGCTTGGGCATCCCTGCGCTGCGGATTCCAGCCATCAGCTGCTTAGCTGTACCTGGCTAGACATAGAAATTGCGCGGATCCCCACGCATTTTTTTTTTATTATTTCATGAATTTCAGAGTCAGAGTCTCAGAGTCTCAGAGTCAGAGTCTCAGAGTCAGAGTCTCAGAGTCAGAGTCTCAGAGTCAGAGTCAGAGTCTCAGAGTCAGAGTCAGAGTCTCAGAGTCAGAGTCAGAGTCTCAGAGTCTGAGTCTCAGAGTCAGAGTCTCAGAGTCAGAGTCAGAGTCTCAGAGTCAGAGTCAGAGTCTCAGAGTCTGAGTCAGAGTCTCAGAGTCTGAGTCAGAGTCTCAGAGTCAGAGTCATAATTTAAAAAAAATGCGTGGGGCTCCGCGCAATTTCTATGTCTAGCCAGGTACAGCTAAGCAGCTGGGGGCTAGAATCTGCAGCGCAGGGATGCCCAAGCTTTTGGGCCCCCCCGCTGCAAATTGCAGCCCGCAGCCGCCCCAGAAGATGGCGCGTTCATTGAAGCGCCATCCTCTGGCGCTGAACCCCGCTCTTCCAGCGGCCCTGGTGGCGGTGGCACGCTGGGTAATAAAGAGGTTAGGGCCAGCTTTGTATTATCAGCTGGCCCTAAGCCCGAAATTTATGGCGGTGACGCCAATATTAGACATGACCGCCATGAATTTCTATTAAATTGTTTTAAAAAAAACACAACACAGAGAAAATTTTTTATTAGAAATAAAAAAAAAGCCATTAGGGACTCCATCTTTAATTTAAAAAATCCTCTTCCGTCCGACGCAGTCCAAAACGCGATGTCCTTTCTGCTCATCCCTGTGCATAGATATAGATGTTTATGCACAGGGAATGAGCAGACTGAGAACAATCTCAGCTCTGCTACATCAGGCAGCAGGCGGGCTCTAGGACCCTGGAGCTGTGGCAGCCAGCACACAGAGCAGACAGGACTCTTATCTGTGCGAGTTTCCCAGCGATTACTTACAAGGTAAACGAGTCCAATGCAAATAAATGGCAAAACTAGGATTGCTTCAGGCTGAAGCTTCCGAGACACATCTGCGATTTGTAAATCTCACACTACTCGCTATTACTCGCTTCCCCATTCATTAACATTGGACTCGCTAGACTCGCAACGAGTAGCGAGTTCTGTGCTCGGACTCGCTAGAGTCAAGCGATTCCGAGTAATTTAGGATTCGCCCATCACTACTTGTAACAAGAGACTCCAGGCACATCCAGCTGGAATATGAATGGAGGTTTGCAAATACGTGTTACCTTGCAATACCGTTGAATCTCAATAGTGTGTGCACCACGCTCTGTAAGGACTCAGTAGTCTGTAGACACATACAGGTACAGCTCAATAAATGAGAATATCATCAAAAAGTTAATTTATTTCAGTAATTCAATACATAAAATTAAATTCATATATTACATAGAGTCATTATAAAATGATCTATTCAAAGTGTTTATTTCTGTTAATGTTGATGATTATGGCTTACAGCCAGTGAAAACCCAAAATTCATTATCTCAGAAAATTAAAATAACTAACACAAAACACCTGCAAAGGCTTACTAAGCATTTAAAATGGTCCCTTTGTCTGGTTCAGGAGGCTACACAATTATGGAGAAGACTGCTGACTTGACAGATGTCTAGAAGGCAGTCACTGACACACTCCACAAGGAGGGTAAGCCACAAAAGGTCATTGGTAAAGAAGTTGGCTGTTCACAGTGTGCTGTATCCAAGCATCTTAATATAAAGTTGAGTGGAAGGAAAATGTGTGGTATTAAAAAGTGCATAAGCAACCGGGATAACCGCAGCCTTGAAAGGATTGTTAAAAAAGGCCATTCAACTCACAGTGCATGTCAGACCAAATGAGAATCATTAGGTCAAAGGAACTGCCCAAGGAGCTCCGAGACTTCAGAGAATTCCATACTTTCCGTACCCACTGCATCTCCTTTAGTTACATCTTTAACCAATGAAGAAAAACAATTGTTTTTAATTGTGGATAAAAACTTAGAGCTTTTGGCAGAGCCCACACCCTCTGTGCCTAATGAATGTCAATATTGCTTAAATTCCTTATACTTAGGGCCACATTTTGATTTGTAGGATGCCATCCTCAGCTTTTATTGTTTTTAGGTGGATTTTGAAAAACTCCAGTTAGTAATTAATCATTATTGCCTTCTCCATTGACATTTACTTATATAGACTCCATCACAGCTATCCCCGATGCTGACTTTTCTTAGTTACATCTAACAAATAAGCAATGCCCTCCTGATTTTTTGGTTTTCTATCCCCAGTGTGGCCCTCATCATTATCTGACTCCCTAAGCTTATGCTTTTTTTAGAATGATGGTCTCTGTGTTATTTCTGCGAACACCATGCTGGAGCTTCTTTCCTATGGCACTAAAATCGATTTTAAAGAAGTTGGTCCAGAAATGAAAAATATGGCAAATTGATAATATATGCTATTAATGGCGTGGACCTTTCCTCAGAACAGTCATCCCTTGACTTCATGTTTTAGCTGGGGTCTGACCACTAGTGAGTGGAGAGGTGGTGGCACATTTGCTGGCCCTCTGTATTCATTGCAATGGGGGTTCGAGTACAGGCAAAAGTATTTGCTCTGCTGTATTTTGAAATGATGCTCCCAGAAATGGAGAAAGCTGGCACATGCACCGTTACCTCTCCACTCACTGTTGGAGAGATGCTAAGTTGGGACTTGCATCTATCAGGCATTTATTGTATATCAATATAAATGTCTCGTGTAAGACAGTCCTTTATGAGAACTCTAACTAACATCCTCTGACTTTGCCATTGGTACCGATGTGCATTATGACTGTCGGACCTTTTCAACCCTGATCAGTAATTTTCCTATCTGATTAGCAATATGTCAAGCCAGGCACCTAGAAGACAGCACATTGGTAAATGTCCCTCCCTGTCCCCAAATAATAATAATAAAAACCCAAAACACCAGCTGCAATTCTAATTCCATTTTTCCTACAATTTTTCTTTAGTTGTTAGCAAAAAATTTCCTGCAGTATTGACACTAATCCTAGACTAGCACCTCAGCCAAGTTGGATCAAATGTGCCAATTAAAGGGATCCTGTCACCTCCAAAACGCCACCTAAGCTGCCAAAACATGTCCCTGCAGCATTCTATCACTAATCTCACACTCCTTTTGTCTCCTAAAAGCATCCTGTGAAAGTACATAAAAACGTTTTAATGCTTACTCATTAGGAATTATAATTAGTAGGGCATATATTCTTTAGACCTTAGGGTGTGTTGTTTTGCAGCCTGAATGATCCAGCCCTCTCTGTGTAGCTTCTGCTGTGATGTGGAGCTGACGGGAGGACAAATGATTGGCATTCTGTGAGTGACAGAGAGTGGGAGGGCAATGCCTGCACAAGCAAAGCAACACAGAGAGAGAGTGGGTGGATCCTGGTGCCTGCAAAACAGCACGCCCTAAGGGCTAAAGGATATAGCCCCTGCTAATTATAATCACTAATGAGTAGTGAGTATTAAAAGGTTTTTATGCACTTTTACAGGATGCTTTTAGGAGACAAAAGGAGTGTGAGATTAGTGATAGGATGCTGCAGGGACATGTTTTGGTAGCTTAGGAGGCGTTTTGGAGGTGACAGGATCCTTTTAAGTACTAACCTCTCCAATGACTACACCTTCATCAAAATGATACCCACCTATTGAGCTGTTAGGTCTGAGCTTAACAAGCTAAACAAATCTCCACCCCAATAGCCCCAGTGAGAGCCTGCCAAGTGAGCTTCAAAATACTCTTTAAATTTGATATTTACCTTCAAACACTAGTACAAGGCATGCATAGTCGCCCATGACCCACATCTAGGTCACTGTCCACCAACCATGGAACAAAACTGAATAATTGTCACTGTAATAATAAGTCAGTCACATTTTTGCTCTCATAATTATTCCATATTCAACTGTGAATGGAATTAATGAAAATTAAGAGAGTTTAGAAGCTTAGTCATTATGTAAAGTGACAGAGCTGGACAACAGAGTGCTGAAAAGCATAGTGAATAAAAATCATCAGCGCTTTGCTGACTCCATAACTGCCTCAGACATCAGCACAAAAACTGCACTAGGAGACTGGTGGCAATGGTTTCCATTACTCAGTAGCGAAAGCCCTCAAAACATCACTGGTCTACAGCAGGGGTCCCCAACCACCGGGCCGTGGACCAGGACTGTCTGTGTGCCAGGCCACACCGCCACAGACCAGCACTACACACAGAGTGCTGAGTTCTGCGGTGGCTCAGAGCAGTGGATGCTGCCGGTGATGTCACCGTTCCCCGACACCTGCAGCATTACGTCCTCTCTGTGTTCTTTTCTTTAGCTCTGTGCATAGAAGCTCTGGGCCAATCACAGTGCAGCAGTCAGGCCCTGATTGGTTAGTGGCTGCTGCACTGTGATTGGCCAATGGCTTCTGACGTACATCTCTGCACACAGCTGAGGAAGAGAATAGAGAGGAGATGTAATGCTGCAGTGGCGGACCCGTGACGTTTGTACGTGTGTTTGTGTGTGTGTGTGTGTGTGTGTGTGTGATGGAAAGGATGGGGGCAGGAAGAGGAGAATGGGGCTGGAAGAGAAGGAGGATGGGGGCTGGAAGAGGAGATGGATGGGGTCTGGAAAAGGAGGAGGATGTGGTCTGGAAGAGGAGGAGGATGGGGACTGGAAAAGGAGGAGGATGTGGGCTGCAAGAGGAGGAGGATGGGGTCTGGAAGAGGAGGAGGATGCGGTCTGGAAAAGGAGGAGGATGGGGGCTGGAAGAGGAGAAAGATGGGGGCTGCAAGAGGAGGATGGGGGCTGCAAGAGGAGGAGGATGGGGCTGCAAGAGGAGGATGGGGGCTGCAAGAGGAGGATGGTGGGGGCTGCAAGAGGAGGATGATGGGGACTGCAAGAGGAGGCGGATGGGGGCTGCAAGAGGATGATGGGAGCTGCAAGAGGAGGATTATAGGCGCTGTAAGGGGAATATGATGGGGATATGGTATTGTTGGCTGCAAGGGCATGATGTGGATATTATGGCGGCAAGGGAATGATGGGGATATTGTGCGCTGCAAGGGGATGATTGGGGCTGCAAGAGGATGGAAAAATAAGACCTCCCCTGAAAATAGGACATAACACATCTTTTGGGGAAACTGGGTACTAAACTCCACCCCTTCTCCATAGCCTCACCCCATTTGACCAAAGCCCCACCGGGCCACGGAAAAATGGTCTTGCATGAAACCGGTCCCCTGTGCAAAAAAGGTTGGGGACCACTGCTCTAGAAGAGATCTGCATGGAGGAATAGGCCAACATACCAGCAACAGTGTGCGCCAACCTTTTGAAGACTTAAAGAAAACATTTGACCTCTATCATTGCCAACGAAAGGATATAGAACAAAGTATTGAAATTTACTTTTGTTATTGATCAAATACTTATTTTCCACCAACATTTGAAAAAAAAATATTTCTAAATCAGACAATGTGATTTTCAGGATTTGTTTTCTTATTTTCTTTTCTCATTTTCTCCTTTTGTCTCTCATAGTTGAGGTCACCAATGATGTCAATTACAAGCCTCTCATCTTTTTAAGTGGGAGAACTTGCACAATTGGTGGCTGACTAAATACTTTTTCCCCACTGTGTATACCGTATATACTCGCGTATAAGCCGAGTTTTTCAGCCCAAAATTTGGGCTGAAAAGTCCCCCCTCGGCTTATACGCGAGTATATACGGTAATAACGTTTTTAATTATATACAGCAGCAGCCCCGGAGGTATACAGGCCCCCCCATCAAGCTCCAGGGCCCCCCCCCCCCTTGTTTTGGATTGTGATGGCAGCAGCGGGACAGCGCGACAGGACAGGATAAGTATGATTTTACTTTACAGGCTGCCGCGCAAGGGGGGGGCCTGGAGCTTGATGGGGGGGCCTGTATTCCTCCGGGGCTGCTGCTGTATACAGCCCTGGGGCTGCTGCTGTATACAGCTTTGGGGCTGCTGCTGTATACAGCCCTGGGGCTGCTGCTGTATACAGCTTTGTGGCTGCTGCTGTATACAGCCCTGGGGCTGCTGCTGTATACAGCCCTGGGCCTGCTGCAGCTGTATACACCACTGGGGCTGCTGTATACTACCTAAGGGCTGCTGTATATACCTCTGGGGCTGCTGTATACACCACTAGGGCTGCTGTATATACCTCTGGGCTGTATATACCTCTGGGGCTGCTGTATACTACCACTGGGGCTGCTGTATACTACCACTGGGGCTGCTGTATACTACCACTGGGGCTGCTGTATACTACCACTGGGGCTGTATATACCTCTGGGGCTGCTGTATACTACCACTGGGGCTGCTGTATACTACCACTGGGGCTGCTGTATACTACCACTGGGGCTGCTGTATACCTCTGGGGCTGCTGTATACTACCACTGGGGCTGCTGTATACTACCACTGGGGCTGCTGTATACTACTACTGGGGCTGCTGTATACTACCACTGGGGCTGTATATACCTCTGGGGCTGCTGTATACTACCACTGGGGCTGCTGTATACTACCACTGGGGCTGCTGTATACCTCTGGGGCTGCTGTATACTACCACTGGGGCTGCTGTATACTACCACTGGGGCTGCTGTATACTACCACTGGGGCTGTATATACCTCTGGGGCTGCTGTATACTACCACTGGGGCTGCTGTATACTACCACTGGGGCTGCTGTATACTACCACTGGGGCTGTATATACCTCTGGGGCTGCTGTATACTACCACTGGGGCTGCTGTATACACCTCTGGGGCTGCTGTATACTAACCACTGGGGCTGCTGCTGTATATACCACTGGGGCTGCTGCTGTATACTACCACTGGGGCTGCTGTATATACCTCTGGGGCTGCTGTATACCACACTGCTGAGGGCTGTATACCTGTGCTGGGGTCCACCCTCGGCTTATACACGAGTCAATAGGTTTTCCCAGGTTTTGGGGGCAAAAGTAGGGGGGTCGGCTTATACACGCAGGGCCGGGACGACAGCTAGGCGAACCTAGGCGGTCGCCTAGGGCGCCATCTTCTGCAGGGCGCATTCTCGCCTGACCGGAGTCCGGTCACCGCCGCCCGGCCCTGGAGTTGCGGGGAGAAGCTGCGGCAGGGAGCGGTGGGCGCCGCCATGTTCTTTGTGGCTGGCGCCCACTAACTGTACAGCCGGTCAATAGAGGTTGAGACCTCTACACAATGGCCGCGGTCTCCAATTAGCCGCGGCCATTTTGTTGAAGTCTCAGATTCCACCGACCGGCTGTACTGTTAGTGGGCGCCGGCCTCAAAGAACATGGCGGCGCCCACCGCTAGCTGCCGCAGGCCCGCAGCTACTCCTCGCAGGCAGCGTCCTGCAGATGTGCCCTCCGGGCTCGGCCACCCCTGCTCCGCATCCACAGCTCCCCACAATGGTAAGTTATGCTGGAAGCTGTGGGGGAGACAGGGGGGCTGTGGTGGAGACAGGGGGGCTGTGGGGGAGACAGGGAGACTGTGGGGGAGACAGGGAGGCTGAGGGGGAGACTGTGGGGAGACAGGGAGGCTGTGGGGGAGACAGGGAGGCTGAGGGGGAGACTGTGGGGAGACAGGGAGGCTGTGGGGGAGACAGGGAGGCTGAGGGGGAGACTGTGGGGAGACAGGGAGGCTGTGGGGGAGACAGGGAGACTGTGGGGGAGACAGGGAGGCTGTGGGGGAGACAAGGAGGCTGTGGGGGAGACAGGGAGGCTGTGGGGGAGACAGGGAGACTGTGGGGGAGACAGGGAGGCTGTGGGGGAGACAGGGAGACTGTGGGGGAGACAGGTAGGCTGAGGGGGAGACAGGGAGACTGTGGGGAGACAGGGAGGCTGTGGGGAGACAGGGAGGATGTCAGGATGGAGGGATGCAGTCAGGATGGAGGGAGGCTGTTGGTATTGAGGAAGGATGGAGAGAGGCTGTCAGGATGGAATAGGCTATTGGGATAGAGGGAGGCTGTCAGGATGGAGGATCGCTGTTGGGATGGCGGAAGTATGGAGGGAGGCTGTCGGGATGGAGGAAGGATGGAAGGAGGCTGTCAGGATGGAGGAAAGAAGGAGGGAGGCCGGCAGGATGGAGGGAGGCTGTCGGAATGGAGGGAAGCTGTTGGGATGTTGTCTATATGGCTGGCAGCCATCTCTATTGCGTACGGCCAGCAGTAGTCTCTATTGTGTATTCTCTATTGCGTACGGCCAGCAGTAGTCTCTATTGTGTATTCTCTATTGTGTATGGCCAGCAGCAGTTTCTATTGTGTATTCTCTATTGTATGTATAGCCAGCAGCAGTCTCCATTGTGTATACGGTCCGCAGCCATCTCTATTGTGTATACAGGTAGCAGCTGTCTCTATTCTGTATTCTCTATTGTATATACAGCTATTGTGTTTAGCGTTATAGAAAAGAAGTTGCAACACACAATCAGCGGTGTTTATTCACTCTTTGTGGGGTGGCGCTTCAACAGGCATATAGTCAACAGGCATATGGTGGACTATATGCCTGTTGAAGCGCCACTTGTGGTGTGAAACGGCCATCGCCTTTGAGAACCCCCCCCGTCCTCCCACCCGCACCATGTATGACCACACGAAGAGGGAATAAACACCGTTGATCCTACGATGTTGCAACTTCATTTCTATAACGCTAACCGGAAGTGATGAACCGCTAACTGGAAGTGTGGACTGGGTTGTTTGAGTGCTCAGCAGGCTGAATGCCGGAGCGCTGGTGATCAGGAAGGGGGCACCCTGAAGCAATCTGTAAGCTGCAGCTCTCCAGAAACACCGTGGACAGATTGGTGCTGGCACCAAGAATCGTCAGAACCGTGACTGATACAGCTATTGTGTATTCAGCCCACAGCAGTCTCAAGTGTGTGTGTAATATATAATAGAGAGAGTGTAAAAAAAGGAAAAACAGCACAAAAAATAGAAAAAAGTGGACTTTATTGCCCAATGCGTGGCCACGGGGGGGCGCCGTTTGCCTTACCTGCCTAGGGCACCAAAATGCCTTGTCCCGGCACTGTATACACGGGTCGGCTTATACACGAGTATATACGGTATTTAAACCCTGTTTTGTTGTATTTTAGCAGCATTTGTTTCTTGAACCTTTGTTTCCAAGAAAATAAAAATGCAATGTTTTACAGTATGAGAAAGTGAATTAAATATCGGAAGTCTCCTGCACATACTGCTTATTTGGTCCTGGCAGATATGAAACTTCTAAGCATTTTTTCCATGAAGGATATGGGTGAGCCGAGCCATCTAATTAGCCTTATTAGGAACCTTTACGTCGACCAAATAGCATCAGTCTGACCATCACATGGTGAAACGGCATAGTTCAAAGTAGAGTGAGGTGTCAGACAAGGCTGCATCCTGTCACCATTTCTCTTCAATTTCTGTGCAGATGCTATTTTCAGGAAGACTGGACTTGCCAAAAAAGAAGGAGGAATCAATATTGGAGGAGGAATCATCAAAAATCTAAGATGCACAAATGATACAACACGATAGCAACAAGCTAAGATGGGACTGCTACTCAACACAACAGAGACTACTGCCAGGTACAACAAGGATACATTTGAGATGGACGGCAATGAACTAGAAGTGGTAAAGGACTTCAACCTACTCGGATCAATGATCTCTCAAGATGCAGCGACGACACCGGAAGTCAATGGGAGAATACCTGTGGGAAAATTAACAATGAAGTCACTGGACAAGGTCTTCAAATAAAAAAACATTTAATTTGCAACGAAGACACGGCTTCCACATAGTCTGGTCTTTTCTGTAGTAACATACATGCGTGAAACAGGGATGATAAAGAAGCAAGACAGAAGAAGAATCAACGCCTTTGAACTGTGGTGCTGGAGAAGGATATTATCAATACCATGGATGGCAAGAAGAACAAACAAATCCATTTTGGAACAAATTAAGCCTGACATGTTACTAGAAGCAAAGATCACTAAGCTACAACTCACCTACTTTAGACACATCATACGAAGAGAAAAATCACTGGAGAAAGATATCATGGTAGAAAAATAGAAGGAACAAGGCAAAGATTAAGACCAGCAACCCAGTAGCTTGATGCTGTCAAGAGAATGGCAGAGAAGACCCTGGTAGACCTATGTAGGCTGCACAAGATCGATCTTCCTACAGAACATTCAGCCATCAAGTTGCTATGATTCAAGATCAAGCTGAAAGCTGATAAAACAAAATTAAGCATTTTTTCAAATCTGAAGCATGTCAATTGTTTCAGCTTTTTTGTAGCATTTTTCACACAAACAAATGAATGGGAAAAAAGTTAAAGGGAACCTGGCCCCTAAAAATTAGCGCCCAGTCTGTTAAGACCTGTCTCTGCACCATTCTTCGACATTTCTAGCCATCCCTTTGTGCTAAAAAAGTGTATTTGTAAAGTTCATAAAAGTGACTTTATTACCTGCACCCACTGTGGCTTCTCAGATTTTCAGAAGCCACAAAAGGCGTTGCCTTGTACTTCTCCCCTCCGCCTGCACACTAATTATTCACGCCTCGATGGGTGTGCTAATGAGCAGAGAGCCGCCGCGTCACATTACATGGGCGGTATAGCCGCTATGACGCTAAACACGTCATAGCGGCTATACCGCCTATAAAATGTGACGTGCTTCTTCCCGCCGCCTGCCCGCCCGCCTTGTGCTTCTCCCCGCCGCCTGCACACTAAATATTCACACCTCGATAGGCGTGCTAATCAGCAGAGAGCCGCCGTGTCACATTACATAGGCGGTATACAGGGCCGTATCTATCATAAAGCAAGTTGAGACAATGTCTCAGGCGGCAACACCTGCTGATGAAATAGGGGGCGGCATCTGCGGAGGTGCTTAGGGGGTGCTCTATCAGATACTGCCTTTAGCAGCTCTTCTCTCCCTGACTTCCTGCTATCTCCTACAGTGCCTCTGCCGCTCTATGCTGGGGGAACCTGCACTTTCATGTGTGCACTGTGCAGCAGCTTTTACCCTCCTCCGGGTCCAGCAACTCATAGAGGGGGCTTGTCCTGCAGGAGAAGAGCACTGGCCAATTAACCTTTTACATCAGACTGAGTGACAGAAGAGCTGATTGGCCAGTGCTCTTCTCTTCCTGCATGGCGCGGTCTTTGAAGTGAAGAGGTGAGAGCCTGCAAATAGGAGAAGTCACCTCTGATGGAAGATCCCGAGGAGAAGCAGCTCTAATCCACCACATGACAGCTCTCCTGCTGGACAGTCCTGGCAGAGAGAGTGGGGGAGGGTCTCAGCTGCTGTGAGCAGGTAAAGCTGCACATGTACATCAGCAGAGGAGTGTGTGTGTGGTCTGTGCTGTGTGGGTTTGTGTCTGTTTGGGTTGTGTCTGTGTCTTGTATCTGTGCGTGGGTCGTGTGTCAGTGATGTGTGTCTGTGCTGTGTGAGGCTTGTATCTGCATGTGGAGTGTGTGTGGGTTGTGTCTCTCTGCGTGTGAAGTGTGTGTGGGTTGTGTCTCTCTGCATGTGGAGTGTGTGTGGGTTGTGTCTCTCTGCGTGTGTGTGGGTTGTGTCTCTGTGTGGACTATGTGTGTGTGGGCTGTGTATGTGTGTGGGTTGTATCTGCATGTGCATTGTGTCTATGTGGGTGGTGTCTGTGTGTGTGGGTTTGTGTCTGTTTGGGTTTGTGTCTGTGTCTTGTATCTGTGCGTGGGTCGTGTGTCAGTGATGTGTGTCTGTGCTGTGTGAGACTTGAATCTGCGTGTGGAGTGTGTGTGGGTTGTGTCTCTCTGTGTATGGAGTGTGTGTGGGTTGTGTCTCTCTGCGTGTGTGTGGGTTGTGTCTCTGTGTGTGTGGGTTGTGTCTCTGTGTGTGTGGATTGTGTGTGGGTTGTGTCTCTGTGTGTGTGGAGTGTGTGTGGGTTGTGTCTCTGTGTGTGTGGAGTGTGTGTGGGTTGTGTCTCTGTGCGTGTGGAGTGTGTGTGGGTTGTCTCTCTGTGTGTGGGTTGTGTCTCTGTGTGTGTGGAGTGTGTGTGGGTTGTGTCTCTCTGCGTGTGTGTGGGTTGTGTCTCTCTGCGTGTGTGTGGGTTGTGTCTCTCTGCATGTGTGAGTTGTGTCTCTGTGTGTGTGGGTTGTGTCTCTGTGTGTGTGGAGTGTGTGTGGGTTGTGTCTCTGCGTGTGGAGTGTGTGTGGGTTGTGTCTCTGCGTGTGGAGTGTGTGTGGGTTGTGTCTCTCTGCGTGTGGAGTGTGTGTGGGTTGTGTCTCTCTGCATGTGTGTGGGTTGTGTCTCTGTGTGGGTTGTGTCTCTGTGTGTGTGGGTTTGTGTCTCTGTGTGTGTGGAGTGTGTGTGGGTTGTGTCTCTGCGTGTGGAGTGTGTGTGTGGGTTGTGTCTCTCTGTGTGTGGAGTGTGTGTGGGTTGTGTCTCTGTGTCTGGAGTGTGTGTGGGTTGTGTCTCTCTGCGTGTGGAGTGTGTGTGGGTTGTGTCTCTCTGCATGTGTGTGGGTTGTGTCTCTGTGTGGGTTGTGTCTCTGTGTGTGTGGGTTGTGTCTCTGTGTGTGTGGAGTGTGTGTGGGTTGTGTCTCTGCGTGTGGAGTGTGTGTGGGTTGTGTCTCTCTGCGTGTGGAGTGTGTGTGGGTTGTGTCTCTCTGCATGTGTGTGGGTTGTGTCTCTGTGTGTGTGGGTTGTGTCTCTGTGTGTGTGGATTGTGTGTGGGTTGTGTCTCTGTGTGTGTGGAGTGTGTGTTGGTTGTGTCTCTGTGTGTGTGGAGTGTGTGTGGGTTGTGTCTCTGTGCGTGTGGAGTGTGTGTGGGTTGTCTCTCTGTGTGTGGGTTGTGTCTCTGTGTGTGTGGAGTGTGTGTGGGTTGTATCTGCGTGTGCATTGTGTCTATGTGGGTGGTGTCTGTGTGTGTGTTGTATGTGTTTGGGTTTGTGTCTGTGTGTGGGGTTGTGTCTGTGTCTTGTATCTGTGCGTGGGTCGTGTGTCAGTGATGTGTGTTTGTGCTGTGTGTGGGTTGTGTCTCTCTGTGTGTAGAGTGTGTGTGGGTTGTGTCTGTGTGGGTTGCTTCCATGTATGTGTGTGGGTTTGTGTTTGTGTCTTTGTGGGTTTGTGTCTGTTTGTGGGTACTCTGTGTGTGGGTTGTGTGTTGTGTATGTGTTGTAACTGTGTTCAAGTTTTAACAGAAAACAGGGTGCACCGCAATGGTCTGAATTATATCAAGGGAAGGAGGGGTCGCTCACCTTGCCAAGGGGGACAGATATGCATGGCGGAGAGAAGACATGGCACATTGAGGGAGCAACACACACGAGTAGTAGAATAGTGAGAATTATAACTTTATTAGTGCAATAGACCAAACAAGAATAAAAACAATTAAAACCATGGGGTGCCACTGCAGAACACAAGGCTGAACATATGTACAGAATACAATGCTGACAAAATATGAGCAGGATATGACACAATATCGGTGTCATATCCAGGTTAGACAAATTACAGGATTGAGTTGTAGGGAGAGACCCGAGGGTGGGGGATGAGAGCAGGTACGAGAAGTACTAGTGCTCCTTCACGACAATATTTCACATAAATACGCTAGTTAGCCCAATATAGGGTGGAAAGTGTTATGGGTAACCACATCTATGTCAAGGGACCTATTATTAAGCACAAATCATAGGGCCACAGAAAGATTGGTAGTGCTGGGAGTGTTAAATATGATTCAATACTGGCCTCAGCAGCTGAAATAAACAATGTTTATAAGTGAGACAGATACCAATATCTCACGCAAGTGACGTCTGCAGAGGCACAGACAATTATAGAGAAAATTTCACATATTATAAGTTTACCCAAGATTCCGCAAATCATCCAATGAGTAATGCTAGGAGTCGTTTAGTAGCCCCAAACACAGTGGTCCCTAGGGGTGGTCACATATGGATGATAACAAAGGTCTTAACCATCAGCTAACTAACCGTATAATTGATACAAGGACCACCCATATATATTGAGTACTCTCTATTGTTTACATATGGTCAAAACAGAGTAGGTCACCGTGTCCACTGACAGTGGAAAATAAAGTGCATATTACCAGTCCGTAAATTGTCCGAAGTGTCAGTCCGAGGTATGTAGCGAGGTGACTGCAGGGCACCCAAGCCCCACGCGTATCGCTGCCAGGGCGCAGCTTCCTCAGGGGAAGTATGTAACTGTGTGGCTTGTATTTGTGTGTGGGTTGTGTCTGTGTATGGGTTGTGTCTGTGTATGGGTTGTGTCTGTGTATGGGTTGTCTCTGTGTATGGGTTGTGTCTGTGTATGGGTTGTGTCTGTGTATGGGTCATGTCTGTGTATGGGTTGTGTCTGTGTATAAGTTGTGTCTGTTTGTGGGTTCTGTGTGTGGGTTGTGCCTGTGTGTGTTGTGGGTTGTGTCTCTGTGTGTATTTAGGATATCTTGTGAGTATATACACTTGTCCTGCATGCATGTTCTGTGTATATGATGTGTACCTGCTGTGTATATGTTATATAGCATGTATGTACTAAGGACATGTATGATATGTGTGTCTGTATGATGTATGTAATGAGCAGGTGTTGTCCAGTATATGTGTGCTATATATAATGTAATTTAACCCCTTCACCACATTTGACATATTCTTCAAAGGTTGTATCCTAGCCTTTGATACAGGCTTGCATGCTGGCATTATACTATATGGAGGACAATGAGGGGGTGCATTATGTGGAAGACTATGGATGTTGCATTATATTATATCGCGGACTATGAGGGTGCATTATACTATATCGCGGACTATGAGGGTGCAATATACTATATCGCGGACTATGAGGGTGCATTATAATATATGGAGGAATATGAGGGTGCATTATAATATATGGAGGACTAATGGAGCCAATTATACTATATGGAATTAATTATAACATTTGGAGGGCTCAGTGGAGGGCATGATAATACATGAAGAGCTACAAATAAGCCTTTATACTTTATGGAGGGCTGGGTTGGGGTCCATTATACCGTACTGTACATAGGTCCTTTATACTGTATGGAAGACTGTGTGGGGCTCACAGTTGTAGATCATACTGTGTCAGGATAGTTGAGGGGGTACAGTCAGGTTATCATACTGTGCAGGTGGATGAATCACTGGGGGATCATACAGTGTTTGGGGGGCACATTTGTTGGCATCATATATTATAGGGGCAATGACAGAGGAATCTAGGGACTTCAATAGGAGGAAAATGACTTTGTAACGGCTGCAAAGTTGAAAGAGAGTGATCCAGCCTAAGCCAAATATTTTTTGTGGGGGGAGGGGCGCACATAGAAATCATGGGACCCCATAGCAGAAATTCTATGTGCGCCCCTGGTGCAGGATGCATTGTCCCTTTCACATATGCTGCAGGACTGATTGGCTATAATTACACACCATGTCCAGCAGTGGCGGACCTTTGGCACGCTGGGCTCTGGTGCAGCAGCCTTAGGTGAGGACCGGGGAGGGGGGTGCTAGCAGAGTCGGGCGCGGGGCTGCGGGTGCTGGCAGGGGGGAACGAGCATGCGGCTCTTACCTGCGCTGCATTGTGGATCTGGGAGCCGGGGCAGGAGAGGAGAGGAGGGACCGGACCAGCTGAGGGAACCCCCTCTCATCACAGGGACATGGGGGTCGGCTGGGAGCCCCACTTCAGGCTTGAGGAGCCCCCTACCCGGTCGGGGCCCTGGTGCAGCTGTACCAGCTGCACCACGGTAGGTCCGCCCCTGATGTCCAGTGCTGACCCTCTGTACATACAGGCATACAGCCATGCTTCTCTTGAGTGGTGGTTGCTCAGTGGCGCTCGTCCCCCTTCCCGCTCCTGCATCCCTTAACCCAATACGAAAGCCCCTGCTATTAGCTCTGGAGAGCCCCATGTGCTGCGCTTGTGATTGGCTAAGTGTTTTGGGAGAAGGAGGTGTGGTCTGTTGGGGAAGACGCATCATTTCTCCAGCTTAGTGCAGTGGCGACTTGTTGATGCTCAGACTGCAGGTCGTTGTATGTGTGGACGGTGCCGCATGGTGACATGTCTGACTAGTCAGACAATTTGTTGGCAATCAGTGCTTCCTCCTGTGCTATAATGTTGCAGTACTGGATCTGCCTACAAGACCACCACTCTGCCGCCATCATTGTGTGTCTGTTTGCTTCTGCCAAGCTGCCATTACCATTAATGATCCTTGTTCTGGATTCGTCTTTGTGGTTTTTGTATGTGTGTGTGATGGCGCTGACATCCTTGTGTTTGGACGTCTTTTTTTCAATTTCTCCAAATTAAAATGGCCACTATTCTCATTTTTGCAGGATATACATAGTTCTGTACAAACCAGATTTATTTCTACTGATTTTAAAGCATTTACTATGGGGGAGCGCCGTTCTGCAGTTCGCCTCAGGCAGCAGAGAGGCTAGGTTCACCCCTGGCGGTATAGCCGCTATGACGCTAAATGCGTCATAGCGGCTATACCGCCCATGTAAGGTGACGCAGCGACTCTCTGGTGATTAGCACCCCCATCGGAATGTGAATAATTAGTGTGAAAGCGGCGGGGAGAAGCACAATGCAACGCCTTTTGCGGCTTCTCAAAATCTGAGAAACCGCAGTGGGTGCAGGTAATAAAGTCACTTTTATGAACTTTGCAAATACACTTTTTTAGCACAAAGGGATGGCTAGAAATGTCTAAGAATGGTGCAGGGACAGGTCTTCAGAGACTGGGGGGCTAATTTTTAGGGGTCAGGTTCCCTTTAAAAGTTAAAAGGCATCAAAAATACATCCAAAAACGGGTCAAAAATGTGCATATTGTATGCAACATTTTTTACCTTCAAATTCTAAATGTGTGCACATACCCATAGGGCTTGCTCACATGAGGGTATAACTCACACAAGTGCTATCTGATGTTTTATGTTATACTAGGGGGTAGTGAGTTTCATCAAAGTGTCATTTGCTAATTAATCCAATTCTCTCACATGAGGTAATCTTTGATTGTGTTCGTGCAGGGTAGTCACACCAGCATCTGACTTGCACAAGTGCAATGTGAGAAAATCTCACACTGCACTCAGCCCAATGTTATGTAATGAGGGAACTCAGATCTGCAATGTTTTCCTCAGCCCCAATTGGACTGAAGAGAAAATTGCAGCATGCTGTGATTGTCAGCAAGTCTTGGATCACTTGCACCCATACAAGTCTACGGGTGCCTGTGAAACATCGGACTGCACTGATGTCATCCAAGTGCAGAGTGATATATGCAAAGATAAACAATGTAAGGCTGCGTTCACACATTGCGTATTTTGCCGCATTTTTTTACGCGCGCTTTTCAAAATACGCAATGTGCCTTTTGTCTGCCAGCAAAGTGAATGGGAAATTCACTTTGCAGTGCAGCCATTGCGTAAAAATACGCAGTGCGTTTTCCGGGAGAAAACGCAGCTCCGTAAACAATTGATATGTCAATTGTTTACGCAGCTACTTCTGCGTATTCTCCCAGAGGGGAGGAAGAATCCTGCTTCCTCCTCCCCTCTGTGACAGCTGTGGCCGCCCCATTAGATTTCACAATGTATTAATATACACTATGAAATCTAAATTAAACAAAAGCAAGTGTCTGAAAAATAAAAAAGAATGAATACTTCACCTGTCCGACGCCTTCTGCCGCTGTGCGATCCCCGGTTCCAAGTGAGATCTCTTCTGACAGGACCTGTGGTGATGTCAGAGGGGCGTTCCCGGGCACTCGCGGTCATGTGATACATATCACATGACCGCGAACAGCCAATCAGCGCTGGGAGCGCCCCGGGAAGGCCCCCCCTCTGACGTCACCACAGGTCTTATCAGTACACCTCTCACTTAGAACCGGAGAGCGGGAGAAGGCACCGGACAGTGGGAGAAGGCACCGGAGAGGTGATATATTCATTCTTTTTTATTTTACATACATTTGCCTTTGTTTAATTTAGATTTCACAGTGTATATTAATACTCTGTGAAATCTAATGGGGCTGTCACAGAGGGGAGGAGGAAGCAGGATTCTTCCTCCCCTCTGTGACATCACTGCGCTTTCTGGAGTAAAGAAAGCACAGTGTGTGAAAGCCCCTGCGTATTTTGTTGCGCTTTTTTGCACGGCCGAAAAACGCGGCAAAAAGCGCACGCAAAAAAGCGCAGCAAAATACGCAAATGTGTGAACGTAGCCTAAAGATGTAGAGATTAATTGCATGATTGGATCAAAGATACAGTTGAAACTAGATGTTTACATACATTGTATAAAAATATACATTTGCATGTTTTTCTCACTATTTGACATGAAATCTTAATAAACCTTTCCCGTTTTAGGTTAATTGGGATTACCATAATTATTAATATTTACCAAATGCCAGAATAATGAGAGAGAAAGAGAGAGAGAGAGAGAGAATGTTTTGAGGCATTTTTATTCCTTTCTGCAAAGTCACAAGTGTGCATATGTGGCGCCCCGCAACGAGTGCGTCACAGGAGGGTATTGCAGCCATAGATGCAGCCGCAATATTCTCTGACACAGCAGTGATCTGGTTAACTTTGAGATCCAACCCTGCATGCATCACCTAGAACAGAGGGCCAACCCAGGGTCCTGGTGGGCTGAGTGCTAGGGAAGTGTGTAGGAAGTACAGACACTTAGTCTACGGAGTAGGAGTCTAGAACAAGAAGAGAGAACTTGAACTTGGAGTAGGAGCGGGGGCTCTGCACCTCGTGCAGCCCCCGGGCCGTCACCGGTCGGGTGTCAGCATCTGAGGCCTCAACAACCGGGATCGGGCATCACTAACCACGGGTTCCAAAATACCCCCTTGCCCAACTCACAGCCGGTTCACTGGTACCGAAGCTGGCAGCAGTTCACCTCTGCTACGCGAACCAGAAGCGTGGAGGAGCAGCTTCACAGGAGCACCACACCACCAGCCAACTTCCAGTCGTCTAACCAGCGGTGTACCCACCGAGGGATCCAAGGCTCCCCAAAACATCCACAACGTACATCTTGGATAGGGCATTGAAGCAGCCTCCCCGTACCCGATCTGGTATTCCTGGGCGACAATGGCAAAGCACTTAGCTAGAATGGAGGAACACTTGTGGATCTCTAAGGGACACCATCACTGCTGAGTCCACCCGGTCCACTACCCGTGAACTGTATACCATGTACTGTCTGCTGGTTACAGTAAAGACCCGTTGCAGAGACTTTCTGTGTCCGTGCTTCCTTATGAACTGTCCGTCCGCACTACAATGTAACCGCAGCTGCCGCACAACATCTTAAGCAGCTCCAGCCTCCGGGGATCACCGCTCAGCCTGTGGGGAGCGTTCCATCTTGTTGCTGTCCATCCCCCGGAGGTTCCGCAGCGTCGGTAACGATTACCGAAACTACTCATAGGTGGCGTCACGAATAAATTAACCCCTTTAATCTGTTCCTACAAGACGTCTTCACTTTTGATCTGCACTCCATCGGGCCCCACTACCAGCAGGCGCGGCCCACCCGTGACAAGGAGGAAGGAGCTACAGCCTGTCTAAACCGGAGTCCACGGGCTTACGGTGAGTCACATACACTAAGATTACTATGCCTTTAAACAAGTTGGGACAGCCCATATGATGATGTCATGTGTTTGGAAGCTTCTGAAAGGTTTATTGACAACATCTACAGTAAGTTAATTAAAGACACATCAGTGGATATATTTTAATACGCACCTGACACAAACTGCTTCTTTGTCTAGCATCATGGGAAAATCTAAAGAAATCAGCTAAGATATCAGGAAAAGAATTGTGGACTTGCACAAGTCTGGTTCATCCTTGAGTGCAATTTCCAGATACCTGATACCTTGTTCATCTGTACAAACAATTATACACAAATAAGACAAGAATGTTCATCTATCATACCGCTCAGGAAGGAGACAGGTTCTGTGTCCCAGAGAGGAATGTGGTTTGGTTTGACGAGTACATATCAACCCAAGAACAAAAGCAAAAGATCTTGTGAATATATTGTCAGAAGCTGGTAAGATTGCATCATTATCCACAGTAAAATGAGTAGTGTATCGACAGGGACTTAAAGGCTACTTTGCCAGGAAGTATTCATTACTCCAGAAGGTACATAAAAAGCCAGGTTAATTTTTGCAAATGCACACAGGAACACAGACCTAAATATTTGGAGACATGTCCTGTGGTCTAACAAAACTAAAATTGAATTGTTTAGCCATAATGACCATCGTGACGTTTGGAGGAAAAAGTGAGAAGTTTGGAAGACTAAGAACAGCACAGAATGTTGTTGTTCCCTGAATAAATCACCAATCTCAAACCGGGTGAGTGCCGTCTCTTCTTTAATCATTAATTACTAGACTAAGAACAGCATCCTTTTGCTGCAGGAGGGACTGATGCACTTCACAAAATAGATGGCATCTTGAGGAAAGAAGATTATGTGGCAATACTGAAGCAACATCTCAAGACATCAGCCAGGAAGTTAAAGCTTGTGCAGAAATGGGTCTTCCAAATGGACAGTGACCCAAAGCTTACTGCCAAACTGGTTACAAAGTGGCTTAATGATAGCAAAGTCAATGTTTTGGAGTGGCCATCACAAATACTTGATCTCAATCCCATTAAAAATGTATAGGCAAAGCTGAAAATTCAGGTACGAGCAAGGCAACCTACAAACATGGCTCAGTTACACCAGTTCTGTAAGGAGGAATGGGCCCAAATTCCTATCAACTATTGTGAGAAGCTTGTGGAAAAAAATCCAAAACATTTGCACCAAGTCAGACAGTTTAAGAGCAATGGTACCAAAGATTAATGAAATGTATGTAAACTTGTGACTTTGCAGAATGTAATAAAAATGCCTTAAAACATTCTCTCTCTTATTATTCTGCCATTTGGTAAATATTAATAATTATGGTAATCCTAATTGACCTAAAACAGGAAAGGTGTATTCTAATTTCATGCATATGTGTCACGGTCGCGCTCGCGACCCATGAGGTAAGGGGAATGTGGACCCACTGGACCACAGGGGGGACCCGGGCCTGCCCAGACTAGGGAAGAACAGCAACCGGGTTCTGTGGCAGCTGAGCATGTGGGCTAGGTGGTAACCTGCAGGACAAGACGACACCGCACACTTCAGGTATAGCAAAAGTAACGTTTACTGAACAAGAACACACATCAAGGACACGGAACATCATGGACACGGAACGTCACGGACACCAGGCGTGAACGTCAGGGTCATTTCAGACACCAGGCGGGAACCTCAGGGTCATCTCGGACACCAGGCGGGAACCTCAGGGTCATCTCGGACACCAGGCGGGAACCTCAGGGTCATCTCGGACACCAGGCGGGAACCTCAGGGTCATCTCGGACACCAGGCGGGAACCTCAGGGTCATCTCGGACACCAGGCGGGAACCTCAGGGTCATCTCGGACACCAGGCGGGAACCTCAGGGTCATCTCGGACACCAGGCGGGAACCTCAGGGTCATCTCGGACACCAGGCGGGAACCTCAGGGTCATCTCGGACACCAGGCGGGAACCTCAGGGTCATCTCGGACACCAGGCGGGAACCTCAGGGTCATCTCGGACACCAGGCGGGAACCTCAGGGTCATCTCGGACACCAGGCAAGACATCGGGGTCATCTCGGACACAAGGCAAGACATCGGGGTCATCTCGGACACAAGGCAAGACATCGGGGTCATCTCGGACACAAGGCAAGACATCATCAGGCAGGACCTCAGGACCATCTCGGACACCAGGCGGAACCTCGGGATCATCTCAGACACCAGGCACGGACACCAGGCAGAACCTCAGGTCCATCTTGGACACCGACAGTCAGGACGTCTGGACTCCATGCAACGGACACGGCTCCAGACCGGGAACAGCAAGACACAAGGAGGAACAAGACAAGGACGTTGGCACCAACACAGACAAGACGGGTCCAGGGACACAGACATCAGCTTTCCCCGAACTGGTAGCAGGCAGAACAGGAGCTGTAGACAAGGCAGACCAGGAGCAGCATGTTGGACCAAACACACTGGGCTAGGTTAAGAAACCTAATGCGAGGCTCTGGCGACGCCCAACAGGGAAGAGGAACTTTAAATAGGAGCTGACCCTCAGCAATAGGCTGGGGACAGCAATTCAAGCGCACACCCTCCATCTTACTAAACTGGGGAAGGTGTGGCAGCGCGCACCCTAGGCACAGTCAGAACCCATACAGCATAGCCAGCACAGGAACCGATGCCCAGAGCACCTGGCAGCGGCTGCAAGCCTAGACACACGTGGAAAGTCATGCACCAGCTGCAGAGGACCTCACAACCCGCGGATAGCTTCCACAGCAGGAGCCAGGGTCCACACATGAGAGGTAAACAGCGGAGCACTGACAATACAACACGTGCAGCTACGCAGCGGAGCTGGGAACTGAGCAGAATCCTATCCAGGTAACATACTACAGTCTCCCAGCTGGTCAAGGGGGGAAGGAGCATTGGGTGAAAGCGCAGTAACGCCGAGGGAACCAAGACACCAGACCACCGGCGTTACAGTATCCCCCTCCTCAGGCCCCCTCTTCTGAAAACCCAAAAGACAAAGTCCCCCAAAAAGTTCAATTGGGTTAGGCGGTACGTCCCACAGGTCACAAAAAAGCAGCAGAGTCCATCACTCGAGTGATCAGAGCCGCTGACCACACGGGGCTCGAGCAATCTAGTCCACATACCAAGTGGGATCCGGGGAATGTCCTGCAGTCCACACATGCTCAGCGGAGTCCATGGCCAGAGCCTACTGTCACGGTCGCGCTCGCGACCCATGAGGTAAGGGGAATGTGGACCCACTGGACCACAGGGGGGACCCGGGCCTGCCCAGACTAGGGAAGAACAGCAACCGGGTTCTGTGGCAGCTGAGCATGTGGGCTAGGTGGTAACCTGCAGGACAAGACGACACCGCACACTTCAGGTATAGCAAAAGTAACGTTTACTGAACAAGAACACACATCAAGGACACGGAACATCATGGACACGGAACGTCACGGACACCAGGCGTGAACGTCAGGGTCATTTCAGACACCAGGCGGGAACCTCAGGGTCATCTCGGACACCAGGCGGGAACCTCAGGGTCATCTCGGACACCAGGCGGGAACCTCAGGGTCATCTCGGACACCAGGCGGGAACCTCAGGGTCATCTCGGACACCAGGCGGGAACCTCAGGGTCATCTCGGACACCAGGCGGGAACCTCAGGGTCATCTCGGACACCAGGCGGGAACCTCAGGGTCATCTCGGACACCAGGCGGGAACCTCAGGGTCATCTCGGACACCAGGCGGGAACCTCAGGGTCATCTCGGACACCAGGCGGGAACCTCAGGGTCATCTCGGACACCAGGCGGGAACCTCAGGGTCATCTCGGACACCAGGCGGGAACCTCAGGGTCATCTCGGACACCAGGCAAGACATCGGGGTCATCTCGGACACAAGGCAAGACATCGGGGTCATCTCGGACACAAGGCAAGACATCGGGGTCATCTCGGACACAAGGCAAGACATCATCAGGCAGGACCTCAGGACCATCTCGGACACCAGGCGGAACCTCGGGATCATCTCAGACACCAGGCACGGACACCAGGCAGAACCTCAGGTCCATCTTGGACACCGACAGTCAGGACGTCTGGACTCCATGCAACGGACACGGCTCCAGACCGGGAACAGCAAGACACAAGGAGGAACAAGACAAGGACGTTGGCACCAACACAGACAAGACGGGTCCAGGGACACAGACATCAGCTTTCCCCGAACTGGTAGCAGGCAGAACAGGAGCTGTAGACAAGGCAGACCAGGAGCAGCATGTTGGACCAAACACACTGGGCTAGGTTAAGAAACCTAATGCGAGGCTCTGGCGACGCCCAACAGGGAAGAGGAACTTTAAATAGGAGCTGACCCTCAGCAATAGGCTGGGGACAGCAATTCAAGCGCACACCCTCCATCTTACTAAACTGGGGAAGGTGTGGCAGCGCGCACCCTAGGCACAGTCAGAACCCATACAGCATAGCCAGCACAGGAACCGATGCCCAGAGCACCTGGCAGCGGCTGCAAGCCTAGACACACGTGGAAAGTCATGCACCAGCTGCAGAGGACCTCACAACCCGCGGATAGCTTCCACAGCAGGAGCCAGGGTCCACACATGAGAGGTAAACAGCGGAGCACTGACAATACAACACGTGCAGCTACGCAGCGGAGCTGGGAACTGAGCAGAATCCTATCCAGGTAACATACTACAGTCTCCCAGCTGGTCAAGGGGGAAGGAGCATTGGGTGAAAGCGCAGTAACGCCGAGGGAACCAAGACACCAGACCACCGGCGTTACAATATGTGTCTTTTTATATAGTGCATGTACTTCTGGTTTCAAGTGTATGTGACACCCATTCATGCTTGCAGTAAAGCCTGAGCTGAGTGTCAATACCTTATCGCACCCGATAGATACTCTCACATCCTATACCATACACTAGTGTGACTCTACCCTTAGACTATTAACACCATGGTCCAATGCCCTAGAAAAAAAAAAAACACCCAAGCCCTAATTCCCTACATACTTGTCATGAACTATGACCTGGCTATTAATTATGCTCGTTATGCACAATTGCTCTGCACTTATAAACCTCACTCATTATCTATGTAGCTTGTAGCTCTGTCCACTGTTGCCCCTACAAATACTATACACATTCTGAAGAAATCAGATGAAATTAATTTGGATACGATATCATCTATAGAACTTGTGGTTTGACACAAAATACACTTTAGAGTGTCAAAACTAGTGTGCTATTACAAGAAATAAGTTGGAGGTTTGCATATATTTCACTGCAGACATGATGCTTTGACATTTTATCTGCATCTGCTTGTGCTACCTCTGTTTCCCTGAAATGATAATAATGGAGCATCTGTCTGTTTGATGATTTGATCATTATTTGATCAGAGGGAATATTCAACTTGTAAATTAAATCAAAGTCAATTAATGTCAAGAGATGTACTAGCGTACTGTACATCCTTGCTGTTTTCGCACCTTATTTATCTTGATTCTTTCACATTTACATCTGCCTGAGAAGCATAAAATATTATAGAAATATACCAAAGAGGGGGTAGATTCAATAGGACCATTAATTACTTTATTGCCTGTTCACTTGGAAGAAACAAAGAATAATTTCGACGAAGAATAACAGCTGATTACCATTGTGGGGTTAAAGGGGGACTCTGGGGAGAATAATAAAAATTGTACTGTCCCTGCCCTCCTACACGATGAAGATGAGCTGGAGACTGCAGTTCTGGGATATTTAGATCACTTATAAATTAATAAAATAGTAGCTGCTCCTCACCCCTCCCATCTGGGACAACACATCACAGAGCAGTGTAAAGCTCCATGCTGCAGCAGAGAACAGGGTGTGAGGTGGGGCATGTCCACCAGCTTCAATGCACATCCTATATGCCAGCCTCCTCATACACTTTCTTTATTCTAGTGTACGAACATGGGGCATGGTGGGTTTGTGGCCACCAGCTCCATGCACCCCCTACATGCCAGACCCCTGATACTTATTTCTAAAGTATGAACTGGGGGCATAGTCATCGGCCATATGATTTCCCTATGTGATAGATACACTAGACAGAAGCTAGTATATCAAGGGGCTGACATGTAGGGTTGAGCATAGAGCTGGTCACGGTGCCCCACAACACAACCCTGATTATTATACACTAGACAGAAGGAAGTGTATCAGGGTGCTGGCATGTACGGAGAGCATGAAGCCAGAGCCATACCCCCACCACACCCCCTGTTCTTCCTCTAGATAGAAGGAAGTGTATGAGGGGGTTGACATGTAGGGTGAGTATAGAGCCAGTCACAATGCCCCCACCACATTCCCTGTTTATCCTTTAGATAAAAGGAAGTGTATCAAAGGGTTGACATGTAGGGAGAGCATGAAGACAGAAGCCAAGCCCCCACCATAACCCCTGTTTATCCTCTATATAGAAGGAATGGTGGCTGCCATGTAATGTAAGTATGAAGCTGGTGACCACGCTCTTGCCACACACCCCTGTTTTCTGCTGCAGCAGGGAGTTTGTGATGTGACTTCCCATACCGGTGGGGTGAGGGCTGAAGAGCAGATACTATTTAATTGATTTAAAATTGAACTAAAGATACTAGAACTCCAGTGGCCAGCTCAGCGTTATAGTGTATGAGGGCAGGGACAGTACCATTTTTTTTTATCTCCCCTAGTTCCATCTTTAAATAAAACAAACCTATGACAACTGTGATGATTCCTTTAAGAATCTTCCTTCTATATATCTATATCACTTGACCTTCCCTTTACTTCTGCTCTATGAACAGATCCAAAAATAACAAAAGCAAAATAACCTAAATCATAATAATGATAACCTATATAGAACTATATTGGAAACAGTAAAATCAAGATAATAAAAAAATGGGTGTGTGGGGCATAGAACCTCAATCACCCAGAGGTCAATTAAATAATAAAGGATGTACAGGGGTTGGACAAAATAATGGAAACAGTGTCATTTTGTACTAAAATTGGAGAAACCACTTGTTATGTTAGTTGTAGAGTTATTGACATTAATTGCAATCATTTTGAGAGTAACTGTATATATACTGTACACTACTACAGTGGATAATTGGACAGAGTAGCCTTTTCAATCAAACCACCTGTTAACTAGTGTAAGGAGCATCACGCACTTGGCATCGATTCTTCAGGAGAACCAGGCTCTTCTCTTGATTAAATCTGACATTCAACAGTTACTTTCATAACTAATTATTGGTGGCTCTTATAGGAGAAAACATCATTGGGAAACATTATACACAGACTGGATCTGTCAATATGTGCACATTATATAAACACACATGTAGAATTGCTGAAGAAATACATATGAAATCTAAAGAAAAAAAATAAATGTATAATGTTTTACTGGAAACCCTCCTACTGCAACCAGTCTATCTGCACACTGTACTGTTAAAGCTGGTGTCTAACCTTCATTAAATGAGTAAAATTACAAAGTGCTTGTAAAAACAAACCTTGCAATTTAATTGTTATTAAAAATAGTTTCCATTTTCAAGAACAAAGAATTTTTAATTCTATTGCGCACAAATTATTACCTGGGCTACCGGCCACCCTGAAACTTCAGAGTGATCGATTACCGAGGCATGAAGTCCACGCACTAGTAGGCTCTATGGGCATCTGCATTTCTATTCCGTTTAGATTGCATGTGTGCCCGACACGCATTGCAAACGCATGCGTTTGTGAACCCATTGATTTCAATGGAAAAGGCATTAAAAACACATGTAAAAATGCATGTCATTTTCTGTAAATGCAGAACGCATGCGTTTTTGCAAATGCAGCCCAAAACGTGTCCTGCAACATTTTGGGCTGCCTTTGCAAAAACGCATGCAGAAAATGACATGTATTTATACTTGCGTTTTCAATTGAAAACAATGGGTGCAAAACACATGCATTTCATGATTCTCCTACCTATGTACAGTACAGACCAAAAGTTTGGACACACCTTCTCATTCAAAGAGTTTTCTGTATTTTCATGACTATGAAAATTGTAGATTCACACTGAAGGCATCAGAACTATGAATTAACACATGTGGAATTATATACTTAACAAAAAAGTGTGAAACAACTGAAAATATGTCTTATCTTCTAGGTTACTTTAAAGTGGCCACCTTTTGTTTTGATTACTGTTTTACACACTCTTGGCATTCTCTTGATGAGCTTCAAGAGGTAGTCACCGGAAATGATCTTCCAATAGTCTTGAAGGAGTTCCCAGAGATGCTTAGCACTTGTTGGGCCTTTTGCCTTCACTCTGTGGTCCAGCTCACCCCAAACCATCTCGATTGGGTTCAAGTCTGGTGACTATGGAGGCCAGGTCAACTGGCGTAGCACCTCATCACCATCACACCTCCTCCATGCTTCACGGTGGGAACTAGGCATGTAGAGTTCATCCGTTCACCTTTTCTGCGTCACACAAAGACACGGTGGTTGGATCCAAAGATCTCAAATTTGGACTCATCAGACCAAAGCGCAGATTTCCACTGGTCTAATGTCCATTCTTTGTATTCTTTAGCCCAAACAAGTCTCTTCTGCTTGTTGCCTGTCCTTAGTGGTGGTTTCCTAGCAGCTCTTTTTCCATGAAGGCCTGCTGCACAAAGTCTCCTTTTAACAGTTGTTGTAGAGATGTGTCTGCTGCTTGAACGCCAGCCAATATTCTGGAAAGAAAAAATTCTTTTTTAACTTTAAATTTGGCCCAATGTTTGCGCCTATCACGTCTTGCATTATAAAACACTGGCATGTTATCCAAACGGAAAATATCAATCTAGAGAAATCAGTCCCAGTGGTCACTTATAGACGGAGTAGGAACATAGGGGACCTTATTGTTAAAAAACGGTTGAAAGACACCCCTAAAACTAAATCATGTTGGCTTTCAAGCAAACCTGTGATAGGCAATTATAAATGCGGCAATTGTCCTTGGTGTAGGCAGTTCACCCCTGGAAAAGTGGTCTCCTTGAATGGGAATACTATTATCGTAAAATCCCATATTAATTGCAGATCTAAAGGAGTGGTGTATGCTGTTTGCTGCCCTTGTGCCCATTTCTATATAGGGAAGACAGTTCGTCCCCTATTCAACAGATTTAGGGAACACTACAATTCTATAACTTCAGGGAAAGGTTGTCCCCGTTTAATCTCTCACATCAGGGACTGCCATTCTGGCAATCCAGAAGTGTTAACTTTTATGGGAATAGAAAAGCCCTTTTTGTCTCCTAGAGGAGGAGACTTCAATAGGCACCTTCTGCAGGTTGAGTCAAAATTGATAATAGCTACAGACGCTTTAGGTCCAAATGGGCTGAATGATAAAATTGACATGTCTGTGTTCCTGTAAATCCTGAGGCAGTTAGTTTTATTCTTTACAACTTGGTATTTTGCATAATAGAATGGTCTCTCATTATTAGGGTTTTGGTGAAAGGAAAATATGGTACAATTCATTATATATAGACTGGAATCAACTCCTCTGTCCCTCAATATATGTGCTTAGAGATCACGCTCATCACACATTTCTCTTTTAATAACGGGGAAATATAGAGTAAATGGGATAATAAAAGAACGCTTGAGACTATTACCAGTGAACACCGGGTCTCAGCTATATACCATGTCATTAAGATTAGTGCCATTGGTAAATATAGTGTACTTCCTTGTTTCATCACATCAAAGTAATATAATTGAACTATTTTAATTTCTATGCTCTATATCTACGCTCTAATATCTCCCATTTTCTGAATAACAATAACAAATAACAGAAACTAATCCGTTTAGCATAGAGATAATGTGCAGTGATGTTATGTGAATCGGCATTCATTTATAAGGTCTGAGGCTTGTCTTGTGAATCGTTGAATCCAGTTTTGCAACTAGACATGCCTTATCCACCACGGCTTTTCTGCAGCAATCATTGTAAGTTAATATCATCATATCTGCTTGTTATTTTCTACACTAATATGTAGTTTATCTCTGTGTAGCTCCACTGTTAGTCTTTTAATATGTGTTGCATGTAAATTTGATAAGTTTCAGCCATTGTGGCTTTTTAATTATGTTCACCTGGGGAATTTGTAGTTACCACCTATATAGAGGTGGCGTCACTGACCCCTTGTAGAGCCCGTAGAAGCGGATATCCCCGCGAAACGGTAGCCGTCGCCCTCAGCTTCCCCCTCCCCACGAACACAGCTCCAGTGTTATGCCTGCACGTTAAATAAACACCGGAATTACTCAAGAAGCACGAGTGCCGCTTATCTCTTTGTTTTACTAAGAACTATGAATTAACACATGTGGAATTATATACTTAACAAAAAAGTGTGAAACAACTGAAAATATGTCTTATCTTCTAGGTTTCTTTAAAGTGGCCACCTTTTGTTTTGATTACTGTTTTACACACTCTTGGCATTCTCTTGATGAGCTTCAAGAGGTAGTCACCGGAAATGATCTTCCAATAGTCTTGAAGGAGTTCCCAGAGATGCTTAGCACTTGTTGGGCCTTTTGCCTTCACTCTGTGGTCCAGCTCACCCCAAACCATCTCGATTGGGTTCAAGTCTGGTGACTATGGAGGCCAGGTCAACTGGCGTAGCACCTCATCACCATCACACCTCCTCCATGCTTCACGGTGGGAACTAGGCATGTAGAGTTCATCCGTTCACCTTTTCTGCGTCACACAAAGACACGGTGGTTGGATCCAAAGATCTCAAATTTGGACTCATCAGACCAAAGCGCAGATTTCCACTGGTCTAATGTCCATTCTTTGTATTCTTTAGCCCAAACAAGTCTCTTCTGCTTGTTGCCTGTCCTTAGTGGTGGTTTCCTAGCAGCTCTTTTTCCATGAAGGCCTGCTGCACAAAGTCTCCTTTTAACAGTTGTTGTAGAGATGTGTCTGCTGCTTGAACTCTGTGTGGCATTGACCTGGTCTCTAATCTGAGCTGCTGTTAACCTGCAATTTCTGAGGCTGATGACTCGGATGAACTTATCCTCCGCAGCAGAGGTGACTCTTGGTCTTCCTTTCCTGGGGTGGTCCTCATGTGAGCCAGTTTCTTTGTAGCGCTTGATGGTTTTTACAACTGCGCTTGGGGACACTTTCAAAGTTTTCCCAATTTTTCGGACTGACCTTCATTTCTTAAAGTAATTATGGCCACTTGTTTTTATTTACTTATCTGCTTTTTTCTTGCCATAAACACAAATTCCCAACAGTCTATTCAGTAGGACATCAGCGTGTATCCCCCAACTTCTGCACAACACAACTGATGGTCCCAACTCCATTTATAAAGGGAAGAAATCCCACTTATTAAACCTGAAGGGGACACCGTGAAGGAAAACCATTTCCGGTGACTACCTCTTTTAAGCTCATCAAGACAATTTCCAAAGTATGCAAAGGGAGTAATCAAACAAAAGGCGGCAAATTTGAAGAACATAGAATATAAGACATATTTTCAGTTGTGTCAACTTTTTTGTTAAGTATATAATTCCACAAGTGTTTAAATTTATATTTTTTATCCGCAGTG